>OW121763.1:10000000-11200000 GCA_933228765.1 Miltochrista miniata | reverse complement strand
AGGGGGCGTGTCACAACTTACCTTAATAAAAATTCAATAATCAAAATGAAATCTAGAAGAAAAATGCATTTGGCATGCCTTCTCTTTGGTGTTATCAGTTTTGCAGAGCCGCAATATTTATATAACAAACTCGACTGGGTTAATAACCGAAGAGAATGCGCTAGAAGACAGTGCTCGCAGCAACTCTCCATACAGCAGCATAGAACCGCATCGTTCCGAGGTAGTTTCCGCTATTCAGCCGCTAAAATATGGAACAACCTTCCCCCACCGTTGCAGTCCGCCAAATCGCTAACAACCTTTAAGAAAAGATTACGCGTGTACCTATTAGAAGCGCAACGGGGGCTGGATGGCGTAAATTGTGACCTATCACTTATTTAACCTAGGTATTTATTTATGTCAACATGCAATGCATTCTTTTTTTTTATCTCTTTTATTTTATACAATGACCATTAGGCTAGGCATAATTTTGTTTATATATTGTTAGAATAATGTAGTTTTTATATTAATATGTAACTATAGGAATAATTTATGTAAGTAGTTAATGTTCAATAATAAGAAATTTAAGGGCTTGTTATCATAATTATTATTATGATATTATTATTATTACCTTACAATATATACATAAACAATAAATAATAAATATAAATAATAAACACTTACTTTTATACACTAGGTATATAGAATTATATTAGTATTCATACTTCACTGCTATAACATATATTTTTACACATCCACACTTACTACACTCTCACACACACAACTACACACATAACCAAGGTTCCAGTTGAAAATCAGCGCCAAGGTTCCGCCTGGCACATGCTGAACTGGACACCTCTTTGATGCAGTCGTGAGGCACACAATGCAATAAAACATGATTAATTTTAGGTTAGCAATAAGTGTCCTGCATGTCTGTAACAAATAAAGGTTTCTTTCTTTCTTTCTTTCTTCTTTCTAAACACGGCAATACGGCTCACCACCACTCGTGTAGGCTCACACGTGGTACAAATTATACAAAAAAGGTGAAATGTGGGCATTAATATGCCTCTGCCTACCCCTTCGGGGATAAAGGCGATCATATGTATGTATGTATGTATGTAAAAACAAATCTCTTCGTGCTAACGGTTGAATGTTATAATCTTTACTAATATTCGGTAAAATGTCTTACGCTGGCACTCATAGTGTGACCCCATGAGAAGCGGGAACGGGAACAAAATTTCACGAAGGCGAAGCTGCGGGCATCGGCTAGTCTATTATATGTGTGTATTTAGAAATATCAAAGTATGTTTATCTGTTATCTAGTCATTTTCTGTCGCGTGTACATAGTCCCGTTGTATTATTTTGGCACTTATTGGATTTTCATTAAAATGGTTATTGTAAACGAACCTAATTCGAAGCACTATTAGTAGGGTTATGGGATATTTTACACCTGTAGTTTGTAATACACAATTTTTACGTAACTTTAACCATTTACGCAGCGTACGCCTCGGAAGCTCTTAGACGGTAAAAAATATTTCCTATTATTAGTTTTCAAAACATTCTTAATTGCTGCTCCGCCCCTATTCGTCGTAGCGTGATGTTTTATAGCCTATAGCTATCCTCGATAAATGGTCTATCAAACTGTAAAAGAATTTTCGAAATCCAACCAGTAGTTCCTGAGATCCCAGCGTTCAAACAAACAAACTCTTCAGCTTTATAATATTTGTATGGATATTAGGGTTCGAAAAAATCCAATTTTTATAATAAAAATAAAAAATCCGGTTTTTTTATATTATATCCAATATACCTATATCGGATATCTATATTTATACAGACTTATAAAAATACGCGAATTTCAATAGAAAAGGGGATTAAACACTTCAAATTGTGAAAGAAATTTGTAAAATAATATAAAGAAGTGTCAAATTACCTACCACATTTTTATTTAAAAACTGGCCAAGTGCAAGTCGGACTCCCGCACGGAGGCTTCTGTACCAAAAAACGGTAAATAAATCACGTTTGTTGTATGTGAGCCTACCTAACCTTGAATACCTACTACATGTTTTTCTGATTTTAGTGTTTGCTGTTATAGCGGCAACAGAAATATAACATCTTTGAATTCAACCTCAACCTCATGACGGATAGACAGTCACACAGCGAAGTGTTATGAATACGATCCCGTTTTTTACCTTTTGGTTACGTAACCGTAGGGTAAACGTAGGGTGTAGTGGGGCCCTACCAACACCTTCGGGCCCAAGTCAACCTCACGTGCAAGCTCGTGCACCTGCTGAACAACGGACGAGGCTCTGACGGCGGCGGTCCATTTCAACACGGCGATGGGCTCACCACCTGTTACGTGGGACCGAATTGTACACGGTGAAATGTGGGCCGGTATAGGCCTCTGCCTACCCCTTCGGGGATAAAGGCGTGAGTATATGTATGTATGTATGTTACGTAACCCTAATAGAACGAAAGAATTAGTGTTCGTTTGAGAAAGATTTTTTTAAAAAGGACTTTAATAAAAACTTATACTTATGTAGGTAGGTCTACTTACCTAATATTATTCATTTGTTTGTGAGATAAATCAAATATTTTTATAAGAATTTGCCCCCATGAACCCCTTTTCATTACCTCGTAAAATGAACCTTAAACCTAATATGGTTAAGTGTATCTTATAAGTGTATCTTATAAGGTTCGCTCACAATAACCTAATTTGTCTATCTCTTAAGGTTCGCTCACGATATAATGAAACTGAAGAGTTTGTTTGTGCTAGGATCTCAGAAACTACTGGTTGCATTTCAAAAATCATTTTACAGTTTAATAGTCCATTTATTGAGGCTGGCTAATGGTGGTATAACATCACGCTAAGACGACTAGGAGCGGAGCAGCCATGATAATGTTTCGAGAACGGGAATTATATCTTTCTTTTGAGAGCTTCCATTGCTAACGCTGCATAAATAGTTAAAGTTACGTAAAAAATATGTACTACAAATTGTTTCTCTTAAAAAGTTATAAAAAAAGTCCTTAACAGCATATGCCTATCTTTTAAGGTTCCCTCCCTCTTATTAAGTTTTAAAGTATGAGCGACGTGACGGGAGTAAACTTGGTCTGCAGTGGCAGCCAGTCAACTAAACGATAAAAACCGGCTAAGTGCGAGTCGGACTCGCACACGATGAGTTCCATACCGAAAAACGGATGGGTGGAAATAAAAGCGACGGGAAACATTATGTCACTTTAACATCTCTTTCCTTCTCACTCTCATGTGACGAAGAACGAAGATAAGCGGTTCAGCTCTAATGAATACAAGCGACGCGACGCGACGAGAATAAGCGCGACGGAGGTAAATGCAACGGGAAACATTGTAATATTCGAAATATTAACTCACTCTCATGTGACGCAAACGAAGTTGCGAGGGTCAGCTAGTCGCAAATAAATATTCGATGAAATAAAAATTATGCTTTTGCTGCACCACCCACGCCGCGGCCACTGTTCTGCTTCTATGCAACCAACGCATTTGTCGCCTTTTTCAATATTTTACGATTCTACAAACCAAAATTCTGATATCTTAATACTTAAAATTTGGACCCGTTTTAATTTTATAGCTACCTGCAAATCACTACGCGAAAGTGTATTTTTATATGGAAGCCAATAGTTGCTAATAATACAATTGATATCCCACTGTTAATATTAGCTGCCAAGTCATTATTTTTAACACCTAGCATATTATTTCATTTTTCCTGTTTAATATATTTGCCATCTTATAGTGGCAGCCGTTATTTAGTTTTTATAAATCTTACGTTTTGTAGCTTATTTACAATTGTCGCTAAAATATTTAATCACTATATATTATTATACCAAGTTATTTTTTTTGGAACTATGTAGTTAGTCGCCTAATAAGTTGTTAGTCGCCTCATTAATAATTTGCCATTATTATTTTGAATTAGTAGTTTCTCGCAACGTGTTGCCAGGGTAAACATTTATCAGAATTTTTTTTTGTTTAGGGGACGGGAATAAATCATTGATATAGGTATATCAAGGTAAAAATCAATTGTTAAATGTCGTGATATATATCATGATATATATATCCGCAGATATATATCAGCGAACCCTGATAGATATGGATGCACTCAGTAGTTGCTTTTGGTATTTTTTTTTTGGATATTGTCATACAACATCTATGGGTCTAGATATGGTCTTCTTAGCAATTGCAGGCCAAAGACTTCTATATAAACTGAGGCTTCTATATAAACTTCTATATAAACCTCAGTTTATATGGAAGTCTTTGTTGCAGGCGCAGAATAACCAGTAGTCCTGCCAACAGAACTACTCAAAAGTACAGGTGATCGGAATAGTTTACGTAAGTCAGGTGTAAAGCATAGTCTTATAATTCACAGAAGTAATGGTAATAAAATTACCAGTAGTTCTGCCAACACAACTAGTCAACAGAACAGATGGGAGTAGAGGTTACTTTTGCCTACGTGGGGGAATAATGTATGACGGGACGATACGATTAACGTTTCGTCATGGTCACGATAACGTGTAATCAGCACGTCATGTTATCGCACTGTGTAAAGCGTTCTTAAATATACCTTACCTATGACGATGACGCCGTGAATGGCATAGTAGGTACCTACCCCTTGTAGTATCTATCCATTTGAATCATTAAAAGCCCTATTAATAATGTTTGCCTATTTTTTTAAATTAATATTTTCAACGGAGTGGCAGCTAATGGGGGTTTGAAGAATTTTGTCATTCTGAAAAAGTTCATTGTCACTACACAGTTAGTTTGCACAATAGAAAGAAGATAGACAGAAAGATAGTAAAGTTTCACTTTTGCAATTTTACTATACTTAGAGATAATTAAAACTACAAAGTTTATTTTCTTTAATTTATATTCAACATTTTAAATTCGTTCCATCGCCAGTTCTCAGAGACCTTTCCTTGATCATTTTTGGACCAACTGTTTTCAAGTCATATGCCCATCCGATCGCTGCAAAAAAGTCTATAAACTTCGTGGTCAAATTCAAGTAGTTATTTCCTAATTCAGCTGTACGATAATCCAATGGAAACGCGTGGTGGTAATTATGAAATCCATCTCCGAGCACTACAAAAGAAAGTAGTGGACTCTCACTTGCTAAAATGTTCTTATCATAAGGTTTATTGCCCCACTTGTGGGCAGCACTGTTCACAGAAAACGCCACGTGTATACCAGCCATGTACCGCAAAATGGTTATGTGATAGGCGTTAGACCAGCTTTCTCCCCAATAGTATACCGGAATGAATGTTGGCAGACAAACGCACATAAAAAACAACAGAGGAATCGCATACCTGAAACAAATAAAAAATATTGCTGATTCCTGAAGCTCCGTCCACGTGGATGCCGGTTATCGCGACCAAAAATAATGATCTCATGGATATCCGAACTTCTATTTCTGTTCAAATCTCCGGTTCTACTCAACCAATTACTGATGAATTCAGTATGATAAATCTTTATAGGTCATTTATTTGATAATTTGACCTTGATATGACGTGATGCGAATGTTGCAGGTCAGTAGGTACGGTTTTCTTACTTTTTTGAGTTGAATGGATTGAGGAATTGTCTTGGTGCTACTTAGGTAGTATTTATTTATTTATTGTATACTTTATTGTGCGCCAAAGTAGTATAACAAGTAAGAAATTTAATACAAAAGGAAGCAATACAATGGGCGGCCTTATTGCTTAAAGCAATTTCTGCCAGGCAACCTTTGGATGGAGAAATATGTTGGCAGGAGCGAATTGGAAGTTGTTGGCGTATAATTTATTACGTATATTCCTGTAAATAAGTAACACATACATTTTAAGACGTAAGCAGATAAATAATAATAATAATGTAACAAAGTATTCATATATTTGTAATACATACTGATATAATATAAATACATAAAATATATTTATTTATACATACAGTACCTACTTATTTTATAATAGCGGAAGAAATTAACAATTAGGTACATAATGGTCTTTAATACAAGTTTTAACTTCTGTAATGTCTCAGCTCGTCTAATTTCTATCGGTAACTTATTCCACAAACGGACTGCTGTAACAGTAAACGAGTGGTCAAAAATGTTTGTGGAATGCTGTGGCATTTTCAATCTCATATTCTCCGATGACTCAAACATCTGTTGTACGTATTATGAAGAAACTTGAAACATTCCTTTAAATAGGAAGGTTAAATAAAATATTATAAAACAATAATAAAATATGAGCATTCCTGCGAAGTCGTATAGGTAACCACTTGAGCTGTGATCGAATCTGTGAAACGTGATCATACTTGCGCAAGCCAAATATGAATCGTATACAGACATTTTGGAGACGCTCAAGTTTCTCAAATTGGTTTTCGGCGAGATCTAAATAACTGACATCTGCATAATCAAGGATTGGAAGAAGCAAGGAGTTTGCAAGAGCGAGATTTTTGTGGCTGTAGGAAGGAAGCTCTGCAGCTTTCTAACTGTACCAGCAGATGCGAACATCTTCCTACTCAATTCCTGGAGTTGTGAACCCCATGTTAAATTTGAATCAAGTATTAATCCTAGATTTTTTACTTTTTGACTTACAGGAATTGTTGTACCATTAAAAACAAACTGCGATAAAATAAATTGGTCGCTGCCCAATTTATTTTTGCTGTGGTTCTAGAACTTCCAATTATAATTATTTGCGTTTTAGACGGGTTAACCTGTGGTCCATACACCCGGTAGTAGGAACTAATTATTTTATTTGCTGTTTTAGGTATTATTATTATTGCTATTTTTATTTATTTTTATATATGTGCAAAAACTGATGGATGACCGTTGGACCGATATTAATTCGCGGGGCGAGAGGGTCGTCACTAGGTACTGTCTTTCTACGAAACGAAACTTCGTTAACGAACGATAATTCGTAAACGAAGATTCGTAACTGACCCTATTCTATATCAATTGCAGATCGGTGCACTAACTTTGGATGCATATTTCGTGAATGAACTGAATGGACAATAATAGGCTGGTCATTTGCTGATGTCTTATTCCGGTAATTAAGGTTTTCACTTATATTAAAATTTAAAAACAAGTAAGTTTTCATTAAACGTTTTACATCTAACAAGTGGTTTATAAAACATTTCTTGTAAATTGTATGCAAAAAATAAGAATAAAAAGGTAATATTTTACATCATCAATCAATCAACACATATAATAAAATCGTAACAGGTCGCTGTCTGTACATGGAAGATGAATAAGAAAAAATAATAAAGGGGGCTTTATGAACGCAATAGAACCCAAAACAATGATTTTTAGAACTGTTTGTTTGTACGTTTGTGCACGCTAATCTCAGCAACCGCTCAACCGATTGCGATGCGGTTTTCTTTATTGCGTTGCGGTTGGCTCTATTTAACATTTAGTGTTTGTTTCATGTTAATCGGTTCATAAATAAAAAAGTTATATCAATCTAAAGATAATGCAGCGTACGAAGTCGCGGGCTACAGCTAGTAAATCATAACATTTGAATGTTAAGTCACATGCAATCTCATTGCTCCTATGCATCCTATTTCCTTGTGGATTATTATCGTATCTACTAATATTATAAATGTGAAAGTTTGTGAAGATGTTTGTTACTCAATCTCGCTCTAACGGCTGAACAGATCTTGCTGAAATTTGATACCTAGGTAGATTATAGTCTGGAATAACACATAGGCTACTTTAGACCCCGGGAATATGTTCCCACGGGATGCGGGAACGGGGACCCATTTTCATGCGGGCGAAGCCGCGAGCATCAGCTAGTAAATAATAAATGAATACTGTATTTTGTGAGATTTATTGGTATAAAAAACAGGGCACTAAAATCCTACTATCCTACTAATATTATAAATAGCTGACCCTCGCAACTTCGTTTACGTCACATAAGATCTTTGAAAGGAGAGGTATTTCTTTATCAGACGTCTAGGAGCGTGTGAAACTGCCCTATTTGCTTAATCAGAAAAGAACTTAAAGATTCAGTCTATTCTAAAATCTGAATTATTTTACAATACCGGTAATCTTTAAGTTCTTTCATGAATAAGTAAACACGCCATTTTAGAATGACTCTTACATTCAAAGGAATCCTTGAATAATAGGTTTAGCGAAAGTTGAGATGTCTCTAATTACTGAACTACATAGGTAACTCTCAATATTGAAACTTGTGTGGAACAATCCGTATAGTACTCCCTTTATAACACAAAAAAAAAATTTTAAATCAGACCACACGTTAAGAACTTACAATTGAAAACACATTTTGTCTTTCATTCCCTCTCCCGGGACAACCGCGCAAAATATCGGGATCAAAAGTATCCTAGAACCTTCCTCGGACTATAAGCTCGAAATGTACCAAGTATCATTCAATTTGGTTCAGTAGTTTCGGCGTGATACTTATTTGGGAAAGATCGTAAAAATAGGTGGATAGTTAGGACATAAATTTTAATATTTCAGTACAAAAAATGACCAACAGATGGCGCTTATCGATGAAAACCCATTTTGTGTTTCATTCCCTCTCCCGGGACAACCGCGCAAAATATCGGGATCAAAAGTATCCTAGAACCTTCCTCGGACTATAAGCTCGAAAGGTACCAAGTAACATTCAATTTGGTTCAGTATTTTCGGCGTGATACTTATTTGGGAAAGATCGTAAAAATAGGTGGATAGTTAGGACATAAAAACATAGAAATTGATGATTTTTATAGTTTTTAATATGTACAAGCAATTGGGTAAATTATTTTGATTTTTTTTACACACAATCGTGTAAACAAATACTTGATTAATCATGAATTTAACAAAATAATTTTAAGATTTCAGTACAAAAAGGGACCAACAGATGGCGCTCATCGATTTAAATTCAAGCTAGCGTTTGGTTTCCTAAAACTTTATATAAAGATGTAATCTGGCTTACAGTTTACGAATTTATTATAAGTATAGATGTGAAAGTTTATGAAGTAGTTTGGATGATTGTTACTCAATCACGCTCTAACGTCTGAACGGGTTGGGCTGAAATTTGGTACAGAGATAGCTTATAATCTGGAATAGCACATAGGCTACTTTTTATCCTGGGAATATGTCTAGAACTCCTTGGTTTTGACAGAGTTGAAGGCCTTCTGGTAGTCCATAAAAGCCATACATAGCGGTTGATTAAAGCCTTTTAGAAACCCAGCTTGTTCCTTTGGCTGAAATTCGTCGACTTTTCTGGCGAGGCGGTTTGTCACTACCCTAGAGAACAGCTTGTAAAAATATGACTTAGGAGTGAGATGGTTCTGTGGATCTTCAGCAAGGTCTTATCACCTTTCTTAAAGGACTGAGCCACCGCACCTCATTCCCGATTCATACTTCAGGTGTTTTTCCCTGTTAGAGGATGGAATTCAACAAACTTGTCAGTAGAACTCGTCGGTCTTTTCGTCCGTGATGCACAGAGGTCTCTGTAAAAGCTCTTCGAGATCTCGAACCTTGAGATCACAGTTCTGCCACCCGCTATTTTCATTTTCGTCAGACGGAGTTTTCCAAGCTGTTGGCCAAATACTTTGGTTCCCCTGTTCTGTCCGATCGCTGCCTCGAAGATGCTGGTGTTATAGTGTCTAAGGTCGCAACGTATCAGCTATCGGATTCTAAGATTTAAATCCCGCTGGTCTGACGAAAACGTGCGCGTAGATGGCGTTTCCCGTCTTATTTTCATAAGTTAGAGGGTTTAGGGCGAGAGTTTAGAGCACCTGTTATTGCTTTTTCCGGACAAAAACCTTTGGGACTCTTGCTGTAGCGGCCTTTTTGTGAACGTTGCCAGTGGTTTCCAGCAAATTGAGACCAGTTTCTTGATGTTCCAAAAGTTTCAATAATATGCCAAGTCTATTTTCTTCAGTTCCGTCAGAACCGTTGCGGAGTAAATAATAACGCGTTGTGAGCAGCGCGCTTGGACTTATTATCTACTGTTTTATCGAGTGTGCGAGGTAAACTATCATAAGGGTGATTGTTATGGTTTACCAGTAAATCATCATTGACTTATTACTATTTTATTTTTAGTAACTTTTAAAGTATTGCCAATAAGACTTATTACTTTTACCAAACCCTAAAATACGCACTTAGGAATTGAAAACCACGAAAAAACAAAATTTAAGAAAGTGGACTTATTATTCTTTACCTCTCAGCTACAGAAATATATATTTAAGTATATCTGTCAGTCGTCTAGATCCCATAATACAAGCTTATATTAGTTTATTTTGGGCTAGATGATGTTGTATGAGATTGTCTACAAATATTATTTACTAGCTGACCCGCGCAACTTCGTTTGCAGGATGAATGAAGAACCGCTCTACCGATTTTGTACAAACTTCACATAAACCATCAACTAAATAGTCCAAACAAAGCCTAGACATTTGGTTTGGATAGGTGAGCTCGTTCTTGAGTTATAAAATTACAACGAAAAGTGGTATGGTTTTTTAAATAGATAGTTGTTATGCCGGCAACAAAAATACATCGTCAAATTCATAATGCATAAAATAATAATATGAGCCAAGTAAATTTATTTATTAAATACATTTCTTAATTCAATGGCTAAACTACTACTTGACACAACTTCTCTTCTAAGCAATTGACATCGTAACTTAGTTGCTTTTTCAGGTAGTCCCAGCCTACGACGTTTAAACAAACCGAACTACTGTAGGCTTTGTCCTCCTAATACAGATGGTCCAACCAAGACCTGGTAACGTAATAACAATGTAAATTTCATCAGCTGAGCGTTCATGTTCATTGTAATGGCTCTTTTCAGTCCTGTCGAATGTAGTCTTCGTAGAGGCCATTCCCGTATTTTACAAAGACTTAGTGAGTCTGTTTCCGGACAGAATGCAATCAGCACTATATGTAGTATAAAGTTCATGCCTTCCATGATCAGTTTGCTGTCAATATTTGTCGTAAGGATTGAGCGTAGATGGTAAGATGCGGTGTTATTTTATTGAGCAGTGGATACTACCTGAAGCGTGGTCTTTCATTTTTTCTGGCAAGCCATCTTAGCTTTTCTTCTCACAAATGTATTTTGGTCACACAAAACTTCCGTATAGCATATTTGGTTAATATTATACCAAAATAGCGCTTTTTATTTAACTTTATGGCGTTGTAGTAAAATCATCTCTTTGAAGTCTGAAGTAAAACCATATCCCTAACATAAATGACAACGCTTTCACAAATTATGTGTCAAAATAAAAAAAAATTAAGTATAAAATAAGAGTATTTGAGGAGTATTGATATCAACTACGGAGAAAATCGACCCCAAAATAATTTACATTCCCTTTTTAGCTCGTTATAGCGTAAATTTCAATAAAATACGAAACACGTCTTCAATAAATTATGTTAATAATGCTATATGTCAAATTATACCTTTGGAGGTGGAATTTGCAAAAACGTTAAAATTACTTTTTTCAAATTGTAACAAACAACGCTCATGCGTAGTTTCATCATCGTATCATTAACCGTCTAAGCAATAATTGATAATAACTTTGGGTCTAGGGATCGAACTGCAAAATTAAGTTTGCTTTGAATTCTATATACTTTTCCGGAATAAAAAGTACCCAGTGTGGTGCCCAGGCTATTAAAGAATAATTATACTAAGTTTCATCGTAATCGAACCGGTAGTTTTTGCGTGATGCCTGAACAAACAGACAGACAGACAGACAAAAAAATTTTTAATCACATTTTTGGGTTCGGTGTCGGTCTAGTAACACCCCCTGCTATTTACTTTTTTGATATTTTGAATGTACAGAATTTTCACTTCTACAGATTTATTATAAGTATAGATGTAATGTAATGTAGCAGGTATAGCAAAACATGACAACACCTATTTATATTTATGATAAATAGTTTATTATACATAGGTATAGAATTATAGGTATAGAATAAGAATAGATAGGTAAAGATATCGATAGAAGATACCTACCAGTGTAATCTATTCAAAGGAACCCTTTTTTTTTATATTGTGAGGGAAAATCCTCGTAGGCTGCTATGCCGGACTCTTACCGACTAAAAAACCTCACGTAACGCCTAACAGCCTATGGTTGAGAGCCCCGGGTAAGCCCTCAGGAAGGATGTCCCGTGACTCCCAACAGATCTACGGCCACCAATGCGGCCTCGCCCAGGGGGGTGGTTCGGGTGCAATCCCGCGTCTATGGGGGGTTTCGGGTGTGACCCCGCTTCTAAGGGGGGGCGTGCGTGAGTTGCTCACGTCACGCTGCCGTCATGGGCCTGCTTCTGTAAGGATGGTGAGCGGCCCTCTCACCGTCCTCAGAACCCCGGTCATGGAGGCCGATAGTCCTCGGCGAAGACACGTCGGCGGCGCCCAGGGCGCCGACTGCGGAACTCGGGTGGGAGAGTTCTCTCCCGCACCTGGCCCACTGCCTTCAAAGGAACCCTTGAATTCTAGGTTTGGCAAAAGTTGAGATGTCTCTCATTTCTGAACCACAAAACCCTCAATATTGAAACTTGTGTGGAGCAATGCTTAAAATATTACCTTTCTAACACCAAAAAAATATTTGAAATCGGACCACGCGGTGAGAAATTACAGCTGAAAAACCATTTCATCTTTCATTCCCTCCCCTGAAGGAACCACGCAAAATATCGGGATCAAAAGTATCCTAAAACCTTCCTCGGATCATAAGCTCAGATTGTGCCAAGTATCATGCAAATCGATTCAGTAGTTTCGGCGTGATACTTAGTCGGGATACAGACAGACAGACAGACAGACAGACAGACAGACAGACATGAAAAATTTAAATTACATTTTCGGCTTCAGAATCGTTTAGAGAACACCCACCAATTAAAATTTTCAAAATATCTTCCATGTACAGACTCTCGACCCTCTACAGTTTTATTATATGTATAGATAGATTTATTTTCAACCATTTTGATAAAGACAACTAGCGACGCAAATGTGACTTTGCGTTAAGAAATGTATCTGACGTTTGGCTGCACTATTTTAATGTCAACAAAAAACTTAGAAATCGTTTTCTTTGAAACATAATATCTAAACATATTTGATATCTTGAGTCTTTTGGGCACAATGCCACGGTGGCCTTGTTTAGATTTAGTTTAGTTTTATATATAATAATATTTTTAATAATTATATGCTTCATTGTAATTTTAAATTATTTTATTGAATAAATTTAGATAATAAACTGGAAATAAAAGCTTGTAACTAAACCTAACGGGAGTTCTGCAAATCACTTACTACGTTATTGTAAGGCGCAATCGGCTGGATTCTGATCAGTTGTGACATGGCTCAATTGATTTCTATCTACCATGGTGAGTATTTCTGACATCCTATTACTCACAAATGTTACCCAGCGATGAGGATCTCCAGCAATCCATGCCAGTACTACAGTGCTGTCTGACCACATTGACACATTTTCTTTAGGAATGCTCATGATTTAACATACTTCATAGGCCAATTTAGTTGCGAGTAGCGCCGCACATGGCTCCAAGCGTGGTATCGAAATTTCCTTTTCCACTGGCGCCACTTTTGTCTTCGCCGTTATGAGATTGACTGTGATATTTCCCTCAGCAGCTCTCGATTTTATGTAGACAGCCGCTGCATATTCGGCTTGAGAAGCATCTGCATGCATGGAGTTCAATGCAGCCATCTCTCTTGGTTTGTAGCCATCTTGAGATTTGAATATCTCTCACGTTTTGGAGATTTTCCTTAAATTTAAGCCACTCTTCGGACAACTCTAAAGTAAGTGGTTGATCCCATTCCAAGCCGGACTTCCATAGTTTCTGGATGAAAACTTTACCTGTAAAGATTATTGGTGCAATCCAGTCACGGACACCAGTCATCCAATGACGGACAACACTTGTCTCTTTATGATAGCTTCATTGCCCTCTGGCAGCTTAAGCGCGTATTCGAAGTTGTCAGTGACTTTGTTTTAGATGATTCCCAATACCTTCGATTTGAGCACTACTGAATCTGATCTTTGATTTTCCATCTTAATATACCTACTGCTCGTCACTATTGCTGCTCCATTTTTACAAGCAGAATCCACCAGCCTTTATCAAAGAGTTCATTTGCTCGTATATTTCAATGGCTTCTCTTAGAGTTTCGCATCCCCTCAGAAGATCATCTATGTGGTAGTCATCCATGGTTATCTTTGAGGCCATAGGGAACCTTGTTTTTTTATCCTTTGCTACTTGTTGAAGCGTTTTTACCGCTAAATACGGTGCACATGCGGTCCCAAAGGTGAGTCTTACTAAGCGAAAATGCTGAATAGGATCGCTTGGCTTCGATCGCCATAAAATTCTCTGAAAGCCGGCATCTTCACTCTGTACACAAACTTGGCGGTACATTTGCACCAAGTCGGCCACAATGCATAGTAGGTGATATCTCCATCTCATCAGTATATGACGCAAATCCTGCGGCAACTTTGGGCCCACCAGAAGATTTTCGTTTAAGGATACATTGTTAGCTCCCTTACAACCGCGTCAAATACGACCCTAACCTTGGTCGTCTCCTTATCTTCTCTAACAACAGCATGATGTGGTAGGTATACCACATTTGGATTATGAATTTCGGCCAAGTCTGTAATTTGAACCATGTGATTTTGTGCAATGTAGTCGTTGATTACTTTCTGATGCTCTTCATGTAGTCTTGTATTTTTTATCAATTACCTAATATAGAGGTCAGATATGTTTCGCATGTTATTTTTGAACTTTTTGGACATTCGGTATTTTGGAGTTTTGGAATTTAGACGTTTGGAATTTTGGAGTTTTGGAGTTATGGAGTTTTAGACTTTTAGAATTTTAGACTTTTAGACTTTGGAGTTATGGACTTTGGACTTATGGACTTTGGACTTTTGGACTTTGGACTTTTGGACTTTTGGATTTTTGGACTATTGGACTATTGGACTTTTGGACTTTTGTACTTTTGTGCTTTTAGACTTTTGGACTTTTAGAGTTTTGGGCTTTTGACCTTTTATACTTTTGGAGTTGGAGTTTTGGAGTTGTAAAGTTTTGAAGTTTTGGACGTTGGACTCTTGGAGCTGAGCTTTGAACTTTTGGACTTTGGACTTTTGGACATTTATACTTATATGTAGTTTTAGACTTTTGGAATTTTGGAGTTTTGGACTTTAGAATTTGGACTTTTGGAGTTTTGGACTTTTGTACTTTTGGACTTTGGACTTTTGGACTATTGGACTTTTGGACTTTTGGACTTTTGGACTTTTGGACTTTTGGACTTTTGGACTTTTGGACTTTTGGACTTTTGGACTTTTGGACTTTTGGACTTTTGGACTATAAAGATTATGCGAGTCGGGGGTTCGAATCTGAGGGGCTGCTGTTCTTTTTGAATATTTTTCTGCATACATAGTTAAACCAAGGAGTTATGAATGGTATTTAAAGCTGACCGAGTAATAATACACTACCACTGGTTCTGATAGCAAGAATTTGTGAAACAAACCGTTATTTATTTGCCAAACCACCTTCAACATGGACAAAGAACAAAATATTACGTTCCGTTCCCGCAGGCTTGTGAAATCGAATTCCTTAAATGATATGACAAAGGAAGACTCATCCTTATTCGATACAACAATGTTAAGTCTGTCGAATACAACTAACACATCGTTGATTGATAGTCAAGCCTTAGAACTTCAAGAAAAGATTTCAAGTCTTACTAACCAGCTGGCCAGCGCTCATCAGGAGATTGACAATCTCAATAGTGAGAACTACAGATTGAAATTAGATTTGGCAAAATGCTTAAAGACTGCAGAAACATATAAAACCCTTAGCCTATCCTTGCCGGTTAACAATAATTTAACGCCTAGAACGACCACAGCAAAAAACCAAAAAAACCTCTGCATCACTCCAATACCGCTGAATAAAACGCCAATAAGCAACTCACTAGCTGGCTCCAAAAGGAAAGATATGAAGAAAAATGTTTGCCATAAATCGACTTCTTTAGAAAAATCACATAACAAGTGTAATGAAAATAAATTGACGCCTACAACGACCACAGCAAAACATCAGAAAAATCTCTGTACTGCTCCAATACAGCTGAATATAACGCCAATAAAAAATTCGAGACCAAATTCGCGACCTGGCTCCATAAAGCAAGATATGAAAAAAAATTCTTTGTAAAAATCAAAATGTAATGGCGGGACTAGCACACATTCTAATACAGTTCCAACACCACCCACTATGCAGAAGTCTATAGACTCTTTCAATCATCACCACCCAGAGTCATCACGGATAAAACGAACAACCAATGAAATTTCAACGTCAAGTATGAAACAAACACAATTGAACAAAGTAGTTGTGATAGCTGATGATCAAGGGTATCGCATTCAAAGTACACTGCAGCGGTTAATTGGGGAAAGGTTCCAAATCACCTGCTACTGGAAACCAGGGGCCACTCTACAGGATGTTCTGACTTCCGAACGCTTTTCAATTAAATCATTGACTAGTAATGATTATCTTGTAATATTAGGGGGCATAAATGACAGATCCCCATCTATTTTTAACATATGTATTAGTCACTTTTTATGTACTACTAGAAATACCAATGTATTATTTTGTGAGATTCCATTTAATAGACACCTGAGAGAACAGAAACTTAACTATGAACTTAGGGTATTGTGTTCAAAATTTAAGAATGTTTCATAATATATGTAGATATGGGGTTCTCCTTACAGTTGCCATATCATAGAATTTATGCCACACACACATGTAAAATTTTAATGAGAGAAATCTTATTTTTAAATAACCAAATTCAACTGGCTAATAGTTCTGGGTACCTAGGAAGGAAAAATTTTAAACAAGACAAAGGAACCCAGACCGATAATTTCTTAGAACCCGTTAAAGCTGCTACAGTATCGGAAGCGGGTGATGAAACTGACACGGAAGCAAAAAAAGCAGAACAGGTAAACAGTAATTTTTTTCGTGACTAAATATTTTTATGTTCTACATCAAAACATTGACGGCCTCTCTAGTAAATTGGACAAGTTTCTTATAAACATAAGTGAACTGCAAGATAAAAATGTAGATATAGATATAATTTGCATTACCGAACATAATATGCTACACTACGATATGATACATATACCTTCTTTCTCCCTTATCAGTAAATTCAACAGAGACACTAGACATGGTGGATCATGTATATTTGTGCATTTGCGCCATAAATCTAGGGCCATAAACGAGATAAATACATTTCAATTACTTAATATACTTGAGTGCAGTGCGGTCGAATTAATTGACAGTAACATAATAATTATATGTGTCTACCGGCCACCGCACAATAACCCACAAGAAATGGATATGTTCTTTTCCAATTTTAGTGAACTCTTGCTACACTTTTGTTTTAAATCTAAAAAAATCATTATTTGTGGGGATTTCAACATTAACACTTTAAAAAGGACTAAAGAATCAATTCGTTTTTTAAACCTGCTAACAGAACACAACCTTAAATTGACCTCTAAAACTCCAACACGTCTATCGAGCGGAACCTGTCTTGATCACATGATCTATAATATTCATGGTAGCAAAACAGACACAATGGACTTTGCTCTCTCAGATCACATAGCACAATTACTGACCTGTCCAATTAAAACAATCTGTCAGATTGAAAAATGGAGTATTGAAAAGAGACAATATAGCAAAGTGAACCTTGATAAATTTAGAAAATATCTCAGCTGTTTAAGCTTCGCGGAAATATTCGATAATGGTGATCCTGAAACAGCATTTACCGAATTCCATGACTTATTTTGCCTTTTGTACAGCTTATGTTTTCCCATCGTAAAACATAAAAAGAGTATCAAATCCCACCAAAAATGGATCAGTAAAGGGATGAAGCTATGCACAAAACGTAAGAGGCAACTACTGTGGTTATACAGAAAGTCAAAAAATTAACTGGACAGGATTGCTTTTAAAACATATTCATCGAGATTAAATACAGTAATTACTCTTACAAAAAGAGCTCAAAATAGTCACTATATAAATACCAGTAAAAATAAATCTAGAGCTAATTGGAACATTATAAACAAAAATAAATTAAATGTCCCAAAAGATCATATACAGAGGTTAAATGTAAATGGGCAAATTATTACAAATCCTTATGACATTGCTCAGCATTTCAACAACTTTTTTGTAAATCAAATTGAATTATTGATAGTGAATAATAACATCGCCTTAAATAGGGACTTGACATCAAAAAATTCGACATTAAATAAAAATTTGACATTAAATAGTAAATTGACATCAAGCAACAATTTGGGACATAGTGATAATTTGACATTGAATAGTGACTTGACATCAAAAAACAATTTGACATTAAATGACAAAGTAGAATTTAAAAACAATTATGACAATAGTAATATAAAATCAGAAAGGAACTCAAAACTAAATAGTAAGTCTAAAGTACCTTTTTGCGCAGGCGACAAGTCCATATTTATGAATCCAACAACACCACACGATATTAACAGAATTATCCAATCACTAAAAAACACGCCCAGCCTTTCAACTGTGCAAATATCTCCTAGAGTAATCGATCACTATGGCGCACTTCTGTGCCGGTATCTCCTGGAGATTTTTCGCCTTCAAACAGTTTGCGCTCTTGTAGCGCGAACTGTACTCTCTCTATCCGGCTCATACTTGCAGGGAGCGTTCATAGAAAGAAACGGGACAAGTATATAGTACAATGTCTGTCTCTAAATAATAGCTGCAGCTCATAATTCTCGTTTAAAAAGTGCTCTCCATCGCGCGCCAGTTCGCGCGGCTACGTGACAGCGACCGGGAGTGTGTTGAGTGAAAATTCTTTTGTGTTTGGTGGTTTTTAGTGGTTTTTAGTGGTTTTTAGTGGCAAACGTTATCAAAATCATGACTGGGTGAGTGTTTGAACAGTTTTTATTCGTAGATTGTGTATTTCATAAAGATTTTGTACCTAAAATATAGTTATTTTCAACGAACATTCATTGTAATTTTACGCGCCGTCGGCGACACGGCGGCGCGGCGCCAAGCCCATACATTTGGATGAATTACAAAGAATAAATACTGTAATGATGACAATCTATTGTTATTTTATGTATTTTTACGTATTCTTTTATTGTTTTCAAGCATTGAATGTAAAATTATTTCAATAATTTTGTGTAAAACTTGGTCGAAATTCTCTATCATTTTTGGATCGAAATCGTTCACTTTCTTTGTTCATTTCTGAAATATATTTGTATGCCAGCATACCTTTTTTTTGTGTTTATCGATTATGAAAAGTCATGTAGCTGTAGATTGTAATTTTTTTATGAAAAAAAAATACATAAAAAAAATTCAAAAAATAAAAAAGTTTACGAGTACCTTTTTTTGGACCTTTTTTTAAGTGCTTGGTTCATTGTTCAATTTCTAATAAACTAAACACTTTTGTCAACCAAAACTCTGTGTAAAAAAAGTTTAAGGATCATACTTACGAATGAAAAAAGAATCTAAGCCACTTGAAGCACAGTTTTATCAGAATCATGGCATGAACTTAACCTTTTTTTGGCGGTCGGCGGTCGGGTCGCCGAAATGAGTCGTATTTTGAGAAGCTCGTAAATTGAAAAAAAATGTATGACGAGTTGTATTTTTTGATATTTTTTATTTTTTTATATTGTGAAATAGGATGTATTTAATAAAATAAATTACAAAAAAATTGGAATTTTACAATACTTTTTTTTTTAACAACTTTTGTAGAGAAAACTGGTGAAAAATTACAAATTCTTATTTCTAATAGAAATTAGTAATACATTACAAGGCAAAACTGGTCTTATCTATCATTTTATCATTAGCTTGTTTCATAACGATTCCAGTGAGGTAAGTATTTTATATGGCTGCCATAGAAAAGTTATGAGAAATCGCCATTTTAAGAACATCAGCCGACGCCGCGCCGACAACGCGAACGCTTCTGGAGTAGGGTACACAGACACGGGTTCCGCGCGGGAGGGGACTATTGGGGAGTGACACAGACGAAAGGATACGTATAGGATACGATGAGGTCTCTACACGCGTTCTAAAGCACGTAAGTGAGGTGATATCACCCGTATTATGCCATATCTTCAATCTATGTATTTCCGAAGGAGTATTTCCTTCTAAATTAAAAACCACTATCATAAAACCCATTTTTAAAAAACTAGACCGTGAAAATATGACGTGTTACAGACCCATAGCCCTCATTCCTGTTCTATCTAAAGTAATGGGAAAAATTATTTATGAGAATTTAAATAATTACTTAAAAAAATATCAAATAATCACCGAGGCGCAAACAGGTTATCGAAAATCAAAAACCATAAATCAAGCTATATTTAAATTTCTAGCAGAAATAATGAAAAGTCTTGATAGAAACATACCAGCCTGTGCATTATTTATGGACCTTACCAGGGCCTTTGACTGCGTAGACCATAAAATACTTAAAAATAAGCTCTACGCCTGTGGCATCCGAGGCAATGTATTGAATTTGATTATGTCATATCTCACAGATAGAAAACAAGCTACATCAATCACAAGAATCTGTCAAATACAGAAAAAGGAAATGATATACACGTCAAACTATAAAGAAGTTAAATATGGTGTGCCTCAGGGAAGTGTTTTGGGTCCATTATTATTCCTCATTTATATAAATGAATTTCCTAAAGCTGTTAATGCCCCAATGTTTCTCTTCGCAGACGATAGTACGGTAGTATTTTGTAACAGAAATCAAAATATTCTAAAAAACACTATAAACAACAGCCTAATTAATATAATAGATTGGCTAAAGGACAATAATCTTGTAATCAATTTAAACAAAACAAACATCATGGTGTTTAGGAATCGTGTTAGATATTTACCTCAAAACTTTGACATCGAATATTCGGGTACCATAATAGGTGAGGTGGAGACGACAAAATTTCTGGGACTACAAATAGATTCTACATTAAATTGGAAGGCACACATAGATTTTATCTGCACAAAACTAAATAAAAGCGCCTATGCACTATACAGACTCTCTAGGACGGTTAATATTTCCACACTCTTATCTGCGTACTATGCCTATGTGAAATCAGTTTTAAGATATGGTGTGATATTTTGGGGGAATTCCACAGATTGGGAGGTCGCCTTTAAAGCGCAAAAGCGGTGCGTAAGAGCCATGATGAGAATCAAACGTACGGAGAGCTGCAAACCTCATTATAAAGCCTTGAAATTACTTACATTACCAAGCCTTTATATTTTAGAAATAGCTATTTTTGTGAAAATGAATCCTAATTTTTTTGAAAGATTGAATAGCAATCGTAATAAACACAAAATACACACAATACCCAATAAGACAGCTCTTTTAAACAAAAGTGTCTATTGCATGGTCTCTAAAGTATACAATAAATTACCTACTGAGCTGCTTAAAATAGAAACAATTCATGTATTTAAACAAAATCTCTATAATATATTAATTGACAAAGCATACTATAGCATACGGGAGTTTTTAGATGACAAAAATGTTAAAATGTAATATGGTAATGGACTGATTGACTCAATTTCTTAATGTATTTTAATTTTGTATCCCTCTGTTTCACATTGTTATGATTTTGATTTAATTTAATTTTATAATTGTTTAAATTTATTTGATTATTTTTGTATGATCATAAATTTCGCTTTTGTTCCTTATACTAATATTTGCAAGCCTGCGGGTGGAAGATGGAGAAGCTCGATTTTAATGTAACACCACTGTAACCCATTTTCGCAAATAAACGATTTATGAATTATGATTTATGAATTATGAAATTACCTCAAATACAACTACCTAGGTTCTCGGGTAGCTAGGAAGAGTGGCAGACCTTCCATGATATGTTTGTGTCCTTGATCCACAACAATGGTAGTTTAAAAAAAACGGTTCGAGCATTTATAGATCAGGGATCCGAGGCTTCCTTTGTGACTGAGTCAATAGCGCAGTCTTTGAGTCTTAAACGGCAGTCCGTCAACGGCGTTATATCCCTCTACTCCCACCTGTTCTGTTGAGTAGTTAGGTGTCGGAGAGGGTTATACGAGAACAAAAATCCTGGTCTATGTTAAATCGGTGTCTATGAGCAAGCCTGAATTTTCTGTGTCTGTTAACGCATTTGTACTAAAGAATCTCACTTCCCTTCTTCCATCAAAAACCACACCCATCTTGGACTGGCCAGAAATCGAGAATTTATCACTGGCTGATCAAAAGTACGGCTCACCTGGTAAGATTGATATAATTTTAGGTGTAGAAGTACATAGCGAGATTATTTTACAAGGTCTTTTAAAGCATCCATCTGCGAATGGAACAGTCGCACAAAACACACGACTGGGAGGGATTTTGTTTCGGAGAGTGAACGAAACGTCGGCTGCAGTGGATCAACGGATAGTTAGTTTCCATGTCAAGGTTAAAGAGAATCAAATTTTGTAGCAATTTTGGGAAATTGAACGAGAACCAGATCAGATAGAGAAGAAAATGACCGAGTAAGAGACAAGATGCGAAGAAATATATAAAGAGACTACAGAGAGAGATGAAATAGGTCGGTACACTGTGAGATTGCCATTCAAGGAACTAAGACCTGGCTGCCTTTAAGGAAGATCGAAGGAGATAGCCCTGAGACGATTTCTTTACTTGGAGAAGAAATAAGTACTGTCTTTTATTATTCTGAATGCAAGGAGGTCGCAATCAAACTTCTCTTAAATAACCGGCCAAGTGCGAGTCGGACTCCCGCACGGAGGGTTCCGTACCAAAAAACAACAAAAACCTATTTGTTGCATGGGAGCCCCCCTTTTTTCTTTTTATTTAACGAGATGTAAAATCCTTAATGGATGATATGCCGCACTCCTACCGACTATTAAACCCCACGTAACGGCCAACAGCCTACGGTTGGGAGCCCCGGGTAAGCTCTCGAAAGGATGTCCCAGTAAAGGTCCATTTTGTTTTAATTATTATTTTTTTATGAAAATACACTGCTTGATATTCTGTGAGTATTTCAAGCGTCTACTGGTTGCCCTCATTACCTATTAACACAGAGCAACGCGCGCCTTAGACAGTTCGCGTTGCTCTATAGTGTTATACAACGCGCGTCTTTAGACAGTTCGCGTTGCTCTATAGTGTTAACTATCCTTGTATAGATCCTCTACGGTAGGTACAGTATATATTTCAAAAAGAGTTTGTGAACTCTATGTTTAATTTCTTTTTCAGAATATTGATGACATTTGAATGATGACATTATAAACACGATATCTATGTCTACAACATAAATTGTGTGTTTGTAAGTAAATTGTTTATACTGGAGAAAAATCTAAAATATGGACTATTGGTTTACTATTTCCTATGAAATAGTTATCTTTGAAATATTACACCTACCTAAAGTAATCTGCTGAAAGCGTTGTTCACTTATTAAAGAAAAAATATTTACGATGAAAGTCGAAAAATAAGTTAGTATGTGACCCGTAGAATATTCAATCATGGCGACACGAAATTAATTTCATTGAGCAACATTTGATTGTGCTATACCTCCTAAAGTATTCATTTAATTTGCATGGTGTAAAGGGAATGAATGATCTTGATGAAATGTTCAAATTAACTAACGTATTTAAATTGAGAAGGATACCTTATTACCGAATATATTAGACAAAATCGCTAAAAACACGTTTGTTGTATGGAAGCCCCCCTTAAATATTATTATGTTTTTGTTTTCAGTATTTGTTGTTATAGCGGCAACAAAAACACATAATCTGTGAAAATTTCAAGTCTCTAGCTATCACCGTTCATGAGATACAGCCTCCTGACGGACAGACAGACAGACAGACAGACAGACAGACAGACAGACAGACGGACAGTGAAGTCTCATGAATAGGGTCCCGTTCTTTACCCTTTGGGTACGGAACCCTAAAAACATCAATCTGGTAGGTAACTTCTAAATAGGTTGTTTATAATATTTTGTTCTGAAGCTGGCAGAATATAATTTTAAAAAAACGACCAGCGCCATCTATTGGTAAAATCACTTTTTAAAGCTATTTTATTTTTATTGCTGTTATGATAAAAGTGTATAAAGTAACCTTAAACCATCTCTGAATCCTATTGTATATCGTGTCCAATTTTGAGCTTAGTCGATTCAGTAAATTTTGAGTTTTTAATAGATACTTAAACGCACACAACATTTTAATTATATATAGATAATAGATAATATAATAAGGAGAGCACTGTTGACACACATTATACTTATAAAATAAGATTATTATAATAGGTAATAAGGTAGTATTGACAGTTCAAAAGAACACTTACTGGCTTTAAAATGTATAAAGGGTTCAGATTGATTGAGCTAAGTGAAGTTCAGTAGTTGAAGTCTCCCGCCAAACCACTCATTTGATAAATCGTTTCTTAGTTTATGTGGTGGGGTGTTAAACAGATCAAAGTCATTTAAATTAAGATGATTTATAGATTTACTAGATCTGTTGAAGAATGCGTTTTGCCTGTGATTCGTGCCACTGTGAGGAACGTGCAAATAATTTGTGTTTGGGTTTCGTCGGATTCTCGTGGGCACAATAAGACCTATCCTCGACAGCAGCTCCGGAGAGTTAATTTTTGCTTGTGCTATTTTCAGTAGTGTAACCATATCCATGATATTACGTCTTTTCTCAAGAGGTAAGGTTGATGCCTTTTACACCTTAAATTATAGTCGGGGACTTTAGTTCTGCATTTGAATTGTAAATACCTCAGGAATCTTTCTGAGAGTAGCATCAGCCGCACTGGCGCGGCTGATGCCCAACATCAGGGGACCCAACGCTCCCTACAGGAGACTGTACCTGGGGATCGTGCGAAGCATGGCCCTATACGGAGCTCCCGTATGGGCGGAGACCCTGACGGCCAGCAATGTGGCTAGACTGCTGAGCCCGCAGAGAGTGATGGCCGTCAGGGTGATAAGAGGATACCCCACGATCTCCGGTGAGGCGGCATGTCTCCTAGCCGGGACCCCTCAATGGGACCTGGAAGCGAGAGCCCTTGCGACACTGTTCAGATGGCGCAAGGAGGCGCTGGAGCGGGGCCAAAGGCCTGCGGCTCGAGAAATCGAGGCCCTGCGGTCCCTGCTCCACCAGGAAACCGTGGAGACATGGAAGGTGCGACTTGGAGTTTCCACAATCGCGGCCGTCAGACCGGTCATGGACGAGTCGCTGGAGAGGAGACACGGTGTTCTCTCCTACCGGTTGACACAGATACTTGCCGGGCACGGTAGCTTCGGTACGTATCTGTGGCGAAAACACCGGGAAACCACGGCCGAGTGTCAACACTGCGAGGACCAGAGCGATGACACGGCGCTCCACACACTGGTGGAGTGCACGGCGTGGGCGCAACAGCGCCAAGTCCTCGTAGTGGGTCTGGGCGTGGACACTCTCTCGCTCGAGACCATGGTGCGAGCCATGCTCTCCAGCGGGAGTAAGTGGGACTGCGCCGCCTCTTTCTGCGAGCAGGTCATGCTCGTGAAGGAGGCGGCGGGGCGGGTGCGGGAGAGAGCTCTCCCACCCGAGTTCCGCAGTCGGAGGCCTGGGCGCCGACTATCGGCCTCCATGACCGGGGGTCTGAGGACGGTGAGAGGGTCACTCACCGTCCTTACAGAAGCAGGCCCGTGACGGCAGCGTGACGTGAGCAACCCACGCACGCCCCCCCTTAGAAGCGGGATCACACCCGAAACCCCCCAAAGACGCAGGATAGCACCCGAAACACCCCCTGGGCGAGGCCGCAGTAGCGGCCGTAGGTCTGTTGGGAGTCCCGGGACATCCTTCCGAGGGCTTACCCGGGGCTCCCAACCACAGGCTGTTGGACGTTACGTGAGGTTTTGTAGTCGGTAAGAGACCGGCATAACATCCTTTGGGGATTTTTCCTCACGTTGAAAAATATAAAAAACAGGAATCTTTTTTGTATTGATAGTCCATTGAAATGTTACATGAGCTTTGCATTTATTAGAGGACGCAATTTTATTTTGGGACATGTGTGGGGGGTCAAAAGAAGCATAACCTCAAGTTATTGGGTTCGCCACCCTTGTCCCTCGGCCGCCATCTTGAAAAGAGGGGGGGAAAAACACTTTTTTCGCAATATTTCGGAAACTATGAGTCTTACAAAAAAATTGTAGAGGCATAATTTGTAGCATGTTGTTTTGCCTACAAATGTGTATACAACTTAACAAAAAATTTTACAAAATTTTTAGAAATTTTTTATAAGAATTTTCTATTTGCTCTATAACTTTCTTTTATACATTTTACAAAAAAAAAACCTCAGACTAATCTAGTAAATGATCTTTTAAGAGAAATTAAAAAAAAACGCCACAGAGCAAAAAAGAAAATTTTTATAATTTTATTTTCAATTTTTTGTATTATAACTTCTCTAATTTTTAATTTAGGGCAAAAATTTGTTAAACATATTTGTAGGAAAACAATTTGCTACAAATTATAATTACACAATTTTTTTGTAAGACTCATAGTTTCCGGGATATTGGGAAAAAAGTGTTTTCACCCCTTTTTAAGATTGCGGCCGGGGGACAAGGGTGGCTACCCCACAAACTTGAGGTTAAACTTCTATTGACCCCCCACACATGTCCCAAAAATAAAATTGCGTCCTCTAAGAAATGCAATATACGGTCCTTAAATTGTAACATTTCAATGGACTATGATTCAAGTCTTTCTATGTGAATGTTGTATAACAGTATTCGAGTATGTTACGCACGTATGTAATATAGGATCTTGATGACTTTTATGCTACTGAACTGGGAACTTGACCGTATGATAAAACCTAGCGGTTTATTGGCCTTCATGGCAATCCTGTCCATATGTTTTTCATATGTAAGTTTTGAATCGTGGATTATACCGAGGTCCCGTACCTCCCCTACCCTTTTTAGATTTTGTCCTTTTAGCTTGTACATATAATTAGTTGGTTCTGTTTTACGTGTGAATGTTATTGTGTGACATTTGTCGATGTTAATATCTAGATTGTTAAAATTGCAGTAATTTTCAAATCTGAATAAATCTTCTTGAAGTAGATAACAAGCATTGTCTTTGATTTGGCTAAAAACTTTCATATCATCTGCATATAGTATGAACTTAGAATGAATAAAGCATAAAGCTACGTCGTTGATAAAATATTGAACAATAAAGGCGCTAACAGGGAACCTTGAGGGACTCCCGACGGTATATAGTTCCATGCAGATGAATAGCCATTGAGTACCACTGCCTGCGACCGATTCTCAATGTAAGATGTAAACGATCTGTACAGGTTTCCGTGTATTCCGGCGTTAAGAATTTTCTGTAATAGTATCTTGTGGTCAAGACGATCGAAACATTTACTGTAAACTGTAAAGATGGCATCCACCTGGCCTCCTGAGTCCATATGGAATGTGGTGTATTCTATAAATGACAGCAAATTTGACACAGTTGACCGATTTTGAAAAAAGCCATGCTGTTCGGATATAAAGAAGCTAGAAAGACTGTTGTAGACTTGTGAATAAATAAGACGTTCGAATATTTTGGAGAAAGTGCATAATTTAGATATGGGTCTATAATTTTTTACGACATCCCTCGCTCCACTCTTATGGAAGGGAGTTATGAAGGTCGATTTCCAGATTTTTGGTACTAGTCCTTCGCTAATTGAACGCATGAATAACATACTTAAAGGTTTTGTTAGGACGTCTGCACATTTATATATGAAAAGGGGCGGTATTTTGTCTGGCCCTGCTCCTTTTGTTAGGTCAAGTGATTTGTGAAGTGATTTGAGTAATTTATAGACACAGTCGGGCGTTATTTCTATGCTCCTTATTGTATTTGTATTTCTATGATGGGCTTCACTTCACATGGTTGACGAAAGGTCGATTGAAAGTAATTTGCAAAGAGATTGCATATATGTCTAGTCCCGTATCTGCATTAAGACCTTCGTATGAAAGAGAGGATGGTATCCCATTTAGACTATTTTTGTTAGATTTTATAAAAGACCAAAACATTTTAGGGTTTCTGATTATAGACGATTCACATTGATTTAGATAGGTTTTGTAACATCCTGTCTCCAAATGTTTCGCTCTTTGTCTTAATAAAGAAAATGTATTATAGTCACATGTATTGCCATAATTCCTATATTTTCTACAAAATTTTAATTTTTCTTTGAGCATTTTCCTTAAAGGTGCGTTATACCATGGTGGAAAAGAGCTAGGGTGCCTTAGCTTGTGGGGTATAAATTCATTAACTGTATCATATAAATGGCTGTAAAAAGTACCTGTGGCCTCCTCAAGTGGTTTATTCAAAAGGCACTCGTTCCAGTTAATATTGTTTAAGAATTGTTTTACGCCCTCATAATCCGCTCATAAAAATATTTTACATGTGGGTTAATTTGTAATGGTTTGGTAGGCGTAATGTCAAATATTATTTCGAGTGGTCGGACTAATGGTTCGGTACAATGCAATCTTTAATCTTCTTCTTTTTCATTTCAGCTTTGATGGTCTTTACGTCTTCGGCTAATGATGCCAAAGGCGCTAACTGCAGCATGACCAGTTTTAGTTGTTCCTCAATCTTATCCAGCTGATTAGGCTGAGGTGAGGCCGGTGATGGTAATGGGCTAGATTTACCCCTGGGACAGGTCCAACTGTTCTTCCTTGCTTCTCCCCATCTGCGATAGCTGCTTTCAGTTATTCCGGAGCATTAGTAGTCGAAGTGGAGTTTGCAGGTGCTGCACACTGGCCCCTCAGTATGTTGCAAGCCACAACTAGCACACGTAAACATCTTGAATAAAAATTTGCTAAAATTAACTAACCCTCACTTTTTGAAAAGTAAACAAACGTGCGATCGTTAATAGTGCTCGGACGGTAAATGTGTATTGGTAGATGATTAACCGAGTGAACTGATTGATCTGAGCGTTTTATAATCTGTCTTAACTTTTGTTTTGTATTCCAAGAACGTGTTTTGACACGTACCATAGACATCATCTCGGAAATATGAAACAAGATTTCGTTCGGGTTCCTTTACTTCTCCCACTAGCTGATAATGATTGCTACTGAAGACTTTCTAATCATCTTCCAAAAGTGCTAATCTTGTTTCAATGTATGCACTCGTAATTCTCTCTTTAGGTGATTTTTAGGGTTTCGTAGCCAAATGGCAAAAACGGAACCCTCATAGATTCGTCATGTCTGTCTGTCTGTCTGTCCGTCCGTGTGTCACAGCCACTTTTCTCTGAAACTATAAGGCCTATGCTATTGAAACTTGGTAACTAGATGTATTCTGTTAACCGCATTAAGATTCTTATATAAAACTAGAAAAGACGCAGTAATTTTTGGAAGGTTCGGGAAATAATGGTTGGATTTCAAAAACCATTTCACAGTTCGATTCCACTTTAATGTGCTGACTCCGCGAGATATGTTTTGGAGGTTTTGAACTCTGATTACTCAGAACTGAAACTCAAACTTTTTTTTTCATCAAACCCATACGTATGGGGTATTTAAAGATAGGTCTTCAAAAATGCTATTGAGGTTTCTAACATCATTTTTTTCTAAAGTGAATAGTTACCGCAAGAGACACTTCCAAAGTAGAAAAATGCCTGTTCCCCCCCCCCCCCCTCTAACTTCTAAACTAAGCGAATAAACAGAAGATGTTTGGCAGCAGCTATGTCCTCTTGGCTGAAGTTTGTAGAGCAGATCTGGACAGCTGACACCTTGTCCATCACGTCCAGTTTCTGCTGCAAGGACGCCAGCAGCTCATTCACCACGATTTCAGTACTCGCTGCGCCGCGCTAATTACTCAATAATACAATTATTTAAATCAGCGGTATGCGTATGCATCGCAACGCTGTCTAATCGAGACCGAGACTAATATAATGCTTGGTTTTTCAATGTCCTGTACCGTTATTATTACTAGTAAAGTACTTACTTTTTTTGAAACATCAGCACACGGTTGTTGTAGATATCGGACATTTCAATCTCTTTGCCTTTTATTTTCACGTCAGGATGTTTCCGAACTAATACCCATCCGATATGAGAATAGAAAAATCCACGATTTGCGTTATGAGGATCTGCATCTGTGTCACTGTACTTGTGATGAAGGCGATGATCTCTGACCCAGTTAAAGGCAGTATATTGAGCAGCAATGGAGTTCATTAGCATGAGAAGAATCTCCAGTGGTAGCTTTGCTTTATATGTCTTGTGTGACCACAGTCTGTGAGTGCCAGCTGTAACTCCAAGGCACGCCAAAACATGTACCGCACAAACTGCAAAAGAATAATTTGCCATCTAAAAGCGCGTGCATCGGGAACTCGGAGCCGTCGTTTCGTGCCATGTCATATTGGAAGGGTGTTTAGTCCTACTGTTGCTCTCTGGCCAGTCGGATTGGTTTGAGGATTTCCTTCTCTTCGCCCTAACCTCGTCCTTTAGACAGTAAGTTTACCAGCCGCAGGTGAGTCTGATTTGAGGTCCATGAGAATTAACTTATTCCGTCAATGAATGACGCTAGGTCAAAAATAGGTTCAATGACGTTACAATACCTACAATAAATTGCGGTGATACAAATAAATTTTCAGTTTCGTATAAAATGTAGCTAATTAAGTTCAATATTTTGAAATGGAAAATGAAAATTTATTTTTTATGTACACGCAATTGGTAGAAGTTACCTCTATGGTAGAAACTGAGTTCAATGAAATGTATCTAATTGCCCTAACTTGTAGGTGTTCAGTACGGTATACATTTAGAAACAGAGTTCGCGAACTGTATAAGAACCCATAGGCAGAACAATTTTGTAAAGGCTTTTCTTGAGTACGTATATGATATTTATTTATGTATATAAATATATATGTATTTAAAATATATATTAAATGATATGTATTTATATATGATAAGTATGTAGATACCTTTACTTATTTTTATGTATGCACATTTTATGTTTATATAATTTAATAGATAATAATGTTAAGTTACTATACGTTTATTTAATGAATAACTATAATCTGTTTTTAATTAGGTATATTTGTAGTTTTGTACCGTTCATAAAACTTTCATCATGTTCTTTGAGCACCTACTCTAACTTATCTCTGCATCACCCAAAGGTTGACTGGTAGATAATGCCTTTTGGCATTAAGTCTGCCTTTGTACAGTTTTAATTTGTGCAAAAGTTTAAATAAATACATAAAAAAAACATAAAATAACTTAGACGACTTGCAAATAGAATATCGCTTAGCTAATAATTTTTTTAAATTACAAGCAGCATGGTATTTATTTATTTATTTTAAACTTTAGCACTAAGTACAAGGCGGACTTAATGCCTTAGGCATTATCTACCAGTCTACCTGAGGGTGATGCAGAGATAACATTAGGTAGGTGCTCAGGGATATGTCGAGAGCTGTTTACAAAATAATTCAAGCCGTCATCGTCATATTAAAGTACAAAAGTGATTGTACATACATATATAAATACATACAAACCTACATAAATATATATATACACACATACATACATACATACATAAAAAAAAATACATACATAAATAAACATATAACCAAAAATATCATAGATGAGATGAAGGGGGAAAAATAGATTTGGTAACAATGAACCTTAATGATATTTCAGTTTTAGAGCAGTACTGAAGATTGTAGCGAAACTGCCAAGATTCTTTCCTTTATGGTACACTATAAAGTAGCCGTACTTTCTCCTTGAAGGATTCCCTACTAGTGGCTAACCTAACTTCAAGAGGGAGAGCATTCCAGAAAAGAATGGACTGAACCACGAAAGAAGAGTGTATAAAATCAGAGGAGTGAGAGGGACATCGGAGAAGAAGGTTTTTAGATGAACGCAAGTTTTTGTTATGATTAGAACATAGCAGTTGAAAATAAGGAGTCAAGTAAGTAGGAGCATGAGGAGAGTGTAGTATTGAATAAACCATAGTCACCGCACGCAAACTACGCCGGCGACGTATGGGCAACCATTCCAGCTCGTCCCGATAAGCCGAGACGTGATCGTATTTTCGGAGATTGAAAACAAATCGAATGCAATTATTGAGAAGTCGGTCAAGCTTATTGAGTAGATCTGCATTCAGGCCAAAAAGGCACACATCACCATAGTCAATAATAGGAAAGATTATCATCTGCACAAGCGTTATCTTGGTACTAACAGGAAGAAAGTTTTTGAGTCTGTAAAATGCCCGTAGTGTTCCAGTAACCTTCTGGCTGATATTACTAACCTGAGCACGCCAATCAAGAGTGGAGTCAAGATACAACCCCAGGTTCTTAACAGTAGTCGTGACGGGGATAGTTTGAGCCCTGAATATACAGTTTGGCAGACTTACACCCTCTAGCTTGCTCATCATCCGGGAGCTTCCTATTATAATGCATTGACATTTCTCCGGATTAACTGATAGGCCAAACCTGTCACACCAGCTCCCTAAAGAATCTAAATCTCTATTTATCCTGTCCATAGCCTCCCCAATGTTATCAACCCTAGCTTGACTATACATCTGCAAGTAATCAGCATACAGATGATACGCACACTGAAGATCAGTAATAAGGAAATTAATAAATATAGAAAATAGAAGAGGAGAGAGTATACCGCCTTGTGGGACCCCAGCATTCAGCTTACACCAGCATGACGAAGTGTCATTAACAGAAACCGATTGCTGGCGGTCCCGAAGGTAAGAGGAGAACCATTCCAACTCGTCAGATGAGATTCCAATGTGAGCAAGAACAGCCAATAAGATGTCATGATTGACACTGTTAAAAGCATTAGAGAAGTCCACTAACACCAGAACTGTAACCATGCCCCTCTCCATACCTTCCCTAATATCACCAGTTATCTTAAGAAGGGCAGTAGTGGTGCTGTGACCTGGCCTAAAACCAGATTGAAGAGGGCTCAATATAGCGTTACAGGAAATAAATTTAGACAGTTGGCTTTGCACACATGCCTCCAACACCTTAGACAGAAAAGGAAGTATGGATATTGGACGAAAGTGTTTAGGCAGGGATGGGTTTGAAATTTTGGGTAAGGGACGTACGTAGGCTTTACGCCACAGACTAGGAAATTGGCCAGAAACGAGGGAAAAGTTAATGATATGAGATGGTACATTCCATTGAAATCGTAGGGCAAGTGTAGTATGGCGGTCTGATGTTGGAGGGGCCGCAGAAACCGATTTTCGTCATACGATGCTTGCTATACACTCGAGAGCAATGAATCCGGGTCACTTAAAGAATGTTAAAAATCTCGGAAACTAAAAATGATAGGTTAATGCAATAAATTGTATTTAATAGACAATGTAATACTCCTTAAATGAAAGTAAAAAAAATATGAGTCACCATACATTTTATTAACACAAAATTACATAAAGAAAAAACTGCTGATCTCTCCTTAAAACAAAAATAGGAAACATGAAATTTTTGAACTTTATTACGATTTTCTTGAATTTTAATACTTCGTATTGCCTCCTCGTGCTTCCATTACTGCGTTTACGCGGTTTGGCATGCTGTACACCAAGTTCCTTATACGATTTTGGGGAATATTCTCCGCTTCCTCTGTGAGAGCAATTTTGAGCTCACGAAGCGTGATTGGGGGAGGGTTTCGTTGTTTTACGCATCTGCCTAGCTCGTCCCAAGCATGCTCGATCGGGTTGATATCCGGGCTGTGCGCTGGCCACTCCATACGAGTAATGTTCATCTCTTGAAGGTAGTCATTCACAATCCTACCTGTATGAGGTCGGGCATTGTCATGCATAAATATAGCATCCTCACCTAAATTGACCATAAATGGACCAACGTGATCATTGAGGATTTCTTCCACATATCTTACGCTAGTTAAAGAGCCGTTTTCTATGATCACCAGCTCTGTGCGACTTTCAGAAGAAATTCCGGCCCACACAAGTACAGACCCACCACCGTAGGCTACTTTTTCTTCGATGCATGCTTGCTTGAATCTTTCCCCTGGTCTTCGATACACTCTGTGTCTTCCATCGTGCTTGTAGAGCATAAATTTTGATTCGTCGGAGAACATAACTTTTGACCAATCTTCAATACTCCAATTTACGTGGCTCTGGGCATACCTTAGTCTCGAAATACGATGCCCACGCTCCAGTTTAGGGCCGTTTGCAGGTCTAAGGGGTTTTAAGTTAGATTCAGCAAGCCGACGTCTTACTGTCCATGCACTTGGGTTACTTCCTCCGAGGCGTCGAAACTGATTGGTGAGTTCAGTTCCTGTGAGAAAGCGATTTCGAAGCATGGTGTTCACCAAGTATCGGTCTTCTCGTGCTGTGGTACACCTGGTTCTGCCCGTTCCTGGTCTGCGTAGGTTAGAACCAGTTTCTTCGTAACGTCGGAGAACTCTTTGTACTGTTGACAGCGACACACCGACAGTCCTGGCTGTATCGCGCTGACTCCGGCCGGTTTCCAGCATTGTAAGTATTCTGGTGCATTCTTCAGGCGTAAGCGACATAATTTCAGCTTGATTAATGAATATAGAGCACTATCAACATGGTTTATGTACCCACATAAATGACAGATTACAAACAAAAGCAACACCAAATGCTGTAATTTCGTAGTTCCATCTTCGAAAGTGGCCCTTTTTCAAATTTGATTTTTTTATGATATAACTTTACAATAACTAAGAAGTTTTAATACCTTCATTTAAGGAGTATTACATTGTCTATTAAATACAATTTATTGCATTAACCTAGCATTTTTAGTTTCCGAGATTTTTAGGATTCTTTAAGTGACCCGGATTCATTGCTCTCGAGTGTATTATGCAACATTGTTCGAGGCGCGAACAGTAAGCATTTTCCGCCCCTAGGTTTATAAGAGGAGCATCTACCTTTATTTCATTAAAACTAGTTATTATAAAAGAGGCGTTGCTATTTATACCTACTAGTCCTGCTACCGCGAAGATCCTCTAGCTTTTTTTAAGTATGGAATTCCTAACGGATGCAATGCCGAATTTGTACCAACTCAAATGCACCTTACCAGATTGTCTTCAGTAATAGATCTTACAGCTTGGTGTGATAGGTATATTTTATTTAAAAAGAAGATAACATTGAAAGGAATGTGGGTAATGTGATCAAGTTAAGGTGATGACTTACCGAACACGATTGTTGCCCATTTTGCATCCGTAAAGCACAAGTACAAGCCATAAATTGCTGCCAGATGCAGGTAAATAAATGATAATAGAATGTGGTACACTATTTCGTATTTTCGTTCTGATATCTCTGGAGAAGCTGTCTTTTCTATAGTCTCCGTGAGGACTTCATTCCTTGTATTAGCCATCTATAAAATCAATAAGCGAAAAAGCTTGTGACACAGTATTTCACTTCAATTATCAAGACTTCACTTCAAGTTTTTTTTTCTGTTAAACTAAAATATTTTTTAAACTGAAAATAATAATTAGGTAAACACGCATGACCATATGATTTTGCAAAATATAGCTCCAACTACCTGTCTGTATATTAATGGATTATTATTTACGGAATATTCAACAGGTAATATTGTATTCGAATGTCCCTTTTTCCTGACTTCTTGTATTCGGTGCATGATTTCACCGAGTTTGACCAGCAGTTTAATCGACCCAGGAACGTGCTTACAACAATCGCACCTAGGTGGCGCTGTACGTTACGTACGTGGTTGTTGCAGCAGTTTTTTGTTGCAGCTGAGACATCCCACATCGTGCTCACTAGGTGCAAGTTGGAGGCCGCCACTACTTCTTCTTCAACTATCTTCAACTACACGAGCCGACTGGCAACTCCCTCATTATCTAAACCCATTACCAGCCAACGGTGGTGGTCAAGCTCATGAGTAGGATGTCACTAAGCTAAAAGCTCGTGTCCGGTCAACATCATCAGGCTTTACAAACAAGCCAGTGTTAATACTACCGTACTTCCTTTACAAGAATCGTGCAGGCACGATTCTTTTCTGCCTATAGGTTCGTATAGTTTCTGTACTATGTATGCCTAGTATGTGTATGCCTAGCATGTGTATGCCTAGTAAGATTCGCGACAGGTCGCGAATCTTACTAGGCATTTTTATAACGGCCTGCAATGTGGCTAGACTGCTGAGCCCGCAGACAGTGATGGCCGTCAGGGTAATAAGAGGATACCACACGATCTCCGGTGAGGCGGCATGTCTCCTAGCCGGGACCTCTCCATGGGACCTGGAAACGAGAGCCCTATCGTCACTGTTCCGATGGCGCAAGGAGGCACTGGAGCGGGGCCAAAGGCCTGCGTCTCGAGAAATCAAGGCTCAGCGGTTCCTGCTCCACCAGGAAACCGTGGAGACATGGAAGGTCCGACTTGAGCAACCAAAGGGGGGATTCGCCACAATCACGGCCGTCAGACCGGCCATGGACGAGTGGCTGGAGAGGAGACACGGTGCTCTCTCCTACTGGTTGACACAGATGCTTGCTGGGCACGGTAGCTTCGGTAGGTATCTGTGGCGAAAACACCGGGAAACCACGGCCGAGTGTCAGCACTGCGAGGACCGCAGCGATAACACGGCGCTCCACACGCTGCACACAGGTGAAAAATGCCCAAAAGACGGTCATTATTACGCTAAGCATATTATCGCCTATATATTGCTGCAATTAGTAAAAATTGTAATTAGAAGGTGCTTTATTAAAACTTTACTTTATTGACACTATGTGTCACTGATTTATTTAATCTTATCTACTAATGATAATAGCACAGATTATATAATATTTTCTATACAGATGCACGAACAGGAACAAAAATCCGTTACACTCGTAACTCGCTCTACAGACCTGGCCGCCTACCTGTCAGTGTGGGAATCCTCAAATGTAACTAGATGGCGACGATATTTTTAGCAAAATGTTCAACTAGATTTCAAGGTCAAATTTGATTTCGTTTCAACTGTTTTGATAAAGTATTTAGTTATTTCGATCGTGACGCAGTCACTCAATTAGCACAGACGGGTAAGCGGGCGGTATCCGGTGCATGCAAGCCCCAGTTCGAATCCCACTTTTCACACGATTCTTTTTATCTTTTTGAGTTTTACTTTTTGAACGTACACACATTTTATACTACTCAATATTTTTATTAAGTGAAAAAAGACTACTTACTCACACGGGACTTTGTCATTTTTATTATATAAGAAAAATATTATGAAAAAGTTGACATACTAATTGCTTTAAATCAGCATGTTATCTTTGTATTCAGTATTTATTTTTTGCAAATGATCTCTTTAAAATTTAAATCAATCATCAACATATATAATGATATGAGAACAGTTGAATTCGTTTCAACTGTTCTGATATGCTAAGTATTTCACTCCATGGATCAGTCGCACAGTTGGCTCAGCGGGTAGGCGGGTGGCGCCTGATACGAGATGACCCCTTTCAAATCCAGCTCACGGTTCTTTTCGTTTTCTTTTTTTACTTAATATTTTTATTATGAAGTGAAAATGACAATAAGCTCACACAGGACTTGTCTTTTTTTTATTTTACAATAAAAATAAATACTCACTATGGAAAAGTTGGCTAAAAAATAAATATTTTATCTTGGTAGATACTTATTTTTACAGCGGGCGGCAGGCGGAATTATATTAAAAAAAACAGGCCAAGTGCGAGTCGGACTCGCACACAGGGATCCGTACCAAAAAACGGCAAAAAGTCACGATTTTTGAATGAGATTCCCCTGAATATTTCCTTTTTTTTCTGATTTTAGTATTTGTTGTTATAGCGGCAACAGGAATACATCTAGGGTTGCCAACTTTTTTTAGAAGAAATAGAGTATATAAAAAAAAGTACAGACTTACAAAGAAGAGTACATTTTATTTACAATTTTAAAATTGTACTTTTGTAGAACCTTGGCAGTACACAAGTGCTTTTTATTATTTTTAAAACTATCGGATGTTACGTGGTTTCTCCCGCGTAATTCCCGTTCCCGTGGGATTTCGGGAATAAAATATAGACTAGGTTCACCGCAAAGAGATTAGCTTCCCAGCAGTGAAAGAGTTTTAGAAATCGGTTCTGTAGTTTCGGAGCCTATTCGATGCGAACAAACAAACAATCAAATCTTTCCTCTCAATAAATAACAAGCGGAAGTCACGCGGTTCCGTTCCAGTGGGAATTCTGATATCTGTGATCCTAACGGTAAAAGAATTTTTGATATCGGTTTAGTAGTTCCGGAGCCTATTCGATGCAAACAAACAATCAAATCTTTTCTCTTTATAGATAGCTAGCGGACATCACGCGGTTTCACCCGCGTAATTCTCGTTTCCGTGGGAATAGGTACGGGGATAAAATATAGCCTAGGTTCACCAAAGAGTGTAACTTCCCAACAGTGAAAAAAATTTTCAAATCGGTCCAATAGTTTCGGAGACTATTCGATGCAAAAAAACAAACAAACAATCAAATCTTTCCTCTTTATAATATTGGTATAAACTAGCGGACGTCACGCGGTTTCACCCGCGTAGTTCCCGTTCCCGTGGGAATACGGGAATGAAATATAGCCTATGTTCACCGCAAAGAGTGTAGCTTCCCAACAGTTAAAGATTTTTTAAATCGGCCTAGTAGTTCCTGAGCTTATTCGATGCAAACAAACAAACAATCAAATCTTTCCTCTATATAATGTTAGTATAGATTGTAAGTCCATACAGGTAAACTCTCAACTTATGTACTTACTTAGATCAGGAGAAAAGATTCATACCTATTTCCTATAATTACTTAAGTCTGGCTCCACGGCCGGGGATCTCGGCCCATTCCGTTATACGAAAAAATATTCAAAGAAAACTTGTCGAAATCCCAGAAAAATCAAATCATGCGAAATAAAGTATTTTCGCGTACTTTATTGTTCTCATAATGTATACAGTACAAATACCCAAAATAAAGTACAATACTTTATTATAAAGTACAGTTGGCAACCCTAAATACCTACATCATCTGTGAAAATTTCAGCTCTCTGGCCATAACGGTTCCTGAGATACAGCGTCATGGCGGACAGACAGACAGACAGACAGATGGCGAAGTCTCATCAATAGGGTCCCGTTTTTACCCTTTGGAACCCTAATAAAAGCTGGTACATAATCTCACTGAAACATATTTCTCTTACAATTATCACATAAATTACAGTTTTCATTTTTTATAACAATAACGTAAAACAATTTTATTCTTAAAGAAAAAAAAAGGATTATAAAGTTCGAGAAATAAGTAGGACTATTTAATAATCTATGTTAGATTAAGTAAAAAAGTAAAAAAAAATAAAAAAAGTAATGCAGTCAGTGGGGGTTCGAACTAGAATTTTATTAATTAACTCAAATATACGCCCATAGCAGCTTGCGTACCCGCTGAGCTAGCGTGCCACTGAGAGGATCGGCCAAATAACGCTTCATATTCCGCTTGCTTGTTTCGATAACGTAAACTGGCCGTTCGTAAAAACTAATGAAATAATAATTTTCTTAACATCGATAAAAGATGGCGTTCATGTTTGATTAACATGAGCGCCATCTTTTATCTTAATCAAACGCTATCGAGAGATAATTTTTACACAATCTACGTTTATTCTATAATCAACGAGTTTGATGTGCTACTATAGCAGCCAATATCATGATTTAATTTTTAAAATAATTTGCCATGCATTATATATCTAAATAAGATATTTTGAAATTTGAATTCCGAATATGAAACTACTAGTGCCATCTTTTGATATTTTATGTTTATTAAAGATAATCTGTATGAGTTGGGTACCCGTGATAATAGGCCGGCAAAGCGCGTGTTAAGTCGCGTATAGAAAAGGACTTCATAGTCACTCCGTGTGGACCCTTAAACTCCTGAACTAAGAAATTCATCTCAGCCGTAATAGAATTCCTTCAAAGTTTATTAAATGGACTAAAATTCAGAATTTTTTCAGATTTTTTGAACCAGCCGATTAGGTTTTAGAGAGGGGATGGGATACCCTCTCGGGAGAAATGCGCTTTAAAATTAGATTTCTTGCAAATAGCTTGAACCGCTCGTCGCTCTGAGCACTCAGTGTAATGTATATGTTTACTTCCGTAAGCAACTTTCACCATGGGCGTTCCTTGGATGGGTGACCACCACTTGACCACTTTGCGAAAATTTACAAGCGTTTCCGTGCTTCGGAAGGCACTTTAAGCGATTGGTCCCGGTGATCAGTATCATAAAAGTCTTTATGCCAAGTTGAAGACGTTGTGGGTGGCTTGAAAAAGTTCCACAGGGGGTCACAACCTGCGTCTAGGTTGGCAGGACGTGTGTACCGCATCTGGTGTTTCAAACGTCTATAGGCTACGGTAACCAACTATCAAGTGGGCCCGTAAGCTTGTCTTCCACCTCAGTAGTATAAAAAATTATACCTAAATAACAAAAACACATTTTAGCAACTTTGCAACGCTTTTAAGAGACTTATCTTATGATACCCCACACAATGGAGTAGACCCAAGTAAAAAAAGCATCCACCCTGGGAATACTCCCCCATTTATTTCGGGGTTTTATTTTAATACTTTGTAGGCATGATAATCACACATATCCATGCAAAGTTTTAGCTTTCTAGCACTAACTGTTTGAACAGTAAGTCCAGGACGGACATGGTGGAACTACAAGGGTTTACGGAACCCTAAAAATTAGAAAGTCCAAAAATAATACTATTAAATTATAAAAGTTACTATACTTATGATTATTTTGTAACATTCCTAATAATTAATGAAAAAAATAGATAATTTTATCATTAAAATTTTTGTGAGTATTTTTTTCACACATGAACCTTGTTAAATTTAGCACTATTTCGTTCTGGTGATGCTGGTGGTTGCAGCTAAATTTAGTTTCATATGAAAGCTACTAGGCTAAACTTTAGAAATATGTTAAAAATTCTGATTAAGTGCACTTTAGTATAAACTTCACAGTTTAAAAAATAAAGGAACTGGAAAGTATAGTTTTCTATTCCAGGCTATATATATATAAAATAGTAAGTTATGTAAGTGTTTTAGTTAATTAAAAACATACCTTAAGGTATAGACTTCATTACGTTATTCACCTAAAATCAACTTTATAACATTTAAAAATTGTAGTCAAAACAAATGTTCATAATTGTAAAAAAATACCCCATTAGCATAACTGTTTTAGTTCAAGGTTGTGGATGTCTGAATAATATGTAAGAAATGTTTTACAGATCATTATTAGATGGTGGGATATATCTCGTTCCTAATTTAGGTTACTATTTTTGAAACAAAGTATCTTTGTTTTTTTGAATTTGGCTGTGAATTTCGTATTTCTCACCTGTGTGCGCTGGTGGAGCGCACGGCATGGGCGCAAAAGCGCCAGGTCCTCGTAGTGGGTATGGACATGGACACTCTCTCGCTCGAGACCATGGTGCGAGCCATGCTCTCCAGCGGGAGTAAGTGGGACTTCGCCGCCTCTTTCTGCGAGCAGGTCATGCTCGACGGTGAGAGGGTCGCTCACCGTCCTTACAGAAGCAGGCCCATGGCGCAAGCGTGACGGGAGCAACTCACGCACGCCCCCCCTTAGAAGCGGGATCACACCCAAAACCCCCTAAAAGACGCGGGATAGCACCCAAACCACCCCCTGGGCGAGGCCGCAGTAGCGGCCGTGGGTCTGTAGGGAGTCTCGGGACATCCTTCCGAGGGCTTACCCTAGGCTCCCAACCACAGGCTGTTGGGCGTTACGTGAGGTTTTTTAGTCGGTAAGAGTCCGGCATATAACATCCTTTGAGGATTTTCCCTCACGTATAAAAAACGGCCTGTTTAATACACCCACGAGTCCCACGACCATAACGTCGTCGGTCTAATTCTAATAAGGTGTAAGTCAAAATTTTGACAAACAGTGATTTTTTTTAGAAATTTGTAGAGCGGGTAAGACTACGTCTATCTAGTTTATTACTTTGAATTTAGTTAAATGAAAAAAAAAAGAGATAAATCGCTTGAAACAATACGTACTAAGTCCAGCCGCCATTTTCTGGTCAAGAATAAAGCATAAGTCATCTTTTTGCATACAAAAATTCGCGAGGAGCACTTGGTTCTCTGTTTAAACTTATTATTTCGTGTTATTTCACTGTTTAGAAGAACATTCTGTTAGTAATGTTGTTCCTTTACTGATGATAATTAAATATTACTGCGAATTGATCTATAAATTTATATAAACACTCAATTTATTTCTCGTTTTAAATTTCAGCCATTGAGATATAACTTAATAGGATTAGCGATTTTGTTTGTTACTGTTAAGTTACGACTTATTCGAATCTATTTTAAATTTTGTTTTAGATTGTTATGATGGATAATATAGTGTTTTCAGACGAGTTTACAAACAAACCATAAATAGTTAAGTGCCAACGGTATCAAAATAATATACCATAATAAAAGACGTATCTGTGGTATAAAAACTTAAGGAAACGTGATTATTTATATTATACCAGACAAAGATCTTTTAAAAAAATGCTTACATTTACCGCCATACACTCAATGTACCTCGTCTTGTGGCATATCTACATGACAACATTCAACAACTAGTATAACCGCGACTGGCAGGGATGCTAACATCTTAAGGACCCCAATGGGTCGGATCCTCCTCGTGGTGCATCCTGGGCAACGGAGTAGCGACCACTCCCCTTCCTCTGTGGGGCAGTTGTGCTACTCTGGCTAATTCCGGCCGAGGCGGGAGTAACCCACCTGTGGGTTGCTCGGTGGTGTGTGTTGCTGCCGGCCGTGCCGTTATTCACGGCCGGCAGCAGCAATGATGGGTCGCCGTCGCTTCGCCTCCTTTGCTGGCGAGACGATGGCGGCAAAGTGGGAGAGGCACTGCGTGGGGGGCGGGAGTTTGGGTAAATGCTCCCGCCCTGCCATGCAGTTCGGGCTGCCGGCCGTGAATAACGGCGCGACCGGCGGCAACAGTGCTGGGCCGCCAGTTGACGAGGTGATGGCGGCAAAGCGGGAGGTGCACTGTGCGGGGGAGCGGGAGTAACCGATAATGCTCCCGCTCTGCCGTGCAGTTCGGGGGCGCCGCGGTGAGGAGTTACTGCGCGCCCCCGATTGTTTCTTGACCGTGGGCGTAAGGTCGGGGGACCCCGCCCACCAAGGGTCACATGGCGGTGGGCACCTTTTCCGTGTTCCAGGGGTGCCCATTTGCGCACGCCTGCGCCAGCCGCTCTCTGTCTCCTCTATTACAGAGGGGCGCTCGAGAGCGGTGCAGGCGTGGACTTCAGCTCCTAAGGGAGCTTTGGGGAGCCGCCCATCTGGCTCCCCCGAGGAGAGCCCCGAATAAACGGGGCGCCCGTAGCCGGGTCGACGTGAATAATCTTTTGATATCCCTCGGCCCGGCTAAAGGGTGAGGAGGAACACCGCGGGGTTTAGTGGGTAGGACGGTCCATTCCGGACCGGGCCGGGAGTCCCACACACCATCCCAGCTGCCCCCGCAGCTGGGATGAAGGCGCGTAAATGCGTTCCCCGCGTCAACAAAAAAAAAAAAAAAACCGCGACTGGTAACGGCAGATCCCCACCAACGACGTACGTGGGGACGATACGTGGCCCGACCGAGTATAATATTCCGTGTCCACGGCGCCACTTGACAGTGACGGTGCACAGGGTATAACTCCACGCCCACTAGCTTCCAAAGTTACTTGGCGAAACGGCCATGTTCCTTGAGGAGCTGATTGAGGTGGTACGCCAGCGCGGCTTTACCCCCAAGCCCGTAGGATGGGCCGGACAGCTCCTTCGTGCCACGTACTCGGGAAGGTTTCTCCAAAAGATTTTTCTACTCCAACATGAGAGGCAATGTCATCATCGATTGCGTCATTCTGGGCGGGCGACCTCCATCCCTGTGCACCAGGGCGCTCTTTTCGTATACTCTCTTGAGGATTCCAGCCTCGAGATATCAAGTGGGGCTGCCATCAATAAGACACTCAGCTTTGTAAGAGATGGTGCAGTATGCCCGTGCTACGCTCGGTTCAATCACTCCAATTGGGGAGCAGCATTTCCAGCCTTCGTATGACAACAACTTAGGAGCCAAGCACTGGAGGTAATTGAAAAAAACCCTATCAGCTGTTGAGGATCAATCCGAAATACTTCATTATCTTCAGAGTGTGCCACTTACTACAATGTGAGAATCTCAAATAGGCCCTCGCCAAGGCCCATGGTAAAATCCGGCCAAATATTTTTCGGATACCACCTGAAGTCCTAGCGCCCTGATGCGACTGATCACTATAACCACGGTGACCAGGATCTTCGCGTCCCTAAAATCAAGCCCCGAGCGGTAACCAGATTATTGTCAGAGTACCAAAGTACGCCGACCCCTCAATGAGTAGCACCGCATAGGACCCAGTCGTAACTATCGTTCTACTACAGAAACTGCCCGACAACCTAGCCCTGTGAAGCACTGCACGACATCTCCCTGCAAAATTTTCCCGACCGGGCAACGAAACGAAACAGTCAGAAAATACGCGCCGGAGGTACCAGAAGTGTTGCCTTAGCGTATCGACGATGCCGAGCGATGGTCTGCCAGGAGATGGTATTGATGGCCTTTGCGGTGTTTAATAGGTCTCAAAGATGCGCTTTACACTTACTACCACTTGAAACTTACTGATGTTATGTTTTATTGTCCAAAATGAATTAATTTATTGTAATTTTTCATTATAATTTGGTTTCATATTTGTATAAATACAATAATCAATAAGCACTAAGTCATGCAAACTTCAATGCTAATAAAGCATAAGTCCGATTTTCATAACTTTTACAGTGTCAAGACTGAAAAAACCTGAAAAATAAAAGCAGGTTTGGATAGTTAATATTTCCTTAGAACATTATTTTTGGGTCACCAAAAATTTTTATTCGAAATAAACTGTTTTTTGTGCTTCAAGTGAAAGTTCTCAATTTTGACTTAAACCATATTAGAATTAAGCCGACGATAAGTTTATTGTAAAGGGGGATAATCAGGTCTGCCAGGACCCCGGTTACAATACGGCATATTGTTCTGGTAGGAGACGTGCAACGGCAGGTAAACTAGAAGAGGGGGCCATTCACATAATCTTGTTTTTACACAAAAGTCAGCTAGTTAATGATTAGTTCGCTAAATTAACACCACCTACCATTAGGCATCGCATTTCTATCAGGAAAGCAATTTTTACGTGCAGAGATTTAGGACCACTTTCATAGCTGAATGTTTCAACAATGTATCAAACCATGTATCCAATCAAAATAATTACGACCTTTGTAAATCAATTTTTTGCAGTAGATAACACCTATTCTTTTCGTAATTTGTCTTTTATTCCATTCCTATTCTTATAGTTCAATTGATTAATAATGCAAATATTTAATTTTGTGGAACATATTGTATGTTAATATATTTACGCAAATATTTAATTTTGTGGAACATAATTGTATGTTAATATTTACGAGTCTAATTTACAAGTTCAAAGTATCGAATAATTTGTAAAACTACATTACGCAGTTACTATGAAAACTATTTTCGAAACAGATTTAACGGCACATTGCTCCATTACCGTAGCAGACTCGCATGTCAGTACAGTTGAAAACTGCAGCTACGAGTTACATTTTCGACACGATGACACGCTGATATGTTACAAATGTGGACGCAGCAGTAGATTTACACATACATGACACATTTTTACACATACTTGTCTGCCACCTAAGTTACTTATCAGCCATAGCTTAAAATACACTGATCGTTAACAAAACACTGAGATATCGGGGCTACGAGAACATTTCTATTTTTTTTAACACGCTTTTATTAGCTTCACTTGTAACTATGTATGTAAGGAAATCTTGGAATGTTAATTAGACCCACTTCCCGTCCTTCGATCAGGCTGAAATTTTGCACACGCTCTGAGTTCTGATGACAATGCATGACTAGCTAAAAACGTCATTACAAATCCAATATGGCGGCCTCCCCGAAATGGAGGAGGACTGGCTGTTTGAAATCCACCCCCCTGGGTATGGGTATCGAATTGAAGGGTTTGCTGTCAGGAATACGAAAAAAATAGTCACGTAACTTAAATCCAATATGGCGGACGTCCAAGATGGCGGACAGGCTATTTGAAATGCACCTCCATCATATGGGTATCAAATGAAAGGGTTTGCTGTCAGGAATACGGAAAAAATAGTCACGTGAGTGAAATCCAACATGGTGGACATCCAAGATGGCGGATTGTTTTGTAATTTTTAGTACGTGCTAAAAGCCTGTTTTTTAGTTTTTTTAAACTATTATATAAACTTATTTAAAGTAAGTAAATATGAATACTAAAATCTTGCCACAAGCTTTAGAAAATTTTCACAGCGTTATGAATATGACTGGCGCCGAAGAAGCAAGAGAAAGGTCACGTCCAGACCTGCCACGAGGACCTGGTGCTGCTGTGCCCATGCTGTGCACTCCACCGATGTGTGGAGTGCTGTGTCCTCGCTGCATTCCTCGCAGTGCTGGGCTGCCGTCATAATCATGAACAACGCACTTGCTTAAAAGTAACTTTCGAGTAAATCGCGTCTAAACTTTTTTTCGCTTTTTTGTTGTTTCTCTGAAACTAAAGGCGCTCCCTCACCGGGAGCATTCGCGCGTAATGTAACGTTACAGAGTCGAGCATAACAGCAGTGAGGAAGGTGAACCGAGCATTGCAATGCGCACCTTGTAATGATACAAGACGGGGTTACATCAGTGAAGGAGGAGAACCGAGCATTACAATGCGCGCTTTGTAATGATACAATGTGTAATGTTTTGATACAACTTGTAACATCAATGCGCTTTTTTTGTTGCGGCTGGCCGGCCGCACACTGGCCCGGATTTTAAAATAGTTGGACATACGATCTAAGATGTCAAATGCTATTGGGAAAAAAAATTTGGATAGGTAGATAGGGCAATCCAAAATGGCCGCCGTGCCACTGTTGTGAAATTTCATGTTGGATATCGTATAAGGGGTTTTTTAGTATGCTGAGTACGAATTTCGGGTTCATTTTGCAATCCAATATGGCCGCCGCGCCATTATTGTATTTCATGTTGGATATCGTTTAGGGGGCTTTTTGGTATGCTGAGTACGAATTTCGGATTAATCTTGCAATCCAAGATGGCCGCCTCGCCACTATTGTAAAATTTCATGTTGGATATCGTATAAGCGGTTTTTTGGTATTCTGAGTACGAACTTTGGGTTAATTCTGGAATCCAAAATGGCCGCCGCGCCACCGTTGTAAAATTTCATGTTGAATATGGTATAAGGTTATTATTGAATATGGTTATATGGAGCTTGCAGAACTACATGCTTTCCATCAATTGCGCCGACACAATGAGGGAAATTTCACTGATCATTAAAGTTTTCAGACAAATGTAGTCAACCATCTGATGTACTAGGTAACTGAAAAAAAAAACTTGTTTTAGATTCCTTGTGAAACTGGAACACAGGACTTGCAAGAAACTCGGGACACGCCACCGGAAAAACCTCCCGCACCAAAACGGAAGAAAGTGAAGGTGGATGAAAGTGACGATATAATGCACTCCACTCCACCTTTCAAATTTTGCAAGATTTTACTTCTAAATCGGACGAATGTACTAGTTTTGGAAAATTTATCACTGACAAACTCAAGACCTACTCTCAAAATACTAGGGCCTGTGTACAGCATCACATTTCCAATATCTTGTTTAATGCCGATCGCGGCGAATATGAGGAGTACATGTACCAACAACAAAGTACATCCTCACAAGCAACAGTGCCATTCACCGCAGGCGCCTCACTTTTTTCGCCTGAAGCTAGTATTAGTAGCCAAGAAAGTGAGGGTTTATGCGTGAATTTAGAGATCTGGTTGATTAGTATATGTACTTAAACCCGAGATATATTGATTGTTTTTGTTTAGATACTGTTAACCCTGATGTGTAGGTACATCGTGGTTTATAATTGATTTTTAACTTATGGAATACTTGAAAAGAAAACAATAAAGGATGGAAACTGCCCTGTAAGTATATTTTCTTTTAAACTTCTAATTAAAACTGCACTCACTTCTTTGATAATACTACTTATAATCTGATTAGACGTTCTAAAAGTAACTTGCAAGCTAGAATAAGAATCACCAGATGCGTAAAATTGTAATGTAACAGCCAATCTTTCTTGCACAGTTATTGCTTGTCTATAATTAGTATCTTCTTTATTAACATTTGGTCCAATGAGATTTATTAAGAGTACAAAATCCGAAGGAGACATTCTTAAAAACATTTTAAGTTTACTTATGGGTCGGTTGATTCGTTCTAAAATATCCAAACCGCCTGTATTTCGCCAGTTTTGAAATAGTTCATGGCACCAATATCTTTTCTTTTCTTTTTTTTTCGTAAATAACTATGTCGAATTAATATTGCCGCACTCAGCACAATGACTGCTTCGTCTGACATTATGAAAACAACTGAATCAGAAAGCGCTCGCAAATTCAAATCTAAAATAAATGTTACATTACACGCAAATGCTCGGCGGTCGGGGAGATAGTATCGTAATGTAATGCTCAAAGTCGAATCTATATGTGTAGCATTTTGTTACAACTTGTAACGTCAATGCGCTTTGCGCACCTTGTAATGATGTGTAATGTTTTGATACAACTTGTAACCAGTGTTGGCCGACAGTTAATCTGATAAACGATTAATGATTATGAATAATAATCATATTGATGAAAAAAAGTGGTTAAGATTAATTAATCATAATCAAATTTGACATGATTAAGATTATTAATCATAATCATTAATCGTTAATTTGATTAGTTGATTAACTTGTGGTGGGGGGGGGGGTTCTTTCCTGCGTCTTTTGGTGTTACCCACTTCTGGAAGGGGGCGTACGTGAATCTCTCACGTCATTTTGTCGTCTAACACAAAGACAAAGACATTTATTGCATAAACTGTGTGAAAGGTTTTTTTAAAGCGCTTAGTATCAACAGTCTGCCCAATCGGGCGTTGCAATGTAAATTACTTAATTCTATCATGCACAATGACCAAACAAAGAGACCACCTATGTTTTAGAAAAATATTCCTGTAGAGTATAGAATACATTTTCAATTAACCACCTCTTTAACGCACCCTTAAACGGCTTACAGTCGACTTTCTTTAGTGCTACTGGTAAATGATTGAATACACGTATTGCAGGCACAAAAGTACTCTTGTAGTATATCATGTTCTTGATACTAGGGAGCACCAAGTTGTATCTATATTGTGTTCGGACCTTGTGTTTTTGATTACATTTAAGAGAGAAAAAATGGATGTTATTTTTAACAAATAAACACAATTGCAATATATAAATACTAGTTAAAGTAAGGAAACGGATCTGAGCGTTTCGTCACTCTGCATACCGTAAATAATGCGTAGACATTTTTTTGCATAACAATTAATGTTGACTCTACATTACAAGAGTTACCCCAATACATAATCCCATAATTCAACAGAGAATACACATAACCAAAATAAGCCGATTTCGCAATATTCAAGGATAGATAGAACGTAGCAGTAACTAGAAATTTTACTATTTACTTTTTTTATATGCTCTTTTCAGTTTAAATGATGGTCTATAGTAACTCCTAGAAAGTTTATTTGATCTACTTCTTCAATTTCTGTGTTTGTTACCGATATTTTTAAAAGTGATGGTTTATTTTTATAATTTCTAAATTGCATCAACTTTGTTTTTGTTAGATTAACTTTTAAATTCATAGATTTTAGCCAGCTAGCGGTTTCCAGAGTATTGCATATTTCGTTCCTATAATCGTTATCATTGAAACCATTATTATTCATGCAAATTGTTGCATCATCGGCATACATAATACATGAGTGTTTTGTTATTGTTGGAAGGTTATTAATGTATATCAAAAAATAAAAGAGGGCCCAATATACTCCCCTGTGGAACACCTGATACAACTTTTCGAAAACTAGACTGCACTGATATTACAGTTTTTGAGGAAATATCATATGTGTCAATAATGGTGGCTTGTAATCTATTTTTTAGATATGATTCAATCAAAATTTTTACGATTCCTCTAATACTTACGCTTTCCAATTGATTTAAGAGTACATCAAAATGGACACAGTCAAATGCTTTTGACATATCTAGGAATAGGGCGGTACATCTCTTTTTGTCGTTCATACTATGCCATATATTCTTAAAAAGGTTAAAAATGGCTAATGAGGTAGTTTTATTTTTACGAAAACCAAATTGATTGGGGCTTAAAATACTGTTCTGGTCCAGAAATTTATTCAATCTATACTAATATTATAAAGAAGTAAAGTTTATGTGTTTGTTAAATTGTAAGGGGTTATCTCGGGATCTACTGAACAAATTTTAAAAATTCTTTCACCAATAGAAAGCTACGTTATTGTGGAGTGTCATAGGCTATATAGCATCACGCTACAACGAATAGGAGCGGAGCAGTAATAGTAAATGTTTCAAAAACGGGGTAAAAGTTATTCCTTTTGAGAGCTTCGTTGCGTGTGCTGCGTAAATATTTATAGTTATGTAAAAAATATGTAGGTACAAAATTGTTTCTCTTCAAAAAGTTCTAAAAAAATTGCGCGATAGCATGTGTCTATCTTTGGGTTGGTGCACAATAACCATTTTAATCGCAATCAATTTTTTTCTACAATAATGCTGCGGGATACCTCTTTCATAAACGAAATTGTTCTTAAAAATAATGCGACGGAAATACACGCGACGTGAAACCTTTCTCTCTCTCTCTCTCACGTAGTATTGAATATTAACGACGAGACGCTACGGGAGTAAACGCAACGCGACGGGAACAGGTAATACTCTCTCTTATGTGGCGCAAACGAATTTGCGTGGAGTCTATTATAAATCACTCTATTAAAAAATTTTGGAAAAACCTGGCAACAGTGCTGTTTAATCTTTACGTATTCGGAACGCGCCCATGTTATTCGTGCGCAGAGCGATCGCGGCGTGCAGCGGAACGCGCCAGCTGTCAGATTGAAGTTATCGTTTTGGCGCCTCAGTGATCTGAGCATTGATTTATCGGTTAAAATAATTTTATTGTCTTCGTTCGGTCGAATACGGTTTATCTAAAATCAATAGTTGGATTGATTCCATACGCAGTTAGAATTATATTCACACCAGCATACGGAGTGGCTGGTTGTCAGTGAGACATCGGTGTCTTGCCCGCGAACTACCACGTGGATGCTCTGTGCTGGCTGAAGCCTGACGGACGGTAAGGCCTAATCACATCCTCCCCTTTGTGGTCCAATCCCCTTTTCCTTCCTGGCCCGAATCGCCGTCGCATGTTACGGATCTTCGACGCTTTTCAAGGTTAACAGGTAAAAATTTTGATCTATATAGAATAAGCCCTACACATCATATCCCACCCTTGTAAATAAGGCGTGGGATTAAAAAAGTGCTATGGGCCTATAATTATGAAGGTCAGTTTTTGCTCCTTTTACGGGTTCCGTAGCCAAGTGGCAAAAACGGAACCCTTATAGATTCGTCATGTCTGTCTGTTCTGTCAGTCTGTATGTCACAGCCACTTTTCTCCAAAACTATAAGGCCTATGCTATTGAAACTTGGTAAATAGATGTATTCTGTGAACCGCATTAAGATTTTCATATAAAACTAGAAAAAAAGCAGTAAATTTTGGGTGTCTCCATACTCAGAACCGAAACTCAAAATTTTTTTTTTCATCAACCCCATATGGGGTTGATCTATAGATAGGTCTTCAAAAATGCTATCGAAGTTTATAGGTTTATATCTAGTAAATTCATTTTGTGATGTTTATGTTTAGCAAAGATATTATATAAAGATATTATATTATTGGGAATGCTGCTAGTCTTTTGGGCACAATGCCACGGGGGCCTTATTTAGGTTTAGTTTAGATAGTAATAGTGTAAATATAGATATGTAATATTTATGTTTCTCTGTAATTTTTAACAATAAATGTATTATGATTTGATAAAAAAAGCAAAGATATTTTATATTATAGGAATTATTTAAATGTGTGTTCAATTTTTAACGCATATTTAGCAAATGTGCTCATTATGACAAGCAAAGTATACTGGAGGAGCTCAGATGCGTATAATTTTACGTACTTAACTGAAAAAATCTACACTATAATGTTATTATAAAGAGCAAAAATTTGTATATTTGTGTCTATCTTTGTAATAAATAAACTTAAAAATTACTGTGCTGATTTCAAACATTCTTTCACCATTGGAAAGCTACATTTACCTTGAGTAACATTGGCTATATTTTATTACAATATTACTGCGGGAATGGGATCTACGCGGTTGAAACTGCATGACGTTTAGTCTATACATATAATAAAACTGTTGAGGGTCGAGAGTCTGTACATGGAAGATATTTTGAAAATTTTAATTGGAGGGCGTTCTCTAATCGATACTGAAGCCGAAAATGTAATTAAACTTTTCATGTCTGTCTGTCTGTATCCCGAATAAGTATCACGCCGAAACTACTGAACCGATTTTAATGATAATTAGTACATTCCGAGCTTATAGTCCGAGGAAGGTTCTAGGATACTTTTGATCCCAAAGTTTTGCGCGGTTCCTGCTGGAAAGGGGATGAAAGATAAAATGGTTTTACAGTTTTAATTTCTAAACGCGTGATGCGATTACAAATATTTTTTCAGTATTGGAAAGAGAGTACTTTAAGAATTTTTCGACTCAAGTTTCAAGATTAAGGAGTTTGTAGTTCAGAAATTAGAGGAATCTCAACTTTCGCCAAACTTAAAATTCAAGGGTTCCTTTGAATGAGAGGGTAAATCTAAACAGGCGTGCTGGCTTAATCATAAAAGAGCTTAATTATTGAGGCTGTTGTAAAATAATTCAGTTCGCGCCGAAGGCGTGGACTGAATTATGTATGTGTTGTGGACTAAATATGTTCCTCTGTCTACAACCCCCGGAATTTTAAATCGTAGCACAAAATAGGCAGATCACTGAGTCTCCTACGTGAGGGCAAATTGAAATAAAACACTCCATGAACGGAACGTTATTGCTTATTGGTTGTACTTAGTTTATCACAATTATTTGACAAATAGCTTCATTAATAATGTTAATAGTCATATTGAAATATTTTGAGATTATATGACATAAAATATTATAACATATTAAATATCTTAAGTACGAAGTAAACATTCGTAACCCCGCTAACACATTTTCTGTAAACGATCACTGTGCAAATCACCTTACGCTATGGCTGGTTCCTCAGGTGCGTGACTCTTTCTGTAATTCCCATTTACGTACGTTTCTTTACTTTGGAAGGTAGGTTAAGCCGTTGGTCTCAGTTGTTAGTAACATAGCAGTCGTTAAAACAATTTGAAAGCCATTTAGCTAGCTTAAAAAAATAATCAACAGCGGGAAATAACAAAATGAATGATGTGCGTCTGCCTACTTCTTCAGGGATATAAGGCGTGATTATCCTTATGTCGAGTTAAATCAATGAAAACGGTAAATCTTCATCAAAATGATTTATTTATTGGCAAAAGAACAACGATCTTTGAATACACACTTGCGTTACTCCTCTTGACACTGTCTATTTAAAATTCGTGATAAATACTAGTCATAAACAACGCATGTTCGCTTACGATGCTTATGACTAGTAACATGTTTGGAAGTCGGTAATTACGCTGTTTATGCTTAACAATAAAATCGAGATATTAAAATTTGAGTGATTGATTCTTGTAGATTTCATTTCGGTGATTCCGAATATACTAATAACTCAATTTCGTCGAAGATGTCGATTGCGTTGTTTATGATAAGGACGGCAGTGGGACTAAGCCGTGGTTTCCCGGTTAATTCGCCACAGATACTTGCCGAAGCTCCCGTGCCCGGTAAGGATCTGTGACAACCGGTTGGAGAGAGCTTCTCTTCAGTCACTCGTCCATGACCGGTCTGACCGCTCGGATTGTGGCGATTCCCCGCCCCCCATAGTTGCTCAAATCGCACCTTCCAGGTTGCCACGGTTTCCTGGTGGTGCAGGGACCGCCGAGTCTCGATTTCTTGAGTCGCAGGCCTATAGCCCTCGCTTCCAGTTCCCATGGAGGGGTCCCGGCTAGGAGACATGCCGCCTCAACTGATATCAGTATTCCCTTATCACCTTGAGGGCCATTGCCTTCAGTGGGCTAAGTAATGCAGCCGCATTGCGGGCCGTCAGGGTCTCCACCCATAAGGGGGCTCTGTATAGGGCCATGCTTCGCACGATCCCAAGGTAAAAGCTGCATTATTAGCAAGTAACATAGGCTATATTTTATTCCTGCTTTCCCACTGGTACCGAAACTACGTGGGTGAAACCGCGTAATGTCTGCTGCTTATTTATATTAAGCTACGATCACGGCTATGTTTTGGCACAATTAGAAATAACTTACTTAGGCCCCTGTTCACTATGTAGGACTTCTATTTGTGAAAACAATACTACAGTACTGAAAGCGTCAAGAAATCAATGTGTTTATATAGTAATCCCACCAAAAACATACCTGTTAAAAAGGGGGCCAAGTTCCTATCGGCTAATTGTTCGCCTAAAAGAGGATTAAAATCCAATCCAATGCCAAGTTTAGATGCACTTTAAAATCGATCATAATCATCTCCATTAACAGACTCGCCACCACACCCAGTCCTCCCCCTTCCGTGGAGGAAAATTAAAATACTTCTAAATTTTAACTTGGCAGGTTAATTTAATTATATCAATCAATCAATACATATATTATAATAAAATCGTAACAAGTCGCTGTCTAATCATAATCATAATCATAAGTCTGTATCTACATGAAAGTGTCTGTATGTCTGTACGTTTGTGCACGCTAATCTCAGATATCGCTTAATTACCGATTGCAATGCGGTTTTTGTTATTGTATTGAAGTTTGCTTCATTTAACATTTAATGTTTATTTCCTGTCAATCGATTTATAAATACTCTTAAGAATCTTATATTTGAAATTTTTAAATGTAGGAGTATCTTTGAATGTGAGGGTAAATCTAAACTGGCGTGTTGGCTTAATCATAAAAGAGCTAAATGATATAGGCTGTTTTAAAGTAATTCAGTCCAGGACTGAAATGTTTTAGAATAGACTTAATCTTTAAGCTCTTTTATGATTAAGCAAACAGGGCAGTTTCACAAGCTGCTTGATTAAACTAATGAAGAAATAGCTCTCCTTTCATACACCTTATGTGACGTAAACGAAGTTGCATGGGTCAGCTAGTAAATAATAAATTTAGTTATACAATTCGACCGTAGCTATTAACAAAGTTACCTGGGGATCGTGTGTAGTATGGCTCTATACGGGGCCCCCGTAAGGGCGGAGACCCTGACGGCCAGCAATGTGGCTAGACTACTGAGCCAGCAGAGGGTAATGGCCGTCAGGGTGATAAGGGGATACCGCACGATCTCCGGCATGGCGGCATGTCTCCTAGCCAGGACCCCTCCATGGGACCTGGAAGCGAGAGCCCTTGCGTCACTGTTTAGATGGCGCAAGGAGGCGCTGGACCGGGGCCAAAGCAGCGGTCCCTGCTCCACCAGGAAACCGTGAAGAGATGGAAAGTGCGACTTGAACAACCAAAGGGGGGATTCGCCACAATCGCGGCCATCGGACCGGTCATGGACGAGTCGCTGGAGAGGAAACTTCATAATCGTGTAAGAATTTTATAGCGGATTAAAAAAAAAAACAAAAAAAAACTCCTCTTTCACAAATACGCCTACTGTAGTTAAGCAAGTCTTGTTGTGAAATTGATTGTCTAATTGGGAACTCTAATTTGGAACACAATTGTATATCGGCTACTAAACCGTCATCAATACCCTAACAAATTGGTCAAAAAGCGCCAATCAAACCCCTTCCATCTCATGGGTAAATAGTATAAGTACAAAAGGTACACCAGTAATGTAAGAAAGGAACGAAGTATGAAAGTTTTAGCGTGAATGGCAGAAAGGTACAAGCTAGTAGTGTACGGTAATTGAACAACTGCGAAAGGTGAATATAAGAAAGGAACGAAAGTATGAAAGGTTAATTGTGATAGACAGAAAGAAATAAAAAGTGTGAATATGAGAAAGGAATCTAAGCGCACGGCAGTGCGCAGGCCAAGTTCCAGCAACACGCCGAGCGCATGCCGTACACTATTTACACGAACCGCTTCGACCCACTTTTGACCCCCCTGTAGCTCAGTGCCTATTGCAAATACAAAAATAAAATTGTACGTACGTATTCATATACTAGTTCTTAGACAGCATAGAGCAACGCGAACTGTCTGAGGGGAGACGGCATAGAACGATTGCTCGATACAAAATTTTCTGTCATATTTGGAACTGGGCACTTTTTGTCGTCGATATGTCACATTATGTGTCACATTATTGCCAGAGGGGGTTTGAAAGCTTTGGCCCCTCCCTCTGTAGAGGCGCGCGATGCTCTGTGTTAGACAGTGTACTAATTTTCATAGATGTAGCTTCAGTAGATCCTGAAATATGACCTTGTGAATACAGCTAATTTTGGCACTGACTGACTCACTCACTGACCGGTCATCAAAACCTCTAGGCCACTTCCAATTGTCCTAGCGTTATGAAATTTGGCACACAGATCGGGTGTTATAAGCAGATTACCGAAAAATTGAGAAATTTAAGAAATCGGTCAAGCGTGAGTTGGAAAAGGGTTACAAAGTTTGTATGGGACCACAGGATTCCTTGGTCGGATCTTCTTCAAATTTTGCATAAATCATCTTTAACAGAATTGATGGAAGAAGTGTTTCGTATTTTATTGAAATTCATTCCAGAACAAGGCTAAAATGGGGTAAAAATAGTTTTGTTCGGGGGGATTTGATTCGAAGTTGTTAACAATACTTCTTAGTGACGAGAGGACTCTTTTGATTTAATTTACTTTTTATTTTCACACATGTCATGTTTAAAAACTCAATCTGATTTGAGAAAGATATTGTCAATGTTTTGATTAATGTCAATCAAATATACATACAAATTATGGAAAAGTCAAAACTGCACATTGAATATTTTTATTCATATTTGTGAAATATTTGGATCAATTCCGTCCAGTAGTTTAGAGATCAGCAAGCATTCTAAAGGAAAACTCACGCTAGACCGTGCCGGGTCCGAGCCAAGTGTCAGCCGTAGCACGGTCACCGAGTTGGTTGCGTTCACGACTGCTCGGGCGAAGCTCGGCCGTGGCCGAGCCGAGGCGGACCCGAGTCGTTTCCGAGCGTTTTCCATAGTCTGGCTGTCACTCAGTTTCCGCTAACCATAGATTTAGAATTTTTCGCTACAGTTTAACGCATAGATTTCGCGCAAAAATTTCAATTCAATTCAATTCAATTCAATCGTTTATTTGCGTCGAATATGGTTACAGAGATGGTATCTTAAAACTAGTAGGTACAGCATACTCTGCTCCTTAGAGCGTGCAAACATTATAAACACACTTGTACAATTAATATAAATGTCAATATTTCCATGTCAACAATAATAATAATAACAATTCACGTTCATATTTTAGGTATTTTGTCATTCAGATATTCTTTAATACTATAGTACATGTTGTTCATTAGAAACCGAGATAATTGTTTTTTAAATTGTTTTATGGGCAGTTCTCGTATTGTTTTTGGCAGGTGATTATATATTGAAATTGCCATACAATATGCGTTTCTTTTATATAATTGTAATCTTATAGAAGGAAGCTTAAATTTAAGTTTATGTCTGGATGAGGATTTAAATTTTTCAAAAATGTCAGAATGTTTTCTTATTAAAATACTTATTTCTAATATATATACAAGCAAGGCATTGGTAGAATTTTATATTTGATAAAAAGAGGTTTGCAGCTGTCAAGTGGACCAGCTCCACTTAGTGCACGGATACATTTTTTCTGTGCCTTGAAAGCTTCTTCAGCCGCTGAGGAGTTACCCCAAACAACAAGGCCATACCGTAATATGGATGATACATACCCATGATACGCTGACAGAGCTGCTTTTACACTAACTGTTTCCTTTATCTTTCTTAGAGCATAAATAAAGCGGTCAATTTTACTGACTAGTCGGCCGATATGTGGCTGCCATTTACAATATCTATCTATTGTGATACCCAAAAATATGCAATCAGTAACTACTTTTATCTGATTCCCGTTAAATTTAATATCGAGCGGAGACAAATTCGCTGTTTTTGTTTGAAATTCGATAATATTAGTTTTCAGAGTATTGATTTTTAAGTTACTTCGATTTAGCCAGGTGATAGCATCCTCGAGAGCTAGATTTACATCGTTTTGTAGGTTGTTTCGATTACTGCTTTTAAACATTATAGTAGTGTCATCTGCAAATAGTATCATTTCGTGTTTGATTGCGTTTGGAAGATCGTTTATATACAACAAAAATAAAAGAGGGGCCATAATGCTGCCTTGTGGAGTGCCATAATTGCTAACTTTAAAATGAGAGGTAGGCGCCAGGGAATCATGTTTCAATTGCAAAAACTCCGTTTTCAAGTCTTGTACGTAATCTAGCGTAGCATACGAGGATTTGATCTCTTCTACTGCAATCTTCAGTCTGGAGAGGTCTTTCATTAGTTTCGAGCAATCTAGGTGTTCGAAATCCAGGGGCGGCAGCCTATCAAGTTGTCTCGCCACAAAAGTCGGTATTTCGTCGGGCTCCGCACTCTTGAAAAGGTGTATGACGTCCGCCAGGTCCCTTTCTTCTTTACCTTTATTTTTTCTGGTAATTTTTCTAAAGTCCGTTGATACAGAGTCAAACAACAATGATTTCGATGTTTTAATTTCGTCACTGGTAAATGACGCGGTACAGACCCTTACTAACGTCATTTCATCGATAACCGACACTTTATTTTGCACGAACGATAACATTTCGTCAATTACGATATTACGCTGTTACACTTAATTGCACTCGCCATTTTTTTCTTTTATATTCGACACCGATAACGCACGTCACTGCAAGCGTCATACCCGCCGCGACTCGCGCGCCGCACTGTGATTAACTTAACTGATAGAATACGTGTTCATATTTTATTGAAATTTATGCGAGCTGAAAAGGGAATGTAAATTATTTTGGGGCTGATTTTCTCCGGAGTTGATATCAATACTGTAAAACCTCATAAGAAAACACAGATATCATCACTCCTTCTTTATTTCACTGAGCTTAGTAACTATAATTATAATCCTTATACACCGCGTGGCACAAGGAAGAACATTGCAACCAGTGTCTGGGACTTGCGACCCAAATTGTAGGTTTGAGGTGGCCACCTTACAATGCGCATAAACGCTCACCTTCCACCGCCAACAATGCTCCCCATTGCCCAATTACACTTTTACGTTTGTATCTAGCGACGTGTAGTTTACGACTGAGCCCCACAAAATGGCGTTGCCGCTATTTATAATCATTCCCCACTCGTTCATTATTCAACTACCTTCATTGCCATTGCAAAAATCCAGGCATAAACAACGAAACCTTACAATACTCTTTAAATACTCTTATTTTATACTTAAATTACTTTTTATTTTGACACATAATTTGGGATAATAGGTTTTGTGTTAATCCCCTATTTACATAGTTAATTAGCCTTCTGCTTCCCCCAAGGTTATTTAGTGTATTATATATACAGGGTGTGGCGTAAATAGTGGTCCAACCGTCAGGGTGTGATAGAACAGGTGCCCCACTATAACATACTACAATATCATCCAAATTTACCCAAGGGTCTCAGAAAAAAATAACTTTTTTTGAAAAATCGTCCCTTTTTTGTAAAGTTGCCTGTAGATTATAGGAAAACAGCTATTTCTGATTTCTGTTTTTTCTCTCTTAAAGCTAAATACATAAGCTATCAAAAAATAATATTGTTAATAAAATTTCACAACAAACGTTTGAAATAAATATAAGTTCAAAAGTTCAAAAAGAGGCGCTTGGTTATTAGATAGCGGCCCGATGGGTCTCTCAAACCTGCATTATTCATCTGTAGATGATTTAAATAATGATCTCAAATGTGACTCAAATAAATCGCCTCAATATCGAGAAATTGTGCAGGTACATCAGGAAAAATGTAACCAAATTTCAAGCCCGCGACAACGGTCGCTTGAAATTGTATCGCGGGAGATCGTGCCGTGTCGGGAGCCGAGTAAACACGACACAGTAGAAACGAAGAAAGCCGAGGTGTTGGCGAACAGTGCCGAGGTGTCGGCGTCTCGCTCGAACTCTGCGGCCGAGGTGTCGGCGTCTCCCTCGAACTTTGCGGCAGTGTCTAGACCGACAGAGGCGCTGCAAGTGCAACCGCAAAATGTAAACAAACCGGATGAACAATGGCAAACAGTGTCACGTAATAAAAAGCAAAGCAAGAGGTATCGTTTTATAGGAAAGTCGGGCAAGGCGAGAGACTCTGAATGCACTTTTAAGGCGGCTATTAGAAAAATTTCAATGTTTATCACAAATATACATAAGGATACGAAGGACGACGATATAATCCAATATATACAAAGTAAGACGGGTGAACGGGTATCCTTAGACAGAATAAATATGAGGTTAGAAAGGGATCACAAAGCTTATAAATTCTTTGTATCAGAGTCGAAATTACCTTCCTATTTGGACGAGAACTTATGGCCCCAGGGCATTGTGTTTAGGCGTTTTAATAGTTTTAAATATAAAAATGAACACAGAATTTTAGCTGTAAACGGCAAGAGACAAGAGCTCAATGGATAAATGTCAATTTGCAACTTTTAATTGTAAAGGTGTCAAAAGATGTATTGATGGTGTCAGAGACTTGTGTAGAACCTGTGACCTGATAGCACTACAAGAGACCTGGCTTTTGCCAGAGGATATACCATACTTAGGCACGATTGATAGCGGATTTGGATATGTGGGCACTTCGGCTGTCGATACGTCAGCTGGTATACTAGTAGGAAGACCGTACGGAGGAGTTGCCTTATTATGGAAGAATAGTGTATTTCAGCAAGTATCAGTGTTGCGATGTGACAATACCCGTGTATGTGCCATAAAAATAACCACCAGTGACCGCCCAATAATAGTGGTGAATGTCTATATGCCTACAAACTCTAGTGACAACCTACCGGATTTCGTGGACTGCTTGGGTGCGGTGAGTGCTCTTATTGACGAATACGGTATTGAATCTGTTTTATACTGGGTGATTTCAATGCTGATCTGTCGGGGCTGTTCTATAGTGAACTCTCAATCTACTGTAAAGAGCAATTTTGGTCTTGCATTGATGTGGATTTTCTGGGTACCGATTCACAGACATTTACTTTTGTTAGTGACATCAACGGTGCGTGTAGTTGGTTGGATCATTTTGTGGTGACCCAATCAGCGAAGCAAGCTGTTCTTGATGTTTATGTCCTGTATGACGCTTTCTGGTCTGATCATTTGCCACTCGTTCTAGAGTGTAATTTAAAGCTTATAACACAGAAACTGTCTCAAGAGTGCATTGGTAACCATAATAATGTTAAATGGGGGATACGTAGTGAGAACCAGACGGCAATGTACACCACAGAGTGTCATAAAAGACTGAAAAATGACGACTTTCCTTCAGAGTGCATTAAATGTGCGGACTATTATTGTAACGATCCTAGGCACCGGTGTGTTGTTGATAGGTTGTACTCTGACATTGTGGCCGCCCTTAGTGATGCGGCTCAGATAAGTCGGGGAAGCTCAAAGGGTGGTGGGAGAGGGGCACCTATTCTAGGGTGGAATAAGTATGTTAGCGGGGCTCATAGAGAGGCTAGGAGGTCCTTTGAAGAGTGGGTGGAGTGTGGTAGGCCCAAGATCGGGTTTATGTATGATGAAATGTGTGAAAACAGACGAATTTTTAAGTCTAGGCTTAAATGGTGTCAAAATCACCAAGACCAAATTAAAATGGATGACTTGGCTAAGAAGCATGCTGGGGGGGACTTTAAGAGTTTCTGGCGAAGTACAAAGAAAATAACCCCAGGTCCAGGTCTTCCTGTTGGTGTCGATGGCTTGAGTGATCACGGGGAAATTGCTAACAATTTTAGGAAACATTTTTCTGTAAAGTCACTTTTAGGACGGGGGCAGCAACAGCAGAAGGAAGAGCGTAGTGCCGGCAGGCTAACAGGGAAAATTGGGGTACAATTCTATACCAAGGAAGTTAAAAGCATCATTAAGGGGATGACGAGGGGTAAGTCTCCAGGCCATGATGGGTTAAGCATCGAGCACCTGCAGCATGCAGGACCGCATGCACCTAGGGTGTTGGCGATGCTGTACTCGTTATGCGTGAGTCACTCCTACCTGCCATTAGACTTTATGCGAACTGTAGTCGTTCCTATAGTGAAAAATAAGACTGGAGACTTATCTGATAAGTGTAACTATAGGCCAATCTCTCTAGCCACAGTTATTGCAAAGGTTTTTGACGGTTTGCTTAACACACAGCTGGACAAATGTATGAATTTGCACGATAATCAGTTCGGGTTCAGACCTAACCTATCCACTGAAAGTGCAATTCTTTGTCTGAAACACACCGTCAGTTACTATACTAAGCGAAAAACACCTGTGTATGCATGCTTCCTAGACTTATCAAGGGCTTTTGACCTGGTTTCATATGACATCTTGTGGAGAAAGCTTGAGAAGATAAATTTACCGCCCGAACTTGTTTCCATCTTCAAGTTTTGGTATTTGAACCAGGTCAATAACGTCAGATGGGCGGGGGCAATGTCGGAGCCTTACAAGCTAGAGTGCGGGGTTAGGCAGGGCGGGTTAACCTCACCCTCTTTGTTTAACTTATATATGGATGCACTGATCGTTGCGCTCAGCAGCCAGTATATAGGATGCCATATAGATGGAGTGTGCGTCAATAATTTAAGCTACGCAGATGATATGGTGCTGCTGAGCGCATTGATCTGTGGCTTGAGAAAATTGTTGCGAACATGTGAGGAATATGCCGGTGCACATGGGTTAAAACATAATGTTTCTAAGAGCCAATTCATGGTATTTGAGGCTGCGGGTGCTGTATGTCCACAGAACTTGCCATCTGTTCGTCTCAATAGTGTTCCTCTAGAGAGAGTGAACCAATTCACTTATTTGGGGCATGTGGTTACGGCAGACCTCAGGGATCATGCTGATATTGAAAGGGAGCGGAGGGCGCTGTCCAGAAGGGCAAACATGTTGGCACGTAGATTTGCGCGTAGTTCCATCGAGGTAAGAATTACACTCTTCCGAGCATACTGCACCTCTTTATATACTAGCAGTCTTTGGGCTAGATACTCGCAAAAAGTATACGGTACCCTCCGCGTCCAATTTAATAACGCTTTTAGGGCGGTGGTGGGGCTGCCACGGTTCTGTAGCGCATCGAGCATGTTTGCGGAGGCAAACACTGACTGTTTTCACGCAACTATGCGTAAACGAGGGGCTTCTCTGGTGCGCAGAGTTTGGGGCAGCTCCAACACCATCCTAGCAATGATTGCTGGAAGGCTTGATTGTCCGTACATCAGACAGTGTTGCCAAAGACATGTCCCGGAAAGCCGGATGAAGAGAAAATTGTAATACCTAATTATCAAACTAGGAACTAATTTAATTTTATCATTTGGGAACTATGATGAAGTTAATAAATAATTTAACTATGATGAATATATTATTTTATTGACATATTATTGTAATTAAAGACAGTGACATATTATTATACTATTTTATTGCAATTCAAGTATCTACATTAAATTAATGATAATATTGTATTTTAATTTTAATAATGTTGAATCTCTTTTATGTTATTTTACTAATTATTATGTATCGTGTAAGGGACTTACTTTAATAGGAAAATTTTATTATTTATTAAGTATTATTTTATTTTTAATGTTGTTTATGGTTTTTTATTCGATTTTAATATTTCATTATATATAATAGGTATCATATTTTTATTTTAATAATGTTGATTCTCTTTTATTCTATTTTATAATAATTATTATTTATCATACATGGACTTGTTTAAATGGAATTTTTATTATTTATTAAGTTTTTATTTAATTTTAATGTTGTATAAGATTTTATTCTATTTTAATATTGTTAATCTTAATATTGATGTACTTAGTGTGTATTATTTATTCAGATTTTGAAAGTGACAATTATGGGTTTGTAATTACCTGAATTATTTTTTTTTTTTTTTTAATAATGCTATATGCCAAATTTTAAGTTAATCGGACCAAGTAATCACGTTGTTAAATACAAACTTTACCCTCCTTTTTTATACCTTTGGAGGTGGAATTTGCAAAAATGTTAAAATCACTTTTTTCAAATTGTAACAAACAACGCTCATGCTTAGTTTCACTATCGTACCATTAACCGTTTAAGCAATCATTGATAATAACTTTGGGTCTAGGGATCGAACCGCAAAATTAAGTTCGCTTTGAATTCTATATACTTTTCCGGGATAAAAAGTACCCAGTGTGGTGCCCAGGCTATTTAAGAATAATTTAAAATATTACTAAGTTTCATCGTAATCGAACCGGTAGTTTTTGCGTGATGCCTGAACAAACAGACAGACAGACAGATATTTTTTTTTTAAATCACATTTTTGGGTTCGGTATCGGTCTAGTAACACCCCCTGCTATTTATTTTTTTGATATTTTGAATATACAGAATTTTCATTTCTTCAGATTTATTATCAGTATAGATATTTTGTGTGAACAAACTCACGTTGAACCATAGATTTAGAATTTTTGCCCACGGCCCGTTGCATGAATACAGTGCCGCCGAGCTTCACCCGAGCAGCCGTGAACGCAACCGGCTCGGTGACCGTGCTACGGCTGACACTCGGCTCGGACCCGGCAGGGTCTAGCGTGAGTCATCCTTTAGAATGCTTGCTGATCTCTAAACTACTAGACGGTTTTGATCCAAATATTTCACAAATATGAATAACAATATTCAATGTGCAATATTGACTTTTCCATAATTTGTATGTATAGAGTACTTATTTGATTGACATTAATCAAAACATTGACAACATCTTTCTCAAATCTGATTGAGTTTTTAAACATGACATGTGTAAAAATATAAAGTAAATGAAATCAAAAGAGTCCTCTCATCACTTAAGAAATTTAATTATACAATTAGTCAAGTGTTACGTACTGCACGAAAACCTGCCAAGTTCTAATTTAGAAGTATTATAGTTTTAGATATTTTTAACCAAGTGGGTACCTACGTATTTTCACAACTATACCATATTTTAAGTTGAGTGTATGGTAAAGTGAATTTCGGCCAGATGGACCGTTGACGTGAATACGGTGGTGGGTGGTGGCTGGATTCGGAAGGCGGAGGTCTGAGTGTGGTGGCGAGTCTTTGGAATGGCAAATGTTTACCAGTGGATCAGGCTGTTGATGAAGATGATTATGATCGATTTTAAAGTGCATCTAAACTTGGCATTGGATTGGATTTCAACCCTTTTTAGGCGAACAATTAGCCCATAGGAACTTGGGCTCCTTTTCAACAGGGATGTTTTTGGTGGGATGTTATTTTCATCTAAGCTTATTTTTAAAATTAGTGCGATAGAAGTATATAATAGAAAAAGAACAGGGGTGTGAAGTGAGGCCAGGGGCCCGGGCTGCGCCAGCACGCCGCATCTTGGCACTGCCTACAGCGTGAGACTGAGGTTCTCCGGGCCCGTGAAATCACTACCTTCTTATACAGTATACAATAATAAAACTAGATTCAAAAGGCCTAATTGGTAGTTATTAATCTGACATGTAAACATTTTATGTAGGTAGTCAAATATAAACGCTTTTAATTTGTCTTTTTAAAAACTTTAATAAAAAGAACTTAAATTAATTAATGTTGAATTAGTACAAGTAAAACGTTTGTTGGGAGCAAGACAAGTGCTCTTGGAGTAACAGTATGAGGATGATCATATTTGGTATTACATGAGCTTATATACAAGATAGTGCTATGTCAGTGTGTGTCACAGACACGTATAATAGTGTGGGTGTCAAGCCACACGTTAGATGGAAAAATATTGAGGTGTACAATTCTTTATGAGTTTGGCGATACTTAAGGTACCCGTAATTGATGTCATAACAATTAAGTATTTCGTTTCGTGAGTAACGCGTGTAAGTAAAAAAAGCCTTCTAAGAACAATGGGCCTTGTTTAATATACCATGTGTAGTCTGACGTCACTGGTTGATAGTAACAGTTCGGGGTGGAACATGGGGGTGCATAACTCCTCCCTCTATAAGTTCAAAGTCGTTATCTGATTTTTGAGGGTAACGATTTTGATAGTTACATTTCCATGGAATCTTAGATCTACAACGATACAGAATTACAATTAAAACAATTATCAAAATTATGTAAATAATAATAGTTCCTATGCTTATACTATTATTCACAAATTGGGTTTCACTGTTTAAAACTTCACTTTTGTCTTTTAATATTTGAGAGAGAAATTGTAAATTATCCAAGTTAATATTATCTAAGTTGACGGATTCTCGATGCACGATTCCTTCGGTGACTCGATGCTAGGCAGATGTATATTTGGCATACTGTTATACATTATTTCACCCGCTTGTATGTTTCGTCTTCTTAGTGTGATTTTACCAATCTCCACTTGACAGGCATGATCTAGAGTTACTATATAAGTTCCTATAACATCGTGTTGATTCTTGTCATTTTCGCAGGATTCGGTGAGAAATGTGCGTGTCCCTGTATATAAAAGCCATGAATTTGGTTGTATATACTTAATGTTCATTTCAGAAGATTTTACAGGTAACGGAGAGCACGATGTAATCTTGGTAGAGTATCTCATCAAGTCTTGGATACATTGACTTTCTTCGGTAGGTGAAATGTCGTTTTCATAACAAAGGAATTTTCCTTCGTCCATTTCTCTGCAAGGTTGGGAGAGCGGTAATATCTTCGACCCTCTCGCAAGGATATAGGAATGTTTAGGAGTAATTAGGAATGTATGGTTTCAGCTTGGGTTATACATCGGAAAAGGATGCAATTGGTAATAGTTGTAAATCTCTGTTTGGACTGTTGGAACTGACATTATAAAAGTTATTTGTTTGCCTTTTACATAAGCTTTAATATCAATACAATGTTCTAAGTTAATCAAATTATCTAAACTAACAGGTAAAACTAATTTATTCGTTTTTCTCAATGTCTTTTAAAATTGTAAATAATTCATGAGTGTCTAAAATTGATTGATGTAATATGTTTACACGGCTAAATGCTACAGCGGTTTCTATTTCGTCTAAGCGAGTCAAAAGTACTTGAAAATTATAAACAAGTAAATTAAATGATTCTAAAATAAGCTCTCTATTTCTTTGGTACTCTGTTACATTAATATATTTTTCTATTTCTTTAAGAGTTTTTCCTATCATTAGGAAATTATTTCTTGTTGCATTTGTAATATTAACAAATGTGCTAACTATTTCTGAAATTAATGTAATTTTATTTGCAAGTGCATTTTGTTTTGACTGAATTTTATTAATCATGTCATCATATCGTACCGTATCTTCATTATCTAAATTTCATGTCATTACTTTAATAATTGAACCAAGTGGGTTAATGGCACCTCGTTTGATTCTAACATTTGGTATAAGTTGGTTATATCTTTCTATAGTTATGTTCATTATATACTGACATTGGAGTTCAACTTCTATAAGACTACCATCTATCATATAAATCTCTAACTTATCTTGTAGAATAGTAATGATTTTTTTTTATTTATTTTTTTTGTTATTAATATAATAAAAATAATGGCCGAGATCCTTCTTCTACAATAAGATGTTTAGAGTACTGCTCTCCTAGATAGGCTACAAGTAGCCTGTGTTAAGGAGGACCAGTGACACTCCCTAGTATGGTTGGCGTAAGATATTTGAGTTGATCTATTTAACAAACAATTACAAAGCAAGTAAGTACTAATAAAATAAATTTCAAAATTAAAATTAATGAATATAAATTAAAATCATAATCAAAATTAAAAACAAATAAAATAAATTTCAACATTAAAAGTAATGAATATAAATTAAAATCATAGTCAAAATTAAAAACAAATAAAATAAATTTCAAAATTAGAATCAATGAATATAAATTAAAATCATAATCAAGATTAAAATTAAGTACTTACAAATTTAATAATAATAGTAAATAAATAAAAAACAAGTATAAAAATTAGATGTCTTGTATAGATGAAATTAATGAATATAAATTAAAATCATTATCAAAATTAAAAACAAACAAAATAAATTTCAAAATTAAAATCAATGATTTCTATATGTCGCCGCAGCACCAAACGTCATCATCATGCGTTAGTCCCGGCCGCAGCCGTGGCCTCAGCCTGATTCGCATGACTGATCTACGATAATTACAAGTCTGTATGATTACGATTATAAGTTGATATTTTACTCTGTATCTTCCATAATAAACTATTCTAGGCTTGGTTTATAATTATTTCACTAAATTGGATTGTATTTTGACTGTGTCGATTCAATACAATCACTACTTAGAATCTATTAAGTAAATTCTGTTGATTTACTGTAAAAGCTATGCCTAAATCCCTATATTATTAAATGAAAGAGTTTATCAAACAATGTGTAAGGTTTTAAGGCCGCGTGGGTCAGATTTTGAGTTTTTTGAAACAATCCTAGTCAAAAAGTAAAGGGTTTTGAAATCTGAAAAATATATATATAATAGTTAAGGATATAAGCTAAACATATTCCGAGCCCGTTACACGATCCAATAAATTTCACTAGATAGAAAAAAATCCCAAAGTTGATTCTCTCAGAATAGTTTTTTTCAAAACTGTGGCTAAACTATTAACATTTTTTTTTTTTGCACTCAATTAAAGGTATTAAGTTTTTATACACATTTTCCGAGCGTTTTTCTATAAACAACTATTTACATAATTATCATGTACGAATATCTACCAAACGCAATAGAATTGCGCCGCTGACGGCCGATCAGTCTCGCCCTGGCGCTTGTGGAGGCAGGACCTGTGTCAGTTTTTTTCGCAACTATTTCGTAATTATTATGCCAAATTACGTTAAAATCGCGCCACAGTATAAATCAGTAATGGGCAAAATGTAATTAGATTAACCGTTACAAATACATACGCGACTCATGGTAAAAATGTGGTGATCTTTTACTTTTTAAGTGTTTTCACGACATGGTAACCATCTACCTAATGCATTAAAATGTCTACGAATTACATGATAATTTCGCAATCCAACATGGCGGCCACGCCGTAATCACAAAATTTCATGATGGGTATCGTTTAAGGGGTTTTTTGGTATGCTGAGTACGAAGTACGTGATAATTTTGCAATCCAATATGGCCGCCGCGCCGTAATCTCAAAATTTCATGATGGGTATCGTTTAAGGGGTTTGTTCGTATGCTGAGTACGAATCACGTGATAATTTTGCAATGGAATATAGCCGCCGCGCCGTAATCACAAAATTTCATGATGGGTATCGTTTAAGGGGTTTTTTGGTATGCTGAGTACGAATCGCGTACTAATTTTGCAATACAAGATGGCCGCCGCGCCGTAATTACAAAATTTCATGATGGGTATCGTTTAAGGGGTTTTTTGGTATGCTGAGTACGAATCACGTGATAATTTTGCAATCCAATATGGCCGCCGTGCCAGAATCACAAAATGTAATGATGTGTATCGTTTAAGGGTTTTTTTGGTATGCTGAGTACGAATCACGTGATAATTTTGCAATCCAATATGCCCGCCGCGCTGTAATCACAAAATTTCATGATGGGTATCGTTTATTGGGTTTTATGGTATGCTGAATACAAATCACGTACTAATTTTGCAATCCAAAAAGGCCACCGCGCCATAATCACAATATTTCATGATGGGTATCGTTTAAGGGGTTTTTTGGTATGCTGAGTACGAATCGCGTACTAATTTTGCAATACAAGATGGCCGCCGCGCCGTAATCACAAAATTTCATGATGGGTATCGTTTAAGGGGTTTGTTCGTATGCTGAGTACGAATCACGTGATAATTTTGCAATGGAATATAGCCGCCGCGCCGTAATCACAAAATTTCATGATGGGTATCGTTTAAGGGGTTTTTTGGTATGCTGAGTACGAATCGCGTACTAATTTTGCAATACAAGATGGCCGCCGCGCCGTAATTACAAAATTTCATGATGGGTATCGTTTAAGGGGTTTTTTGGTATGCTGAGTACGAATCACGTGATAATTTTGCAATCCAATATGGCCGCCGTGCCAGAATCACAAAATTTAATGATGTGTATCGTTTAAGGGTTTTTTTGGTATGCTGAGTACGAATCACGTGATAATTTTGCAATCCAATATGCCCGCCGCGCTGTAATCACAAAATTTCATGATGGGTATCGTTTATAGGGTTTTATGGTATGCTGAATACAAATCACGTACTAATTTTGCAATCCAAAAAGGCCACCGCGCCATAATCACAAAATTTCATGATGGGTATCGTTTAAGGGGTTTTTTGGTATGCTGAGTACGAATCGCGTACTAATTTTGCAATACAAGATGGCCGCCGCGCCGTAATCACAAAATTTCATGATGGGTATCGTTTAAGGGGTTTTTTGGTATGCTGAGTACGAATCGCGTACTAATTTTGCAATACAAGATGGCCGCCGCGCCGTAATTACAAAATTTCATGATGGGTATCGTTTAAGGGGTTTTTTGGTATGCTGAGTACGAATCACGTGATAATTTTGCAATCCAATATGGCCGCCGTGCCAGAATCACAAAATTTAATGATGTGTATCGTTTAAGGGTTTTTTTGGTATGCTGAGTACGAATCACGTGATAATTTTGCAATCCAATATGCCCGCCGCGCTGTAATCACAAAATTTCATGATGGGTATCGTTTATTGGGTTTTATGGTATGCTGAATACAAATCACGTACTAATTTTGCAATCCAAAAAGGCCACCGCGCCATAATCACAAAATTTCATGATGGGTATCGTTTAAGGGGTTTTTTGGTATGCTGAGTACGAATCGCGTACTAATTTTGCAATACAAGATGGCCGCCGCGCCGTAATCACAAAATTTCATGATGGGTATCGTTTAAGGGGTTTTTTGGTATGCTGAGTACGAATCGCGTACTAATTTTGCAATACAAGATGGCCGCCGCGCCGTAATTACAAAATTTCATGATGGGTATCGTTTAAGGGGTTTTTTGGTATGCTGAGTACGAATCATGTGATAATTTTGCAATCCAATATGGCCGCCGTGCCAGAATCACAAAATTTAATGATGTGTATCGTTTAAGGGTTTTTTTGGTATGCTGAGTACGAATCACGTGATAATTTTGCAATCCAATATGCCCGCCGCGCTGTAATCACAAAATTTCATGATGGGTATCGTTTATAGGGTTTTATGGTATGCTGAATACGAATCACGTACTAATTTTGCAATCCAAAAAGGCCACCGCGCCATAATCACAAAATTTCATGATGGGTATCGTTTAAGGGGTTTTTTGGTATGCTGAGTACGAATCACGTGATAATTTTGCAATCCAATATGCCCGCCGCGCCGTAATCACAAAATTTTATGATTGGTATCGTAACTGGTAGTATCGTAAGTATGGTAGTATCGTAAATCATACGTAGCAGACTGTAGTGTAAAAGAGATAGAGACACATGTTCCATTCTTCGTTCTAACATTTGTGTGTGGTTGGATTGCATGGAACGACAGACTAAAAAAACTTGTTCGGTTTACTGTGAGTTAATTAACCGCGTGCCAATTTGCAACTGTGCAAGACGTGGTCAGAGTTAAGAAGTTATTTATTTATTTCAGAGCTTACTAACTCTATATTTATATATTTAACTCGACTCTCCGCGCAAGTAGGACTAAATAGCTTAGGCGGCCAAATTGAATTCCAAAATGATCATGTTATTCGTACTCAGCATTCAAAAAAACCCATTAAACGATATTCATTACGAAATTATGTGATTACGGCGCGGTGGCCATTTTGGATTGCAAAATTATCATGTGATTCGTCCTCAGCATACCAAAAAACCCCTTAAACGATAACCATCATGGATTTTTGCGATTGCGGCGCGGCGGCCATATTGTATTGCAAAATTATCACGTAATTCGTACTCAGCATACCAAAAACCCTTTAAACGATACCCATCATGAAATTTTGTGATTACACTGAGGCGGCCATTTTGGATTGCGAAATTATCACGTGATTCGTACTCAACATACCAAGAAACCCTTTAAACGATACCCATCATAAAATTTTGTGATTACGGCGCGGCGCCCATATTGGATTGCAAAATTATCATGTGATTCGTACTCAGCATACCAAAAAACCCCTTAAACGATACCCATCATGAAATTTTGTGATCACATCGCGGTGGCCATATTGGATTGCAAAATTATCATGTGATTCATACTTAGTATACCAAGAATTCCCTTAAACTATACCCATTATGAAATTGTGTGATTACGGCGCGGTGGCCATATTGGTTTGCAAAATTAGTACGTAATTCGTACTCAGCATATCGAAAAACCCTTTAAACGATACCCATTATGAATTTTTGTGATTACACCACGGCCGCCATTTTGGATTGCAAAATTATCACGTGATTCGTACTCAGCATACCAAGAAACCACTTAAACGATACCCATCATGAAATTTTGTGATTACGGCGCGGCGTCCATATTGGATTGCAAAATTAGTACGTGATTCGTACTCAGCATACCAAAAAACCCTTTAAACGACACCCATCATGAAATTTTGTGATTACACCGCGGCGGCCATTTTGGATTGCACAATGATCCCGTGATTCATACTTAGCATACCAACTTTAGAAAACTTTAGTAATTTTTATGACCAGCTATTATGTAATTTACATTTTTTACGCAACTGTAGCAAACGTACGCAACGGAAACTCTCAAAAGAAATGAAATATCCTAGTTGTCGAAAAATGTTTCGTTGCTGCTAAGCTCTTATTCGCCTTAGCGTGATGTTATATATCTTGGTATTTTTCAAAAATGGACATTCTGTTAAGAAAGTCTTGAAATTCAACTAGCAGTCTCTTAGACTCTAGAGTTAGAACAACTAAACAAACAAACAAACTCTTTAGCTTAAAAATAATAGTATAATATACATAATTTATTTACGATTAACTCTTTTATTTTTATTTACGAAACTAATAAATCACTACACTTAATAAAGTTAGATGCATTTACTACGTCAAACAAAGTTAGCATGCTGTTTCTTTCTACTATACTGTATACTGTGGCATGAGAGTTGACTGCCGCTGCCGACGCGCGGTGTGTCTCGCGCCCGGGGCGAGGGGAGCGCCAAATGCCTACTTGTGCGCTATAACCGCACCTTAAACCATATGTAAAGTAAAAGTATGTAAATAAGCATTCACCTATTGTTATTGATGGCGTGAGTTAATCAAATTAATGCATAAAATACTAATACGTAATTACATGCTGATTTGCTGTAAAAGCTATTTCTAAATTCTTGTACTAATTAATGAAAGAGATTATCAGCACCTGTAACTTTTTAAACTGTTTATAAGATTAATAAGTGTTCATCCTGCTTAAGACTTCTCCGGAAGAAATGGTATTGCGAATGACAAACTCTGTAATAAATCTATAGTAAATCTATTGTAATTAAACACACATGCACTTTATAAATTTTGTGGTAAATAATTATGAATCTAACTAACTCTATTATCAACTATTTACAACGCTATTTGTTTATTTGTTAATAAGGTTTAAGTAAGTCGCGTGTGTGACGTAGTTCCTAGTTCCTAAGATGGCGGGGCGAGAAGCTCATAAAAAGAGTGGCGTGTGTGTAATGGCTTTTTTTGGCTGCTGATTTTTGGGGTGATAACTTTGTAAGTAAAACCTATGTTACTTTGATTAAAATTGTTCTATTTTCAATATGCTTGCTTTTATTTACTGAATAGGTTGAATCCCTCTTGAGTTTTGTTATTGTGCTAGTCTAGAACCGTGAGATATTGCGTGGGTAAGTATGGTAAATAGGTAATGTCCTGCTGGCTACTCTCCAATATACTCGGGTCGAGCGGAATCGATGGTTTGTATTAGGTTAGCGAAGTTGGTTCTCTAGTATCCGTTGAATGCCGCAGGAAACCCGAGTTGCCAATCTCCCGAACAGTCGATTGCTTTGGCAACCATGGCGGCCAACTTTTACCGTTTGGTTCTCCTCGCACATTTTTCGATATCTATGGCTGTATGGTCGCGGGTCTAAGTCTTTCTGTATAAATTAATGTGTAGAATTGGTTATGGTACTGAATGAGATAGCTTGCCGAGTGAATGTAATGAAAAAAAAAGTCGAAATCACGATTTGATCGCTGTCATTAATTATTGTTTGTTTGGCGCCGTTCCTAGAAAGTATTAATACGATTAATTTTTGAATATTTTCGTTTATTCTGTTTCAAATATTGTTGTTTTGCATTTAAAAGTATCCTGTCGTGTTGTTTAACAGCTGTGATAAATATTTACAGTGTAATTCGAAGTTAAATTTGTAAAATTTGATAAAATAACACGCGAAGGTCACCATTATTTTTTGTTGTTGTTTTTGTTGTGCAGTGCTCGTATTTAACCGATATTTGTGGAGATTTTCTCAATAGAAACTATAATCTTTTGTCAAAATACCATTTAACAATTAACATATGAATAATTTATCTGAAAATCAATAATAAAAATGGGAGGGTTTTTTTTTTAATAATTTAAGATTACATAGCCTCGATATCCCCAAAATAAACAAAAAAATAAACAAATAAATAGGCAGTAATATTTTATTTTATTTTCGGAGATTTTATATCTACAGATTATTATTTTTTTGGTGAAAGTGAATTGTTGATGTGCATATTTTGTAAATAAAATAATTTATGTCAGAAAACTGCTTTTTATTTTGAATTACATGGTAAAATCTGAGAGTACTCCTTCATTTTCCCCATCCTAATTTTCGGCCAAATATCATAAATCCATTACACATGGGGTGTTCTCGGATTTAGTGTAGTTATTTTCGTCAGTTATCCAGCATGATGAAACAGTAAGTATTTATGTAGTACGACTCCTGTAAAAGAAATAAGGATATATTGTGTGACGTCCGGCGTGCAGCCGCCGTTCCCGCCGAAGGCGTGGGCACCGCCTATGGATACGCCGGCGTGACCACGCCACCGGCGGGATTGAGCGGGTATTACCCTTTTGAAGAGTTCTACCTACACCGATTGATCTCACATCAGAAGTGGTGGATTCTTACCTACGGTTTACTATCCACAATGCTTTATTTTTCAGTTGCCGACTCGAGGTTCTCACCATGGAGGAACGAGGCCAGAACGCGTTACCAACTGTGTCAGCCTCACCGACGAGCCCCGTAGCCGTACCCGGTGATCCCGGAACGAGCGAGTCTGCCAAAGAGAACGACAACGCGGTGCCGCTAGAGCATGGCGGTAACGTACCACCTGAATATTTCTTAAGTGTGATCACTATGATGCAAAGCATGAGTGAACGTCTTTCCAAACAAACCGACAAGGTTAAGATTACTGATGTGTTCCTCCCGTCCTTCGACCCGGACGGTAACGTAGGCGTGCGCGAGTGGTGTAACCATATCTCCTCCGCTAAAACCAATTACCATTTAAGCGACTACGACGTTCGTATGAAAGTTGCGAGCTTATTGAAAGGTCGTTCGAAACTATGGGCGCATAACTGGCTCGTCACGACGTCGTCGTGGGACGAATTGCGCAATATTATCATAACAACATTCGAGCCCAAACACCGCTGCTCACGAGATATCTTAAAGTTTAGAGAGCATAGCTATGATCCTTCGAAACACATTGCGGAATACTTATCTCAGTCATGGATTCTATGGAAGCGTGTCACTAAGGATAAGCTCGATGATAACGATGCCGTGGAAGCAGTAATAGGAACGATTGGTGACGAACGTCGACGAATTGAATTAATGAATGCCAGAGCCACCTCGGTACCAGAATTAATTTCGGTAGCTTCATCTATTCGTGCTAAGCGTCAGGACGCGAGTAACAATCAACCCCCTTTGAAACGATCAAAATATTCCATCGATAATAGAGATACTCTCTATTGTAGTTTTTGTAAAAAATCGGGTCATGTTTTGCGCGACTGCCGTTCAAAAAATACGTCCAAAGTTTCAGAGAAGCCTAGTACCTCAACGACGCCGTCAGCTAATCAAAGCAATATCAAAATGTGTTCATTTTGTTCCAAATCGGGTCATACGTTTGATACATGTTATCGCCGTGAAAAGCAAATAACATCTAATGTAAACTCTGTTTTTTCAGTACATCAAATCCAAGGACTACTGCCTCTACGCTGGCGTCGATAAAGCTACTTCAAGCTCCTTGAAGATAGCGATGACAAGGTCGGCGCCAGTGGGGGGGCAGTGGTTCCGCCACTTGCTCCACAGATGCTGCTCGGCGACGCGGGTTCACACCAGGACATCATCGGGGGCTACCCAGTCCCTTCACCGGCCACTTCTCATCGCACCGATGATGTGTTAGGCGACTTGGACGAACTCAACCTGTCGTCTCCACTCTCGCAGACGGAGACTATGGAGGAGGCTGTAGATGCAGGCGACAGTCACTAGACTGCCGATACCCCCCCATTTGCAAAGAACAAAAAATGGTGGGACTAAGGTGTGTACAAATAAACTTACATCACTGTAAAGCGGCGATGTCCCTCTTAGGACGTCACCTTAAAGGACATAAATTCGATATTGCCTTGATACAGGACCCTTATATAAGCACTGCGGGTGCTGTCTCAGGCTTAGGTAGAGAGGGATCTATTTTCCACTGTACTAATGAGGGTGTGAGGGCGTGCGTATATGTCAGAAATGGCATAGACGCTATGCCCTTACACGATCTTTGTTCCAGGGACCTTACAGCAGTCAAGGTCTATACGGGGGCAGGGCGAAGACGGAGGGCGGTTGTGCTGGCCTCTGTGTACCTCGCCTACCCAAAGAAAGAAAGACCCACTAACATGAGGGAGATGAAGGAACTTGTCGAGTTCTGCGGCCGGGAGAACCTGGAGTTAGTGATGGGCTGCGATGCGAATGCCCACCACATCACCTGGGGGAGCTCGGACATCAATGATAGAGGGGAGGAACTTTTCGAATATTTGGTAAGCTCTTCACTTCATACACTAAATAAAGGCAATGCTCCCACCTTTGTGGATGCTAGGCGTTCGGAAGTTATTGATGTAACTATAGCTACTAATAATACTTATAAGAGAATTACTAACTGGCGAGTGTCTGACGAAGCTAGTGGTTCTGATCACAGGTATATATGTTTTAGATACGATACAGAGGACTCCTTTCCAGGAGTACGGAGAAGAAATCCCAGGAACACTAACTGGGAGGCGTACACTAAGGAACTAAAAAACGAGTTAGGATCAGTTAAAGGTAAATTGAACTCTACGGTTGACATTGAACTTGAGGCTGAGCGGGTTGACAGAGCCATTAAAATGGCATGGTACACAAACTGCCCAGAGAAAGAAGCGAAAGGAACTAAGGTTCCGTGGTGGACGCCGGATTTAGAAAAGAAAAGACAGGCAATTCGCCGCATCTTCAACGACGCTAAGTCCAAGAGATGTTTTAAAGAGTACTCCCGAGCACTTACCGAGTACAATCTGGCAGTTCGCAAGGAATGAAGGAAATCATGGCAATCTCACTGCCAGGACATCAATACTGTTCCTGAAAGTTCAAGATTGGTAAAGGCTATGTCTGTGAGCAGAAGTAATACTCTTAATGCAGTTAGAACCCATGAAGGGAGACTAACTGAATCTGGTAAAGAAACCCTAAAGATCATGATGAAAACACATTTTCCGGACTGTAGGATTCATGATAATTCTGGCACAGACGTTCCCATGCCCGTAGAAGAGCAAAACAGGCGAACTACGAAAGCAGACTGGGATGTTGCAAAGAAGGTAGTAGAAGAAAGAAAACTCAGTTGGGTATTGAAAAACTTTCAACCATATAAATCACCAGGTCCGGACGGCATATACCCGATACTACTACAAAAAGGTCTTCCTATACTAGGCCCGCACTTGATGCGGCTTTTTAAGGCCTGCATAGCCTTTGGATTCATTCCAAAGATATGGAGGGAAGTAAAGGTAACTTACATTCCGAAACCAGGGAAGGATAGCTATGAAGAGGCCAAGTCGTTTCGTCCGATAAGTCTCTCGTCTTTCTTATTAAAAACCCTGGAGAAATTGGTAGATCAATACATAAGGGATGGGCCTCTCACAAAGAAACCATTTCATAAGCTACAATGTGCCTACCAAACCGGAAAATCAACCGAAACTGCGTTGCACCATGTAGTTGAGAGAGCAGAGAATGCTATTGATGGTCAAGAGATTTGTGCGGCTGCGTTTCTGGACATTGAGGGAGCATTTGACCGCACAACATTCGAATCGATTATGAAAGCCGCAAAAGAACACGGCATTGACCCCACCCTCTGCAAATGGATTGACTTCATGATGAGGGGCAGGAGAGTAAGGTCATCTCTATTAGGAGATGAAATTCACGCCACAACGACCAAGGGATGCCCTCAAGGAGGGGTATTGTCCCCCACACTGTGGTGTCTGGTAGCAGACTCCCTCCTAACCAAACTGAATAGAGGGGCATGCTTCGCTGTGGGATATGCAGATGACATAGTTGTCATGATCAACGGTAGATTTCCGGAAATTGTCTCGGAACTTCTGCAACAAGCTTTGAAGGATGTGGAGGAATGGTGTGCTGAAAATCATCTAACCATTAATCCCAGCAAAACTACAATTCTTCCTTTTACAAGAAAGAAGAGGTTGAGCAAATTAAAGAAATTGCTTTTATTTGACACAGAGTTAGAATGGTCCACCAACGTGAAATACCTTGGTATGACCTTAGACAAAGAGCTCACATGGAATCTGCATGCCAAGAAGGTGACAGAAAAAGCCACGAGAGCCTTCAATATGTGTAGATCGGCGTATGGCAAAACCTGGGGCCTGAAGCCCAAGGTACTGTACTTCATTTACACCACTATGGTTCGCCCAATTTTAACCTACGGCAGTGTTGTATGGTGGACAAGAACCAAACTAACATCGTGCGTGGAAGAATTGGGCAAACTACAGAGGATGGCCACTATGGCTATCACAGGAGCGTTTAAGTCCACGCCTACAAAGGCGTTAGATATAATACTAAACTTAACCCCTCTTCACATCTTCATACAACAGGAGGCGATCAAAACCTTATACAGACTAAAAACGGCAGGCGCTTTTAACTGCAATAGGCCAACAACGCGGCATACAAAAATGGAGCTTAATGAAGAGATTCAAAGGAAGATGCATATGATTAGCGACGCTATGCCGTGCATAAAAATCTTCAAAAGAAACTTCAAAATACATGTCCCCACAAGGGAAGACTGGAAGCAGGAACTGCGCTCACCAGATGCATCTGGTACACAGACGGTTCAAAAACGGAATCTGGTACAGGAGCAGGTATTTACTCAGAATCTTCACAACTTTGGAGCAGCCTGGGTCAGTACACCACGGTCTTCCAGGCCGAGATGTATGCCATCATAGCATGCGCAGAGGAAAATCTGAAAAGGAGTGTAGAGAACAAGACCATCTACATTCTTAGCGACAGTCAAGCGTCACTAAAGGCCTTAAATTCCTACAAGGTCAACTCAAAACTTGTCCTGAATGCGGTGAAAACCCTAAACAAACTGGGCCGCAGGAACAAGCTGCGACTGCTCTGGGTCCCAGGCCATGTAGGAATAAAAGGAAATGAGAAGGCCGATGAGCTAGCTAGGACAGGATCGGCAAATGCCATGCTTGGACCTGAACCATGTATGGGCCTACCAGCATGCACATTCATAAAGGCCGCTAAGGATTATGCTGATAATAAACACATGCAAGAGTGGGATATCAGTCAAGGGTTACTACATTCGAAGAAATTCATAAGTAGCAGAACCAATGAGGCTTCAAAATTTATATTGAATAATGGAAGAAGCAAAGCTCGAGCTGTGGTTGGTGCCCTTACAGGGCATTACGGAACAAACGACATGCTTTTTAAAATGAAGATCACTTCAAATAACGACTGCAGAGCCTGCGGTGATGTCAGGGAAACTATGGAGCACATCCTGTGCGAATGCGACGTCTTAGCAGCGAAGCGTATGAGCCTCATTGGGAATGCTTATCCCAAACCGGAAGAACACAGGTTTCTTCCTCTTAGTGGGATCACCGCGCTAATAGACCACTTCTTCAAAGAGTAAGAAACATTAAGGTAGGGGCAAACACAAAAGATCCCACTGGATCGAAGTGTTGCTGACTTCGTCAGCCCCCGATGTAAGATAAGATAAACTCTGTTTTGAAAAACAAATCAAATTTAAATACGATGCGCATGCAAGTAGGTGAGATAATTATCGATACAATTTTTGATAGCGGTGCAGAGTGTTCACTGATTCGCGATCCATTGCTAGTAAATTACCGGGCAGCCGAAAACGGGCTGTTAACTATTTACGTGGGATAGGCCCATTCCCTGTCATTTCTATGAACTTGTTGACAACTGTATGTGTTTTATATAATATAAACGTCGAAATTGAGCTTCATGTTTTACCCGACTATGAAATGACGTCGGATGTGTTGATAGGTGCAATTTTATTGGCCGGTACAGGGCTTAGTGTAGTTGTTACGCAAGATAGCGCAACTTTGTATTCCTCATCCCGCGTCATGCACATACAATCAAGATCGTGCTTATTTGATTCAGTAAAACATGATTTGAGTAGTGAAGTGGAAATGAACCAATTATTAATCTTGCTCAATAAATACTCTGATGTATTTACTCGTGATTTTTCACATACGGCCAATGCCGTATGTGAAAAACGGCAAAGGCCGTGTCAATACCGGCCAGTTAGAAATTCGCCTCAAAAATCCAAATAAGTTTGTTGAACGAAGACCTTAAAGGTTAAGTCCGGTTGAGCGAGAAAAGGTGAAAGAAATTATTAAAGAGTTGATGGATAATGATATTGTTCAGGAAAGTAAATCCCCATATTCAAGTCCAATTATTTTAGTAATGAAAAAAAATGGCGATGATCGTATGTGAGTCGATTATAGGGAGCTAAACGCAAACACCATACGCGATCATTATCCTATCCCGTTGATTGCTGACCAAATCGATCAATTGGCCGGTGGCCTTTATTATACTACCCTAGATATGGCGTCTGGTTTCCATCAGATTCCAGTCGCTCCTGATTCGATCGAGAAGACTGCTTTTGTAACACCGGACGGGCTGTATGAATATAAAACTATTCCTTTTGGGCTCTGCAACGCCCCCGCAGTGTATCAAAGATGCATAAATCGTGCCCTAGGTCCCCTTTTAAGCCCAGGTAGTGCCGATGAGGTTCGTAACGATAGCGTAGCCAGGTCTATATAGATGACGTAATCAGTAAATGTCGTGATTTTCCGTCTGAACTTGGACACCTGGAACGAATTTTAATAGCATTACGTAAATCAGGTTTTTCAATTAATATCGACAAATGTCTCTTCTCTATGCGTTCCATCGAGTATCTTGGTAACGTTATCGAAAACGGGCAAGTACGTCCTAGTCCCAAAAAGGTCGAGGCCTTGGTAAAGGCACCGTTACCCACTAATGTTAAACAGATTGATTGAAGCACGTCAGAAGATAATACACCATCTAACTTCTACGCCAGTGCTGACAGTATTCCAAGAAGGGGAACCTATTGAACTATTCACAGATGCAAGTAGCCTAGGCTTCGGAGCGATTCTCATTCAAATAATCAAGGGCAGACAGCATGTAGTAGCCTACTTTAGCATGCGTACTACAGACACAGAAAGTAGGTACCACTCATACGAACTTGAAACTCTGGCTGTAGTTCGAGCGATCAAGCATTTTCGACATTTCCTTTATGGGCGTAGTTTTAAAGTAATTACAGATTGTAACGTACTTAAAGCCTCTAAGCTCAAGAAGGACTTGCTACCACGTAACCATAGATGGTGGGCGTATCTTCAAAATTTCGAATTTGAAATAGAATACAGGAAGGGCGAGCGGATGCAGCATGCGGACTTCTTAAGTAGAAATCCGGATCCCCTGATGGTCAACATTATGACTAATAATCTAGATTGGGTAAATATCGAACAACGTCGGGACTCCCATTTGCGCGATATTATAGACGCTTTACATAGTGGAAAGGCCGTCCCTGGGTACCACTTGCACGGAGACGTCCTCAAGTTTGAGAAGCAAGACACTATCTACGGTACACAAAAACTAATTGTTGTGCCTAAATCGTTTCAGTGGAGCCTATTTAATACTTTCCATAGTGCCCTTAAACATGCAGGCTGTGAGAAGACTCTTCACAAAATTAGAGAAAGTTATTATTTTGACAAAATGAGCAGTACAGTCCGGGACTTCGTGGATAACTGCGTCATCTGTGGAACGTCAAAACAAACGTCTGGAGCAACGCAAGTACAGTTACACCCTATTACCAAGCCAAACGTACTATTCGAAGTGATACACATGGATGTAACGGGCAAGCTGGGCACTCCACAGGAACAGGAGTATGTCGTGGTTACAGTCGATTCCTTCACAAAATACGTTCTGCTTCGCTATACAAATGACAAAATTCAACATAGCACTCTAGCAGCCTTAAAACAAGTGGTTCACCTTTTCGGAGCCCCCAAACAAGTTATCGTAGATGGAGGACGTGAGTTCTTAGGGGCATACAAAGACTATTGTGATACGTTTGGCATAAACATCCACTCCATAGCCCCAGGTGTAAGTAGGGCTAACGGCCAAGTGGAAAGGGTGATGGCAACATTAAAAAACAGTCTCATAATGATAAAAAATTACGAAACCCCGCACTGGCACACAGCAGTAGAAAGCCTTCAACTGGCCATTAACTGCACTGTACACAAGACTACAGGAACATCTCCGCTGACATTACTAACTAGACGCCAAAACTGCGTACCAGCAGAGCTGCTCAATTTGGTCAACATTGACAACGCATCTATCGACTTTGAAGCCCTTGATCGTCATGTACATCAGCGAATGATCGACGCATCAGCCAAAGATAAAGCAAGATTTGACAAAGGTCGTGCAAAAATCAACCGCTTTCAACGTGGAGACTTGGTACTAATAAAAAACAACCCTAGAAACCAAACTTCTCTTGACCTTAAATTTAGCGTTCCTTATGAAGTTTACAGGGTTCTCGAAAACGATCGCTACCTTATAAAGAAAGTAGTGGGACACCGCGGACGAGCACGGAAGGCTGCACACTACCAGCTGCGACGTGCTCCACAACCAAGGAGTGGTATCCAGGCAGCCGTGTCGCCCCAAGATGAGCAGCAACCTGGGCCTTCAGGTGTAGCGACAGCAGTTGCTGCCCCTGACACACAACAAACGGGATCCTGCATCACCGAAGATTAAAGACTGGTGAGAACTTTTCATTCTGTTCATATTTTATTAATCATATGCTCTTTGGTTATCATGGTGGCATACAATATTTGCGCTTTTGAGCTCTGCTATTGATGCAGTCTGTATTGGCTTATACGGGAGCGACTGCAGAAGCTAGTCTCTTAATCAGCAGGTGTATCAGTTAGCAAGTGAAGCCTTACTAAATCTGTAATATAGGTATGCTATTGGCGCGTGGAGTGACCAATAAGCCAAGTCAACTAATGATTAACTAATAAAAGATGCTTATGGCGCGTGGAGCGACCAATAAGTCAACTAATAAAAGATGCTTACTGGCATGTGGAGCGACCAATAAGTCAACAAATAAAAGATGCTTACTGGCGTGTGGAGCGACCAATAAGTCAACTTATAAAAGATGCTTGTTTGCGTGTGGAGCGACCAATAAGTCAACTAATAAAAGATGCTTATTGGCGTATGGAGCGACCAATAAGTCAACTAATAAACCTATCCTGAACGAATTATAGTCCCCTGTGTACCACGGCGTACGTGACCGCCCAGAGCACAGCATCGACCTACTCCACCATCCTATAGAGCCCCTGTCTAGCACAGCATCGACCTCACCCCTTCATCTATCCTTACCTCACAAAATAAAATAAACTCACTGTTGGCATGTGGAATGAGCAGTACTTGCTGTACGAATGTCTATTGCATAATGATCTGAACTCTGTTTTTATAATGGAGCTTCGATACTAATGACCCAAATACCTAAGTGCTTAATGCGTTACCGCGAAGAAGCGGTAATAAGAAACTGTAAACATTATATTTAGAAACTTCCAATTCAGGGCTTGTTCGTAGTGTGGAAGTGCAAAGCCTCAAAGCATTATAATCTCCTTTACAGAAAAGATTTCGACGATGCAGAGCACGCATCGTGTATCAGCATGGCCGTGTCGCCGCAGCACCAACCGTCATCATCATGCGTTAGTCCCGGCCGCAGCCGTGGCCTCAGCCTGATTCGCATGACTGATCTACGATAATTACAAGTCTGTATGATTACGATTATAAGTTTATATTTTACTCTGTATCTTCCATAACAAACTATTCTAGGCTTGGTTTAAAATTATTTCACTAAATTGGACTGTATTTTGACTGTGTCGATTCAATACAATCACTACTTAGAATCTATTAAGTAAATTGTGTTGATTTACTGTAAAAGCTATGCCTAAATCCCTATACTATTAAATGAAAGAGTTTATCAAACAATGTGTAAGGTTTTAAACCATATGTAAAGTAAAAGTATGTAAATAAGCATTCACCTATTGTTATTGATGGCGTGAGTTAATCAAATTAATGCATAAAATACTAATACGTAATTACATGCTGATTTGCTGTAAAAGCTATTTCTAAATTCTTGTACTAATTAATGAAAGAGATTATCAGCACCTGTAACTTTTTAAACTGTTTATAAGATTAATAAGTGTTCATCCTGCTTAAGACTTCTCCGAAAGAAATGGTATTGCGAATGACAAACTCTGTAATAAATCTATAGTAAATCTATTGTAATTAAACACACACGCACTTTATAAAATTTGTGGTAAATAATTATGAATCTAACTAACTCTATTATCAACGGGATGCGGGGTCCTACTAACATCTTAAGGACCCCAATGGGTCGGATCCTCCTCGTGGTGCATCCTGGGCAACGGAGTAGCGACCACTCCCCTTCCTCTGTGGGGGAGTTGTGCTACTCTGGCTAATTCCGGCCGAGGCGGGAGTAACCCACCTGTGGGTTGCTCGGTGGTGTGTGTTGCTGCCGGCCGTGCCGTTATTCACGGCCGGCAGCAGCAATGATGGGTCGCCGTCGCTTCGCCTCCTTTGCTGGCGAGACGATGGCGGCAAAGTGGGAGAGGCACTGCGTGGGTGGCGGGAGTTTGGGTAGATGCTCCCGCCCTGCCATGCAGTTCGGGCTGCCGGCCGTGAATAACGGCGCGACCGGCGGCAACAGTGCTGGGCCGCTGTCACCTCGCCAGTTGACGAGGTGATGGCGGCAAAGCGGGAGGTGCACTGTGCGGGGGAGCGGGAGTAACCGATAATGCTCCCGCTCTGCCGTGCAGTTCGGGGGCGCCGCGGTGAGGCGTTACTGCGCGCCCCCGATTGTTTCTTGACCATGGGCGTAAGGTCAAGGGGACCCCGCCCACCAACGGTCACATGGCGGTGGGCACCTTTTCCGTGTTCCAGGGGTGCCCATTAGCGCACGCCTGCGCCAGCCGCTCTCTGTCTCCTCTATTACAGAGGGGCGCTCGAGAGCGGTGCAGGCGTGGACTTCAGCTCCTTAGGGAGCTTTGGGGAGCCGCCCATCTGGCTCCCTGACGTGAATAATCTTTTGATATCCCTCGGCCCGGCTAAAGGGTGAGAAGGAACACCGCGGGGTTTAGTGGGTAGGACGGTCCATTCCGGACCGGGCCGGGAGTCCCACACACCATCCCAGCTGCCCCCGCAGCTGGGATGAAGGCGCGTAAATGCGTTCCCCGCGTCAACAAAAAAAAAAAAAAAAAAACTCTATTATCAACTATTTACAACGCTATTTGTTTATTTGTTAATAAGGTTTAAGTAAGTCGTATTTGTGACGTAGTTCCTAGTTCCTAAGATGGCGGGGCGAGAAGCTCATAAGAAGAGTGGCGTGTGTGTAATGACTTTTTTTGGCTGTTGATTTTTGGGGTGATAACTTTGTAAGTAAAACCTATGTTACTTTGATTAAAATTGTTCTATTTTCAATATGCTTGCTTTTATTTACTGAACAGGTTGAATCCCTCTTGAGTTTTGTTATTGTGCTAGTCTAGAACCGTGGGATATTGCGTGGGTAAGTATGGTAAATAGGTTAGTCCTGCTGGCTACTCTCCAATATACTCGGGTCGAGCGGAATCGATGGTTTGTATTAGGTTAGCGAAGTTGGTTCTCTAATATTACCCTTTTGAAGAGTTCTACCTACACCGATTGATCTCACATATATATTTTTTAATGTTATAGTTTAAGTTATTGCTAATTAATTCTAAATCTAATATTTTAACTATATGCCAGTTATAGATGCTAATTTGGGCTTGACCTTCTTTTACTGGGAGTATTTCCGGATTATGTTCAATCCTTTGAAGTTGAAGGGCCAGGCTTAGGGCTGCTTGCGCCGCCATCATCAGGACGTACCAGTGAAGGACGTTTTATGTCTTTAATTGGTACTTTAGAATTTCTTTTTTGCGTTTTTATTTCTACCGTGTTTCTGATAATGTTACCAGTAGCTGTGGCTTTTTGGTAACGCGGTTTATCTTTACTACGCCTAATATTGACGCCTTTAATGTAAACGTTATCTCCCGGTTTTACTTGGAAATTGGTTTCTCCACCGTGTTTACTTTGATCTTTTCTTTAGTTGCTATCATTTTGTTTGCTAAATGATTGTAAAGATATTTAGTTCTTTTAATGTGATCGTTTACAAGTTGTTGTGTATACTGTTTTTCGAAATCGACTTCAAAGACACTTGATGAGTCTGTGTGTCCGAAAACTACTTCAAAAGGTGTAAGTCCTGTTGTAGAATGAATCGATTGGTTATATGACATAATTGCATAAGTCATAACTGAAGCTGCGTCGGTTACTTTTCTTTCATATTTAGCTAACCTATAAATTTCTATAATGGTAGAGTGGAATCTTTCTACTAATCCCATTGAATTTGGATTATGGGGTGTACCAATGTGTAAATCTATTTTATAAAAACTTAACAGTTCCTTTAAAAGGTTATCATTAAATTCTGTTGCTGGATCTGAACTATTTTTTGTAGGAATACCATAAGTTGAAAAGTACTTTATTAATGCTTTAACAATCTCTGGTGTCATTCTATTAACGATTTCAAATGCTTGTCCTAACTTGCTAAATGCATCTATAATTGTAAGGAAGTAAGTTCCTTCAATTAAGAAAATATCCATGAATAATTCTTAGAAAGGTTTCATTTGTGTTTGAGTAAGCTGTAATTCGGTTTTAACGGTTTTCTGTCGTATTTCATTTGTTTAAATAAATCGCAAGAATTAATAACACATGCAAGTGTTTGATCTATATTTCTCCAGAAATATGTTCTCTTTAAATGAGCTATTGTTTCTCTAATACCACGGTGACAGGTTTTTCCTATGTGATATTTTAGAACTATTTCTTTTTGTTCGTTTTCATCTTCGATGTAAATTACTCTTTCTGTACATTCATATATTTTATCAGAATCTTTCCTAAATAAACTCGTTATAACATTAGTAAACTGTTCGCGATGACGCCTATCTTCAAAGTAGATAAATTGTTTTATTTTAAGGCGAATATATTCTTTTAGAAATTGTTTAATTAGTTCTAAATTATTTAAAGGCATATGTACTTCAAAAACCTTTTGTTTATCTCTAGTTAAATTTTTAACACTAGTTTCGTTTTTATTCCATGTGAATATTAGTATCTGATTAGGTTTTGTATCTATGGCTTCATTTAATATAGGAATATCTGATGAATCAGTATTTTCCTCAGAATGGATCGTGATGTTTGAAGAGTTTGGTTTTTCCGAAGCTGTGATAGTTATACTATCTATAGATCGACTCGAAAAAGGTGATCTCAGTCTATTGGGGTTCGGAACAGGCGATTGTGATTTTTCATCATCGCTTGAAATGATTACTGTATCTGGGCTATCTAAGTTAACAATCATTGATTCGTTTTCGTTCAATACATTTAACTTAATACGCGAAAGAGCATCTGCGTTCAAGTTTTGTTTTCCCGGTTTATACATAACTTCGTAATCAAATTCGGCTAAACGTAAACGCCATCTTGTTAATCTACTACCCGGTTCTTTAAGTGAGTGTAACCAAACAAGTGGTCTATGATCCGTAAGGATAGTAAACTTCTTTCCGTACAAATAAGGTCTAAAATGCTTGCATGCCCATACAACGGCTAGAAGTTCTTTTTCTATGGCACTATAACGAGTTTCTGCGTGCAAAAGCTATATGTTTATCGCAACCTACAGTTCCTTGTGATAAAACTGCACCAAGGGCAAAGTTCGATGCGTCTGTAGTGAGCAAAAAGGGTTTTGTAAAATCTGGAAATTGTAATAAGGGCGCATTAGTTAAAAGTGATTTGCACTTTTCAAATGCGTCTATATATTCTTTTATAATATTTACTTTGTTCTTTTTTTTTAGGCAATTAGTTAAAGGTTGTGTTATTTTAGAGAAATCTTTTATAAATTTTCTATAGTATCCTATAAGTCCTAAGAAACTTTTTATTTCCGTTGGAGTTTTAGGTATAGGGAAATTTAAAACGGCTTTAATTTTGTCGTTATTAGGTTGAAGACCATCTTTTGAAATGGAATGTCCTAAATACAGGACTTCTTTCCTAAGGAATTCACATTTGTCTAAGGTTACTTTGAGGTTGGTTTGTCTTAATCTATCAAATACTTTACGTAGTTTCTCTACATGTTCATGGAGACTTGTGGAATAGATTATTATGTCATTTAAGTAAACTAGACAATGCATACCTTGTAGGCCTCTTAGTACACTATCCATAGCTCTTTGGAATGTAACAGGAGCTGTTTTTAAACCAAATGGCATTCTTTTAAACTCAAAATGCTCAAAATCCTGCTTGGGTCGTAAAAGCTGTTTTGGGTTGATATTCTTCTTCAACTTCTATCTGATGATAACCACTAGCTAAGTCTAAAGTGGAGAAGTAAGTTGCTTTTCCTAATCTATCAAAGAGATCGGAAATATTCGGTAAAGGGTATTTGTCGTCAGTCGTAATTTCGTTTAAACGTCTATAGTCTATTACCATACGAAATTTTCTTTCACCTAAAGCGTCCATTTTCTTGTGTACTAAATGAACTGGGGCACTCCATGGAGAATGAGATTCTATAATCACGTCATTTTCTAAAAGTGTATTGACTTGTTTTTGAATTTCCTCATTTTCGCTAATAGGATGTCTATAAGGGCGAATATAAATAGGATCTTCATTTTTTGTTCTAATTTTATGTTTGATTTGATTTGTAAAAGATAAGGGTAATTGTTCACAATGAAATATGTCTAAATATTCATGGCAAAGATTAGATATAAGAGAATTTTCTTCTTGATTTAAATGGTTTAATCGTAGTTTAGAAAGAATATCTTCTAAAATTTTATTCATTTTATTGGAATTTAATATGTTATTTATTTTAATGCTATTTTTTTGTTCATTTCCTATTGTATGAACTGGTACAGGTCTAGAAAATGATATATATGCATCTTCATCTGTAGCGTTTTGCACTACTGTTGATGCGAAAGAATCGACACAATTTACTAAAGCGTCTGGCATACGAACTCCTGGACGAAATTCAACAAAATGAACTATCCCGTTTCCATTTTCTAATGTTGTTGGAATTTTAGTCCTAATTTCTGTTCTTGCAGGAACTTTAATTTCAAAAACAGACTGGTAAGAAATAGGAATGTTTATTTTTTGAGTTCTTAAAACCTGATTTTTCATATCAATGTTAGCTCCTAATTCTTTTAATAAATCAGAGCCTATTACACCATCATAAGAATTATCCACGTTGTACAAGAAAAATTTATGTTGTAAAAGTGATTTAAAAGTTTTAGGTAATGGTATAAAAATTACTTCATCATGTCTGGTACAACCATGAGTCGTAATGACATCAAAAGGTTCTACATACTTAATTTTTTTGTAAAATTCATTTGCTTTTCTAGGAGTCATGAATGAACGTGTGCTACCAGTATCTATTAGAAAAATTGAATTTATTTCTGGTAACTCTATGTGGGGTAATTTTAAAGTATTATGCTTATTTAAGTTAATTATTTCGACTGGGGACATGTCGAGGTTTCTATGAAAAAATTTTCATTCGAGTTTTCACCGACTAATTCGTCTGAAAAATCATAAGCGTCCTCTTCGTCTATACAGTTGTAGTTATATTCATTTTCATTGAACTGTTCAAACTGATTCGTAGTTTCGTTCGAATCCAGTTCTTGTTCAGAACAACCTACCATATTGTTATTCTTAACAGTTCGCATAGTCACATCGCCATTATTCACGTTACGCGATTGATTTTGAGACAAGAAACGGAATTGTTGGTTTGGGTTCGATTTAAAGAAACCTGATTGTTTATAATTATTCATACCTCTAGGAAATTGCTGCTGTTGAGCATTTGGATATCTTTAAGGAGGTTTTTGTTGATTTATTTGTGCATTTTGATGCGTATTAAACCTAAATCCCTGATTATTTTGTGGGTTTTGGTTAGTATTAAACTTTGATTATTTTGTGGGACTTTATTAAACGGAGTGAAATTCGGTTTAAAATTCGGGTTAACTTTTGTTGGTTTTGTATACCAAATTTAAACTGATTCGAGGAATTTACATTTTGTTTAAATTGATTAGTATTAGAATTATCATGATGCTTACTTTTATTCTTCATCTGATATTGATTTCTAAACTTTACCTCTTCTGTAACGATACTTAAGGCTATCTCTAATATTGTGCACTTGTTTAATCTAACGAAAGTGATTAAATCTTCCGGCAAGTTGTACAAAAATACGTTTAAAGCTGTATTATTGTAAATAATTTGCATTGTTGCCTTAACTCCTTCATCAATACATATAATAAAATCGTAAAAGGTCGCTGTCTGTACATGGAAGATAAATAAGAAAAATTATTATAGGGGGGCTTTATGAACGCAATAGAACCCAAAACAATGATTTTTAGCATTTTTGTCTGTTTGTCTGTATGTCTGTATGTCTGTATGTCTGTTTGTCTGTACGTTTGTGCACGCTAATCTCAGTAACCGCTTAACCGATTGCAATGCGGTTTTTTTTATTGTGTTGAAATTTGCTCCACTTAACACTTAGCGTTTATTTCATGTCAATCGGTTAATAAATAAAAAAGTTATAACACTTTTAAGAATCAGATATTTTGAAAATTTCAATTGTAAGGGTTTCTTTGAATGTGAGTGTAAATCTAAATAGGATAGGTTTTTATAAGCTTCACGATTATTATTATCACGCTACTAAGTCTAGGGGTTTGGCAGAGAACAATTGAATTCTGTATGTATGTGGGAGTAAAAACACAAAAGCGTCTAGATCTTATTTAGTAGCATACATAATATTATAGTCACGCCGTTATCCCCAAAGGGGTAGGCAGAGGCATAGTTTTACGTCCCACGTAAAAGGTGGTGAGCCTATCGCCGTGCTGAAATGAATATTTTTTTCAAACCGCCCATAGGCCTTCAGTTTGACTTAACGATTGTCATTTTACTGACAACCGGGTTTCACTTCGCCTTCTTCTTCTCTATGCAATGGATTACGTACCGATCCATCCTAGGGTTAACCTTTTGAGGGTTTCCCCGGGGCTCCCAATCGTAGGCATCAGGCAGGGAACGTGTGGTTTTTAGTCGATAGGAGTCCGGCATATCATCCATGTAGGATTTTCCTAACCTAAAAAAAATCATGCTACTAAAGTACAGGCCCGTGTGGCAACTGGAAAGACTTTGGTTTTGCGAAAGTGTTACCTTAATCGCCTCTGAGCGATTCAAAAGATCGTTTTTGTGTTAAATTAAAAACTTGGAATGACCTGCCCGCCCCCTTTTTTCCCCCTAATCTTACAATCCCAAGTTCTACAAGTGAAGCGTGACGAGGCCGTCGATCAAACTGGCATTATATTCAGTAAATGTTTGAAAATCAAATAATTCTCTTCTTAGGGGGGGGAGGGGGGGAGGGCGTGAATCCCTCGCGTCACGCTGTCGTCAAGGGCCTGCTTTTGTAAGGACGGTGAGCGGCCTCCTCATCGACGTCAGGCCCCCGTTCATGTAGGCCGATAGTCTTAGGCGAAGACATGTCGCCGCCGATTGCGGAACTCGGGTGGGAGGGTTCTCTCCCACCCCCTCCCCGCAGCCTCTTTCACAAGCATGACCTGCTCGCAGAAAGAGACAGTGCCGTCCCACTTACTCCCGCTGGAGATCATGCATGGTCTCCAGCGAGAGAGTGTCGACGTCCAGAACTGCCACGAGGGCCTGGCGCTATTGTGCCCACGTCTTGCACTCCACCAATGTGTGGAACGCTGTGTTCTACGCTACGCTCCTCGCAGTGCTGGCACTCGGCCTTCCTTTGCCAACTTTGATACCAATGAAAGGCATACTCAACCTCTCTGTTTGTTTGTTTATTAATTCATTAAAAATTTATATCATATATGAATTTAATGACATAATAATACTTTAAAAGAATACAGTTCATTGGTAACAACAGTAATAACAGCTTGGTATTGATAGATGTGCGTGGTGTAACAATAACATCTGCATTGAAAACTGTGTTGGGCCGGTCCCAAAGAAACTAGAAATCTTGAATAAGTAAAAAAAGGCTGCCAATTATTCATGACGCACAAGACAGAGTCTCCTGTACATGGCGCAGATTCGTTATTAAGGAATACTGCTCTCAACTTTTGGATAACTCCCAGCAGTGCTTACACTCCGTCTGTACATGCAGCGATGTGATATTCACAATAAAGACGGTCCTGAGGTAACTGACAGCATTGAACCACTGGTGCAGAGTAGAACAATAATTTTTTTTTAATTTTATATTAAGCTCGCCAAATTGAAGTCACCACTGATGGAAAGGCGTGGTGCATCTAGCGATTGGGGGCCACTTTCACAGTCCGTAAGACTTAAATTCAATTAAAAGACCGAATTTACCAAGGTGAGGTAAAGAGCTCTTCAACTTATAACTCCACCCTCTCCTTTCGATCATAAATAAAACGGGCCCAGGTACCACTCGCATGCAGTGAAAAGACTCTTCGCCAGAATCTAGCAATGCAAAAATCGTTTCTCTTTCGAACCATAGCAATTTAAAACCCTCTGTCAGGTTGTATCTTCTCTTACAACACCAGGTTTTTAAAAGAGCATGAAAATGCACATCATTGCGCCTACAACATTAGATGTTGTGAACTGGGATAGTGACTCACAAATTCTTAAGCTATGGGTTATTATTTTTATCACAGAAACGTTTCTTTGTGGGGTGGCGTCTAACAGTGATAATAGACACGTGCTCTAGGAGGCAATTACTAACGTACAGGAAAACAGCTTAAGTCGTGGACCCTACAGCATATGTGCTGGAACGAACACTTGATTGGTAATTGGAACAAATGTTTCAAGCAGTGATCCGAGCACCAATGCCCAAGGTGAATGCTTCCTTGAAACAATCTTCATTATTATCGTCAGAAGTTTAGCATAGAGGCATAACAGCACACAAGTAGAGCCAGAGTCCTTTGGTGATGGTTATCCAGCTTCGAGGAACTCATTCGTCGTAGTCATGTATCAGGTCAGGTCACATGTAGCACATCAATTGTATACGGCACCCAACGGCAGTCTTAGATTTGTGAATCAACTTTTTTCTTAGCAAGAGGGATCTTTCACAACGAATGAACTTCCAGTGCCCCGGGAAGGTTGGTCATGTATTGAAGTTGTAAAACAGAACCAGTCTTCAATTAACTCAATGCAATACTATTGAGGCAGAAATGTCTACGGGTTGTGTCGGCATATGCTTTCTTATAGCAAATGCTTTGCAGGGACTTTCAACAACACTGCGGCTGTCGACCTACGGTTAAGTTGCTTCTTACACAAATAAGTGTTCGTCGCTGGCTCCTGCGTTACTAGCCATGATTCCCTCTGTATTTTTGCTTCTGAGAGCAAAGTTACAAACTTAGTTTATAATGAACATTCTTAAAAATACAACTTTACTGGAACATGTTGAGCTTTGGCTACAGTGACATAGGTACATAAATTAAATCACCTTAAACACAATACATGCATACGACGGCATACTACTACTGAGGCATATTATACGCTTACATTTCACCTTTTTATAATTCGTCCCACGTAACGTAATAGGTGGTGAGCCGTATTGCCGTGACGAAATGGACAGGCGTAGGTACTGCCTACTTATGAATTTTTTAAGTCTATAAGGCCTTCAACTTGGTTTAACGACTGCCATTTGCTGGCTACCGTTAGCGTTAGTGTCTCAAATTTTCCGGTTATACTTAAAGTTTTCAGTATGTGGCTTAAATCTAACAAACGTTTCGTATTCGCGGTTCACCATAGTACTTACTCTTTTTATTATAAAAGGGGCCAATTAATAAACACGTACGTCATACCGGTCTTGGACCCACTAATGAGGTCTATACTTATCCATCTAGCGCAGTCCTGGGGTATCCTTTAGAGGGCTTACCCGGGGCTCCCAACCGTAGGCTGTTAGCTAGGATACGCGTGTTTTTTAGTCAGTAGGAGTCATAGTATGTACATTCATGTGGGATTTTCCTCACGTTAAAAACAATCCATCTAGCGCATAGCTTCCCGGGTAAGTTGGAGGATGTCCTAAATTTGTCGCCACATTTTGGTTACGACTTATCCTAGAGGCTCGATTCGATAGAATACAGTTAAAATTTTGCTTAAAACATAATTTCCACGCGAACGAAGTCGCGGGTAACAGCTAGTCTGATAATAAATTTACCTTGGAAATAAGCGAGCTTGTAACATTTTGAATTCTATGGCATAAATCGATGTAAGATTCGCCGTGTTTTATTCTAATGTTTTCTACATGCTTCTGATCTAGGATCACCAAAATGTTGAACAAAAAGTTCTTTTAATTCCTCCCACGTATCAACATTTTCTCGTTCGCTAATTAATATAGCTGCCTTCCTTACTAACCTACTGGTTATACAGTGGTAAACATATGTTTGTTGTACAGGATTATTTTCTCCTCTAAAACTTCGTAATACAAATTCACATTTATTTATGAATAAATTTAACAATTTTTCATCACCATCATACTTTGGAATAATCCCTTGTATCTCTTTCGGAATCAGCTGGATCTGATTCATTTTGAAATAATACACACGCTATAAGTTTATATAACAACACAACAATATTATGAAATGTTGGGGTTTTTAAGGAAAACAACCACATTGGTTCACTTGCGTGTATTGAATACCATCATCATGTCAATCAGTACAAATGTAAAAAGTATTAGAGTAAGCATTTATATTATTGTTAGGAAACGTATACAATAAGCTAGTTGCTCTAAAGAAGCACATACAATGAAGGAAATACAGTGCACACACTTCACCTCCCGGGGGGTGAAAAAGAAAAAAAAATACATCTTAAGTTTTTTTTTTCTTTTAAGTAAACACATTAAAAACAATTAGATTTCTTACTAAAAATAAGTACACAACATTAAGTTTTTACTTATTGATAAAATGGTCTTGTTCTATTCTTATGAACTAACTCTATTCTCTTATTGGAACGAAGTTCCTTATCGCGCGTTGTGAAAGGGGGCTAGACGGAAAAAAATCTCACGAAAAGTTGTCACGACACTTTTGGTAGTGATAGTGGTAGTGATAGTGGTAGTGATAGTGGTAGTGACAGTGATAGTGGTAGTGATAGTGGTAGTGATAGTGGTAGTGATAGTGGTAGTGATAGTGGTAGTGATAGTGGTAGTGATAGTGGTAGTGATAGTGGTAGTGATAGTGGTAGTAATAGTAGTAATGATAGTGGTAGTGGTAGTGATAGTGATAGTGGTAGTGATAGTGGTAGTGCTAGTGCTAGCCAGGGGATGAACATGAACTCTACTAGCAACAAGAAAGCAAATAGGAGTTTTGCTCTGTTCAGTTTCAGTCGCGCGTAAAGGTTACACGCACTCACTTTTTTTTTATATTTGTTTTCTTTTTGTTTTTGTTTCTGATTTTGTTTTTGCTTACAATAAAATTTTAAAATTAAAATAAAATTTTATTACAATTCCTTCACTTTAATCGAAAGAAACTTCGTTCCATCCGGGTGTCCCTTGACACCTCTCAAGTTTTTTTTACATATTTTTACGTTACAACCTAAATCTTCAACTACTTTATAGGGACCTTCAAATATTGGATCTAATTTACGACCTGTTTCGTTCCTTAAAAGCACTAAGTCATCTTTATCATATTGTAAAGAATTACTAGTTCTATCGTACATTAATTTGCGTTTCAGTTTACTTTTTAATAAATTTTGTCTTGCGTCAGCATGCGCTAATTGTAATCTATATTTTAATTGCAAAGGATAATCCTCACTGTTATATAACGGTTCTAGTTCGTCACTAAGTCTACTAGGTATTCTACAAAGTTTTCCAAAAACAAGTTCGTATGGAGTGTAGTTAGATTCAGAATGAACTGTGTTGTTGAAACTAAAAGACCAAAACGGTAATCAATAGCTCCAATAGTCTGAGCTTTTCTCACACTGAGTCCTTAAAAATGCTCCCAAGGTTGTATGAGCGTTTTCAAGAGCCCGAATAGATTCGTGGTGATAGGCTGTAGATGATAATTTTTCAGTATTAAGAATTTTACAAACCTGCTCCATGGTCGAAGAAATGAATTCGGTTCCACGATCTGTTGCTATAGTTTTGGGAATTCCAAATATTAATATAAAATGTTTTGCGAAGGCATCAGCAATGGACATTGTTTCTTTCGTTTTAAGAGGAATAGCCTGAATGAATTTTGTGAGTTCACATTGTAAGGTTAGTATGTAGCAATTACCATCGATATCCTTATCTAAAGGTCCTACGACGTCTAAATAAATTTTATCAAAAGATGATAACGCTGTGGTAGTAATCACCATTGGTTCTTTTATATATCGAAAATGTTTCGATTTCTGACATATCCTACATTTTTTGACATATCCTTGGACGTCCTTTTCGATACCTGGCCAGTAGTACCGTTGTTTAATAGTATTTACCATCCTGCGAATTCCAGCATGACCACTGGAAGGCAGCAAATGGAAGTCATTCATTATAATGGTCTTTTCATTGTCATCATTAACTCTCTTTACTCCTTTTAATATACATATTCTTGGTCCGGACCAGTGTGTAAGATTTACAATCTCATCACACAAATCTTTTAAAAAATCTCCATTTTCTACATTTTTAATCATACATATCTCAATAATTCCTATTTTTTTACAAAATAATTCTAATTTCTCCACAAATTCGGCTCGCGAGAAGTGTGCTTTGAAATCAGAATTTATACATATTATTTTCGCACTTAAAATAAAAGCGAAACATTCGTATTCTTCTGTTATCATAAAACTTTTCCTAAGTTTATTTAATTCACTACCATCGATAAATCGCATCTCTACTGAGTCAACTGGTTTTCTTAATAGATCCACAACTCTCGGTTGAACAGGCCTAGTGTTACTGGATTTATCAAGATCCGTATGCTCAACATTTTTCTTACTTTCGTCTCTATCATCCATTATTTTCTTCTGAGCCCTAGTTAACACATTCACTTACCATTGTCTACTTTAATATCGCTCAATTGGCAAACATCATAATCAGTTAAAGATTGGAAAGTCGGAGTAAAAAACGGTATTGTTATATCCTTTTCACTAACGTTAAGAATTCGTATAGGAATCCTATTGTTTCTCACTTTTACTATCGTATTTGCTAAGAATACATCCGTCACTAATTCACTCCCGCACACAATTAGTTCCTCATTCATAGGCTGGTTAACATAAACACAGTGTGTAGATTCTGATCGTGCTGGAATAGTCAAAGTATTTTTCATCTTATCATGTTCATCGTTAAAGTGTAAGTAATAAGGTTTATTACAAACGAACAATGTTAAAATATTTTCGCTTAAATTAAAATTAGCTTTAAACTTATTTAAAAAATCTAAACCTATGATTCCATCAGCTTTTAATGGTAGGGACTTAAAAACAAGAAACTTATGCTGATAAATTTGTTTGTCGTATTCAAGATCCAAATTTACGGAACCTTGAGAACGTTGCTGTCCACCTATTCCATTTATTAAAGTACTATCATGTTCAATAATAAGATTATATGGCAAAATTTCGTTTTTTATAATTGACAGTGAAGCCCCTGTATCAATAAGCCAAAAATATTTAATGTTGTTAATGTAAAATACGATATACTTGGTATTACCTTCACAGGATAATATGACGTGTTTAAGATCGAAAAAACTGGCTCGGAGTATCCACATTAGTGGGAATAGAAGTAGGCGAATTGGAATCAGTCTGTTCTACTGTAAACATTTGACCTTGTCTGCGATTATTAAAATATCTAGAACCCCGATTACCACGGTGGCTCGTTACTAATGGTCGGTTAGAACCCCTAAAATTCCTTTGTTTATTACCACGCCATAGTTGTCCATAATTATAATTATTATTATAGCTACTATTCGGACCGCGACTGTAATTGCTACTATACTGACCTCGATTAGTACCCCTTTTATAGGAATTACCTTGAAACCGAGTGTTTTTGTGAAAACCATGTCCATTTCTAGACACATGCAAAATGTTACCTGTTACTGGCTGAAAAGATGTCATCTCCTCGTCCTTCGCAGCTTGGATGGCGTCTTTCAAGTTACTGTAGTTTCTGGCAGAAATAATGGTTCCCAACTTCGAGCTGCGTAGACCACCTTTTGTATCAAGCATAGCAGCATACATCTCCACGGAGTCTATTAAGCGTTTCGTAGTATCCTCAACACCGTCCAAAACTGGAATCAAACTACATGCAACCCGAAGGTCAAACTCCATTTTTTCAGAGATTTTATGAACTGGAAAAGTACAAAGAATTCCTATTTCCTTATGTATTTCTGCAATTTTTGAAAATATTTTTAATGCTGACTCTAGATTACTATCCTCTGTATCCTTTAATGCAGTTAAAATTTGGCAACATTTCTCAAAAATATCCTTTGATTCTGTTAATTTATTTTCGATGACATTTCCTTTGTATCTACTTTGTCCCTTTTTAATCAAATATTTCTTAAGTTCAATTAAACTCTTATAACATTCTAACAAACTCTCGCACATATTCTGAAAATAGCACAGAGTAAAACCTATTACATACAATAAATTCAAGTACCTATGTAAGTTAAACATAATTCAATCCTATTGCGACACTACAGAAAAATGTGCAAACTTGCAAGTGACGAGCGAGGTGTCTAATTCGCGGCGTATCTGTGCACGATTCTAGGTGCTTTAAATAATTGCGTTATAAAACTTTTTAAGCACTACAACTTACTGTTATCGTACTTTATTAACCAAATAGTCTATAGATATACTAAGGTACATTTAAAACATATTGTACCTAAACCCCAAAATAAAATAAAAAGGACACACATAAAAAAAAATTGTTAGTTAAAAATTAGTATTAGTCATCGCCGTAGGAAATTTTATCCCGGGTATTCTTCCTAAATAGTAGCTTCCGCTGCTCGTCCTCGGAAAGTTGCTCTGATTCGGTCAAGAGCTCTAGAACCTAACTCGTTCTGTATCATCCTCTGGTGACATTTTTTATAGAGCTTGCACGCAATATATAATAATAAAATAAGTGATACCAGCAGTATGATGATGTTGACGAAATTAATGCGCTCCAAATGACCTCCAATGTCCTGTAATTGTCCTCTATTGTTTCCACCGGCAGCGTTCTGGCTAACTATTACGTCTTCTTTCTCCACCGTTGAGCGACACATTCTCCGCAAATAATATGTTTGAATGTAATAAAATACTGTCCCTATATTTCAGAAAGAGCTGTTATACTTTTATCATTAAGCCCCTTGGCAGAACCTTGAGGCAGGGTCGCCATGAAATGTTGGGGTTTTTAAGGAAAACAACCACATTGGTTTACTTGCGTGTATTGAATGCCATCATCATGTCAATCAGTACTAATGTAAAAAGTATTAGAGTAAGCATTTATATTAATGTTAGGAAACGTATACAATAAGCTAGTTGCTCTAAAGGAGCACATACAATGAAGGAAATACAGTGCACACACTTCAATTATAAGGCAAATAAATAAACGTAATTGGCGATTTGTGTCCAACTCACGTAGTTTAAAACTAAATGTAAATTCGGCGATTTTTGTCCAAAAATACAGAAAAACGTTACCGGCAATGTCTAGTCCGATTTACGTCAAAAGAATGGAACAAAAGGAAAGCGAGTCAAAGGTCTACTCAGAAAACGCTCGATCCCATCCTGATTCCCGTGCTGCTGCTGCTGCGAAGTGTCTTGACGTTCTTTGACAAAATTTGTAGATTCTTTACGGAGTAAAAGTCTTGGCGATTAGTACGCGTCGGCACTGAAGTTAAAGTACTTTTGACAGGTAACTTTTCGCGACGGTTATCCGACCCGGCTGCACCAGTCAAATATAAACGCTTTTAATTTGTCTTTTTAAAAACTTTAATAAAAAGAACTTATATTTCATTCGCTCGCTTACGATTGTTGAGAGTGGTACACTGTGCTAAAATCTTGCCTAAATAACCTTTATCGCAAAATCGCGTGTATGCAATTGTCAGTCCTAGTGCTATCAACAGTAGTGTTGTGAATACTGTGCAACCATTGCAGTTCATGTCGGTGAACTGAGCGAGAAGACAATATTGGACAATTGCTGTCTTGCTTGCGTAAGTGCAGGTGCGGGGTCCTCCCTTCCTCGTTATAGTTTCTGACACCCACATACCTATATTGTGCCGTTCATTGCGATGTCCTTACAACGCACACCACCAAACGTTTTCTCATCGGACAGCGACATCCCAACATCATTAAAGACCGTTCCCAGTCAAAACCGAAAACGTAAACAAATGGATGATAATATTGATGAATTTATGCTTAGTTTCACGAAAAAATTTGAAAATCAAATGCAAGTATGGAATAAAAATATTACCGACTGTGTTTCGAAAAGTGTCACTGCCGCGGTGGATACTGCGCTGGCCGGCGAGTTGTCGAGGATTACCTCCGTATTAGCAGAACATAACGCTAACGTGTTGAAACTCAATACGGATACTATTCATCTAAATAAATCATTGAGCGAAGTAAATTCCAGATTGTGTGATATTGAGAAATCGCTTAACTTCTCTAATGAACGTCAGGATCTGTTCGTCGGCCGTTTAAAGACATTAGAACAAAATATATCTGATTCTGCTGGCCTTGAAACTCAACTTCAACGACTTGAGCATAAAATACATACCATGGAGCAGCAGGCTAGGCAGTGCAATATCGAGATAACTAACATTCCAGATAGGCGAGGTGAAAATCTCGTTGGCATAATTGAGTGCTTGGGTACCGTAATAAAGCATCCTATACAGCCCTCTGATATTGTGACTGTACACCGCGTACCCCACGCTGACCAAAACGATCGTCGTCCGAAGAATATTATAGTTAAATTCACGAACAGGTCACTACGCGACAATGTGATCGCCGCTAGTCGGACTACTAAGGGCTTAAACTCGTCGTTACTATCTGTACCCGGACAAGCTGCGGCTATTTATGTTAATGAACATTTAACATTGAATAACAAATTGTTGTTTCGTCAGTGCCGGGAGGCTGCTAGAAGATATGATTATAAATATGTATGGGTCAAGCACGGAACTGTACTGGTTCGCAAGACGGACACCTCTCCTACAATGGCCATCAGATCAGTCCAAGATGTCGCCCGAATCAAATGAAAAACAGCCGATTATTCGTATAAGACATTGTAGCCTTGCTAATCTGTCATCAGTTCAATCAATTAACATGATCATCATAATATGTAGTATGTATCTCCATGATAAACCCTACCCTGATTGTTGTAAGCTGGTTAGTATTCTAAGGCCAACATTTATTAGTCACACGCATTCTACTAATCTTCGCATAATTAATTACAGTCTTAAAAATGAAAACCAGAATTATGATAAGTTAAAAGTATATTGTATACTTTATTTGAGCGGGGCTACTGCTTCTTTGAACCTATTTGTTATATGTAATAGTAGTTATGTTTATTTTTTAAAGTATTGTGTATGATGTGTTCTCATAGGTGGTTATATTTTTGATAAACTCGAAACATATTGTCAAAAATATTTTTATAATATAAGGGTTAGCGCGCCTATCTCTGTGTGGCTATCTTGTATGGAGTTATATTATGTGGGTGGCAAAACTGGCAAATGGTTAATTCACTCTGTATTGTGTCCTGTTTTCTATTGTAAATCACTGTATCTTTTGAATAACACTGTATTTTTTCTGGCTGGCGTAACATCTGTGCATTATAACATAATATGTCATAACACCTATAGCACCAATAAAAATCGAACACTTTGCTGTTTGTCGAAATCTGCACTCGGTTTTACTATCCTGATCGGCATTTATAGTGGGGGTGACACACTACATTTGTATACACTGCTCCATAGACTTACACTCAAAATTCGATAAATTTAATAATAATGTTTTGTCAATCTACTACCAAAATTGCCGAGGTTTAAGAACTAAATTAAATAAAATTTACATGAACATACTGGCACACAATTATGACATTATCATTTTGACCGAGACTTGGTTGCATGATGGTATTTTGGATAGTGAGTTTTTGGACCCCCGTTACAATGTGTTCCGATGTGATCGAGATCGCGCTGCATCGGGGCGTCTGGACGGTGGTGGGGCGCACAGAGTACATTTGTATATTATGAGATAGAGACGTCACTCGACTAAGTGACGACACCAGCGGTGCCAAGCAGCTATTACAAGAAACTTTCGGACTGCGTGGCCATGAAACAAAAATCGAGTGTAACAAATATATTTAATTAAACTTGAATCTTTTAGAAAACATAGTTTTAGGATCGTAAAAAGTAATAATTAACTACCTTGGGAAGAAAAGTAGTCTTACTTATATGACCCTATGTAACGAAACCATACCGCGATTTAAAAAAAGGCACAGCACCATCTAGTTGTGAATTTTTAACTAAAATAATAGATTTTTAATATTGCATACAGCGCCAACTACCACGTGTTTCTGGAAACTCTTACGTTATAATGAAACGAAATTAAATATCATGACAAGTCTCAATGTAACTGCAACGTTGAGAACCTACGTAAGTTGGTTACATTATAATTCAATGCTCAGTTCTAAGTGATAACACCATGGTGGGGCGCTTGTGGCTGTACTGAACTCGCTGTGCACCGCGCGCGGTGTGCGCTGCGCCCCCGCGCCCCACTTAGACCCCCTCAACGCATCGCCCATAGTAGATTATATTTTGATGGAACTACACATCGGCAGGGCTAGGTATTTATTAAGTGCCATTTACATACCTCCAAGCACAGATCCCGAGACGTATCTCACATATTTTAATGCGATGCAAGAGATTGTACAGTTAAATAGTTATGACGGTTTTTACTTAATAGGGGACTTCAATTTTCCTTATTTTGACTGGTATCTTGATGGGACACACATGAAACTTCAAAATATAGGTGAACTAAAACCGCCGTACTCCCATTACATAAACTTTACGTCCACTATGGACTGCGTACAAGTAAACGTTTTCAAAAATACTAAGAATAGGTTACTCGATTTATGCATAACAAACATTCAGGACTGTCGGGCGCTGTCTGCACCTGTTACTTTGGTTCCTATGGACGCCCTTCACCCACCTTTTTACATATTAATACCGATCGAAGGTAATTTTTCCAAGCCTATGCCTACTAAGGTGCAAACAAGGTATTGTTACGGTAGTGCTAATTATGAGCTAATTAACAACGATATTTTAGAGATCAATTGGTGTGAATTGTTTCAGCATGAATCCGCTCAAAATATTGTCGGGATTTTTTACAATAATATTTTTGATATTGTACGTAAACGGGTACCCACTAGACGCTTCTCCAATAATTCTAACTTCCCGGTTTGGTTCAGCCCTGCATTGATTCACATTTTTAAAAACAAAAATAAAGCTTGGATTAAATGGAAAACCTATAAAAATAAATCTGACTACTCCTTATTTTCTATGTACCGGGACCGTTTCAAGAGGGAATCCCTAATCTGCTATAAAAACTATATGAGCTCAGTGGAAGATAGTATACCTAAGAATATAAAACACTTTTGGACTTATATAAAAATTCGTAAAAAGCAATCAGATATTCCAGCTAATGTTCATTACGGCAGTAAAGAGGCTGATAGACCTGAGAACATCTGTAGTCTCTTCTCCTTTTTCTTTCACTCAGTCTTCCAGAAATCTACGGTTTCCGATTCCCTCAGCATTGACAGTATGGCAAATATGGATTTGGGGATGCCTGGCGGTGATCTCATTGCCGACGTACACTTGTTAGAAACCGATGTATTGAAACAATTAGAAAGACTGGATATTACCAAGGGCGCAGGGCTAGATAACATCCCACCCATTTTCTTTAAAAATACAGCCAGAAGTATTTATAAGCCCCTGTCCATTATTTACAATAAGTGCCTAGAGAATTGTGTATTTCCTGACATATGGAAATCAGCTAGAATAACACCAATACATAAAGGTGGCACAAAAAAAGATGTGGCTAACTATCGCCCAATCTCCATCCTGCCCACTTTATCTAAGATTTTCGAAAGATTGGTGCATAATGACATCTATCCCCGCCTGCATGGTACTATTCTACCACAACAACACGGTTTTGTCTCTAAGCGCTCGACTAACACTAATCTTACTGTTTACGTCTCTGATTTGTTTGATAGCTTGGATAGTAATGGGCAAACTGATAGCGTCTATACCGATTTTCGGAAGGCGTTTGATCGCGTGGATCATAAAATACTGCTAGAAAAGTTAGCTTTCAATGGCATTCGCGGAAATCTTTGGAGATGGTTTAAATCTTATATTACAAACAGAACACAAAAAGTTGTCATTATTGGATACGAATCGGAGAAGGTTATTGCATCATCTGGTGTGCCACAGGGGTCTATTCTAGGCCCCCTTTTGTTTATCCTATTTATCAACGATATACATACCTGCTTTCGTCACTGTAAAATTCTGTTATATGCGGATGACCTAAAGATTTATCGAACTATAAACGCCATCAATGATCAGCACGAGTTTCAGGAGGACCTGCAAAGGTTTTCGAATTACTGTGACTATAACAAATTGCAGCTCAGTCTCGGCAAATGCAAAGTTATTTCCTTTACAAAAAAAAGCAGTTTCAAGACTTATAATATTTTATTTACTATATAATACAACGTGATTTTTTGTATAGTGCAAACCTGAAAACACTTTGCTCAGAATCAGTAACATTATCCAATGGACCCGGTTTCAACATAATTATGTTATATTTTTACCAAAACTTCACAAAAAAATTGAATGAATTGAACATTAATATCGTAAAGTGTATGTAATACGATAGATATTGAAAATAACATCACATGCACTACGCGTGATCAAATTCAGCGATTTACCACCAACCCATCCCGTGCCCCGGCACCGCCACCCCTGCCCCTGCGCGGGCGCAGGGGGTCCTCATCCCCCTTAATCACCGAAAACACGAGCACGACGTCATACATGGCGGCTGTCGCGCATCCCGTGTCGCTGTTCGAAATAAGGGATTATGTAAAAACATGTCTTTCATTAATATTTTTTATACTACTAAGGTGACAGACAAGCTTACGACATCTCTTTCCGACACTGCTTGTCCATTAATGTGTTGGCAGGCATTATGAATAGTCACGTAATCTAAGCGCACGGCAGTGCGTAGGCCAAGTTCCAGCAACAGGCCGAGCGCATGCCGTACTCTATTTACACGAACCGCTTCGACCCACTTTTGACCCCCTTGTAGCTCAGTGCCTATTGCAAGTACAGAAATAAAATTATACGTACGTATTCGTATACTAGAACTAAGGCAGTGTACCAGATTTCATAAATGTAGCTTCAGTAGATCCTGAAATATGACCCTGTGAATATAGCTAATTTTGGCACTGACTGACTCACTCACTGACCGGTCATCAAAACCTCTAGCCCACTTCCAATAATTGTTCTAGCGTTATAAAATTTGGCACACAGATCGGGTGTTATATGTAGATTAACGAAAAATTGAGAAATTTAAGAAATCGGTCAAGTGTCAAGTTTGTATGGGACCACAGGATTCCTTGGTCGGATCTTCTTCAAATTTTGCATAAATCATCTCTAACATAATTGATGGAAGAAGTGTTTCGTATTTTATTGAAATTCATTCCAGAACATGGCTAAAAGGGGGTAACAATTGTTTTCTTCGGGGGGATTTGATTCGAATTTGTATCAATACTTCTTAGTGATGAGAGGACTCTTTTGATTTAATTTACTTTTTATTTTCACGCATGTCAATGTTTTGATTAATGTCAATCAAATACTCTATACATACAAATTATGGAAATGTCAAAACTGCACATTGAATATTTTTATTCATATTTGTGAAATATTTGTATCAAATCAGTCCAGTAGTTTAGAGATCAGCAAGCATTCTAAAGGATGACTCATGCTAGACCGTGCCGGGTCCAACTTCCGAGCCGTGTGTCGGCCGTACTACGGTTACCGAGCTGGTTGCGTTCACGAGCTCGGCGGCACTGTATCACTGTATACTGTATTCATGCAAGGGGCCGTGGCCGAGCCGAGGCGGGACCGAGTTGTTTTCGATCGTTTTCCGTAGTTCGGCTGTCACTCAGTTGCCGCTCGGTTTAACGCATAGATTTAGCGCGAAATATTATAAATCTACCAGCTGACCCGCGCAACTTCGTATGCGTGATAAATGAAGAACCGCTCCACGGATTTTGTGCAAACTTCATATAAACCATTTACTAAATAGTCCGAACAAAGCCTAAAAATTTGGTTTGGATAGGTCAGCCCGTTCTAAAGTTATAAAATTACAACGAAAAGTGGCATTGATTTTTATATGTATAGATGGATTAACGTGAGTTTGTTCATACAAAATATACATAATACTAGATGAAGTGCGCGGCTTCGCCCCCGTGAAATTCGGTTCGGTTCCCGCTTCCCGTGGGAACATATTCCCGGGATGAAAAGTAGCCTATGTGTTATTCCAGACTATTAGCTATCTCTGAACCAAATTTTAGCCCAATCCGTTCGGCCGTTAGAGCGTGATTGAGTAACAAACATCCAAACATCTTTACAAACTTTCACATTTATAATATTAGTAGGATTAGTTGGATTAGTAGGATAGTAGGATTAGTTGATCTTGCTGTGGCCCGCACTCGGCTTGGACCCGGCACGGTGTAGCGTGAGTCATCCTTTTTAGGGTTCCGTACCCAAAGGGTAAAGAACGGGACCCTATTCATGAGACTTCGCTGTCCGTCTGTCTGTCTGTCTGTCTGTCTGTCCGTCAGGAGGCTGTATCTTATGAACGGTGATAGCTAGAGAGTTGAAATTTAAGCAGATTATGTGTTTTTGTTGCCGCTATAACAACAAATACTCAAAACAAAAACATAATAATATTTTACGGGGGCTTCCAAGCAACAAACGTGTTTTTAGCGATTTTGTCTTATATATTCGGTAATAAGGTATCCTTCTCAATTTAAATACGTTAGCTAATTTGAACATTTCATCAAGATCATTCATTCCCTTAACATCATGCAAATCAAAAGAATACTTTAGGAGGTATAGCCATAGATTTAGAATTTTTCGCTACTCTCAAAATCTATGGGTATAGCCATAGATTTAGAATGTACCGAAAAATTCTAAATCTATGGGTATAGCACAATCAAATGTTGCTCAATGAAATTAATTTTGTGTCGCCATGATTGAGCATTATACGGGTCACATACTAACTTATTTTTCGACTTTCATCGTAAATACTTTTTCTTTAAAAAGTGAACAACGCTTTCAGCAGATTACTTTAGGTAGGTGTAGTATTTCAAAGATAACTATTTCATAGTTAATAGTAAACAAATAGTCCATATTTTAGATTTTTCTCCAGTGTAAACAATTTACGTACAAACACACAATTTATGTTGTAGACGTAGATATCGTGTTTATATTGTCATCATTCAAATGTCATCAATATTCTGAAAAAGAAATTAAACATAGAGTTCACAAACTCTTTTTGAAATATATACTGTACCTACCGTAGAGGATCTATACAAGGATAGTTAACACTACGCAAACCACAGAGCATCGCGCGCCTTTACAGAGGGAGAGGCCAAAGCTGGCAAACCCCCTCTGGCAATAATTTGACATTTTGACGACTAAAAGTGCCCACTTACATAAAAACTGTTTTTTGAAGTTTCTTCCACTAGACTAAGTCTAACAGCGTGAGCGGTTGAATATACTGTACCTACCGTAGAGGATCTATACAAGGATAGTTAACACTACGCAAACCACAGAGCATCGCGCGCCTTTACAGAGGGAGAGGCCAAAGCTGGCAAACCCCCTCTGGCAATAATTTGACATTTTGACGACTAAAAGTGCCCACTTACATAAAAACTGTTTTTTGAAGTTTCTTCCACTAGACTAAGTCTAACAGCGTGAGCGGTTGAATTGTCATTTTATAAAAATGATGAAATAATTAGATATTAATACAAAAAGAAATGTCATTAAAGAAATCTGAAGAAAAATGGCATTATCTTGTGTAGGTAAGTAATTTATAGGAATTGATACCCAATGTCAATAATCGTATGATCAACGTTGAAATAATCAACGCCCTAATATCAGCAACTTAAAAGATCAACGATTCACAAGATCGGCAGATCAAAATATCTACAGTTTAAAATATCAACAGTTCTAAAGATCGACAATAAGACTTTTTGTTGTTTTTGGTACGGAACCCTCCGTGTGGGAGTCAGACTCGCACTTGGCCGGTTATTAAGCTTTTAAGGACCCCAAGAGGTTATCCCCGAAGGGGTAGGCAGAGGCATAGTATACGCCTACAGTTCACCTTATAATTGTAATGTCCCACGTAATAGGTGATGAGCCTATTGCCCTGTTGAAATGGACAGGCGCAGGTCGCCGCGACGATCCGCAGTTGGAAATTTTCAAGCCGCCCATAAGGTCTTCAACTTGACTTAACGATTGTCATTTTTACTGACAACTGGGTTTCATTTCGAGTATTCCTTCTCTATGCAATGGATCTTTTGCGAAAGTGTTTCCTTAGTCGCCTCTCACGACACCCTCGGTATGTATTGAGGTGGCGACAGTTTAGTACTCTTATCCGGGACCCCGTTCGTCCCCTCGACTTCGTAATAAAAATAATATTTAATCAGTTCCTGATCTTCCCATTATTCTTAATTCAAGAGGGGACGAAATTAACACCGTGCAATCTGACTTGGATAGGTTTTTTTTTTTTTTTTTTTGTTGACGCGGGGAACGCATTTACGCGCCTTCATCCCAACCGCGGGGGCCAGCTGGGATGGTGTGTGGGACTCCCGGCCCGGTCCGGAATGGACCGTCCTACCCACTAAACCCCGCGGTGTTCCTCCTCATCCTATAGCCGGGCCGAGGGATATCAAAAGATTATTCACGTCGACCCGGCTAGGGGCGCCCCGTGAATTCGGGGCTCTCCTCGGGGGAGCCAGATGGGCGACTCCCCAAAGCTCCGTAAGGAGCTGAAAACCACGCCTGCACCGCTCTCGAGCGCCCCTCTGTAATAGAGGAGACAGAGAGCGGCTGGCGCAGGCGTGCGCTAATGGGCACCCTCGGAACACGGGGAAGGTGCCCACCGCCATGTGACCGTTGGTGGGCGGGGTCCCCCGACCTTACGCCCACGGTCAACAAATATTCGGGGGCGTGCGCAAGCTCCTTGCGACGGCGCCCCGAACTGCACGGCGGAGTGGGACCAATTGTCGAGTTGCTCCCACTCCCCCACGCAGTGCGCCTCCCGCTTTGTCGCCATCGCGTCGACAGCAAGCGAAACGATGGCGGCTCAGCACGCCTGACTGCCGACCATGGCTTGCACCATGACCAGCAGTGACAGGCCCCTACCGGTGCTGTACGGAGCCGCCGCACGGACGGAACGGCCGCACAGGCGGAACGGCCGCGCAGACGGAACCACCGTACATGCGGCAGCCCGCACACACGCAGCAGTCTCTGGCAAACTGCCGCGGCACGAAACTGCCGCACAGGTGGACTGCCGTACAGGCGGAAACAGCCGCACAGGCGGAACAGGCGCACATGCGGCCGCTGCCGCACAACAAACTTGCTCCAACCGACCGCAGCCGGGAGCAAACCACCACACTGTCGCGACCGGGCTTCCACCGAGTATCCGGGAGCTGTCGCAACACCACGGGCCTTGAAGGCCCGCCATACCACGACCCCCTCGTGCAATGGGGTCAACTCCGTCAAACGACGGCCGAAAACGGTCCCAGTGCTTCCACCGGCCAGAAAGCCGGAAGCACTGGGGCGTCCGCCAAGGTGTGTTGCGGTGCAGAGACGCCGCAACACCGTAGGCCTAGCAGGCCCACCCAACTGCCTCTCCCCCTCGCCATGGGGTCAGCTTGCCGGGATATTGGTACATCGACTAATGGGGGCAGCACGCCGCACCCATTAGCCGATGTTCCAGGGTGCACCGTCTTAGTCTAGTTGCCACTCCCCCCGGGCATATAGCCCAAAGGGATAGAAAACCGGACCAAGCTCACTAGGAGGTTTCCCGACCTAGCACCCCGACTTGGATAGGTTAAGTTAGAAGTTTCTAGTTAGAAGTTAGAAGGTTCGTGGTTATTTTTTTTCGTATCATTACACTTCATCGAAAACACTTCACCGAAAAACACTTTCCCGAACGACATTTCGTCGAAAACACTTCGTCGAAACGACATTTCACCGAAAACTGAATTTTTTTTTATAACCACCTAAACAAACCTATTTCGTCCCCCCAAAAAAATTAATAAAACCACAATATACAAATCAGTAGGTAGTGAGTTTCAAAAGATCGTTCCTCTGTCGAACTATAAAAACTTGGAACGACCTGCCCGCACACGTGTTTCCCTTATCTTACAACCCCGGGTTCTTTAAGAGGAGCGTGAAGAGGCACATCACAGGGCCGCCAACTTGAGGACCGCTGTAAGAAGTGGCCCCCAATCGCAAGATGCGCCACGGCTATCCATCGTCGTGGCGACGTCAATTTGGCGAGCTGAATATAAAAAAAAAAAGGTAGATATAGGTTATAAATCCGGACCGGATTTTCGAAGCATGTCTGAACAATGCAAACAAATAAGAAATCAAATCTTACTAATTCTCTCTTTATATTGTGCTAATAATAAGTTTAAGTAGCTATTTTAGGGACGAAAGTGACATGACATTTTGCTCCGAAACGCATTTAGTGAAAAATGTGTTAATCAACACAATTTTTATACTATACCAAAATGTTGTCATTTTGCCTAACGATCTTTTAATCTGTTGATCTTTAGAACTGTTGATATTTTAAACTGTTGATATTTTGATTTGTCGATCTTGTGAATCGTTGATTTTTTAAGTTGCTGATATTAGGGCGTTGATTATTTCAACGTTGATCATACGATTATTGACATTGGGTATCAATTCCAATTTTATAACAAGTTATTATTATTTACACCTTGTTAAACGTATAGATAATATTCAAATTTGTTTAGCAACTTTACCGGACGTCACATCAATACATGGATTGGTTGAGCGACTTGGGGTGATATGACACAAAATGTATCATGTGTGTGTAAAATTTATGAGTGTATTGTTTAAAGTGTATATATAGGCTTCGTATTGACAGTCGATTGCTATTGTAGTGCAAGTCTAAGAAAGTGTGGGTGAGGAAGATTTCCCCCCGTCACCCGCAAAATATGACAGACAAATTTGTACCTAGCAATCGTTCTATGCCGTCTCCCCTTAGACAGTTCGCGTTGCTCTATGACGCAACAGTTTGCGTTATACAACGTGCGTCTTTAGGCAGTCCTAAAGACGCACGTTGTATAACACTATAGAGCAACGCGAGCTGTCTAAAGACGCGCGTTGTATAACACTATAGAGCAACGCGACCTGTCTAAGGCGCACTTGCTCTGTTTTAATAGGTAATGAGGGCAACCAGTAGACGCTTGAAATACTAACAGAATATCGAGCAGTGTATTTTCATAAAAAAATAATAATTAAAACAAAATGGACCTTTACTGGGACATCCTTTCGATAGCTTACCCGGGGCTCCCAACCGTAGGCTGTTGGCCGTTACGTGGGGTTTTTTAGTCGGTAGGAGTCCGGCATATCATCTATTAAGGATTTAATAAAAAAGGGGGGCTCCCATGTAACAAACAGGTACGACATTTTGTTGTTTTTTGGTACGGAACCCTCCGTGCGGGAGTCCGACTCGCACTTGGCCGGTTATATTCTTAACATAAGCTAAATAATAATGTAATGGCATTAATTTAAATTTATATATAATCACACTAAATAACCTTGGGGGTAAGCAAAAGGCTAATAAACTATGTAAATTGGGGATTAACCAATTGGATTAATTAAACTAAAAATTTTGCACGAATATTATTAAGAAGTATGTAAGCTTTAAACGTGGACTTTATATTATAACGCTTGTGTTGGCTTAATCGAAAATCGAATTTCTTATAAAAATATTTATGAATCAGTGATACAATGAGAATACGATGAGGAGGGGGGAGGAGAGGAGGAGGGGGTATAAAATAATGTCATGTATACATAATGCACACTTTAAAGCTAATTAGAAGAATTAAAAGAAAAAATAGGTACGGTTTCTTGAAAAAAAGTATTGAAATCCCACCAAAAACATTCCTGTTGAAAAGGAGGCCAAGTTCCTATGGACTAATTGTTCGCCTAAAAAAGGGTTGATCTCCAACCCAATGCCAAGTTTAGATGCACTTTAAAATCGATCATAATCATCTTCATCAACAGCCTAATCCACTGGTAAACATTTGCCATTCCCAAGACTCGCCACCACACTCAGACCTCCGCCTTCCGAATCCAGACACTACCCACCACCGCATCTACGTCAACGGTCCATCTGGGCGAAATTCATTTTGCCATACACCCAACGTAAAATATGGTGTAGTTGTGAAAATACGTAGGTACTTACTTGGTTAAAATATCTAAAATAATGATACTTCTAAATTTTAACTTGGCAGGTTAATTTAATTATAAATCTATATAATAAATTTATTTATACAATTAATCAAGTGTTACGTTCTGTACGAAAACCTGCCAAGTTCTAATTTATAAGTTTTCGTTAGATTCATTTAATTTTTTTATACAGCATTTTGAAGCGAAACTCTAGTTGGGGTGTCTGAGCTTTGCGCTATACAAAAGTTCACGTTGTATACACATCAACAGTTCACTTTTACCAAAACAATAATTATTTGTGGATACAAAATCTCCGAAAATAAAATAGACGCAGTGAGTGGAATTCTATGAATGCGGCAAGAATTGACAGACACAATCGGAAAACCGAAAAGCTTTTAAATTGAATCGGCATACAAGGCAACTTAAATGTTTAATGGTATTTTGACAAAAGATTATACTTTCTATTGAGAAGACCGCGTGTTATTTTATCAAATTTAACTTCGAATTACACTGAAAATATTTATCACAACTGTTAAACAACATAACAGGATACTTTAAAAAGCAAAACAACAGTATTTGAAACAGAATTTAGGTCGCCACCCGTCAGTTTCTCTAATTGGTCATTTTCCTTAAATCGTCAGTTTCCTTATTCGTCAGTTTTTTAGATTTCGTTAAGTGGTCAGTTTCGCTATCTCGTCATTTTCCTCAATTCGTAAGTTTCCCTAACTAGTCTGTTTACCTGATTCGTCACTTTTCTCAAATTAGTCAGTAAATGTACCTACAGTCATTAATAAATGTTTATTGTGTAATCATGTACCTTTGTAAGGATATACATATTTGCATACATACATACATATGGTCACGCCTTTATCCCCGAAGGGGTAGGCAGAGGCATATTATATGCCCACATTTCACCTTTGTATAAATTGTCCCACGTAATAGGTGGTGAGCCATATTGCCGTGTTTAAATGGACAGGCGCAGGTTGTGACTGCCTGCTGTTGAAATAAAGCCTTCAACTTAGCTTAACGACTGCCATTTTACTGGTAACCGGGACCAACGGCTTAACGTGTCTTTCGAAGCACGGAAACGCTCAAATAAATGTCACAAAGTGATCACATGGATGGTCACCCATTCATGGACCGGCCATTTTTTATTTTTTTTATACCATTAAGGTGGCAGACAAGCATACGGCCCACCAGATGTACCGGTGGTCACCGCAGCCTATGGACGTTTGCAACACCAGATCCGCCACACACGCGCTGCCGACCCTGTAAAAACCTTCTAAGACCCCTCTTGAAGAACCCCATACTGTAGGCGTTTGGGAAAACCGAGGCAGGGAGATCATTCCACAACCTAAGCGTGCGCGGTAGAAAGCCCCTATCGGATCTAACCGTGCTCGAGCGCTCCGGATGCAACATGTGAGGATGAACACCCTGTCTGTGGCGAGCGGTGCGATGACAGAATGTAACCGTAGGCATCATATCAAACAATTCCTCAGAGCACAAACCGTTATACAGCCGGTAGAATACACACAGAGAAGCAAAGTCTCTCCTGTCACTAAGAGGTTCCACATAACCTGCAAGTATGGGATCGCCGACAACTCTCATAGCACGCCTTTGTACCGAGTCAAAAGGACGAAGCTGGTATTCAGGTGCCCCCGCCCAGAGGTGACAGCAGTACTCCATGTGCGGCCGCACTTGCGACTTATAGAGAAGCAGTGTTTGAGCCGCAGTAAAGTACCGCCGCGCCCTACTGAGCACTCCGAGCTTCTTGGACGCCAGCTTGGCCTTGTCCTCCAAATGACTTTGGAACTGAACGACATTGGAGATCTCAACACCAAGGATCCCTATACTTTCGGAGATGGTGAGTGACGTGCCCTGAAATTGTGGCGCCACAGTAAATGGGGTTTTCTTTGCAGTGAATACACATACTTGAGTCTTGGTAGGGTTGAATTGGACAAGATTTTGTCTTCCCCAATCGGACACTCTAGAGAGAGTAGCCTCGATTTCGGACACAAGTTTTTCACGACTTTCCTCCACTACAGCTCGAGAGATACCGGAACGGCCCGTGTAACATGTGTCACCCGTACTGTCGTCTGCATAACAATGAATGCCGTCAATGGACGACATGTCATTGATATGCAGCATAAACAAAGTGGGGGACAACACTGAGCCTTGTGTCACTCCAGCGTTTATGGCCATGCATTCAGAACAGCTGCCGTCAACGACGGCCCTGATGCTTCTACCGGCCAGAAAGCTGGACACCCATCCACATAAATTCTCGGACAATCCATAGGAGGGCAATTTCGTTAGAAGACCACGGTGCCAGATTCGGTCAAAAGCTTTAGAGATGTCAAGGCTCACTGCTAGAGCCTCGCCTTTGCTCTCAATAGCCGCCGCCCATCGGTGTGTGAGGTACACGAGAAGATCGCCTGTCGAGCGACCGTGACGGAAACCATACCGTCGATCACTGAGCAGGTCGTGTTCCTCAAGGTACCTCAGGAGCTGTGGAGGCCATAGTGAAAGTTGCTTACTGCAGTGATCGTTTACAGAACACTGAGTTCGCGGGGCCACGAGCGCTTCACATTATACATATTTGAGGCTGACAAAATTGCTTATGGACTTATCTTTCAAAATTAAGCTTAATCAATACTGTAAAATATATAAAACGTGTAGAGTAAAGTAGCTTATTTTTAAAATATAATATTTTTTTTCGTTTCGAATGTACCCCACTGACGAACCATGTAATCTGACTAGTGGGAAACTTACGAATTGGGAAAACTGACGAGATACCGAAACTGACCACTTAACGAAATCTAAAAAACTGACGAATAAGGAAACTGACGATTTAGGGAAAATGACCAATCAAAGAAACAATAAATTATGACAGCAATCAAATCGTGATTTCAATTTTTCATTACATTCACTCGGCAAGCCATCTCAATCAGTACCTACCATAACCAATTCTACACATTCATTTATACAGAAAGGCTAAGGCCGAGCCATACAGACATAGATATCGAAAAATGTGCGAGGAGAACCAAACGAAAAAAATTGGCGGCCATGGTTGCCAAAGCAATCAACTGTTCGGGAGCTTGGCAACTGGTGTTTCATGCGGCACACAGCGGAAATGTGTGTATCTAGAAATAGAAAAGTATGTTTATCCGTTAGCTAGTCCCATAGCACAAGCTAGATAATGTTGCATAAGAATTTCCAAAATAGTAATAGGGACCAACTAAAAAAGTTGTACCGTTGGGAATAAAAAATAGTTGATCCATTAGAGTTGATCCGTTTAGTTGGTCGGAGTGGAAGTACTGAAGAATAGATGTACTCAGTAGTTGCTTTTGGTATATTTTTTTGGACATTGTCATACAACATCATCTAGCCCAAATAAAGCTAATATAAGCTAGTGCTATGGGTCTAGATATGGTCTTCTAAGCAATTGCAGGAGCAGAATAACTTTTGCCTACGTGGGGGAATAATGTATGTAGGGACGATAACGTGTAACGTTTCGTCATCGTCACGATAACCTGTATTCAGAATGGCAAGTGCGAGTTTCGGCGTGCACCTGTCGACATTCACGGGTCAGCGCGTTATCGCCAATTTGTATGGAATCGAGACAAGTTCCCGCGTTTACAGCTAGGTGGCGGGGTCTTGATTTCATACGAATCGGCGCGCCGTGAATGTCGACAGGCTCACGCAAAAACTCGGACTTGCCGCTCAGTATGTCATGTTAACGCACTGCGTAAAGCAATCTTAAATATACCTACCTATGACGACGACTGTGGATTATGGTAGAACAAGAGCTGATCAAAAATACTTTTTGGAAGTGATGAAGTTAACACATAATTTTTATAATATATTGTTTAGGTAAAGAGTCAATCTTTCATATTCAAGTCATTTTTAATCCCTTATTTTATAAAATATTGAATAAAACATCATTATGTCCGGCACTTACGAATGTCTGTTGATAATACCTAGAAAATCGTATACATTACGAGTTTAATTTTGACTATTCATTCAAAAACACTCTTCTGATGTTATATACCATTCGAGAGGCTGTTTATTACAGATTTGTAAATAGTGGGCTTTATTTTATTTCATATAATAAATATTGATGCTATAAAATAATAAGTAAATTGCGGGAAAATATTGCACTTTTTTAATTTCGTCCCGAGTTTTAACAGTTAGCTACGCCTGCCTACGTCATGAATTTAGTATTGTTTCGTTCATTAGTTACATATTTTTAATATATCAAAAAATCATCTGCCCATATTTGCCCATTGAGATGTTATGAAGGAATATATGACGACAGATGCGAAAAAACGAAGGCGAATTTCGCAGCGCTTATTCCTATCTTTAAAGGGAAGATGCTCTTGACTATTTTTCCAAAGATAACCCTACTTATGTTATATACCATTTAAAAGAATGATTATTACAGATTTAGAAGTAGAAGTTTTTATTAAAATTTGTTTACTTAAATTAGTGCATTTGAAATTTACGTAAATTGTGAGAAAATATTAGCATTAAATTTTAGTCAAGACTTTTAACAGTTAGCTACTAATGCCTTCATTGTGAAGGTAGTCTTGTTACGTTCACTGGATACATATAAATAATATATTATAGAATTTGCTGCCCAAATTTTCCCGTTTAGCAGTAATGAAGGAAATTATTGTGACAGCAGATGCGAAAAAAATTAATGCGACTTTCCACTCACTTTACTTAAAAGATTACCCTCCGAAGTAGCTTTAAGTATTTATTTATACTTAAAGCCTATCAAAACAAAGTATTTATTTATTATTATACCTACCTGAGAATTTCGATCTATAATAGAAACTGTAAGTTACTATTCTAGTACTATCTGAAGAATCTGTTTCCTGAACCAGCTACTTCGATGAAATTATTAATACGTAGGTACTATACCTATAAAATAATGTTCGATACAAAGTTTACTTAATCATAAAATAGCTAAAATTATAGAATGGAGTCAAGACCTGCTTCAGTGTTTAACCTATATAGATTGGAATTAAGCGCGTCGAAAATCGACTGTATTTTACGGCATCTGCGGTCACATTTTCCTTAATTACTGCTCAATGGGCAAATATGGTCAGCAGATTTTTTGATATTTTAATAATATGTAATTACTCAACGAAACAATGCTAAATTTACAACTTATGCAAGTGTAGCTAAATGTTAAAACTCTGGGCAAAATTTATAAAGTGCACGATTATCCTGCAACTTACGTTTTGTTTATAGCACCAATATCTAATCATGAAATAAAATGAAATCTACTATTTCCAAATCCGTAATAAATAGCCTTTCAAATGGTATATGACACCAAAAGAGTATTTTTGAATAAATAGTTAAAATTTAACTCGCAATTATACTATTTTCAAGGAATTCCTACAAACTTTATCATCCTGTAGAATGATTGACACCATAAATTAAGAAACATAATACCTATGCTATGACCGATATACAAGGTACAATCATGGTTATCCCAATTTTAAGGTCAAATAGTCAACTTTCTTTACTTAAAGTTATTCCTGACTCCTAAAATGACATGCAAGTAAAACCGAGAGCTAACACTAGTTCATGTTATTTTTCTATAGTTTTCCCTTTTATAAGCTTATATTTCGAAAAATAATATGTATTTGTATGTATTCATACACTTAATATTAATACAATACATAAAAATATGCCATTAATTGTATTATTTTTAAGATTTTCATCATTATTATTTTTTATTGACACTAGTACTACACTAAACTGTACAAAACGTATTTCATTAAAAGCTTTATTTAATACTATACAACTGAAAAAAAATTCAAGCTTTTATCTTAAGAATTAAAGAAGTTATTGATTTTTAATCTCAAACAGGCCTTTTTTGTCCATAGTGCGACGCCGCGATCGCTTTGAATGGTCGCCGTGAATGATCGCCGTTTGATGATGATTCGGTATGATAAATCGCCGATGATTCGGTATGATAAATCTTAATGATTTGAATGATCGCCGTGAATGGCATAGTAGCACTGATCTGTATTATTACCACATAGTAGGTACCTACCCCTTGTAGAACCTATCCTTTCGAATTATTAAAAGCTCTATTAGTTTGCGTATTTTTTTTAACCCCCGACGGACGACGACGGTGTTATAAGTTTGACGTGTGTGTGGGCATGTGTGTGTGTGTGTGTGTGTGTGTTTGTAAGTCTGTCTGTGGCATCGTAGCTCCCAAACTGGTTAACCGATTTTGATTCTGTTTGCAAGATTGGTTAGAGGAGAGTGTTCTTAGCTATGTTTTATAAAAATCAGTTAAGTCATTTCAAATATATAAGGGGTGAAAGTGGTGATAAAAATTGAATGTGTTCAAATATACCCGTGTTGGGTATCAAATGAAAGGTCATAACTTATACATCACGATACCCCGATGAAAATCGGTTTAGCCATTCGAAAGATATGAGGAGTGGAATGTATTTCTAATTTCACTCAACACTCCGCGCAATTCGCATTAGCCATGAATAATTTTTAAAAGACTATACGTATGTTGATAGTAAAAAACCCCTATAAAATCCCTATAAAAAGCATGAAATAAAAAAATAAATTTAAAATTTAAAAAACCGCGACTCACAAAAAAAGAACAATTAAAAAACCTGTAAAAAGTAAAAAAAATAACTTTTATATTATGACCTATCTATCCTAAGTATTGAACCTTTATTATTATTGATGATATTATTTAGGTATTCATATTTTTAACTAACAGTTGGTCTCGTCGGGGACCGCTCTATGTATACAGACTTACGATTAGGTTATGATTAGGTGAGCGGTCCTCGACGAGATTTTTTTATAATGAATATATTCAACGGAGTGGCAACTAATGGGGGTTTGAAGAATTTTGCCATTCTGGAAAAGTTCATTGTCAGTACACAGTTTGCACAATAGAAAGAAGAAAGAAAGAAAGATAGTTTCACCTTTGCAATTTTACTACACCTACTTAGAGATAATTAAAACTACAATGCTTATTTTCATTCATGTATATTCAACATTTTAAATTCGTTCCATCGCCAGTTCTCAGAGATCTTTCCTTGATCATTTTTGGACTAACTGTTTTCAAATCATATGCCCATCCAATCGCTGCGAAAAAGTCTATAAACTTCGTAGTCAAATTCAAGTAGTTATTTCCTAATTCAGCTGTACGATAATCCAAAGGAAACGCGTGGTGGTAATTATGAAATCCTTCTCCGAGCACTAAAAAAGAAAGTAGTGGACTCTCACTTGGTAAAATGTTCTTATCATAAGGTCTATGGCCCCACCTGTGAGCAATACTGTTTATGAACATCGTCATATTCATAACAGCCACGTACCTAAACATGGCTACATAATAGGCGTTAGACCAGCTTTCTCCCCAATAGTATACCGGAATTATTGTTGGCAGACCAACGCTCATAAAAAACAACAGAGGAATCGCATACCTGAAACAAATAAAAAAAATTATTCCTGAAGCTCCGTCCACGTGGATGCCGGTTATCGTGTCCAAAAATAATGATCTCATGGATATCCAACGTTGAACTTTTATTTTTGTTAAAATCTCTGGTTCTACTCAACCAATTACTGATGAATTCGGTATGATAAATCTTAATGACTCATTTATTTGATTATTTGACCTTGATATGATGTGATGCGAATGTTGCAGGTCAGTAGGTACGTTTTTCTTTTTTCTTTGAGTTGGAAGAATGAATGTAGTCCGTTGCTCAGAGGGGTCGGCGTAACATGTTACGCCGACTACACCCTCGTTAAGAAAACAAGTTTACAATAATTGTAACGGAATGTTGTACAAAGGGCGGTCTTACTTTCTGCCAGGCAACTTTGGGATGGACAGAAAAGATGTTAAAATTATAAGTAAGATGGGTAATACTAGGTGTAGAAATATCTAGCAACAGTTACAATATGTACAATAAATACTATAATCACTATTAATAAGCACAAATAATTACTTACATGCATAGGTACATTTCTACATAAACATACATACTTATATACATACAAAACACATAATACATACATACATACATAATATATACAAACATACATAGATAACATACACTTATAAAGACAACAAAAATATGGTGTGAAAAATCATTCTCCTCTTATCATTATTAGTTAGATGTGCAAGTTCAAATAATGTTCCTTCACCAAACGCTTAAAAATATATTGAGCCTGGGCCCGTTTAATCGTTACAGGTAGTGCATTCCATAACCGTACAGCCTGTACAGTGAACGATTTATCGTAGAAGCTAGTAGAATGAGTGGGAACAGCCAATACCGAGTGTCAGCACTGCGAGGACCGCAGCAATGACACAGCGCTCCACACGCTGGTGGAGTGCACGGCGTGGGTGCAACAGCGCCAGGTTCTCGTGGTGGGTCCGGACGTGGACACTCTCTCGCTTGAGACCATGGTGTGAGCCATGATCTCCGGCGGGATTAAGTGGGACTGAGCCGCCTCTTTCTGCGATCAGGTCATGCTCGTGAAAGAGGCGGCAGGGCGGGAACGCGAGAGAACTCTTCCACCCGAGTTCCGTAGTGGGCGGCTTAAGCGCCGCCGACGTGTCTTTGCCGAAGACTATCGGCCTCCATGACCTGAGGACGGTGAAAGTGCTGATCACAGTCCTTACAGAAGCAGGCTTATGACGGCAGCGTGACGTGAGGGATTCACCAACCATAGGCCATTGGGCGTAACGTGACGTTTTTTAGTCGGTAGGAGTCCGGCATATCATCCATAAGGATTTTCCCACACTTTGAAAAAAAAAGCCGCCTAAAATAGCCTTCAACTTGGCGTAACGACTGCCGTTTGACTGGCAACCGGGACCAACGGCTTAACGTGCCTTCCGAAGCACGGAAACGCTCGAATAAATGTCACAAAGTGGTCACATGGATGGTCACCCATCCAAGGACTGGCCATAGTGGAAGTTGCTTACTGCAATGATCGTTTACAGAACATTGAGTCCGCGGGGCCACGAGCGTTTCACATCGGGAATCCATACTTTCCATACTAATATTACGAGTATAAAGCTGAAGAGATTGTCTTTTTGTTTGTTTGTTTGTTTGTTTGAACGCTAGGATCTCAGGAACTACTGGTTGGATTTCAAAAAATCTTTTATAGTTTTATAGTCCATTTATCGAGAATGGCTTTAGGCTATATAACATCACGCTAAGATGAATAGGAGCGGAGCAGCAATCAATAATGTTTTGAAAACGGGGAATATTTTTTACCGTATGAGAGCTTCCGAGGCGTACGCTGCGTAAATGGTTAAAGTTACGTAAAAACTGTGTATTACAATATTGTTTCTCTTAAAAAATTCTAAAAAAACGTCCGCGACAGCATATGCCTATCTTTTAAGGTTCGCTCACAATAACCTAATTTGTCTATCTCTTAAGGTTCGCTCACAATTTTATAAAACTGAAGAGTTTGTTAGTGCTAGGATCCCAGAAATTACTGGTTGCATTTCAAAAACTATTTTACAGTTTATTAGTCTATTTTTGAGGATGGCTAATGGCGATATAACATCACGCTAAGACGAATAGTAGCAGAGCAGCCATGAAAATACACTCGAGAGCAATGAATCCGGGTCACTTAAAGAATCCTAAAAATCTCGGAAACTAAAAATGCTAGGTTAATGCAATAAATTGTATTTAATAGACAATGTAATACTCCTTAAATGAAGGTATTAAAACTTCTTAGTTATTGTAAAGTTATATCATAAAAAAATCAAATTTGAAAAAGGGCCACTTTCGAAGATGGAACTACGAAATTACAGCATTTGGTGTTGCTTTTGTTTGTAATCTGTCATTTATGTGGGTACATAAACCATGTTGATAGTGCTCTATATTCATTAGTCAAGCTGAAATTATGTCGCTTACGCCTGAAGAATGCACCAGAATACTTACAATGCTGGAAACCGGCCGGAGTCAGCGCGATACAGCCAGGACTGTCGGTGTGTCGCTGTCAACAGTACAAAGAGTTCTCCGACGTTACGAAGAAACTGGTTCTAACCTACGCAGACCAGGAACGGGCAGAACCAGGTGTACCACAGCACGAGAAGACCGATACTTGGTGAACACCATGCTTCGAAATCGCTTTCTCACAGGAACTGAACTCACCAATCAGTTTCGACGTCTCGGAGGAAGTAACCCAAGTGCATGGGCAGTAAGACGTCGGCTTGCTGAATCTAACTTAAAACCCCTTAGACCTGCAAACGGCCCTAAACTGGAGCGTGGGCATCGTATTTCGAGACTAAGGTATGCCCAGAGCCACGTAAATTGGAGTATTGAAGATTGGTCAAAAGTTATGTTCTCCGACGAATCAAAATTTATGCTCTACAAGCACGATGGAAGACACAGAGTGTATCGAAGACCAGGGGAAAGATTCAAGCAAGCATGCATCGAAGAAAAAGTAGCCTACGGTGGTGGGTCTGTACTTGTGTGGGCCGGAATTTCTTCTGAAAGTCGCACAGAGCTGGTGATCATAGAAAACGGCTCTTTAACTAGCGTAAGATATGTGGAAGAAATCCTCAATGATCACGTTGGTCCATTTATGGTCAATTTAGGTGAGGATGCTATATTTATGCATGACAATGCCCGACCTCATACAGGTAGGATTGTGAATGACTACCTTCAAGAGATGAACATTACTCGTATGGAGTGGCCAGCGCGCAGCCCGGATATCAACCCGATCGAGCATGCTTGGGACGAGCTAGGCAGATGCGTAAAACAACGAAATCCTCCCCCAATCACGCTTCGTGAGCTCAAAATTGCTCTCACAGAGGAATGGGAGAATATTCCCCAAAATCGTATAAGGAACTTGGTGTACAGCATGCCAAACCGCGTAAACGCAGTAATGGAAGCACGAGGAGGCAATACGAAGTATTAAAATTCAAGAAAATCGTAATAAAGTTCAAAAATTTCATGTTTCCTATTTTTGTTTTAAGGAGAGATCGGCAGTTTTTTCTTTATGTAATTTTGTGGTAATAAAATGTATGGTGACTCATATTTTTTTTACTTTCATTTAAGGAGTATTACATTGTCTATTAAATACAATTTATTGCATTAACCTATCATTTTTAGTTTCCGAGATTTTTAACATTCTTTAAGTGACCCGGATTCATTGCTCTCGAGTGTAGTTCGAGAACGGGGAAAATATCTCTCTTTTAAGAGCTTCCATTGAGTACGCTGCTTAAATGGTTAAAGTTACATAAAAATTGAATTTGACAAATTTGTTGCTCTTAAAAAGTTATTAAAAAAAGTCCTCAACAGCATATGTCTATCTCTTAAGGTTCAACTACAATAACCCTGTTATTAAGTTTTAAAGTATCAGCGACGCGACGGGAGTAAACGTGGTCTGTACTGGTAGCCAGTCAACTGAACGATAAAAACCGGTCAAGTGCGAGTTGGACTCGAAACATTACATCACTTTAACCCTTAACCACCTACCATACGTCTCACAGACGCAACAGATATTTAAAACGTAAATATATCGGCGACCGAGTCGTTTGCGAACTCGTCCGTTCCTGTACCTTTTCCCCGTGTCCCTCAGTGCCGTGCAAACCACAATACATCAGTTTCGAATGCAAATCACCAATTTGCCGAGAATTTTCTAATAAGCTGTGCAATAATTGTCGTGAAAAACTATAAGTTTAGGGCTTGTAATTTTTTTCTATTTAATTTAATTTTCACCATTTTCTTTTTTTTGCAATGGTTGATTATTGAATCAGTAAAAAATTATAAAAGAAGTCCATATCCATGTGATTATTTTTTATAGATCTCATTTAGCAAATGACTTAGTTTTTAAGCAGATATTGTTGATTAATAGTAATTAAGACAAAATGCCTATAAAAATGATTCCTGTACCTTTACTAAAGAGTTTAATACTTTCCTAAGTTGATTTTTTACTAAAAAATATACTTCAATAAACAAGATATTACTTTAAAGAACCATTTTACTCAGGGGTCTCATAGACGTATGGTAGGTGGTTGTGTGACAAAAAGTTATGGTAGGTGGCTAAGGGTTAACACATCTCTCCTTCTCACTCTCATGTGACGCAAACGAAGTTATGCGGGTCAGCTCTAATGAATATAGGTAAGCGACGCGACGGGAGTAAATGCAACGGGAAATATTAATACCATACCTCTCTCTTTCTCACTCTCATGCAACGCAAACGAATTTGCGTGGGTCAGCTAGTCCTTCTATCTTATATATAAAAATGAATCGCAAAATGTGTTAGTAAGCGCATAACTTAAGAACGGGTGGACCGATTTCACTAATTCTTTTTTTGTTGTGTAAGGTATTGTCAGGAGAAGGTTCTTATGGAAGAAAAAATATTGTATTCCCACGGGAACGGGAACTACGCGGGTGAAACCGCGTGACGTCCTCTAGTAATATGATAAATGTGAAAGTTTGTGAAGATGTTTGGATGTTTGTTCTCTAACGGCTGAATGAATCTGGCTGAAATTTGATACAGTGATAGAGTATAGTCTGGAATAACACATAGGCTACTTTTCATCCCGAAAAAAAACACGTGGGCTAAGCCGCGCGCATCAGCTAGTAATCACATAATTCACTTGATTTGGCAGTCCACGACAATTTCTTCTACGCTCTAATCATTCTTCATGTAGAGTAACCTCAAAGTGTAACATTCTAGTCATTTTAATTAAAATTCTAACAAAAAATACAAGCAAAAGAAAATGAAACAGTAGGTAACACTTTAGGTTTCGTAAATTTTAGGTTAATATTCCGAACTATTATCTGTCAAAGTTGAAATTTCGTTCGTAATAATTGTGAATTAGAGTAGGTTTAGAGAACAACTTCGTTTCGTCCGCAAGTTGTGGAACGAATGGAACCGTAGTAGGTTTTATACGAAACTTTGTTGAAACAGAATAGGCCTCCTGCTGACCCTATTAGGCATGATTATGTTACTAATAGATGATGCTCGCGTGTGTTACGACCTAGCCCGGCCACAACGCCAGAAAATGCCCTGGCAATGTCAGTAAGCAGTACGGATGCGTACTTTTCTGTACCCAAAAAGAAAAAAGAAGTACCACTTTATTACACCAGATATGGACATTTTTATGTGGCCGGGCTACAGCATATGCGGCCCAGCCCGGCCACGCTTCTATCTAAAAGAAATGGGGCCTTTATGATAATATTTAGGTATGGGGCACTCGTACGCATCGTGTACCATACGAATCGAAGTAGATTTTCTTTTAAATCGGTAGTAAATACAGCTTATATAAGAATCAAACGTTATTATATGAAATGCCTTGTATAAATATTAGGTGCTTACACATCAAATTGGCGTTTTTCGTACTGGCCACTTTAATTACGATTTTCTCCTCTTTGGTAAGGAATTCCAAATTCAAATTTTCCCAGCTATTTACTCATGTATTTATCCTTCGATGACCGTCATTCATTTGTTTTTTTCTTCTGTTTTTTTCTGTTTGCGTCACTCATTTTACAAAATGGAAAACTTAAAATATCGCATTATTTACGAGTACGAGTTCCGCCGTGGCACTAGTGTTGCGGAAACGACTAGAAGGGTGAATGATGTGTATGGCGGTCATGTTGCAAAAGAAAACACAGTTCGTTTTTGGTTCCAACGTTTTCGTTCAGAAAATGTCGACCTACAGAACAAGCCCCGTGGACGGCCTGAGACTCAAGTTGATAATGAAGTATTGAAGGCTATTGTGGAAGCGGATCCATCGCAAACCACGTCCGAGTTAGCTGCAGGCTGCGGTGTTAGTGATAAAACTGTTTTAATTCACTTGAAGCAAATTGGGAAGATTAAAAAGCTTGAAAGGTGGGTACCTCACGAATTGACTGAAGCAAACCGGCAAAAGCGCGTCGACTGCTGCGTTACATTACTGAACCGGCACAATAATGAATGTATTTTAAACCGAATCATTACCTGTGACGAAAAATGGATTCTTTACGATAATCGAAAGCGCTCAGCGCAATGGTTGGATCCTGGCCAGCCAGCCAAATCCTGCCCCAAGCGAAAATTAACCCCAAAAAGTTACTTGTAAGCGTTTGGTGGACTAGTGCCGGTATTGTTCATTACAGTTTTCTCAAATCTGGCCAGACTATTACGGCTGATGTCTATTGTCAGCAATTGCAAACCATGATGGAAAAGCTAGCGGCTAAACAACCTAGGCTGGTCAATCGCTCCACGCCACTGCTGCTTCACGACAACGCTAGACCACACACTGCACAACAGACGGCTACCAAATTAGAAGAGCTTCAATTGGAATGTCTAAAACATCCTCCGTACTCCCCGGATCTTGCTCCAACAGATTACCATTTTTTTCGAAATTTGGACAACTTCTTGCAAGGGAAAAAATTCAACTCTGATGGGGCAGTCCAAATCGCCTTCACAGATTTTATTGATTCCCGTCCGACTGGTTTTTTTAGTAAAGGGATCAATGAACTACCTATGAGATGGCAAAAATGCATAGAAAACAATGGTTCATACTTTGATTAATTAAATATATTATATTTAAAAATATTCGACTTTTTGTTCCTCCTATACAAAACGCCAATTTCATATGTAAGCACCTAATATAAGAGCAAAAGTTTAATTTAAAAAAAGTAAAATAAAAAGTAAAAAGTAAAAGTTAAAAAAAAAGTTAGTAAAAGTTTAATTTAAAAGTTTTATTTAGTTTAGTACATTATCTTCTAAATAGTGCAATTATTTTGAGAAATGTTCAAATACATAATTAATATAAAATGCAGCGCTTTATTACCATTTACAATTTATTATCATGAATATAAAAAAGGAAAAATGTGCGCCTGCGTAACAAAACTCGACATGATGTCAAATTAAACTTTTGCTCTAATATTTATACAAGGCATTTCATATAATAAAGTTTGATTCTTATGTAAGCTGTATTTACTACCGATTTAAAAGAAAATCTACTTCGATTCGGATGGTACACGATGCGTACGAGTGCTACATACCTAAATATTATCATAAAGGCCCCATTTCTTTTAGATAGAACGTGGCCGGGCTGGGCCGCATACGCTGTAGCCCGGCCACATAAAAATGTCCATATCTGGTGTAATGAAGTGGTAATTCTTTTTTCTTTTTGAGTACAGAAAAGTACGCATCCGTACTGCTTACTGACATTGCCACGGCCTTTTCTGGCGTTGTGCAAAAATTTAATTTGACATGTCGAGTTATTGCGCCTGCGTAACAAAACTCGACATCATGTCAAATTAAACTTTTGCTCTCATATTTATACAAGGCATTTCATATAATAAAGTTTGATTCTTATGTAAGCTGTATTTACTACCGATTTAAAAGAAAATCTACTTCGATTCGGATGGTACACGATGCGTACAAGTGCCCCACATAAAAATGTCCATATCTGGTGTAATAAAGTGGTACTTTTTTTTTTTTTTTTGGGTACAGAAAAGTACGCATCCGTACTGCTTACTGACATTGCCAAGGCATTTTCTGGCGTTGTGGCCGGGCTAGGTCGTAACACATGATGCTCGCGACTTCGCCCGCGTAAATTTCGGTACCCGTACTCGCTTCATGTCGGAACTATATTCCAGACTATATACGGTTATTTCAGACTATAAGCTATCTCTGTACCAAATTTCAGTCCAATCCGTTCAGCCGTTAGAGCGTGATTAAGTAACAAACATCCAAACATCTTCACAAACTTTTACATTTAATAATATTACTAGATAATACTCGCGGCTTCGCCCGCGTGAAATTTGGTACCCATTCCCGCTTCCCGTGGGAACATTTTCCCGAGATGTAAAGTAGCCTATGTGTTATTCCAGAATATATGCTATCTTCCCATAAAATTTCAGCCTAATCCGTTCAGCCGTTAGGGCGTGATTGAGTAACAAACATCCAAACATCCAAACATTCAAACATCTAAACATCCAAACATCTTCACAAACTTTCACATAATATTAGTAGGAGGAAAAAGGGATTAACTACAAACTTAAGAAATGACATTGCGTTTCTAAAGGAAGGCTCTTCAAAGAAAGTACCTCAAAAGCCATTTTCAGTTTTGATGGCTGCCGCCGATTGGACCAAACTCGCAGACACATATGAAAAACACAACAAAATCCCGGAGGATGTATGTGCCTCGCCATCCAGACCCGACAGATTCCTGTTTTCGAGGATACACAGGCTTGCGGTGCTCGTGGAGCTCACGGTGCCGTGGGAGACCAACATACCGAAGGACCACGCCAAGAAGATAAATAAATACTTTGACTTGACCAATACGTTAACCAAAAATGGCTATGTGGTTAAACTCTTTGCCGTAAAGTAGAAGCAAGAGGAATTCCAGCTAAATCCCTGTATAATTTATTTAAAGACCTTGGATTGTCAAGAGCTTAAGTAAGCTCTTTACTAAAACGAATATTCAAAGCGGCATTAATAGGATCTTACCAAATCTGGTTGGGCAGGGGAGGGAACATTGCTGACGGTGGAAGGTGAGCGTTTATGCTTATAGTAAGGTGGCCATCCTAAATCAACTCAAATGGGTCGCAAGTCACAGACGCCGTCGGGGTGTTCCCCCCTGTACCACGCTATGGACCCGGCGCCCGCACTGAGAATCCATGGAATGCTAAGAATAAGGTCTCTCAGTAGGATACCATTTTTTTAAGGCCGCCGAATAAACATTGTTTCTTTCTTTATTTATTTAAGTAAAGGCTACCAAATATAGATTGTTTCTTTCAATTACAATGAAACATGAGATTTTTTAAGTCTCACATTTTTATTAATAGAACAGGTGAAGTGCATGAATATGTTACGCATAGAGTAGGAACGGTTCCGTAGCCACCAATTATATCATTGGCAAGTGGTTTTAGGTAAGGTAAAAATGACTTAAGTTACTGTAACATCCTCATTGTGGTTCGCTAAAGACGTTTGAATGATCAAATAGCTGTATAAAATGAACTAGATTAATATTCTGTTCAGTATAATTCCACATCAAAGTAAAATGTTTTATCTGCTGAATCAAGTCAAAACCAGATTATCTTATCCGGCATTAAATGTTAAGTCACTCCTAGACTTTTAGTAAAATCTCCCAATATGAATGACTTATGAAATTGATCGGTAAAATAATTTTCAAATTAGGTACATTATATTTTTATACTGATTTTTCTTAAAAAATCAAGAGCGTAACTTTATGTATTAGCAAAAAAATAAAACTACACGATTCTGAAATGAATCCCTGTCATTAAAATGGAAAAGCTATATTTTATGCGTGTAACCATTAGGTTGTACCCATAAACTATGTGATTGGAGTGTAGAGTAGTGAGTTATACTCACCACACCATCCATTTTCCCAGACTTCTCCTATATATGAGTATGAGTATTCCAGTAGTTTTCAACGCGTCCGGTGAAATTCTCGTTTATTTACAGAATCGTACTATCTGACCCATCCAGGTACTGGAAATTTTCTTGGTTTTTTCTTGTCGTACCCATAATCTTAGATCTGCTAATTGAAATTATTTTATACTCAGCCATAACTTGAGACTGGTCTCCAGCAGGAGCATTTCGGTCGTGGAGGGTCATCCATCACTCTTAACCAATACTGTCAAGTACTATCCAGGCTACAATGTCCTGTAATTATCTCGTTAACTAGCCTCATGTTTCATCTTGTTAGCTTTGACTATCTCATTCTCGCTGAAAATCTCAATCTAAGATTAAACTTCTGTCATTATGCTCCTGCTGATAACGCCCTTGATGATTTTATGAGCGATGGGAAGTTCAGTCTTAGGTCCAACCAAGCATTCATCTGCTCCCTCTGGGGCTTGATTATCTACTGATTCGTCACCCGGAATTCCCTAGGTTCCAGGTACCCAATATATGTACGTATACTTCGGTCTTTCCATCCAACATGTCAAGTGACTTTCTATATTCCTACACGATTGCTGATGTTTAATATTTTCTTCCTTAAATTTCGATGCCACTTGACTGTCGCTGTATATGGTTGCCTTTCCCGAGTTTGTTTGGTGTTAAATTATTTGCGCGCTCTCAGTGATTGATTTCACACATTGACACCATTTATTTTATTATTTGGACCACTTCCAGAGCGTGGTTGTTCAGTCTAACTGGTTCAGCACTGCTTTGCATTATCTTAATTTAGGTTCGTCTCTTTGCTTTACACATCGTGCCAGAGCCTTCTTCAGAGAGAACAAAGAGTTCCCCAACGTCGGAATGTACCTAGTCAGTGTTGTTGCATTTAAAATAAAGAGATTTTTCTTTCTTTTTCTTCTTTATATGTGTATTATAATGTGCATCCTCTTAATTTTATTATTTTTCATTTTATTACCAGACATCACATAAGTAGCGATAGGTATCCTCTCCCTTACTCATGTGTACCGGACAAGTTACGTGCAAAAAATGGAATAGTTAAACGTTTTAAAATAAATAATTAAACTTAAATTATGTGCAGGCTAAATGACTTATCAGTATTTAGCTGCTGTCATGGGCGCTTTATTAACCGAAATCAAAAAATGAGTGGATTTAAAACACAAAAATAAACTAAAATATCGAAAATCACCGATGTCTTAACGACCACTAAAGTGCTCAGATTAAATCGTAACCTAGACCATTTGAAAGAGGAAAATCAGGCGATTCTAACGATGTATATAACTCATATTTGACCAAATTAGCTGTTAATGCAGTTTGCCTTTCCAGCGTCGATATGTATATTTACAAATTTCAGTAGTTTCGCGTAAAAAGTTCAAGCCTTATAAACCGCCGTTTCCTCGTGGTCATACTAGTTTGTCACACCAGTATGACCACGAGGATATAAATGTCCTCGTAGTCAGATCTATTAGCAATGTTGAACAACTTTTTATAAACAGCGATACACTTATGGCTGCTTCCTCTGGGTAGAATTCCAATGTTTGTCGTTTTTTTAACAAGCCAAGATTTATGAAAGCTAATTGAAAAGTTGGTTGGATGAGACATGTATAAGTCTTAAAATCATCAAATAATCATTAAATAGTATTAGGCGTTGATGGAAGGTAACTAAGTGTTATTCAGATGAACCGTGTACATTCTATCTAAAGCATATTCTGTCATTGGGTCCTGATTAGCCAACAACGAATTTTTCTCTTTAAACTTCACACAATTTTATCTTTTTAACATACTGACAAAATATTTAGATTTTTACCATTGAATTTTTCGCTATTTTAACAATAATACATACATATGTGTTTGACAAAACTAAAATTGACAACGTCAATCGAAAAGCTTTCACAATTGAGTCAACATTTAAAGTACATTAAACCCAAAAATATGACTACTAAGAAGTATTGATATCAAAATCGAAGCAAATCTCCCTCAGAAATAACATGCTACCCAGTTTTCTGTTGAGAGTCCTGGGACATCCTTCCCAGGGCTTACCCGGGACTCCCAACCATAGGCTGTTGGGCGTCACGTGAGGTTTTTTAGTTGGTAGGAGGCTGGCATAACATCCATGAGGATTTTCCCTCACGTTAACAAAAGAAAAAAAAAATGCTACCCAGTTTTTAATTGTTTTGAAAATTACAGAAGGAATTTTAATAAAATACGCAGTGTGTCTTACATCATTTATAGTAAAAATGCTGTATGCCAAATTTCAAGTATTTCGAACTAAGGAAACACGTTGTCCCGTACAAACTTTGCCCTCCTGTTTTACCCCCTTACAGGTGGAATTTCCAAAAATGGTGAAATTCCTTTTTTAAAATTATAACCAAACTAGCTGACCCGCGCAACTTCGTTTGCGTAAGAGAGAGAGAAATAGAAAGGTTCCCCGTCGCTTCTATTCTTTTCGCGTGGCGACTGTAGAGGAAGAAGGTTGCATCGCAAAATGCTTATTTCGGAAGTAATTACGCTTTAAGTTTTGGGAGCGGTCCGTGAGACCGCACGTCCACGATTGTGTGATAATTTGAGCTGATGGTGAATTTTTTGTGCTACATTTTTTAATATAAAATGTTAGATATTAATAACCTCAGTACACCTACATTCAAACGAACTTTGAAATCATCAATTCCATTTAGTACGAGTAAAATATTGCGATTAGATGAACTATTATTTGAAGACCAACAATCGGAATGTGGATGGTTGTTTATTTTTTGAAGATGTGATAAAGGAAAAATGTAGGAAAAAGTAGTAGGTTCTGATTACGAAACATACCTATTTCATAGTTAATGTCCTAGAAGTATTACAATGGTAAAAATCGCTATAAATGGACTGCAGAACTACCTTCCAGACGAGAACGCACTTTACACCATAATAAATAGTTGAGCACATCTATTCAGCTTCTTACTCAGGATGAAAAGAAAGATCCTATCGGTTGATATTTGGAATAACTTTTCGATGACGAAATGCAATACTCCAAGACATTGTGCAAAAACTGGCAATAAATATGCACTAGTTGAGGGGTTGTCAAAATTTTTATGTTTTGTTATGAGAAGCAATTTTTAACTTTTTTACATTCTTTATTCTTTATATTTTTTTATAAAAGTAGTCAAACTGAGTAAAAATGAAATTTTCCTTAGATATTTTTTTCATAAAGTGATCGCTTATAAAAAAGTCAGAAAAGTGCCTTTAATTGTAACATGGTTACATTTTAGTTAAAAATAGATACATACCGTTTTAAAATTTAACTTTTATTTGCACTTAGTAACACCTAAAGGTATTAAAAATAAGAACTGGTACAATACCTTCTTAACTAAATAGAATACAGCATTTAAAGATAGCGGTCTATGAGACCGCACGTCCACATTTGTGTAACAAAAATTTCACGTCCATAGTTGAAGGTTAATAATAATAATCCAAGTAGTTCGTTATTATAATATAAACGAACCTAATTCGAAGCACTATCAGTAGGGATATGGGATATTTTACTTTCCCGTGACTCTACTGGGTGCCAAGCGGTAGTGCCAAGGGAAATATGGGTTGAAATGCAGCAGCGCCACTGGTGTTGCAAACGTTCATTATGTGAATTAGTCCGCTACAGTAAACAACTATCAGGTGGACCGAAATATAAGCTTCTCTGCCATCTTAGTAGTATAAAAACCGGCCAAGTGCAAAGCGGACTTGCGCACAGAGGGTTCCGTACCAAAAAAACAGCAAAACATCTCGTTTGTTGAATGGGAGCCCACCTTAATCCCCCCCCCCCCCTTTTCTGACGTTAGTATTTGTTGTCATAGTGGCTACAGAAATATATCATCTGAAAATTTCAGCTCTCTAGCTATTACGATTCCTGAGATACAGCCTCATGACGGACAGATAGACAGACGGACAGCGAAGTCTCATGAATAAACGGGACCCAGTTTAAGGGTACGAACCCTAAAAATCGTTTCTTTGTGCGCACCTATCCCTTTCGGACCGCGCCAATACAATTGCGCGGGTTACAAAATCGAGAATAGCTCATTATTTCTACGTTAGCAGTGGACGGGCCCTTTAGCGTACGATTGTACGGGAAGCGAACTTTCAGCTCCCGCGCAAATTTTTTCCGTCGCGTTGTCGGTGAGCAGGTTTCAACCTGTACGGTTTGCTACTGGTTGCGCTCTCCGAGTTGGCGTAAGTAAGTACCTACTATTGTGTTATTTTATTAGCCTAGTAATATACGAGTTATTGATTATAATATTAGTTAAGTATCTGATGTTTTTATGATAACAGTGGCGATTGGCAAGCAAACGCTTTGGCGTAATGACTTAACGAACTTTACCGACACCATTGTATCAACGTGGGCCCTACTTTACCTCATGCGCATTTTAAGTTTCTGATGACTATTAGTTTTTCACAGTTTCTGCATCATGTTTCCCGTTTAAAACGACGCCGATATAGCAGGTATGCTTATTGACTTTGGGGACGAGGGCGATGACAATGAGGAAATCGATTTTAACAACATTACTGAAGAAAACTCTGGATATTCCAGTTCCTCTTCTTCTGATGATGGTGAAGGAAGTGTTGACGATAATATACCTCTGAGTATGCTAGTAGGATGGCAAAAGAAGCCCTTCAATGGCAAACATCTTCCAGAAGATGCCGTTCATGACCCAGGTGATACTCCATACGAATACTTTGAGCGCTATTTTACTGACAAGCTCATGGAACAGATGGCTTTGACCACAAACCAATATTACATGGCCAATACCGGTATTCAAATGAAACCTATATGTTATTGAAGGTATAAAATTTCCAAGACTGATGATGATTTGGAGTGAAAAATACAGGTCACAATTGTACGTGGGAAATGGTAGGCCCGGTTTGATACAATTGTTGGTATATGAATTTTCCAAGATGGCGGCGGAAAATTAGGAAAATTATTGCAGATTCGTAATCTGAGGTCCCAAATTATTTAAGATTCAAGTTCAAAATTAAAAAATTCTTTTTAGTTTATGCGCCGGTCCTAAAGGGCTATGCTAATGCCATTAATCTAATTTCAAGGTTCTAAGCGTAGATCTCAATCAGAATTTAAGTCAGTTTTGTTTTTATATTAATCAAATCAGCATGTGTACCTACGCTCCTGGAAGTAGGCCTCCTAATTTACGTTTTGCGCCTTTCGCATCCAGCCTGCGACCTCCTCTAGGTCCTCGATCCATCTGGCAGGTGAACTAAGTCGCGATGCCGCGATGGAACTCGTTTGCTCCATCTGCCATCGTCTGTCGTCTTCTGTGGCCAGCCCGCTGGCACTCTACAGTACTGTTTTTATATGTATACTTAGATATAATTCTGACTAAATAAATCAAAATACGTTACGTATAACTTGAGAGTAAATCTATATTTTTGTAAAAATTAATACCTTATGTCTTAGTTAATTGGTTTAGAAAACATTCTCTGCTTTTGATAAGGAGTTGATTATCTTAACTTCTTTCTTTCTAGTAATTCTGGATTGTGTAGGTCTTCAGACTTTTGACGCTGAGGCAACCCGTACTTACTAATACAGTTTCTCCTATTGTGACCAGGCATTTACTGTAGATTTCATCTGCTAATGTTCATCTATAACGCCTCTGATCGTATTATCTATATATATAAAAACGAAAACTGACTGACTGACGATCAACGCACAGCCTAAACCGCTGGGTCTAGAACCATGAAATTTTGCACAAATGCTCCTTATGTGACGTAGGCGAGCAATAAGAAGGTATTTTCGAAAATTCAGCTCCTAAGGGGGTGAACAAGGGTTGCAAAGTTTGTATGGGACAACGTGATTCCTTGGTCCGATCTTCTTCAAATTTGGCATGAAACATCTTTACAATTAATGGAAGACGTGTTTTATATTTTATTGAAATTTATCTTTCAATATGGTTAAAATGGGGTTGAAAAATATTTTAGGGGGATTTGCCTCATCGTTCATATTAGTACTCCGTAGTTGGTACTTTTTTTTTGACACATTGTCATGTTTGACAGCTCAATTCGATTTAAAAAAGATGGTCGCAATTTTCGATAAATGTCAAAAAAATCTAATAATAATTTTATTAAAACTGCATATTTTATTGATTTTTGCCCTTCAATATGCGGAATTGCCTTCATATTTTGTATGTCGAAAATACATTTGTGAGAATGAAAACCCGTACATGGCTGGCTAGGAATCATGAAAAAACAGTTCTAGGTAAGGTGTAGGTACACGGTTCATCCGAATAATACAGAGTATTTATTACTATCTTCGCTTACTTTCTTATTATATACACTTATACAGGGATAATACAAACGTAAACGATCAGAGGCGTTATAGATGAACATTTAGCAGATGAAATCTACAGTAAATGTCTGGTCACAATAGGATAAATTTTATACTACGGGTTGCCTCAGCCTCAAAAGTCTGAAGACCTACACAATCCAGAAATGCGAAAAAGAAAGAAGTTAAGATATCAATTCCTTAGCAAAAGCAGAGAATGCTCTCTAAACCAATTAACAAATACATTAGGTATCAATTTTTACAAAAATATAGATTTACTTCGCTCAAAGTAAAATGTATTTTGATTTATTTAGTCAGAATTTATCTATAAGTCCATATAAAAACAGTACTGTAAAGTACCAGAGGGCTGGCCACATCTGCAGGACGACGGCAGATGGAACAAACGAGTTCTAAAGCGGGCATCGCGACTTGGTCTACCCGCCAGATGGACCGAGGACCTAGAAGAGGTATCTCAGTAATCATGATAGCTAGAGAGCTGAAATTAAATTTTTGTAGCCACTATGACAACAAATACTTACGTCAGAAAAAGGGGGGATTAAAGGGGGCTCCCATCCAACAAACGTGATGTTTTGCTATTTTTTGGTAAAGATCCCTCTGTGCAGGATTCCGCTTCGCACTTGACCGGTTTCTTATAATACTAAGATGGCAGACAAGCTTGCGGTCCACCTGATGGTTGGTTTCTGTAGCGGGCTAATTCGCATCATGAACGTTTGCAACGCCAGTGGCGCTGCTGGATGTCAAACCATATTTCCCTTAGCACTACGGCTAGAGTCACGGGAAAGTAAAATATCCCGTAAGCCTACTGATAGTGCTAAGGGTAATTGTACCCACTTTTACCTTGACACTACCCTTTGCCAGTAGTAGTAGTAGTATAGTAGTTTTAGTAGTGTCCGTATGAATTAAGGAGCCACCTCACCTTTTTCGAGACTATGTAGGAATTCATGTCCATTTCTTTGTCACGTCCTACAGCCTGAACGGTTTGACGGATTTTGACATGCGAGGTGTCATTTAATTCGTCGTATTTGTGTGAGTTACACCAAGTATAATAAAATTCTTAGAAAATCAAAATGGCGGATTTTTGGCGTTATACTTATTTGACTGCGATGGACGCAAAAACTAGTGAACCGATTTTGATGCGGTATTATTTGTTTATAAGGTCTTGGTCAGACTTCAAATCTTACATTTATTTGATTGGAATCGGTTGAGTAGCACCGGAAATATGACCGAAAATATAATAATTAAGTTTACTTCCGTATTTCGTAGACAAGCATAAAAGATCTAGGTCAATTTTTTTGGAATATGTAGGCCAATAGATAAAAAGTTATATTTATGTCAGAGTGGCTCTGCTACAGATATCAGAAAAGACTTTCTGGTTTGTGTGGGCTCCGCAATCATAACATCTGGATTAAGAAGTTTCTTGAATCTCTTAACTATATGATATATTTTAGCTTCTTTCTAGAAGAGTTTAATTTGGCTCCTCAATATTAGGTTAGCTTACAAGGGGCGGGGCCCCAAGTGTTGTCAGAGTACGTCCTCGTCGTCCGCCCTGGACCCCAACTTGACCACCGTAACGGAGTGGCAGGTTGGGTGACTAAATCTCTGCGACTGTACTTGCGGCCAAAATTGTTGAATATCGGTGTTTCATTGCTAATATCGTGCTTTTTCTCTGCATATAGACCCATTCCACTTGGTGCGCGGTAACGCAGTGGCCAGTGGATGGTGTTCTTATCCCCTCTGTTCTCCGTTGATTTCCTTAGTTACCCTTCATTAACGACTCGGCGTGTTTTCTGGACTCCTGATTGCCTGCTGAGTTGGTTTTTGTTTGTTTTGTTGTGTCCATTGTTTTGTTATCGTTTTGTCTTGTTTGCGTGGAGTCTGTGTCAAAACAGATTCCCTGCGAATTAAAAATTTTCTCTCCATCCGTCTCAGTCGTGGGCAGTGCCCTCAACTGGACGATGGATTCCGAATCTGCAGAAGGATTCATATACGATGGAAAAGAACGCATGATGCCCCCGATGAAACCCTGCCCTAAGCGTTCTCTTCTTCCTAAGCTCTCGTCTGTCTACCTCGGGACTTGAGGACGGAAGCGAGGAAGATACCCCGCAAAGAAAAGCAGTGAGACAGTCTGCTAGAGGAAGAGGGACTGTCCATCATGTGGGAAAGTCACGGGCGCTGCGGGAATTCAGAGCTGGGGCTTCGGACTCTGATTCGGACTGCACCAATGTGGACGAGCTGTCGACGCGCTCCCCCAAGAAGAACACTGGCAAGGGTTCTCCGACGCTGCTGGCGGTGGAGGACCTACTAAGTAAAGCAGAAGAGGACGCGGGTACCCTAAATCGGGTGGCTTCCATCTCCAAAAACCTGAAAGGTACCTGCGTCAAGGAAATAAAACAGCGTGCCGCGTCGCTGCTTCTGACCGTCCAGTCGCTAGCTGGACGTAATGAAAACGACGAGATGAGACGGCTGAGGGCGGACAACAAACGCCTTCGAGGTCAGTTGTCAGCCCTCCAGGAAGAAGTGGCTGCCCTAAGGCGAGAGTTTGCCGAGGGCAGGCGACGACTTTCCAGGAGCCCTTCCCCTGTCCTGACAGTAACAGCGCCGTCGAGGCAAGAAACAACGCCAGCAGATGGAGCGGCCATAACTATGAAGAGCCTCGAAGAAATGATGGGTCGCCTCCAACGTGTCCTTATGGATCACGTCGGAGGAGTAATAAGTGCTCGACTGGAGGCCCTTGAGGTGGATGGCCGCCTTCTGCCAGCGGAACCCCAACTGCACCGGCCATCACTGGCGGCGGCACCCAGAAGGAGCACACTAATGGTGACCCAGGTGCCCCCACCACTTTGACCCCCCCGGCAAATATGCCGAAGGAGGCCAGAGTAAAAAAAGTGGTACGAGCCACGGAGCAAGTGGCAGGATCTTCGAACCAGGAGCAGCCAATAGTGGTTAATGAAGCCTGGACAACCGTAGCTAAAAAGAAACCGAAGAAGAAGACAGTGGCCAAGGCTCCAGAGTCAAAGAAGCCCAGGCTCCCAAAGGCTCCTAAGACTTTGGCAGTCGTGGTATCCCTCAAGCCAGAGGCTATGGCAGAGGGTGCCACATACAGGGACGCCATAGCTAAAGCGAAGGCATCGGTGAGCCTGGGAGCGCTAGGAATTGGTCCAGCGAAATTCCGGACGGGGATTACGGGAGCTCGCATTATTGAGCTCCCGAAGGAGACTACGGCCACCCAGGCTGACACATTGGCTGCCAGGATCGGGGAGGCCCTCGGTGACGACGCCAAGGTCACCAGACCCACCAAGACGGCGCAAATACGTGTCTCGGGTCTGGATGACGCCGTTTCCGAACAGGAAATACGCCAAGCTTTGGCAGAGAAGTCCGGGTGTCCACCCGAAAAATTCAAGGTTGGCAACATATCTCTGGGCTACACAGGCGTTGGCTCGGTCATTGTCTCTTGCCCTGTTGGAGCAGTCGCAGCGCTAGCGAGCGGCCAACGAGTGACCATAGGCTGGAGCCATGCCTCCATCCGCATCTTGGAGCAGCGCCCAATGCGGTGCTTCAGATGCATGGGGGTGGGCCATCCACAGGTGCTATGCCCCTCCAAGAAGGACCGCAGCACACTCTGCCATCGGTGTGGACAGGAGGGGCATACGCTCTCCACCTGCTCGGTTGAGCCGCGTTGCGCGATTTGCGCCGACCGCGGATTACCATCTGCGCATCGCATGGCCGGGGTTAATTGCAACCCTCCCCCGGTCAAAGGTCGCCGTCTCCCAATACTGGGGGCGGCCTCTCGCAACACGGCCAGTCAGGCCACTCCTGAAGTCACTCCCATGGATACCATCAATGCCAGCTAAATCCATGGGACGTGTGCTACAGGCAAATGTGAACCGCTCACCCGGCGCCCAGAACCTTTTGTTTCAGGCGACGGCTGAGTGGGATATAGATTTGGTGGTATTGTCGGAGCCGTCCGTGGCTTCCCTGCCGTCCGGGTGTGCCGTAGCCACTGATAATCTCGCGGCAGTCATGGTGGCCGATGTGGCGCCTCCCGCTCTCGTTGTGGCAGAAAGAGGGGAAGGGTACGTTGCGGCGAGATGGGGGGGCGTCATGGTGGTCGCCACGTATTTTTCCCCCAACCGAAGCAGAGCAGAATTTGAGCGCTTCCTGACTGTGCTGGAAGGCGTAGTCAGGCGAGCAGCTCCTGGCCCGGTGTTGGTGGCAGGCGATTTAAACGCCAAATCACCGGCATGGGGGTCATCAATTCTGGATCCAAGGGGTGTGGATCTGGAGTCCTGGGTTCTGTCCCTAGGGCTCCAGGCCCTCAATACTGGAAGCACCCCAACATGCGTCCGGTGGAATGGCACGTCCGTCATAGATGTGACCTTTGCCACCTCATCACTAGCGACCTGCATCAGGGACTGGAGGGTGGTCGAAGAAGCGGAGACCCTATCCGACCATCGATATATTCGGTTCGAGATCTCAGCACGAGGTCTCCCTCTTCGGCTGCATACCGCGGTAAGCCGTTCAGCATTCCCGAAATGGGCACTTGCCCGGATGCGGCCTGACGTTGCGGAGGAGGCAGCGATGGTTCGAGCGTGGGCCGAGGTGCCAGACTTGATCGCTAATGATCCCGAAAGTATGGCGGAGTTATTTGCCGACGACATGCGGGTCGTGTGTGACTCCGCCATGCCAAGGCAGCGGATGGGCCCTCGGAACCCGGGGCAGGTATACTGGTGGACGCAGGAACTTACCGATCTGCGTGCCACCAGTGTAAGAGCCAGACGGGCGTATCAACGCTGCCGCAGGCGCGCCTGGAGAGAGACCGGGGCAGAGGAAAGGTTCCATCAGGAACTCAAGGAAGCCCACTGGAACTTAAGAGCTGCCATTTGTAGGGCGAAGGTTGACGCATGGGACCACTATGTGGCAATTCTTGACGGTGACCCTTGGGGGCGACCGTACCGAACGGTTAGGCGGAAGTTCGCAGGCCCAGCTCCATCTACATCGTGTATGGAGCCGGCGCTTTTAAGCAGAGTCCTCCAGACATTGTTTCCGGACACAGGAGGTTTTGTGCCCCCGCGAATGCCGACCTCCGATTCTGCCTCGGAGGTGTGGGCTGACGGGCCACCAGTCACGGACGCGGAGTTTGGCACCGTAAGGGAACGGCTTCGTAAGAAGAGCAAGGCGCCCGGGCCAGACGGAGTACCTGCCAAAATCATGGCTGTCGCCCTGGGCCCTCTGGAGGAGCGTTTCCGAGCGGTGTTGGATCTCTGTATCCTGAAAGCCCATTTTCCCAGCAGGTGGAAAGTGGGTCGTCTCTGCTTGCTGCGGAAGGAAGGTCGCCCAGAAGACTCGCCGACGGGGTACCGACCGGTTGTGCTGCTCGATGAGGCGGGAAAGGCTTTCGAGAAAATTCTCGCCTCCCGCATCATCGAGCACCTCGAGAGGGTGGGCCCAGAGTTGGCTGACTGCCAATATGGTTTTCGAGCTGGACGGTCCACAGTCGACGCAATCGACCGCCTCAAAGAGTGGACACAGCGAGCAATGGTGCGTGGGGAGGTGGTGTTGGCGGTGTCATTGGACATAGCAAATGCATTCAACACCATCCCCCATGAATGCATAGAGGAGGCACTCCGGTTTCATGGAGTTCCACAGTACCTTCGTGCTCTGGTGAGGGACTATCTGCGACACAGGTGTGTCTTGTATGAGGACTCGGAAGGTCAAGTACAGTCTTGGAGAGTGTCGGCGGGGGTGCCCCAGGGATCCGTGCTGGGCCCGCTGCTATGGAACCTGGGGTACAATTGGGTGCTCCGTGGTTCGCTGCTGCCAAGAATGCTCGTCGTTTGTTTTGCGGATGATACCCTGGTTGCGGCAGCAGCAGAAGAATGGGACGAGGCAGCTCATCTTGCATCCGTCGGCACCTCCATGGTCGTCCGACGCATTCGTCTTCTGGGGTTGGAAGTGGCCCTTAATAAAACTAGGGCCATGAGTTTTAATGCCTCGCGTCGGAGAGCCCCTGCAAACCTCAGGGTCAACGTGGACGGCAGTCGCATTCAGGTCGAGGCACACATGAGGTACCTCGGCCTTATACTCGATTCGCGATGGAGCTTCGAAAAACACTTTGAGCTCCTCGCTCCCAGGTTGCGCGCCACGGCGCTTTCGCTCGGTCGTCTTCTCCCCAATATCGGAGGACCAGGCTCGTCGTGCCGTCGACTATATCATGGGGTGATTCGGTCGATGGCAATGTACGGAGCCCCAGTGTGGGCAAACTGTCTCACTCGTCGGACGCGAACTCTTCTGCGCCAACCGCAGAGGGCGATCGCAACCCGGGCGGTACGCGCATACCGTACGGTAAGCCACGGTGCGGCCTGCGTTTTGGCGGGTACAATCCCGTGGGCAATTGAGGCACCAGTGCTGGCAGAGGTGCACCGACTTAGGGTCGAAGCCAGAATGCGAGGTGAGCGGCCTGACCTCGAAGAAGTCGAGCGGGTCCGCTCATTGGCGCGAAGAGAGGCGTTAAGGCGTTGGGAGGAGGAGATAACTGCTCCTAGCGCTGGCCACCGTACAATTGAGGCAATTCGTCCGGTGCTGGAAGAGTGGGTGAGTCGCCCAGGTGGGGATCTTACCTACCGCCTGGTACAGGTATTGACCGGACATGGCTGTTTCGGTCACTACCTGTATCGAGTGGCACGCCGAGAGGAGTCGCCGACCTGTCATCACTGCGGCGCTCCAGATGACACTGCTGAGCACACCCTTTGGGAGTGCTCAGCATGGCAAACCCAACGCTATCAACTAAGTGTCGCCATCGACGGACGCGGTCTCACGCTGTCGGGCATGGTGAACGCTATGATCGACAGCGCGGAGGCCTGGCGAGAAATCGCCAACTTCGCCGAAGTTGTAATGTCGGCGAAGGAGGCTGCGGAGAGGGAGCGGGAAGAGGATGCTCTGGCCGCTCCCATCCGGCGTAGACGGAGGGGAAGGAGAAGGCGAGTGGCTCCGGCCGCAGACCGTCTCTAACCCTTGGGTTGGCCAGCACACGAGAGTGGCACTCTCGTGTGCATTGCACTGGCCACCACGTCTGGGGATTACCTGGCGCACACCGAGGTAATCCTCCTTCCGGCGCAGCAGCTCAGCCAGGCTGAGTAGCCCTGAGGTGTTTTGGTAGAGTTTAACAGGTCCCAACACCTCTGCTAGGGCACAACGGTGCCAAGGAGTTTTAGTCGGTATTCCCAGTGCTAACAAGATCAAGTACCGGGCGACCCCGACACTGTTCCACGCCTCGCCAGCGTGGTTCGTCTGTAAGCGGATCACTCCTTGTAAAAAAAAAAAAAAAAAAAAAAAAAAAAAAAAAAAAAAAAAAAAAAAAAAAGGTTAGCTTACAATTACAATAACCATTTCAATGAAAATCCAACCAATCGAGCTACTGCAACTAGAGGGAAGCGACGGGGAACCTTTATATTTCTCTCTCTCTTACGCAAACGAAGTTGCGCGGGTCAGCTAGTCCCTATATAAATTATGAAAGTAAGCGAAGATGGTAATAAATACTCTGTGTTATTCGGATGAACCGTGTACACCTTACCTAGAACTTGTTCTTTAATAATTCCTAGCCAGCCATGTACAAGTTTTCCTTCTCACAAACGTATTTTTGACATGCAAAATATGAAGGCAATTCCGCTTATTAAAGCGCAAAAATCAATAAATTGAGCAGCTTTAATAAAATTATTATTTGATTTTTTTTGACATTTATCGTAAATTGAGACCATTTTTTTAAAAATCGTATTGAGCTGTCAAACATGTGTCAAAAAAAATTAAAAAGTACTGACTAAGGAGTATTATTACGAATCATGAGGCAAATCCCCCTAAAATATTTTTGTACCCCATTTTAACCATGTTATAAAATGAATTTCAATTAAATAATATACACATCTCCCACCAATTCGGTTAAAGATGTTTTATGCCTTTGAAGAAGATCGGACCAAGGAATCACGTAGTCCCATACAAACTTTGCAACCCTTGTTTACCCCTTAGGAGTTGAATTTTCAAAAATCCCTTCTTATTGCTCGCCTACGTCACATAAGGAGCATTTGTGCAAAATTTCATGCTTTTAGACCCAGTGGTTTAGGCTGTGCGTTGATCGTCAGTCAGTCAGTTCTTGTTTTTATATATATAGATAATGCTCATGCTGAATTTCATCATCACAGCACTTAGTGTTTAAGCAATACCTAATAATAATTATAACCAAATAATGCTCATGCTGAATTTCATCTTCATAGCACATAGTGTTTAAGCAATACCTAATAATAACTTAAGACGACGATAACTCTTTTTTTCTGCAATTCAATTGTAATGAAAAATAGCCTATAGCCTGCCCCAAGTTGAGTTTAATCTATTGGTGAAAACCGCAAGAGCATTCGTTCTGTATCTTCTGAGATCCTTTCGTACATACAGACAGACAGACAGACAAAGTTTGCCAACTACATTTATGCCTTCGGTATCATAATATGTGGAACATCCAGCAAGCTTCTTTTTTAAATATTTAATGTACAGTTTTGTCTTTTCTATAATTTTATTAATATTTAAAGATAGATGGATAGATAAGACATAAACATAAATATAGAAATTGATGAATTTTTATGGGTAGTTTATTATACATCCAAGCAATCGTTTAAATATATATTATTTTTTGTAACATGCTTGTGTAAATAAAACATAGTTAATCATGAATATAAAAAAATAATTTTTCACTTCTTATGCTCGTAAAGTTCTTGTTTATGCTGGGTGTATGCGGACTAAAACAACATTTTATGCTCTAGTGCATAAAGTTCTTTTTCACTTCTTATGCTCGTACAGTTCTTGTTTATGCTGGGTGTATGCGGACTAAAACAACATTTTATGCTCTAGTGCATAAAGTTCTTTTTCTTCTTATAAAACAATATGGCCATATTAGACCGTAGAAACGGTACCATGAAGATTTATTTACAATATCACTGTTTCATTTCCTTGCAATCGAAGTGAAAAGCAACTCGATAACTATAACTATAACTCGATCATAAAACCCATTTTATCCTCGACTTAATATCCACTCGTAGAAAATGGCTTCTTTTATGCACTTGTAGTACAATCTACTATTAATATTTCAGTACAAAAATTGATCAAGAGATGTCGCTTATCGATTTAAATTCGAGCTAGCGTTTGCTTACCTAAAGAATTATATATGTAGTCATCTAGTAGCCTTCACTTATCGGTTTTAATATAGGTATAGACATAGATTGTTAAAGTACTTACTTTTTTTGAAACATCAGCACACGGTTGTTGTAGATATCGGACATTAAATTGTCTTTGCCTTTTATTTTCACGTCAGGATGTTTCCGAACTAATGCCCATCCAATATGAGAAAAAAAAAATCCGCGACTTGCGTTATGAGGATCTGCATCTGTGTCACTGTACTTGTGATGAAGGCGATGATCTCTGATCCAGTTAAAGGCAGTATATTGAGCAGCAATGGAGTTCATTAGCATGAGAAGAATCTCCAGTGGTAGCTTTGCTTTATATGTCTTGTGTGACCACAGTCTGTGAGCTCCAGCTGTCACTCCCAGGAACCCCAAAACATATACCGGAATAGCTGCAAAACAATAATTAGCTACATAAAAACGCAATCGGGAACTTGGGGCCGCTGTTTCGTGCTATGTCATATTGGAAGGGTGTTTAGCCTTACTGTACCGCTCTGGTCAGACGGATTGGTTCAAGGATTTCATTCTCTTTGCCCTAACCTCTTTTTTTAGTCAGTAGGTTACCACTTACAGTTGAGACTGACTTGGGGTTCATGAGAAATGACTCTTCAATAAAATTTTCAATTTTGTATAAACTGAACCTAATTATGGTCAATATTTTTAAATGAAAAATGAAAGTATTATACAGGTTCTATGTCATCGCATTGGTAGAGACTGAGTTCAATGAAATGTATTTAATAACTCTAACTAGTACGTGTTCAGTACGGGAACGTAAAACAACGTAGACGGCTTTTTTAACGTGAGGAAAATCCTACAGGGATGCTATGCCGGACTCCTACAGACTAAAAACCACACGTATCCTATCTAACAGCCTACGGTTGGGAGGATACCCTAGGAAATTTAGACGACTTGCAAATAGAATATCGTTTACGGTTTTTTAAAATTACCAGCAACATGTACATTTCATCAAAATCGTAGGGCAAGTGTCGTATGGCGGTTCGATGTTGGAGTGGTCGCAGTAACCGATTTTCGTCATACGATGCTTTCCATTATGTAACATTGTCCGAGGCGCGAACCGTAAGCTTTTTCCGGCCTGAGGTTTATAAGAGGAGCATCTACATTTATTTCATTATAACTAGTTATTGGAAAAGAGGTGATGCTGTTTATACCTACTAGTCCTACTACCGCGAGGATCCACTAGCTTTTTTTAAGTATGGAATTCCTAACGGATGTAATGCCGAATTTGAACCAACTCAAATGCACCTTACCAAATTGTCTTCAGTAATAGGTCTTACAGCTTGGTGTGATATTTTTTATTTAAAAAATTAACATTGAAAGGACGTTGGGTGATGTGAACAAGTTACAGTGATAACTTACCGAACGCAATTGTTGCCCATTTTGCATCCGTAAAACACAAGTACAAGCCATAAATTGCTGCCAGATGCACGTAAATGGCTGGTATTAGAATTTCGTACACTATTTCATATTTTCGTTCTGATATCTCTGGAGAAGCTGTCGTTTTTATAGTCTCAGTGAGAACTTCAGTCTTTGTATTAGCCATCTATAAAATCAATAAGCGAAAAAGCTTGTGACACAGTATTTCACTTCAATTATCAAGACCTCACTTCAAATTACTTTTTTTATTTCGAGTTCACTAAAAAAGAATTAAACTGAAACAATACAAAACAAACTGAGACAATACACAATACAATATGACCATACGATTTTTAAAATATAGCTCCTACTATATTACCTGTTTGTAAAGTAATGGGTTACGATTTACTAACGGGGAAGAGTTGATTCCCTATGACACCACTGGGGGTACAACTTGATAGTGTCACGGGGAAGGAACGGAATATTCAACAGGTAATATTGTATTTGAATGGCCCCTTTCCCTGTATTCTTGTATTCGGTGCATGATTCACCAAGTTTGACAAGCAGTTTAACCAATTTGGGAACGTCTGTCACACTGAATTCGTCCACAGATATCTGATTAGTAGACTCAAAATGTCGCTTACAACAATCGCACCTACCTACGCACAGTACGTTACGTACGTGGTTGTTTTTGGTTGCTGCTGAGACATCCCAAGTCGTGCTTACCAGATGCAAGTTAGAGGCCGTCACTACTTCTTCTTCAAATATCTTCAACTACACCATACACGTACACGAGCCGACTGGCATCGCCCTTATAACCATAACCAGTCAACGGTGGCATGAGTAGGCTGTCACCGTCTCTCACTCGGCATTTTTATATACACCTACCACCGTACTACAAGTTTATTGTAAACTAGGATAGCCCGGTCCACCAGACCCCGGTCACAATACGGCATATTATTCTGGTCAGTTAGGAGAGGTCCGACCTCTCCTCATTGACCAGGTAAACTAGAAAAGGGGCCGTATAATATATTATCACAAAAGTTTATGATTAATTCGCTAAATTAACGCCACCTACCATTAGGCAATTCATTTCTATCAGGAAAACAATTTTTACGTGCAGAGATTTAGGACGAATCAAAATTATTTCGACCATTGTAGACGTAATTTTTGCAGTAGATTTTGTTTCCTATTTCTTTTAATAATCTTACTAATATTATAAATGCAAATGTTTGTGAGTGTGGATGTTTGTTACTCTTTCACGCTCGAACGGCTGAACGGATCTGGCTAAAATTTGGTACAGGGATACGTTATAGTCTGGAATAACACATAGGCTACTTTTTATCCCGGGAATAAGTTCCCACGGGAAGTGAAAATTTACGCGGGCGAAGCTGCGGGCATCAGCTAGTTTATCTATAATCTCATTCAAAAAATTCTAATAGTGTAGTTGATTAGCAATGCAAATATTTATTTTGAATATGCATTAACATTTTGCGGGACATGTTGTATGCAAAAGTTTACTTTATGAGTCTAATTGACAAGGTCTATTTCCTTAACCACACTATGTCGCGTCCACAGTTCTAAAATTTTTACGGCACATTTTTCCACCACCTTTTTTTAATGTGAGTAAAATCCTACAGGGATGCCATGCTGAACTCCTACCAACTAAAAACCACACGTATCCTACCTAACAGCCTACGGCTGTGAGCCCCTCCTGTGGGGTACGCCCTCGGAAGAATGTCCCAGGACTCCCAAAAGACCTACAGCTACCACTGCGGCCTCATCTAGAGGGAGATTCAGGTGCTATCCCGCGTCTTTGGGAAGTTGTTCGGGTGTTATCCCGTTTCTGTGGGGGGCGTGCGTGAATCTCTCACGTCACGCTGTCGTCTAGGGCCTGCTTCTGTAAGGACGGTAAGCAGCCCACTTACCGTCCTTAGGCCCCCAGTCATGGAGGCCGGTAGACTTCAGCGAAGACACGTCGGCTGCGCCCAAGCCGCCAACTGTGGAACTCGAGTGGAAGAGTTTTCTCTCGCTCCCTCCCTGCTGTCTCTTTTACGAGCATGTCCTGCTCACAGAAAGAGGCAGCGGAGTCCTACTTACTCCCGCTAGAGATCATGGCTCGCACCATGCTCTCCAGGGAGAGAATATCCACGTCCAGATCTGCCACGAGGACCTGGCGCTGTTGCGCCCACGCTGTGCACTCCACCAGTGTGTAGAGCGATGTGTGACGCTGCGCTCCTCGCAGTGCTGGCGCTCAGCCGTGGATACTTACCGAAGCTTCCGTGCCTGGTAAGCATCTGTAGTTCCTCTTCAACCACTCATCCGTCCATGACTGGTCTGACCGCTTCGATTGTGGCGATTTCCACCGTTGGTTGCTCAAGTCGTCGCTAGGTCTCCACGGTTTCCTGGTGGAACTAGGACCATCAAGCCTCGATTTCTAGAGACGCTGGTCTCTGGTCCCGCTCCAGTGCCCCCTTGCGCCATTTAAACAGTGACACAATGGCACTCGCTTCCAGGTCCCATGAAGGGGTCCCTGTTAGGAGACATGCCACCTCAGCTGAGATTGTGCGGTATACCCTTATCACCCTGACGGCCATCACCTGCTGCGAGCTAAGCAATGTAGCAGCACGGCTGGCCGTCAGGGTCTCTGCCCATACGGGGGCCCCGTATAGGGCCATGCTTCGCACGATCCCAAGGTACAGCCTCCTGCAGCGAGCGTTGGGTCCGCTGATGTTGAGCAACAACCGCGAGAGTGCGGCTGACATTTTTCTATTACCGTACCTATTAGACTCGCGTGTCGGTACCGTTGAAAACTGCAGCTACGAGTTACATGATCGACTCGATGACACGCTGATATGTTACAAATGTGGACGCAGCAGTACACTTACAACATGACATATTTTTACACATGCTTGTCTTGTCTGCCACCTCAATGGTCTAAAATGTTTTTTATCAGCCATAGATTAAAATGCACTGATCATTTAGAAAACACTAAAGTATAGGGGCCATTTCCTCCATGGGGCTACGATAACATCTCAGTTTTTTTTAAAGTAAATAAATAATGAATACTAAAATCTCGCGATAAGCTCTAGAAAATTCCCGCAGCTTCATGAATATGACTGGCGCCGAAGATTTTTTTATTAGACACTAGCTGATGCGCGCTTCCTGCTTTCCTTGGGAGCATTTTTCCGGGATAAAATGTAGCCTATACGTTATTCCGAACTAAAATCTATTTCTGTACCAAATTTCAGCAAATCCATTCAGCCGTTAGAGCGTGATTGAGTAACAAGCATCCATCCAAAAATCTAAACATCCAAACTTCTAAACATCCAAACATCTTCACAAACATTCACAGTTATAATATAAGTAGGATTCTCATCCAACATCATCTAGCCCAAATTAAGTAAGCTTGTGCTATGAGATCGAGATAACTGATAGACATACTTTTAATAAAATAAAAGACTGAAGGACAGAAAAAAGCTCAGTAAAGGTCAAATTAAAATCCACATAAAAAAGCTTTAAGTGTTGAATAAAAATTTAACAATATAATTGGAACGAAATATTATTACATAACTTGTGAGAGAATGAGCAGATGAACCGTTGTGTCTGTGGTTGTGTTTATGTATGTAATAATTATAACCAATTGAAATATGAATCCTGATTTTATAAATTGCTCACTAGTATATAGTTGTGAGCCATTTATTAATTAGGTGTGCATTGTAAACTATTGGGGTTACCCCCACCTAGTGGATTTGAAAAAAATCTTTTTTTTATTGCATTTTTTTAAATATAGATAAGTATCTGAGCCTAAAAATTTCAAGTCGATCCGAACGAAATTGACTGAGATAATTATGAGCGTTGTATTATATTGTAACCAACTTACGCAGGCACGCTGCAGTTACATTGAGACTTGTCATGTTTTTTTTTATATTTCCGTTTTGCAAGTGGCATCGTCGGCAGAAGAACTTCTGTATGGACCCGGAATAGATGACTCTATGTGAGTTTACAAAAAAATATATTTAAATGAAATTAAACCTTAAAACGCGTTTTTCTCAAAATGGCATTTCTGAAGTCGGTGACCAAGATTACCCGATTACACTAATGAACCGATCTTCTTGAAATTTTGCAGGCTTATTTAATACATAAAAATGTAGTCTTTAATGATTCGATTTTTGGTTTCGAAGAAAAATAAAAACTTATACAATTCTAAATATTTACCGTACGTACTACTGTACAGTAGTACGTACGGTAACATTTCCGAACTCGCCGCCGAGGCAGTCTATATTCCATTATGTCAACAGAACCGTAATCGTTGAAAAACCTTATTTATTACCCATCCTTTGCGTCGTGCAGTGGGATTAAATGCTACGAAAACTTTCAAATTGTACTGTCTCAGCTACGTTTCTACATTTGTATAATTATACTAGCTGTTGCCCGCGACTTCGTACGCGTGAAAATTATGTTATAATGCCAATTTGATAGCTCTCTGCTCAGCCCCTAGGATATGTAGCGTGATAATACTGGGTGTTTCTTTTAGGGTGTCAAGCCGCCACTAGCTGGTAGCAGGGTTCCATACCTATCGATTTAACCCCCATGTATGTTCTATGATTTTTTGTAGTTTTCGAGATATAATGTTCTGCATAATTCCCTATTTTTTTATTATCGATTAAAATATTCACATCTTGTATCAAAGTTAGGAAGGAGATTATTTTGTCCATAATACTGCAATCAATAGGCATTATAATAATAAAAAAATGTCCAAGAAAAGTCGAACCAAAAAGAAGAAAGCCACGTGGACACGTAATTATAAAAAATAACGAAAAAAAAATATATCTCGAAAACTGCAAAAAATCGTAGAACATATATGGGGGTTAAATCGATAGGTATGGAACCCTGCTACCAGCTAGTGGCAGCTTGACACCCTAAAAGAAACACCCAGTATATATAGTTGAAGACCCTACCCCTACTGAGGACAAAAGCGAGATGCAGCGGTGTCATACTTAGGTACTCTCACTGGAGATCATGACTCGCACCATGGTCACCAGTGAGAGAGGGTCCACGACCAGATCTGCCACGAGGACCTGGAGTTGTTGCGCCCGTGCCGTTCACTCCACCAATGTGTGGAGCGCTTTGTCCTCGCTGCATTCCTCACAGTGCTGGGACTCAGTCGTGGTTTCCCGGTATATTCACCACAGATACTTACCAAAGCTTCCGTGCCCGGTAAGCATCTGTGACAATCGGTAAGAGAGAGCGCCGTGGCTCCTCTCCAGTCACTTCCAGGTCCCCGCGGTTCCTTGGTGAAGCGGGGACTGCCGAGTCTCTATTCCTCGAGATGGCCCCGCTCCAGCGCCTCCTTGCGCTTTTCAAACAATGACGCAAGGGTCCTTGATTCCAGGTCCCATGGAGAGGTCCCGTATAGGGCCATGCTCGGCACGATTCCAAAGCAAAAGCTACATTTTTGCAAGAAACATAGACTATATTTTATTCCTGCTTTCCCACTGGTATCGAAACTACGCGGGTGAAACCGCGTGGCATCGACTGGTTATTTAAATTGAATTATAATTACAATTTTCTGGCACAATTAAAATACCTACCTATAGTACTTGGGCCCCTGTTCACTATCTAAGACTCCTATTCGCGAAAACAATACTACTGTACTGAAACTGTTTAGAAATCGATGTGTTTAAATAGTAATTACTTATTGGCACTACATGGTGATTCATTCTAATAGAATGAAAAATCTACATTCAATATTATTATAGCTGAAAAGTTTGTTTGTTTGAACGCTAGGATCTTGAAAACTAGATATTTATTGGAATTTAAAATTATTTGACCGTTCAATAGTCCATATATTGCAGTGCAGCAGCAGAAAGTTCACACTGAAGGCATGGACTGAATTATTTTGCAATAGACTTAATCTTTAAGCTTTTTATGATGAAGCAAACCAGGCAGTTTCACATGCTCCTATGAGTCTAATAAAGAAATACCACTCCTTTCATACGCCTTTCTCTCGCTCTCTCTTTGAATGACGTAAACGAAGCTGCGAGGGTCAGCTAGTATCTAGATGAGAAAGTTTGTGAGTGTGGGTGTATGGCTGTTTGTTACTCTTTCAGGTTCTATGTCTCCAGGATTGTCGTGAAGGTACCTGTATACTCGGTTCCCTGGCTGAATACTGCTGTGGCGGAATACCGTGACAAAGGCTCTTAGTTATTTTATTTTTAAAAGACAGTGATTTTTAGGGTTCCGTACCCAAAAGGGTAGTAGTACCACAGTTATATAATATATTCGTAATACTCCATCTCTCTGTCTCTCACCAGGCTGTATTTTATTAAGCGTGACGGCTAGATACCTAAAATTTTCTACCGCTTTATCAACAAATACATTATCGTCTAAGATCACTGAACTGAATTAAATAGTATTATTTAAGGCCATACCCAGGGCTAACGACCTTGAGCAAATGAGCGATATGACTCGCTAACATAGAGTAGCGCAACTACAGAGACATCAGAGTAAAAGAACCACGGAAGAAGAAGATAAATAGTGGCGGAAATGCGTTCCTCGCTTCACCAAATAAACAAGAAGCTGTGAGACGGTCTCACCCGACTGCCCCTCTCTAAAACATTAATGTGAGAGTTCAATCCGATTGACGTTGTCATTTTTGTTTTATTTCAAACTTTGAACAGATGACCCACGTGACCTAGTGACGTAGTTTAATGCAACAGAGTCACAGACTACAGACAAAGTCTCGCCATAAGCCCATCTGCACTCTATTTTATAGAGATAGGCGAAAAGAAAATAAAAACAAAGGAACGTTTGTATTTCAATTTTCCTTTGTTTTTAAGTGTAGTAAAAATACACTGCAAAAAATATGTTTGATCATTACGTAAAACTTAAATGTGACGAATTCAAAAAGACGAAAGTTTTTATATATTCATTGTTTTAAACTTAAATTATTACAAATCCAGAAAGGGGGGTCTTCCACTCGCTTAAAATTTTTGTTACTTTTGGAACAAAATTTCATTTCATTTTATTATTACAAACAAACAAAAATAGACGTAAACGCAGTTGCGAGGGTCAGCTTAGTCAGCTAGTTATGTATAAATAAGAAGCGCTCGTGGCACCGCGGACTTAGTGTTCTGTAAGCGATCACTGTAGTAAGCTCATTCACTATGGCCAGTCCTTGGATGGGTGACCATCCATGTGACCACTTTGTGACAGTTATTTGAGCGTTGTTTCCGTGTTTCGGAAGGCACGTTAAGCCGTTGGTCCTGGTTGCTCGTAAAAGGCAGTCGTTAAGCGAAGTTGAAGGCCGTTGTGGCGGCTTGATTAATTTTAACAGCAGCAGGCAGTCACAACCTGCGCCTGTCTATCTCAACACGGCAATACAGCTCACCGCCTATTACGTGGGACAAATTCTAAAAAGGTGAAATGTGGGAACATAATGATATGCCTCTGCCTACCTCTTCGGGGATAAAGGTGTGACCATATGTATGTATGTAACTAGCTGACTCTCACAACTTCGTTTACGACGCTTAAGGTGTACGAAACATGAGGGATTTCTTCATCAGTCTCATCAACCGGCGGGTGAAACAGCCCTGTTTGCTTAATCATAAACGAATTTAAAGATTAAGCATATTGTAAAACTAGCTGACCCTCGCTACTTCGTTTACGTCACATAAGGTTTGCAAAAGGAGAGGCACTTCTTCATCAGACTCATCAAGCAGCGTGTGAAACGGCCCTGTTTGCTTAATCATAAAAGAGCTTAAAGATTAAGTTTATTCTAAAACAATTCAGTCCCCGACTTCGGCGTGGACAGAATTATTTTACAACAGCCTTAATCATTAAGCTCTTTTATGATTCAGCCAACACGCCTGTTTAGATTTACCGTCACAATCCAAGGAACCCTTGAATTATAGGTTTTGAGAAAGTTGAGATATGAATCGATTTGAATGAAAAAAAATGATAAAGCAACACGCAGGTTTAGATTTATTTATCCTCACATTCAAAGTAACTCTTGAATTCTAGGTTTAGAGAAGTTGAGATGTCTCTAACTCCTGAACTTCCTCGGATCAATTTTCATTCAAATCAGTAGTTTCGGCGTGATACGTATTCGGAATACAGACGGACATGAAAATTTGAAATTTCATTTTGGCTTAAGTAGGTATCGATTAGAGAACGCGTTCTTTTTTTTTAAAATAGCTTCCATATTCAGACTCTCGGCCCTCAACAGTTTTATTATTATGTATAGATTTAGACTAGCAAGAAACTCGGCGGGCACTCACTTTATTCACTTTTATACCTTTACCAATTTGCCGGTAGATGGTGCCTACTTGTGGCGACCCACAAGACGTAATAAGCTAAAAGAGTCAATTCTTTCAGCTTAGGTTGAGAGCAGTGTCTCAAAAAAGCAGTGTGTTAATAATAACTATAATATAAGTATTTTCATCAGTTGTCTATATCCCTTAGCGCAAGGTTATAATAGCTTAAGTTGTGTGCGAATGTCCACAAATATTTCTTCATTTATTTATATGGAAATGATTAAGTACCGCTTACAATATAAGCAAGATTACCTTTCAAAGTAATTTAATAAAGCAATACGAAAAATAAGTTGAAATGCATTATATTCTCATGTAATGCAGTATGCATTGTGTAACTCGGGCTCTGGCTCTGTTACACGCATTACTCTGTACATGAATGAAAATATAACATTTTACGAGAATATTTTGCAGACCAGAGCGACACACGTCCGTCTAGCAACACGACTCTCCCCGCACTAGATTTTCGGGCGAGCGCGGGGAAGCAAGCAATGTGATGTATTCTTTGAATACATTATTAGTTATAATTAGTTAAAACTTATACTAATTCAAAATTGAAGAAAACCATTTTAGAGGTCTATGTTTTCTTTAGTCTCTGATATAAATTTTATTATCATTCATTAATAAATAGATGTCATACAACGACTTCTTCTAAAAAAATATGGGCTATTTCAGTGATGTTTTACTAGTTATTTATAATAAATACACAATTTCTGATGAAACCATTTTCTGGAACACATCTTGTAGATTTCAAATCTACTTTTGGCTGTCATTTTTCGTATACTAATACCGAGAAGAACGTCTTTATTTGCACCTCTTTTTGGCAAACTTTGTCAACCACTCCCCTTAAGGGGCGTGGTTGACAAAGTTTGCGAAAAAGAGGTGCAAATGAAGACATCCTGCTCGGTATTAGTATACGAAAAATGATAGCCAAAAGTAGATTTGAAATCTAAAAGATGTGTGTCAAAAGATGGTTTTATCAGAAATTGTGTATTTATTATAAATAATTAGTAAAACATCATTGAAATAGCCCATAAGTTTTTAGAAGAAGCTGTTGTATGACATCTATTTATTAATGAATGATAATAAAATTTATATCAGAGACTAAAGAATGCATAGACCTATAAAATGGTTTTCTTCAATTTTGAATTAGTATGAGTTTTAACTAATTATAACTAATAATGTATTCAAAGAATACATCACATTGCTTGCTTCCCCGCGCTCGCCCGAAAATCTAGTGCGGGGGGAGTCGTGTTGCTATACGGACGTGTGTCGCTCTGGTCTGCAAAATATTCTCGTAAAATGTTATATTTTCATTACTGTACAGAGTAATGCGTGTAACAGAGCCCGAGTTACACAATGCATACTGCATTACATGAGAATTTATTGCATTTGAACTTATTTTATGTATTGTTTATTAAATTACTTCGAAAGATAGTCATGCTAATATTGTAAGCGGTACTTAATCGTTTCAAAATATATAAATGAAGAAATTGTTGTGGACATTCCCACACAACTTAAGCTATTATAACTTTGTGCTAAGGGATATAGACAACTGATGAAAATACTTATATTATTAACACACTGCTTTTTTGAGACACTGCTCTTAACCGTAAATTTTTTTAGCTTATTACGTCTTGAAGCGACGTAGGCACCATCTACCGGCAACTTGGTTAAGGTAATAAAGTGAAAGAGTTGACGGTCGAGAGCAGTGTCTCGTTGGTCCAATGGTGAGGCTGTCTGGTCCGGCAAGCAAGAAGACGCAGGTTCGAATCCTGCTCGGGACCAAAAATTGTATACAATTATTTGCTAGACAAGTAAGTCTGGAAATGATCTGCTGGCTCTGTTGGATTCTCAAACAATTTGTTATGATTTTTTAAGTCTATATTATAGTAAGCAGAGCACTAAAAAGAATAGCCCGCCGAGTTTCTTGCTAGTCTATATCTATTCATAATATTAAAACTGTTGAGGGTCGAGAGTCTGAACATGGAAGCTATTTAAAAAAAAAGAACGCATTCTCTAATCGATACCTACTTAAGCCAAAATGAAATTTAAAATTTTCATGTCCGTCTGTATTCCGAATACGTATCACGCCGAAACTACTGATTTGAATGAAAATTGATTCGAGGAAGTTCAGGAGTTAGAGACATCTCAACTTCTCAAAACCTAAAATTCAAGAGTTCCTTTGAATGTGAGGGTAAATCTAAACCGGCGTGTTAGCTTTATCATTATAAGAGCTTAATGATTAAGTCCAGTGTTAAATATTTCGTCCGTGCCGGAGGCGTGGACTGAAATAAATTATTTTAGAATAGATTCTAAAACAATTCAGTCCACGCCCTCGACAGTTCTTTTATGATAAAGCAAACAGGGCAGTTTCACTCACCGCTTGCTGAGTCTGATGAAGAAATACCTCCCCTTTCATCGTAAACGAAGTTGTGAGGGTCAGCTAGTTGCATACATACATAAATATGGTCACGCCTTTATCCCCGGAGGGGTAGGCAGAGGCATATTATTATGTCCCCACATTTCAACTTTTTAGAATTTGTCCCACGTAATAGGCGGTGAGCTGTATTGCCGTGTTGAGATAGACAGGCGCAGGTTGTGACTGCCTGCTGTTAAAATTAATCAAGCCGCCAAAACGGCCTTCAACCAGGACCAACGGCTTAACATGCCTTCCGAAACACGGAAACGACGCTCAAATAACTGTCACAAAGTGGTCACATGGATGGTCACCCATCCAAGGACTGGCCAAAGTGAATGAGCTTATTACAGTGATCGCTTACAGAACACTGAGTCCGCGGTGCCACGAGCGCTTCTTATTTATACATAACTAGCTGACCCTCGCAACTGCGTTTACGTCTTTTTTTGTTCGTTTGTAATAATAAAATGAAATGATTTTTTTTTTCAAAAGTAACATAAATTTAAGCGAGTGGATTTGTAATAGTATATATAAGTACAAAAAAATGAATATATGAACATTCGTCTTGGTGAATTCGTCACATTTAAGTTTTACGTAATGATCAATCCCATTTTTTGCAGTGTATTTTTACTACACTTAAAAACAAAGGAAAATTGAAATACAAACGTTCCTTTGTTTTTAATTTACTTTTCGCCTCTCTCTATAAAATAGAGTGCAGAAGGGCTTATGGCGAGACTTTGTCTGTAGTCTGTGACTCTGTTGCATTAAACTACGTCACTAGGTCACGTGGATCATCTGTTCAAAGTTTAAAATAAAACAAAAATGACAACGTCAATCGGATTGAACTCTCACAATAAACGTTTTAGAGAGGGGCAGTCGGGTGAGACAATCTCACAGCTTCTTGTTTATTTGGTGAAGCGAGGAACGCATTTCCGCTACTATTTTTCTTCTTCTTCCGTGGTTCTTTTACTCTGATGTCTCTGTAGTTGCGCTACTCTATGTTAGCGAGTCATATCATCGCCTATTTGCTCAAGGTCGTTAGCCCTGGGTATGGCCTTAAGAGGCGCTCCCGTAAACGTCATTTATTCACGATGCCATGCGTCTACTGGTTGCTGTAATTAATTTTACCCGAAATTAATAATAGCAACAAGTAGACGCATGAAATATTCAGAAGGGATTGTTGTACCTAATTTTTTTTTTAACGTGAGGGAAAATCCTCGTAAATGCTATGCCGGACACCTACCGACTAAAAAACCTCACGTAACGCCCAACAGCCTGTGGTTGCGAGCCCCGGGTTAGCCCTCGGAAGGATGTCCCATGACTCCCAACAGACCCACGGCCGCCGGCCTCGCCTAGGGGGTTGTTCGGGTGCTATACTGCGTCTTTGGGGGGTTTCGGGTGTGATCCCGCTTCTAAGGGGGGCGTGCGTGAATCCCTCAACTCACGCAGTCGCGGAACTTAGGTGGGAGAGTTCTCTCCCGTTTCCGCCCCGCCGCCTCTTTCACGAGCATGACCTGCTCGCAGAAAGAGGCGGCGCAGTCCCACTTACTCTCGCTGGAGATCATGGCTGACTTCATCGTCTCGAGTGAAAGAGTGTCCACGTCCAGACCTACGACAAGGACCTGGCGCCGTTACGCCCACACCGTGCACTCCACCAGCGTGTGGAGCGCTGGGTCATCGCTGCCGTCCTCACAGTGCTAACACTTGGCTGTGGTTTCCCGGTGTTTTCACCACAGATACCTACCGAAGCTACCGTGCCCGGTAAGTATCTGAGATAACCGGTAGGAGAGAGCACCGTGTCTTCTCTCCAGCCACTCGTCCATGACCGGTCTGGCGGCCGCGATTGAGGCAAATCCCCCCTTTGGTTACTCAAGTCGCACCTTCCATGTCTCCACGGTTTCCTGGTGGAGCAGGAAGCGCTGGGCCTCGATTTCTAATTCTAGATTGTTACGAATTCTAGATTGTTGTACCTACTTATATTAAAACTAGCTGAACCCGCAACTTCGTTTACATCACATAGGGTGTATGAAAGGAGAGGTATTTGTCGGCGCACGAGCGCCACACTAGGACGAGACCGGAAGCGGAGAGGGTGCGGGGGGCCCGCACTCGTCTCCGATACTTTGCGCAGCGACACCGCCCGCGACACTCGCGCCTACAAATTATATTGTATTTTTTATACCGAATTAGACCGATTTATTATACAGTCCACTCTTTAATTTCTAACATCGAAGGTCTCCAACAGTTTGGTCCTATAGTTTCGTTTGTGGAACTCACCGGAATAACAAGGAATACGAATAATAACGCAAGTGATCGGCGTTGGTGGACTTTGACCGGCACGAATATACCTACCTACTTATTTCATCAAGAATAATATTCGCTTAGCCAATTTGAAGCTGCATGCAAGTGGATCTTCAAGACAAGAAAACCTGCATAAGGGAAGGATTCAGTAACTGAGTGAGTTCGTTCCGATCAGGATTCCTTTTTTCTTACCAACCAAATACCTATCCACGTACCTACAAATTTCAATTGTAACTTCTAAATTTTGTTCAATCTGCTTTTTCGCCTCAATTTAATCATAGTAAGTGCCATTCCTTTGCCGTTTAGTGAAAATAAATTTGCTTTTCGATAAAATATACTGCACTACGCTAACGCACAGCTGATCGACGACGTTAGCCGGCCGGTGCATCTTCAAGGTCGCTAACTGCATTCCAATCCTATAGTACTATTACGATCTTGTTTTATTTTTCTGCTAGAATTGATTGCATATTTCCTTTGCATTATTAATCATGCCTGTGCAATACGAGAAATTGGAAAGTTTAAAGAAAAGACGTAGTGGCCTTAAAGCTAAAGTAACTATTTTCACAAATCATCTAAATTCATTAAAAACCGCTTCCGTCTTATCTGACCTGCAACACCTTGGGTTGGAAGGTCGTTACGAAAAATTTCAGTTATTATATAGTGAATTTGATGCTTTACAGACTGAAATCGAGTTACTGCTTGATATGCCCGATGATGAGGTTAAGACACGGATCGAGTTCGAGGATCAGTACTACTCTGCTGTGGCGCTGGCACGGAGTTTTCTCGCGGCAAAGCCGAGTTCAGAGGAGACACCAGGTAAGGCACACACAAATGTACGTCTACCGAAAATTGATTTGCCTCATTTTGACGGCAGCGTTCAGGGTTGGCTCGAGTTCAAGGATACCTACATTTCTTTAATCCATACAAATAAGTGCAATGACGATATCATGAAATTTCATTACTTACGATCTTGTTTACGTGGTAGTGCTTCTTTAGTTATTAAAAACATAGATTTTACCAGTGATAACTACATAAATGCTTGGGACTTGTTGTGTCAACGGTATGACAACGATCAGTTACTGATACATAATCACGTACAAGCATTATTTAATGTACAGTCATGCACAAAAGAGTCCAGTAAGAGTTTAAGGTACTTGATTGATATTACGAACAAAAATATTAGGGCACTTAAAACACTGAAACAGCCCACTGAACACTGGGACACCTTGATTATATTTATGATGTCTCAGAAATTAGATAACAGTACTAGTCGTTACTGGGAGGAACACCGTAACACTTTATCCCAACCCCCAACATTAAATCAATTTATTAAATTTATAGAAAGCCAAATTACTTTGTTAGAAAAGCTAGAAGAAAATAATAAAATCAATCTTAAGTCTAGATCTACAGATTATAACAATCAAAATATAAAATCAAAAAGTTTTACTGTGGCATCTAATCCAAATAAATCCATAGGTTATTCTTATAACTGTCCATTATGCTCTGAGAATCATTTGCTTCACAATTGTGAATCTTTCAGATCCTTGCCTATTGAAGCTCGTTTAGAAAAAGTAAAACATTTGAAACTTTGTCTAAATTGTTTACGTTCAGGCCATACTGAGAAGACTTGCAGGCTATCGCACTGTAAACGCTGTAAGTCACGTCACAACACAAGTCTTCACCAAGAACCTGAACTTAAACCATCATCTATCAATCCCATGCCTAATAGTGAGAACGTTGTGCTTTCCACCAATTTGGAACATAACTATTCAAATTCTGTTGTATTACTTTCCACAGCTCTGGTGAAAGTGCATGGTGCTGACGGCACTAAGCACTCCGCTCGCATCTTACTGGACAACGGTAGTACAGCTAACTTTGTTACACAAGCTTTATCGTCAAAGCTTGGGTTGCCTATACACGGTGCTGGCTCCACAACGGTAACAGGTATCAACAATCAGACCTCTTATAGTACACAGTCTTGTAATCTCACGCTTGAGTCTTATTACGGTGACTATACGGTTGACTTAGATTGCCTTATATTACCTGAGATATCTAAGATGCTGCCATCACGGTTCGTCAATAAAAAACAGATCCCTCTTCCATCGGGATTACATCTAGCTGACCCTACCTTCAATATTCCGTCAGTCATTGACATCTTAGTTGGGGCTGAAACGTTCTGGGACATTCTAGAACATAGCACTATCGACTTAGGCAAAAATCTACCAAAGCTTCATGAGACTAAGTTAGGTTGGATTGTGTCTGGTCACGTCTCACTTCTATCCCGTCGTCACACTTCATCCCACTTTTGCCATCTGGTAAAAGAGGAAATGAATATTGACCGATTTTGGGAACTCGATTCAGTACCAACTAAACATTCTTATACAAAAGAAGAAAATGCCTGTGAACAGCATTTTAAAGAAACTACTTACCGTACCGACAATGGGCGTTACGTGGTCACGATGCCTCTTAAAAAAGATCCCCAAGTGTTGGGTGACTCTCTTCAAATGGCAATAAGTCGCTTCCTATCTCTTGAACGACGCTTTCAGCGTGACTCACTCTTCAAACAGCGCTACCTAGATTTCATGCGGGAGTATGAACAGTTAGGCCATATGACTGAACAAGGTACAGTTTCTCAGTTCACAATAGCTTCCAACCATAAGGTTCATTACTTCTTACCCCACCACGGAATTACCCGTGAATTGAGTGTAAGTACTAAACAAAGAACTGTATTTGACGGTTCTGCACCTTCCACTACAGGCGTCTCGTTAAATGCCATTCAAATGGTAGGCCCTGTGGTCCAAGACGACCTATACTCCATTCTATTGCGCTTTCGTCAACATAAGTACGCGATATCAGGCGATATCGAAAAAATGTATAGGGCCATAGATATCAATCCTTCACAAAGGCCATTACAATGTATTGTTTTTCGTTACAACCCAAAAGAACCCCTTAAAGTTTATTTTCTTAATACGGTGACCTATGGCCAAGCCTGCTCACCATACTTAGCTACAAAATGTCTTAGCGATCTATCCTCCACATCATCTGACCATGACGTTAAGCGTGCTATCCAACACGACTTCTATGTGGATGATTATCTTGGGGGATCAGACACAATACCTAATACAATTAAGCTATGTCGAGGTGTCATTGATAAGCTCTCATCTGCTAAATTTTGTTTGCGAAAGTTTAAATCCAATGACATAAGTATTTTAAGAGAAATAACAGACAATACTGACATACATACTTCAAATAATTTATTAGATTTTAATAGCGATAACGTTAATGCTCCATCCAAAACACTAGGTGTTCATTGGCTATGTAATTCTGACTCACTTTCATTTTCAATAAATTTAGTTAAAACTTTCAAAAAGATCACCAAACGTCACATTCTATCAGTCATAAGCCAAATTTTTGACCCTCTAGGCTTGGTAGGACCCTGCGTCGTTGAGGTCAAAATAATTATGCAACGGCTTTGGTCAGATAAATATGATTGGGATGATGAGGTTTCTAGCGAGGTAAAGGAGCTTTGGTCTTCATTTGTAGCCACTTTACCTGCCCTCAACCAGCTAAAGGTACCTAGATTTATCTCATGTAGTGACTCCATAAGCAACGAAATTCACGTATTTTGCGACGCTTCAGAAAAAGCTTATGGGGCGTGTCTATACATTCGTTCAGTTGATGAGTCAGGATCTATTTCTGTTAAACTTTTAACTTCTAAAAATCGCATAGCCCCAATTAAGCCTACTACAATACCGAGACTCGAACTGTGCGGTGCGTTACTGGCTACAAGACTGTGTACTAAGGTTCGTGACTCTCTTACAATGCGGATCGATAAAATTTATATGTGGTGCGACTCCACTATAGTACTTTCATGGCTGTCAGCAACTTCAAACCAACTGAAACCTTTCGTACGTAATAGAGTCAATGAAATTCAGGAGTCTACTGTTGACTGTGTGTGGAGCTACGTGCCGACCAAGGAAAACCCGGCTGATCTTGTTTCGCGTGGGCTGAAGGCTGATGCTATCAGCACCAGTTTACTTTGGTGGTCTGGCCCTACTTATCTGTTAAAATCAGAAGATGATTGGCCAAAAATACCGAACTATGTTGCGAAACAGGATCTGCCTGAAGTAGTATGCCATGTAGTTGATAGTAGCGAGCTTAGTAGTAGTTCTATCATACAATACCTCATTACTAAGTATTCTAATTTTAATCGCTTAATTAGAGTAGTCGCATACGTACTTAGAGCTATTAACAATTTTAAATTTAATCAAAATAGACGTAGAAGCTTTTTATCATCAGATGAGTTAAAAAGCTCTTTAGAATATATTTTACATGTAGCTCAACTCCAAATGTTTCCAGAGGAGTACTCTTTATTGAAATCGGGTAAGTCTCTGCCACGAGGTAACCGCCTTATTTCGTTAACTCCGTTTCTGGATCAGAATGACATTTTACGCGTAGGTGGTAGACTTAGCAACTCCCCCTATGACTACGACATAAAACATCCCATACTACTTTGTAGTAAACATACATTAACTAAATTACTATTTCAGTTCAATCATCATAAGCTTTTACATGCAGGCCCGCAGCTTTTATTAGCGACTATACGCCAGCGGTACTGGCCTCTAGGTGGCAGAAACTTATCCAAACTTACAGTCAAGAAGTGTTTAAAATGCTTCAGATATAGGGCTGAAAACGTTCAACCTATTATGGGACAATTACCGGCAGCTCGAACAGACCTTCAGTTTCCCTTCTTGAATTGTAGTGTCGACTACGCTGGGCCAATTTTGATCGCTGACCGCAAAGGACGCGGTTGTAGACTAATTAAGACGTACCTGTGCATTTTTGTGTGCCTTGCTGTTAAAGCTATTCACATTGAACTCGTTCCAGCCTTAAGCACAGAGGCGTATATGGCAGCCTTCAAAAGGTTTGTGTCCCGTCGAGGCAAACCTCGCAGTGTGTGGTCCGATAATGGAACAAATTTCGTTGGGGCTTCCAACGAAATCAACGACTTCCTTTCTAATACAAATGTTGTGTCAGACTTAGCGGAAGAAGGTATCGTATTCCATTTCACTCCTGCCTACTCCCCTCACTTTAACGGGATTGCAGAGGCAGCCGTTAAAAGTACGAAACTTTTACTTAAGAAAGTTCTTTCACTTACTCACTTGACATACGAAGAAATGGCTACTTGTTTGTGTCAAATTGAGGCTATTCTCAATTCTCGTCCCCTTACTCCAGCTTCCTCTGATCCCTTAGATTTGACTGCCCTTACACCTGCTCACTTCTTGATCGGACGAACGCTCATGTCTGTTCCTCACCCTCAGGTCACTAGCGGCGACATCACGCACCTGCAACGCTACCAGCGCATAGAACTCATCCGGCAGCACTTCTGGAAGCGCTTTACTAATGAGTACATTTGTATACTACAGCAGAAGACAAAGTGGCCGACGTCTACGGGTACTCTACAAACAGGGTCACTAGTGCTTGTGAAGGACAAAGCACTGCCCGCTCTGCTGTGGCCGTTGGGTCGCATTGTGAAGGTACACGAAGGCAGCGATGGCGTCACACGCGTTGTAGAGGTAAAGATGAAGACTGGAACCGTGGTAAGAGGCTTCAACAATATTTGTCCTCTACCACTTAATTGAAGCACCAGGGTACTTCAACCGGGGCAGCATGTCGGCGCACGAGCGCCACACTAGGACGAGACCGGAAGCGGAGAGGGTGCGGGGGGCCCGCACTCGTCTCCGATACTTTGCGCAGCGACACCGCCCGCGACACTCGCGCCTACAAATTATATTGTATTTTTTATACCGAATTAGACCGATTTATTATACAGTCCACTCTTTAATTTCTAACATCGAAGGTCTCCAACAGTATTTCTTCATCAGACTCATCAAGCTGCGTGTGAAACTGCCCTGTTTGCTTAATCATAAAAGAGCTTAAAGATTAACCCCCTTATTCATAATCGTTTATTAAACCAATTTTAGTTAAAACACATTTTAAGTCTAGGTATTGCTGTCTCTAACCATACTCTGTCATTGGTTAGAGACAGCAATAGATTTAAAATGTGTTTTAACTAAAATAGGTTTAATAAACGATTATGAATAAGGGGGTAAGTCTATAAAATAGCCTTAATCAATAACCTCTTTTATGATTAAGTCAACACGCTAGTTTAGATTTACCCATTTTTAGATTCAAATGTCTATGTATGATTATTTAAAGTGATATAACTTTTTTATTTATAAACCGATTAACATGAAATAAACACTAAATGTTATGTGGAGTAAACCTCAACACAATAAAGAAATCCACATTGCAATCGGTTTAGGGGTTACTGAGATTAGCGTGCACAAACGTACAGACAAACAGACATACAGATATACAGACAAACAGACAAAAATTCTAAAATTCATTGTTTTGGGTTCTATTGCGTTCATAAAGCCCCCCTTTTTTTTTTTTTTTTTTTTTATTGTAAGGGAAAATCCTCGTAGGATGCTATGCCGGACTCTTACCGACTAAAAAACCTCACGTAACGCCTAACAGCCTATGGTTGAGAGCCCCGGGAAAGCCCTCAGGAAGGATGTCCCGTGACTCCCAACAGACCTACGGCCACCAATGCGGCCTCGCCCAGGGGGTGGTTCGGGTGCAATCCCGCGTCTATGGGGAGTTTCGGGTGTGACCCCGCTTCTAAGGGGGGGCGTGCGTGAGTTGCTCACGTCACGCTGCCGTCATGGGCCTGCTTCTGTAAGGATGGTGAGCGGCCCTCTCACCGTCCTCAGACCCCCGGTCATGGAGGCCGATAGTCCTCGGCGAAGACACGTCGGCGGCGCCCAGGGCGCCGACTTCGGAACTCGGGTGGGAGAGTTCTCTCCAGCACCCGGCCCGCCGCCTCCTTCGCGAGCATGACCTGCTCGCAGAAAGAGGCGGCGCAGTCCCACTTACTCCCGCTGGAGAGCATGGCTCGCACCATGGCCTCGAGCGAGAGAGTGTCCACGCCCAGACCCACTACGAGGACGCCGTGGACGGAGTGGAGCGCCGTGTCATCGCTGCGGTCCTCGCAGTGCTGACACTCGGCCGTGGTTTCCCGGTGTTTTCGCCACAGATACCTACCGAAGCTACCGTGCCCGGCAAGCATCTGTGTCAACCGGTAGGAGAGAGCACCGTGTCTTCTCTCCAGCCACTCGTCCATGACCGGTCTGACGGCCGCGATTGTGGCGAATCCCCCCTTTGGTTGCTCAAGTCGCACCTTCCATGTCTCCACGGTTTCCTGGTGGAGCAGGGTTCGCTGGGCCTCGATTTCTGGAGACGCAGGCCTTTGGCCCCGCTCCAGCGCCTCCTTGCGCCATCTGAACAGTGACGCAAGGGCTCTCGCTTCCAGGTCCCATGGAGGGGTCCCGGCTAGGAGACATGCCGCCTCACCGGAGATCGTGCGGTATCCTCTTATCACCCCGACGGCCATCACTCTCTGCGGGCTCAGGAGTCTAGCCTCATTGCTGGCCGTCAGGGTCTCCGCCCATACGGGAGCCCCGTACAGGGCCATGCTTCGCACGATCCCCAGGTACAGCCTCCTGTAGGGAGCGTTGGGTCCCCTGATGTTGGGCATCAGCCGCGCGAGTGCGGCCGATGCTCCCCTCAGTTTTGGGACCAAACTTCGGAAGTGATGTCCGAAGTTCCACCGGCCATCGAGTACGAGCCCCAGATACTTCATCGAGGGCTCGATGCCGATGCTGACGCCCCTTACCTGTAGGCTGGATCCCGCAGGTGGCCCCATCCGAGGTCCGTGGAAGCACAGAGCCTCGGATTTGTGAAGGGCGACCTCGAGACCCAGCCGCCGAATCCGACCCACGACCTGAGCAACCCCTGCCGTGGCCTTAAGTGCTGCAACGGACCACGCAGCACCCAGTCGTAACCGATGTTCCACAGGAGCGGCCCTAAAACCGATCCCTGTGGAACACCGCACGACACATCTCGCCGACCCGGCCCTAGCCAGCTCGGGTAAGTTATGGCTCTCTGGGAGAGATAAGCCCCGACAATTCGACGGAGGTAGGGAGGCACTCCATGATAGATAAGCGCCTCCCTGACGCAGCTCCAGGGCAAGGTGTTGAATGCGTTGGCGATGTCGAGAGACACCGCCACCACCACCTCACCCTGTGAGACTGCTTCCTCCGTCAGGCCTCTAATGCGCATGATCGCGTCCACAGTGGAGCGTCCCTGACGGAAGCCAAACTGACTATCCTCCAGATCAGGCCCCACACGTGTGAGGTGCCCGACGAGGCGTTGTGCAATAATGCGCTCAAAGAGCTTGCACACCTCGTCGAGCAGCACGATCGGCCGGGACCCTGATGGGGAGTTTGCCGGCCGCCCCGCCGTTCGGATCAAGACCAGTTTCCCTGTCTTCCAGACCTTAGGAAACTGGCCTTTTTCGAGGCATGCGCTATAAAGACCTATAAGTCGAGGCCCAAGCTCCTCGAGAGCCAGGACCCACGCTCGGCCTGGAATGCCGTCGGGTCCAGGGGCGGTGTTTTTGCGGGATTTAAGCCGCAGAACAGCCGCCCCTAACTCACCCTCGGTGACTACGGGCACGTCGTTCTCGCTGCCTTCCGCGTTGGGCGCCTGAGACAGAGCCATGCGCGGAGGAATGTGTTCCTCCGCTCTCGACGGGAACAAGGAGTCCAGGACCAACTCCAGCCGCTCTTGGAGCCGGCTGGAGAGTCTGGGTCAGTGGGGGCGCCTTAGGGCGTAATTTGCCTCTTACCATGAGGTACGGGCGCCCTCACGGGTTCCGCTCCAGAGTCTCCATCAGCTCTTCGCGGCCCAATTTTTTGGACTGCTTGATGGCGGTCTGGAGGGCCCTCTTGGCCTCCCTGTACCCATCGTAGAGCTCCGTCTCTCGGGCTGCCGCATCGTCTGGGCGGCGATGCCTCCGGCGAAACCTGGTGTACCGGCGGCGCGCGGTAACGCAATCCACGCGCAACTGCGCGATTTCCGGCGTCCACCAGTACACCTGTTTCCTCGCCGGTCTGGGCCTAGCCATGGGCATCGCCGCATCGCAGATGTGCGACATGGCTCTCCCGAACCACTCCACCTCGGTATCAACATCGGCAGGCCTTTCCGCTGTCGGAATCCAGGCCTGCACGATGGTCGCCTCCAGGAGAGCCACCCGATCAAGGCGATGGAGTACCCAACGCGGTTGCGACGCATGCAGCGAGAACGACGTCCAGCTCAGGGAGCCATATCTCAAACTGATGCTGGTAGAGGCTCGGCGAGATGTAAACGGCCACGACAGCCACACCCTCATATTCCGCCGCGACGCAACCCGGGCCCCTAGCAATAAGCGCCAGGCGCGAGTCGTCCGCGCCGGTCCCCCCAAAGATGGTCGCCAGGCCACCGGGCTTCCCGGGTGAACCCAGTACGGCTCGGCGACGACGACGATGTTAATGGACCACTGCCTGATGCTCTGGTACAGAAGGTCCTGAGCACCAGTGCAGTGGTTCAGGTTCACCTGTAGGATGCGGATATGGGTGTCCATTAATGGACGTCCATTTCCGCACCCTGCCGCGAACGTGCACCCACACCCTCACCCCCCCGTGCGGACGGACGGGGCTTCGGCCTTGAGGCAGCGCAGGACTTACTGCCCGCCCGGTGGTCAGCCTCCTTGCCCTCCGCCACGCATTTGAAACAGTGTGGCGGAGCGTCACAGGCAAGGGCCGTGTGACCGGGCTGACTACAGCGGAAGCACCGGTTTCCCACGGTGACTTCCGCCGTACACTGCACTCCTACATGCCCCACGACCAGGTACCTATTGCACCTGTCTTCGCGGGGCTGCAGGAGATACACCTGCGCCCTCAGGAAGCCCCCAATAAGGAGGCTGCGTCCGTCCGCCACTTTCTGGGCCGCCGCGATGGGGCAGCTCACGACTGCGGACCCGTGACCGGTGGGGCCAAAGCGAATTTCGCCTGACCTCACCTGGTCGGGGGGACAGCCGCTCGCCTCCACGACGGCGGAGATTATCTTCTCCATCGTGGCCGCGTCATCCAGACCCGAAATGCGCAGACTCGCGCATTTGTTTGGTCTGGTGACGCGGACGTCGCCCGTGTCCAGCGACGCCCTCAGCTTTGCCGCTAGGTCATCAGCCTTGAGACCTCGAGGAGGCGTGCTCCGGTGCGCGTCACCTTGCACCGGAGACCTTCCTCATCTCGAGGGCCTTGAGGTCGACTGAGGCTTTCGCCTGCCTCAGTACCTCGGCGTACCCCACGCCCTTCGCCTTGCCCTCAGTCGTCACCGTGATGACGACGGCAGTGGAGCGAAGAGCGCGGAGCCTCTTTGGTGCCTTCGCCGCGGCGGCCTTTGCCGCTTTGGTAGCCTCTTTAGACGCCTTCTTGGCAGCCCTTGCTGCCTTTTTGGCGGCCTTAGCCGCCTTCTTCTTTGCTCCCGCCACCTCCCAGATCCCCTCTCTAGAGGGAATCTGGGGTGCAGCGGGAGCGCTGGCTGTGCTAGGGGAGGCGGGGTTGCCACCTCCACCAGGTGCCGTCTTCTTCTTGGGGGCGGAGGCCTTCCGCTGGAGACCGGGAGATCCACTGGGTGCAGCCGTCGTCGCGTACAACGGGACGACGGGTGCCGCCAGCGGTGGGCGGTATGCCCGGTCCTCGAGAGGTGGCGCTCGATGGTCTCCAGCAGTTGGACCATCGTCAGGGTCGCCTTAGGTGCACGGGGAGCGGGGGTTTTCACACCCCGAGCCTCCCCGGCCCCCTGGACGAGCTGCGTAAGCTTGTCCGCGGGCAGAGGTCGGCTTTCCGACCTCTACCCGCGGAGGTGGCCACTACCTTCCTAGGAAGGTCCTCCTCGCTCGTCGATGACACAGATCCAGGCCGACGGAACAGGCCTTTGCCTGGTCCGCAGGACCTGGGTCTCTTCCTGCCGACTTCTTCGGCATGGAGACCGGGTGTATCCTCGGTCTCAGAAACTACGTCGACAGCCGACTCCATCTCCGAGTCAGCATGCGTGGACGCGACCTCCGCGTCGCTGTGGGTGGTTTTGAGGCACATCCTTGGGCCTGTAGGACTGTGGTGACCCCTCCCATATACCACCTGGGATGAACCCTGGCGGGGGTCGACATGACGGATCATGCCAAGTGATTCCCCGGACACTGTCCGGGTGCGCTCCTGGGTAGTTCCTTTCGAAGAATTTGCCTCAGTCATGTTGTTTTTTGCGTTTATAGTCCGCCGACTTTTTAGGGTGGGAGTGGGGAAGTTGGGAGAGGATGTGAGGATGGGAATGGTCGGAAGGTGGGAGTGACGCCCTAGGCACTGAGTTCCCCCCAGCGATGCAACAAATAGCCGGGCGTCAGAGCGTGAGTTTCGGGGTAATTTTTTAAAGAGGTTTTCTTCCTCGCAACTCCAGAGAGCCACCGTGCCCGTCTGTTGCCAGACGGGGTTACGGCTCGGCCGAACGATGATTCCTATGGAACCGTGTACTTCGCCACTGATCACTCAGTGGCGAAGTACTCGTCGCCCTGGGAGTGGTCCACTAAGTACGCTCTGCATAACAGAGCGCATGTGGAGAACTCCAAACCGGCCATAAAGGCCCCCCCCCTCCTTGGTGGACTATTGGCCGTGGGCGACGACGTGCGCCTCAGGCGAAGTCCACATCGTCGTCCACGTTACCAGGATGTACCACGTGGAGGTTGTCCTACCCAGCACCCCTAAAGCCCCCCTATAATATTTTTTCTTATTTATCTTCCATGTACAGACCGCGACCTGTTGCAATTTTATTATATGTATGGATATTGATGATGAATTTTAAACGGAACACCCATAGAACGAAATGGGTTTTGCCGTATTTTGGTAAGGAAACCTTCGTGCGTGAGTTCGACTCACACTTGGCCGTTTTCTGTTTTTGTACCTATTCATTTTGTTTCGTCTGTTTGTTTTACCTGTTGTTTGTGCAAAATTGAAATTTACCTGGTCGAAACAAAGGCGGTTGTGTCATTTGTTAGGTCAGACAAGTGTGCGAATACGCATAATTTTAGATATTTAGGTACATAAAACTTACAAATTTTTATATACAATGACTGAATTTTACTCTATTCTTTATAATATAAAATTGTAAAAAAAGCTGTGACTGTACATTCAAGATAATTTTTTAAAAAATAACTTAAATCGACTAATTTTGTGCTTCCGAGTCCAAATCTATGATTATTTTCTTCGTGTCTGTTTGTTTATTTGCTCGGGGTTGGAGCAAAATCCAGTGTCCTAATCAAAATTTTACTGTTTGGATTTTGTAGGTATATATTAAACTTAGACAACACTTTTTGTTTCATCAAAATCGGACCAGCAAAACTGATAGTACAGCTTGAACTATGTTTCACTAGACGCCCTTACGATGCCTTACTTTCTGAACCTCGTATCTCAAAAAATGCAACTTTTCAGGAGACCAAAAAAACTGTCTATCTTTTCATACTTTGAAAATTTTGTTAAAATTTAAATGCAGATATTTAGATAGAGATTACAGCTATGTGTATAGATGAAATAATCATGAAAATCTTTTTCAATTTTAGCATAAAACGCATTTTAGAAGATACGAGTTTGCTGAATAGTCATTTAACTTCATTCTTGTAACTTGATGTCTAAGTTACTTGTTTGTCGCATTAATATCCATACTAAATCACACAAACACATACATACATACATAGACTTGGCCATGCCTTTATCAGTAAGTCCACACGCTTTTATCCCCAAAAGGATAGGCAGAGACAAAAAAATTTGCTTTTATCCCACGTGTGCCGAATTGCTGTGTTAAAATGGACCGACGTAGGTTGTGACTGTTGTAACCCCGTTCATTCTAAATTATGCAATGAAAACGCTTTTTCTATATAAAATAATATGTATTAAAAAAGAAGCTGGGCATCCCCCTTAAAGGCGCTCTTGCTAGCCCTATTGTAAGCTGCTTTGAAGGGGATCACGTTTGTGCCCTGCACCGCTCGAGCCCCCCTGACCCAGGCGTTATTTCTATTGAATAACTTCAAAACTCACCCCTTCGGTGAGTTTTTGGAAGTTGGCGACATCAGTATTATGGATAATACACTGGATTCACTAGCAATGGTTGAGGCATCTGATGAAGCCTTATGTACCTGCATAGCAATGTTGACTCCATTGGACAGACGCACCGTAATCGCAGGGTCTATTCCAGTCTGCCAACATGTTGTCCCATAATCACCGCGTTATATTACCCAGAGGTCATCCACCAACACACTATATTGTGCTGAATAACTCGTCAGCCCTAGGTAGGTCGAGCACATGATCCGATCTGTGCGATATTCGTGTGATGCCGCGAACCACTTGGGTCTGATCCTGGGAGAACGAAGGCGGGGGCGGCACGTCCCACTAGATTAATCTTGAGGGACACCAGCCACTTAGTGTAGTGGCCTCTGAAGTCCCTCAGAAACCTCAAGTCAATGTCAGTCCTCTCCACCTCATCAGCTCTCTCGCTGAAGTTTTGAAACGGCCTGGTTGTCTCAGCTTTCCCTTTGTAGTACCAGTAGACTAACATGTATGTAGTCTGGTTCGTGGAATCATGATCAACTTGTAGCCAAAAGACGGAGAAAGACGGGGCCTCAAGGCACCGGTAACGGTGACAGCAAACATCCTCCCTAATGAACGCGCACACCCGGGCCCAGCTTTATCTCGTAATTGCTCCTCGATGATATAGGTGCACAGGTACAGTGATACTGAATTTCAATGAAAACCCTTGTAATACAATAGGTAAAGTTACGTAGCCGGCACTTTAACTATTTGATTTAGTAGTGGATGGTTGGGTTGACTCAAAAACCGACGCAAAATAATTGATGTCCCTTGGACAGCATTTAGGACTATCATCTTGTTCTTGTAGAAACTAAAATTTAAGCAGAGATTATCATCGAAGATTATACGAATCCTCAAATATTTCGTACAAGTTATTCGAAACGAAATCTCCACGAACCTGTTTGTTATCTAGGGACATGTACAGGGCAAAAGATTGTGCGTACGATCACCTATGCGATGGACAAACCTCGTGAAAGTAATAACACAAACCTATATACATAGGTCAGAGTTCAAGGGACGCTGATGAATGAATCATGGGGGCTGTTTAACCATTCAAAATACGACTTTCTTTACAAGAGTAAACGACTAAGAAGAAGAACTATTGTAGCTATTTATTAGCTCACAAACTAGACTAAGACACCTGCATCTATAGAATCCGACTACTACTTCTCTTCCAAGAGTAAACGACTAAAAAGAAGAACTATTTGTAGCTATTTATTAGCTCACAAACTAGAGCTAGACTAACACACCTGTTGTCAAATTTAAATTTATTTTTAATAAGCTTTTATTAGGTCGTCGTGTATGTAACTAACAATGTAATGGAATCTAAGGATACTAATTTAACCATCTTCTAAGGATCGTAGCGTCATGAAAATTGGCAGATGTATGTAGTTCTGATGACAATACGATAATATGGTACTGTCAAACTGATATGATGATGGAGCCGGAAGATAAACACAAAAAACAAGTGGAATCTAAGGTAGCTAATTTAACCAGCTTCCAAGGATCGTAGGGTCATGAAAATTGGCAGTTGTATGTAGTTCTGATGACAATACAATAAAATGGTACTGTCAAACCGATATGATGATGGAGCCGGAAGATAGGCACTGAAACTTCGATGGAAAAAGTGGAATCTAAGGATACTAATTTAACCATCTTCCAAGGATTGTAGCGTCATGAAAATTGACAGATGTATGTAGTTCTGATGACAATACAATAATATGGTACTGTCAAACTGATATGATGATGGAGCCGGAAGATAGGCACAGAAAACAAGTGGAATCTAAGGTAGCTAATTTAACCAGCTTCCAAGGATCGTAGGGTCATGAAAATTGGCAGCTGTATGTAGTTCTGATGACAATACAATAATATGGTACTGTCAAACTGATATGATGATGGAACCGGAAGATATGTACTGACACTTCATGATGGAATATCGTATTATATCTATTTTTGGATTCGTCAGAAAAGTTTTGTAATGAACTTTGAACAAGCTTAAGTTTCAAGGTTATAACAAACCTTCTTTTAAATAACTTGTAAAACTATGCAATGGAATCTCAGGTAACTAATTTAACCATCTTCCAAGGATCGCAGCGTTATGAAAATTGGCAGATGTTTGTAGTTCTGATAACAATACAATAATATGGTGCTGTCAAACTGATCTGATGATGGAGTCGTAAGATATGAACTGTAACTTCATGATTGAACATCGTATCATAGCTGTGTTTGGATTTGTTAGGAAAGTCGTGTAATGAGCTTAGACCACGATTAGGGTTTAAGGTTATAACAAACCTGTTATATATTGAAGTTAATATTGAGTGTAAATATTGACATAGGTACCTGCAGAAAATGTATATGTATTAGAGTAATAATGAAATATTTTCACATTAGTCGAACTCAGACAAAACACCATGTAATACAGAAATTCCTACTAATATTATAAATGCGAAAGTAACTTTGTCTGTCTGTCTGTTACGTTTTCATGTCTTCATTTCATGAATTTGATGAAATTTGTTATAAAGATAGTTTGAGTTTAAGAGAAGGACATAGGTTACTTTTTAACTGACTGCGCGAAAGGAGGGTAATGATTTTATGCGATAACGACTTCTACGCGGATGAAGCCGCAGGGAACAGCTAGTTAAGGTATAAATGTTGTGACTAAAAAGTATAAAATAAATAAATGGTTTAAAAAACCCTAGAAAAATACGCTTTTATAATGCACGAAAAACCCCAAAAATAAATTATGGATCGTTCAAGTTGCCTCTATTTCTGGGATGAAGTGTAAACTATGTGCTTTTAGTTATAATATTTGATTATAAAAGCGTGGGGCGCTAGAACAAGAAAGACTTTTTTGTAAGCATATTCCTATTAATACTAATCCTTATATAATAAAAATCCTGGCGAAAGCTGCATGAGGTCGCATAAGAGCATAACGTTTATGCTGCCAGAGGGAACGCCTCTTCTTTCAGGCAATTAAGTAGATACATGAGTGAGGGGAATACGTTAACAGTGGCAAAATGTAGAGTTCTTGTTCGAGAACGAGATATCTTTGGTTACCGTTAAAAACCCGCTTGGGGATATATGCTTTTGTATTCCTATTACGTAATTACTACATATTGTACTAAATATCTCGGAATGCCGAAACTTTGGCAAAAGTGGCTGTCGAAAATGCGTAGGCGTGATTAACTACTTTACTTTTCAAGTAAGTATGTTATGTATTTCAATTAAAGCTATCATTGTTAATACATTTCTGAAATTTAAAATGATATTAATAATAATAAAAGTCACAATAGATATATAAAAGCGTGACAGTGTAAATTAATAGTTTATAAACACGAGAAAAACACGCTTTTATAAATGTGACCTTATCCTTAATCTGACAAGACATCATGCAGCTTCCGCCAGGAAAGTCTTTCCTGTTCCAGCGCCCCACGTTTTTGCAATCAAATATTATAACTAAAAGCACATAGTTTACGCTTCAGCCCAGAAATAGAGGCAACTTGAACGATCCATAATTTATTTTTGGGGTTTTTCGTGCATTATAAAAGCGTATTTTTCTAGAGTTTTTTAAACCATTTATTTATCTCTAAGTAAAACAACTTCGATCACAACAGTCATGCAAGAAACGACTAATGACTAATGCTTTCACAGAAAGTTTTTCAAAGTAGATAACCCTGCGGCCAATATCCTGCGCCCTACGGATTAAATTAGATTCTATTAAGGAACTTATGCATTTTTTTTACTAAAATTCATTGATACTACAATTGTGGCAACCTCGTATCTCGTGGACACGGTCACTTAAACGGGACACTTAGCCACGAAATAACATTCACAACCACGTATATTAAGGATACGAGTTTGACACAGTTATCAAAACAGGAGTATAAGAGATACCAGAATGATTTTTATTCGTTTTCATGGGTTAGACACAGCAAATCCAGTTAAGAGTCGGTTGCAGTTATAGAGCAAAATGAGAGCAATCGATTGATTAGAAAAAAGTAAAATCCCTATTTTCTAAGATACGAGGTTGAGAAAGTAAGGCATCGCTATGCGTTTCAGAGGTCAAAGTCGATTGGTAATTGGTTAAAATCACCTGGCGAACGAAGTCGTGGGCAAAAGCTAGTTAAAATATAATTAGGTATTCATTAGGTTTATAACTTAAAATGAGTACCGCAAAACGCTAATAATGTTTACATTATGTATAACAAAGAAATGGACTTGGGACACATTAATTAGCACTTTTATACAGTACACAATATTATCACTACATCAAAGCCCCCGCCGCGTCTGTCTGTCTGTTCGCGATATACTTAAAAAATTACGGCATGGAGCTTCATGCTGAGATCACCAATGGATAGAGTAGTTCTCGAGGAAGGTTTGCATATAATTATATAATTTGTTGAGTTTTTGTTTTCATTGACTAAAATATTACGGTTTTAGTTGGAGATGTCGGAAAAAAAAGCGTCTGGAAGCTTTTAACGAAAACGCTGCCTAAACCCTTCGAGGTATAACAAAATAATATGTTGTGGAATTGTGTATCTTTTATCGGGCCTACAGAAAAGTCCGCGGTAGAAAATGTTTATCTCTTGAGGATAGCAATCAACAGAAGTACTGGTGGACGCCGGAAATCGCAGTTACGCGCGGAGTGCGTTACCGCGCACCGCCGCCGCCGGTACACCAGGTTCCGCCGGAGGCGTTGACACCCAGACGATGCGGCAGTCCGAGAGACGGAGCTCTACGATAGCTACAAGGAGGCCAAGAGGGTCCTCCAGATGGCCATCAAGCGGTCCTAAAAGTTGGGCCGTAAAGAGCTGATGGAGACTCTCAGTAAGGCGCAAATTACGCCCTAAGGCGCCCCCACTGACTCACAGTCTCCAGCCGGCTAGAGGGAGTCCTGGACTCCTTGTTCCCATCAAGAGTGGAGGAACACATACCTCTGCGCATGGCTCCGTCTCAGGCACCCAACGCGGAAGGCAGCGGGAACGACGTGCCCGTAGTCACGGAGGGTGAGTTAGAGGCGTCAGTACTGCGGTTTAAATCCCGCAGAAACACCGCCCCTGGACCCGACGGCATTCCAGGCTGAGCGTGGTTCCTGGCTCTCGAGAAGCTTGGGCCTCGACGTATAGGGCTCTATAGCGCATGCTTCGAAAAAGGCCAGTTTCCCAAAGTCTAGAAGACAGGGAAACTGGTATGTATGTGGGTATGTAGTTTCCTCTACAATAGGTTACAGTTGAATTATTTAGTAGAATATATTTTGTACACAGTGTTACTAAAGCAGTAGGTACCGATGACACGCTTCTGGGAAGTCGAGAGTGATCCCAGGAGTTCCCAGGCGGTTCAGTAGTTTAGGTGAGGGTATATAATTTGTCCTGGAGTCAATAATGCAAATACTACAGAGTATTATTATTTTTATTTCACTTCCACAATATTAAAACTTATATCTAACTTAAAAACTAGGTACTCATCCGAATCCTTCAGGGATGGGACTTCCTTCCTTCAGGAATATGTACAATATAAGAATATGGCTCTACGCATATATTATTCATAAATAGCTGCCTTACGGGTATAGGCAGGGTTTTTAAACAAAGACTTGGAAGCTCATTCTGAAAAGAACAAACAATATATTTTATATACACCCTCTTCAACCATAGATTTCCCTAAACTTTCCCTTACTATTATTTTTAACCCCATTTTAAAACATTTAATATACAAAGAACATTACCCCCTTTTCTAAATTTCACAAACGCCTGCCTGATAAAATAAATTTACTTAAAATATACTTTTTTACATAAAAATTACCCACAATTAATTTACTTAATAAAATTGATGAAGTTGATGCTTACCAGAGCTTCCGTTTTCACATATAAAAATTTAGATAAATACTTGGGCTATTAAGCCACTCACTGATTATTTCAGTGGAATATATTTTATATAATAATTTACTTTGATGTAAAATTTCTTCGACAGTATGAAGTAAATTTAAAAAATTTAGTTAGTTCCTGATTTTTTTCTATTCTACTAATTCGCACGCTTATATATAGCTTAAATCCCACCATATCTCCTTCCATCAAATATCCCTACTATGACACTATTAAGGACACACCCCTTATACCGACCTAAGCATAACCATTATACCTACGCTTAATAGCGCCTAATAAACTAATTACAGCAAATCTATGATTTACGCCACAATATCCCCTCCCCAAGAGAAAATTTTGTCCCTATAGACAAAATTTAAGAATACTAATTCAATTTAAAAAAATTGAATTAGTATATAACAATCAATCTATAACAACTGTATTACTTAGATAATGTCTCCCAAAATAAATAATTTAAATATTCCAATAGAGTAACTCTGATGGTGTTCACAAGATAGATAGAAGAAAAGACGTATTTAAGGCTTAATATTAAGAAATCCAGGTAATACGAACCGCCTGAATGTAATATAGAATATGGCTTAAATTGAAGACTGAGATTTCTATAACCGTCTCAGAGAAGAAAATTTATATAACAACATATACAACGATGTAATAACATTGTATATGTCTATATAACTGAATGCAATATATTTGCATATGATAAGCAAGCCTTTAAGAGCTTCCTATAGTACCACGTAAATCTGCGAGGGCAAGCTTACCGCTTCCGAGTGGCAGTATTTACTACAAAAAAACCAAGAAACAGAAATATAGCACTGAATACACCTACAGAATCATCCTACCAGAATTCTAACCAAAAATATACAAACAACCCAGAAAAAAAAATCACATTTACCAACCTTAACATTTCACTGAAATCCAAATCCAATATGTAATAACGTTTTCAAAACGTATGCATCACTATTACATAATGCATGTGCATAAAACTTTCATAACTTTGTAATTCTTAATCCTTTGTAATTTTATAAACTCACGGCACGTACAAAACTTTCACATAACATGACAATGAATTCACAATGTGACCTCAAGCTTAACAATATTTCGAGGTACCCTCATAAATTTTCACAATTATTCATAAGGTCTCTTACACACTGACTTAAGTTTCTCGTGTATGTTTGACTGTCCGCGACAACATCCTAAAGTAATTTAACGTTCATTTTTAAATAACTGACCTGACATTGTTATTCTTGTCTTACTTACTTTAATTTAACTTGATAAAAATTTAAAAATAACATGAAGTTACTTTTGTTCTAGAATAGGGGAAAGAATTTTTTTTTTTTTTTTGTATGCAAAGTACCTACTGACTATTTCAAACTTTCATAATTCACCAGACTCACCCATTCCTTTGAATAATGTGCCTTTCATACCTCATATTCATCCCTTTCATATATTCATACATACTCATACATTTCACGCTCATAAAACACTCATGCACACTTGTGTCATCAATACAATCACATGATGACGCAATTCTTATATACAAGAGAATTTAGCTTTATTTTACACTAAATCTCAACATTATTCATTAAAACTGTATCTTGTCCTTACGCTTATGGAATTCTGTAATGAAATGCAGTCTGTAAGCAGCCTAAACGATATTCAAATGATATTCACAACTACCCATACTTAGGAGAAAAAAGAATTTACTACGATCTACATATAAAAAATATTTTTGGTTATGAAGTTACTTTATTGACTTTTCTTATGAAGATTATAATTTATTATTTTTTTTTGTAATTATTAAGTTTTAAATATTCGTATTGCTAACTATTATGCAGCATTTTTGAAATGATGTAATGATGAACTTTGTAACCTACCCCAAAATTTTTTTATATTACTAAGGTGGCTATCGATATAGAAAATATATAACTTTATGAAGGTGGCAAACAAACATACGGCCCACCAGAAGGACTGGCGGTTACCGCAGCCTATGAACATTTGCCTCACCATAGGCGACAAACTCATGCTGCCGACCCTGTAAAACCCTTTTACGACCCTTTTTAAAGAACCCCATACTATTTTTGCCGTAGAAACCGGCTCATAACCGCGAATTACTACTTTATAAGTTAATTTATTTTTATTTAGCAAGAAATACCTAATTTTAATAATATTCATATTAAACGGCTCTGGTAAGCACCGAATCACTCACAATTTTTAAGACACAAATCACTTTCTCTATTCACATAGAACTACAATATCATTCAGATTTTCCTGAAACAATACACAAATTATATAAAACAAAACCTACCGTGACTGGTTTGCATTAGATATCTTTAAAACATTAACAACAATTTTACTTCTACAAGAAGGTTCGTACAATTTTATTAATGTGGGTATATTTTTTGCGTTAAATTTATTACAAGGAATATTAAAAACAATGAGGGTAGAATTTTTTCCTTATGATGAACAATACAAAATATGAATATGACTATAAGCCAACAATATATAATAAAAGATATTCTACTATTACAGTTTCAAATAAAATAACTGTAATTAAATTTGGGGACAAGCTACGTTAATAAAAATGATGTTAGCAAATTTTCAAATTTCGGAATACCCGTTTAGCCAAAAATTTATTTAAATGCAAAAAAATGTTCAAATTTCGGGCATCCAGACTCGCATAGGCCAAGGGCGTCTGTTCCTTGAAGTAGCACAAATTTCGGGGGAGGCTACCTGCTAGCGGGAAACACCTTACAATAAAAATTATTAATTATATAGGAGTCACTAGACCCAGCAAATCTGTAATACCCAAATAAGCTATCAACTCCAGGACAATTAATTAAGTTCGGGCGCCATGACACGCTTCTGGGAAGTCGAGAGTGATCCCAGGAGTTCCCAGGCGGTTCAGTAGTTTAGGTGAGGGTATATAATTTGTCCTGGAGTCAATAATGCAAATACTACAGAGTATTATTATTTTTATTTCACTTCCACAATATTAAAACTTATATCTAACTTAAAAACTAGGTACTCATCCGAATCCTTCAGGGATGGGACTTCCTTCCTTCAGGAATATGTACAATATAAGAATATGGCTCTACGCATATATTATTCATAAATAGCTGCCTTACGGGTATAGGCAGGGTTTTTAAACAAAGACTTGGAAGCTCATTCTGAAAAGAACAAACAATATATTTTATATACACCCTCTTCAACCATAGATTTCCCTAAACTTTCCCTTACTATTATTTTTAACCCCATTTTAAAACATTTAATATACAAAGAACATTACCCCCTTTTCTAAATTTCACAAACGCCTGCCTGATAAAATAAATTTACTTAAAATATACTTTTTTACATAAAAATTACCCACAATTAATTTACTTAATAAAATTGATGAAGTTGATGCTTACCAGAGCTTCCGTTTTCACATATAAAAATTTAGATAAATACTTGGGCTATTAAGCCACTCACTGATTATTTCAGTGGAATATATTTTATATAATAATTTACTTTGATGTAAAATTTCTTCGACAGTATGAAGTAAATTAAAAAAATTTAGTTAGTTCCTGATTTTTTTCTATTCTACTAATTCGCACGCTTATATATAGCTTAAATCCCACCATATCTCCTTCCATCAAATATCCCTACTATGACACTATTAAGGACACACCCCTTATACCGACCTAAGTATAACCATTATACCTACGCTTAATAGCGCCTAATAAACTAATTACAGCAAATCTATGATTTACGCCACACCGAATTATGATAATAAATAAGGAAAAAACAGATTTAATTTTGTTATAACTGATTCTGATAGTCACGATTTAAATCAATATAATATTTGTTATACTTAAATGAAAAAGAAGTAAGTGTAAATAAATGAATAGTTTATAAAGCTCTAGAAAAACACGCTTTTATAAATGCCCGTAAAATCACAAAAATAAATAATGAATCGTTCAAGTTACATTTCTCCGTTGAAGTATTAACCATGTGCTTTTAATATTTATAATATTTGATTGTAAAAGCGCGGGGCGCTGGAACAAGAAAAACTTTCCTGGTTTCTGTTCCTGCCTGATGTCTTGTTAGGTTAGGGTTAAGGTCACATTCATAGTAATCATGTGATATGAATACAAACGCATATATCCCCGAGTGGGTTATCAAAGGTAACCAAAGATAATTATATCGTCCTCGAACAAGAATTCTACATTTTGCCACTGTTGACGCATTTCCTTTATGTACTTAATTGCTGGAAAGAGGAGGCGATCCCTTTGGCTGCATGAACGTTATGCTCTTGTGCGACCTCATGCAGCTTCCGATTTGCTTACAAAAAAATCTTTACTGTTCTAGCGCCCCACGCTTTTACAATCAAATATTATAATTATTAAAAGCACATAGTTTATACTTTAACGCAGAAATGTAACTTGAACGATCCAGCATTTATTTTAGTGTTTTACGTGCATTTATAAAAGCGTGTTGTTCTAGAGTTTTTTAAACTATTAATTTATTTAATACTTTTTATTCTTATATAATGAAATATTTTTAACATTTATACATTTACTAGCTTTTCCCCGCGGCTTCATCCGCGTAGAAGTCGGTATCGCGTAAAATCATTACCTTCCCTCCTTTGGCGCAGTCACTTAAAAACTAGGCTATGTCCTAACTAACTTTATTCCAAATTTCATTAAAATCCGTTCAGCGGTTTAGGCTTGAAACGTAACAGACACACAGACAGACTGAGTTACTTTCGCATTTATAATACTAGTAGGGATTTTAAGTATAGGTGAATGAGCCCTCCATGGGACCTGGAAGCGAGAGCCATTGCGTCACTATTCAGATGGCGCAAGGAGGCGCTGAAGCGGGGCCAAAGGCCTGCGGCTCGAAAAATCAAGGCCCAGCGGTCCCTGCTCCACCAGGAAACCGTGGAGACATGGAGGGTGCAACTTGAGCAACCAAAGGGGGGATTCGCCACAATCGCGGCCGTCAGACCGGTCATGGACGAGTGGCTGGAGAGAAGACACGGTGCTCTCTCCTACCGGTTGACACAGATGCTTGCCGGGCACGGTAGCTTCGGTAGGTATCTGTAGCGAAAACACCGGGAAACCACGGCCTAGTGTCAGCACTATGAAGACCAGAGCGATGACACGGCGCTCCACACGCTGGTGAAGTGCACGGCGTGGGCGCAACAGCGCCAAGTCCTCGTAGTGGGTCTGGGCGTGGACACTCTCTCGCTCGAGACCATGGTGCGAGCCATGCTCTCCAGCGGGAGTAAGTGGGACTGCGCCGCCTCTTTCTGCAAGCAGGTCATGTTCGTGAAGGAGGCGGCGGGCCGGGTGCGGGAGAGAGCTCTCCCACCCGAGTTCCGCAGTCGGCGGCCTGGACGCCGCCGACGTGTCTTCGCCGAGGACTATCGGCCTCCATGACCGGGGGTCTGAGGACGGTGAGAGGGCCGCTTACCATCCTTACAGAAGCAGGCCCATGACGGCAGCGTGACGTGAGCAACTCACGCATGCCCCCCTTTAGAAGCGGGATAACACCCGAGCCCGCATCCTCTCCAGCTCCGCTAGTGTGTCTGTATTGCATGGTGTTTTAGCTGTCAGCTAAGAACAATCTAGCTCGCGCATGTTTTGTTTAAGTAGGTTGTTCAGATGATGAAGGGGTAAGACCTTCATGTGAGTGAGTGAGTGTAGTATGCAAATTACTCAGGTCGCGCGCAGATTCATGCTAGCCATGGGTCTTTACAGTCCCAACGAGCAAAAAGCGGTCCTAAGACCAATTTTCAATAGACTTATAACGAACTCATAAGAGCTTACAAGCCCGGAAAAGGGCCCACTTTATTAGTGTATTCAGTTTTTTAACAGTCTTATAGTACCCTCATGGAATTCAACTAACGACTGTAACAGCCGTGTAGCGACATTTTGTAAAACCATACAATCCTACCAAATCTATTAATAGTCTCTTAGAAAACTAAACTAGATAGTTATGCACTTTACAACTGTTCTACAAGTTCTCATTTCGTTCATTTCGTTCAGTCAATCATTCAGTTATCAATATTGGGAGTTTTACACACTCCGTGTACATAATACTAAAAACTTTATTAAAATACTTACTAATAATATTTTGGACATTATTAAGGCAAGTTATATGATAATTTTTCAGAGTCCTCGTATTTCATGATGTTAATCAAAAACGTACTGGGAACTCGTATTTCTCGTGCAACATACCAAGTTTCTGGTGAAAATTTTAAAGCCCCTCTTAAAATAAGTAATTATACATTCGTATTCATTATTTTAAAATAACAAAATGTTCCCCATTAGTCATTTTCGGTTGCCATTTTTAGTTTAGCATTTGGAAGTGTTCTACTAAACCTCTATAGACAAACTCGGTTCTATAATGTCTCATAGTCGCTGCATTCACTCGCCATGTTTTATCTTTTGGGGATCCGTGGTGAAATTAGAAAAACGCTAAATATACAACCTAATATTGAAATAACACCTGTAGGTGGTATTTGTGTTGATGAATATAAGCAGGTGTGTATTTATTGACGATTTGTGTAAGTAATTAATATTTTTTTCAGTTAATGCGCTTTTGCTCTAATACTAACAGTACAAGTTTGTCATATTTATTCATGAGCATAATCACCACATAAGTGGTTTGGTGCTACAAATTTACTTATTAGGTTTTTTGATTTAAGTAATTTATTTCCTATTAATTTTAATTTTGTTTTTAATTTAACTTATTCTAATTTTACTGTAATTTAATTTTTTGTGTTGTCAATTTCGAATAATTTTATATATAATGCATCTTAGGACTATTCCGAAGACATTCAGAGCAATGAGTTACCAACTCCCAAGATACGAGCATGTCTCAGTTTGGGGTTGGTGTGTCATTGAGAGCGGGTATATGTCCTGAGCCGTGCTCGGCAGAAAAAAATGCAATAGAGCTGCGAAAAGCACGGGGGACGGGGCGGCGATTCTCGGGCGCACGGCGTGTGTGTGTGGGGGGGGGGGGGGGGCTTGTCGGTGGATTCCTGTCCGCCTTTGATCAATATTGTTGATCGAAGCCGTCCGCTCATTCATCTCATGTCATGTGAATTCGGGAGTCGAAGCTCTGTCAAGACTCGACTGGTCGCGGATTGTTTTTACTGGCTATACCCGACCTCATCTACCTCTCATTTTGCCCAGTACAAGAATTGCGCAATATCTACATTAATGTACAATTATACCTATTATGTATTTTATGTGTTACTTGTACTTTATGTGAATAAATATATTATATTATTATATTATATTACTTCTTCTGTATTTGCGTCATAGTCCAATATACCTACGGAACCCTTGCCAGGTTTTGTGACTTGAACTTCACAAGGTCGTACTGCGAATCAAAAGAACTTTTTTGGCCCAAACCACCTATTGCAAGGGTAAATAATTTTATAATGACTTTACCAACGAATCAACAAGTGTTTCTTTGACAATAACAGTATTGAACTTAGCTCGTATAAAATCATTACACTTATAATAGCATTTGGCAAGTATGTTATTAGTAAAAGTAGTATCATTATAAGCTCGCATTAAACTAGATTCAATTACGACTTACAAATGGTTTTATAAAACTACTTTATTTGTAACGGATTCAAATATTGTACTTATTAGCGCTTATAAAACTAAGTAACAAGTGTAAATGGAATCAAGTGTATTTACACTTATGGGCAGCTTTAATAGGAGATTCGGGTCTATGGTAGCCTAATAAGCAATCTTAAAAGCGCTTACAAGTGCTGGTTATAAAAACCCTTTATCTTAAGTCTGATTGCTCTTACTAAAAGACCAAATAGCATTTTCTGAGACGCATAAAAGAGTAATTGCGAACGCCAAAATCAATATAAGAATATTATAAGTGTCTTATTCCTATAACATATGTGTTCTGAGACTATTTTGCTTGTTGGGAGTGACCTACGTCTGGTATGGAGATGCAAGCCGTAAGGATTAGCCTACAGTATGTATAGGGTTCTTCAAAAGGGGTCTTTGAAGGTTTTTACAGGGTCGGCAGCACGAGAGTGGTGCCTCTGGTGTTGCAAGCGTTCACTGGCTGCGGTGACCACCAGTCCTTTTGGTGGGTCGTATGCTTGCCTGCCACCTTAGTGGTAGGTATATAAAAAAAGTGCCGAAGGGAGGCATCTTGTTGTTCAATTCATACCATAATCTGAAGTGGGTACAGGATGGAAGTCCCACTACTTTGCCGGATGGAGGCATTGCGTTGTGTTAAGAGTATTGCATACTCATACTGAACTCACCGATTTCGATTTAATTTTACTACTGTGATCAGCAATACTAAGGAGATCAAAATAATCAAGAGTAAAAAACAGCAGAAACACAGCAATAGGCTCACCACCTATTGCGTGGGACATAAAACTATAAGGTGAAATGTGGGCGTATACTGTGCCTCTGCCTACCCCCTCGGGGATGTGAGCGTAAGTGTGTGTATGTATGTATGTCTTGTGATCAGATTTAATAAGCGTTGCGAACTGTTTAGAATAAAATAATGCTGACTTAAGCTTTCGAGTTTATTTAGCTTATGTCTGACTCTTCGGTCAGGAAGGCCGAGCATGCTGTACTATGGATGAACTGTTATTTCAGATGCTGTAAATGTTTGCGATGCTACACACGAGGACGTGTGAGTCGTCTTGATGACCGTGTCGCAGAACTAAAATCACAGCTGGAGGTGCACTGCTGACATCATCCGGTGACACTGTTCCTTTTCTTTCTATTAATAATAATACTGTAGGCCGCACAATAAGGAAATTTTTAATAAAAACTTTTTAGGAATGGCACCTAGAATATACAATAAGTTACCAAAATCAATTTTAGTTATCAAAAATACAAACTTATTTAAAAAACGAATTTTTGTTATACTGGTCAATATGGTATATTATACAGTAAAGGAGTATCTCGATGATAATGATCTATAAGTTATTGTGTAGCTTATGACATAATGGTTTTCTGCTGTTGTGTACGTAGAGTAATGCACTGTAAGGATTAATTGTTTAATAATTCGATTCTGTAGACATTTCTATTTGACTTCAAATACGTAATAACTGACAATTTGTATCTGACCTAATCTGAATACTTATGGGGTGCTAGGTCGGGGAACCTCCTAGTGAGCTTGGACCGGTTTCCTATCCCTGCGGGCTATATGCCCGGGGGGAGTGGCAACTGGACTAAGACGGTGCACCCTGGAACATCGGCTATTGGGTGCGGCGTGCTGCCCCCATTAGTCGATGTACTGATATCCCGGCAAGCTGACCCCTTGGCGAGGGGGTCGCAGTTCGGTGGGCCTGCTAGGCCCGCGGTGTTGCGTTGCATCTGCATCGCAACACACCGTGGCGGACGCCCCAATGCTCCCGGCCTTCCAGCGGGTAGAAGCATTGGGAACGTTAAACAGCCGTCTTTTGACGGAGTTGACCCCATTGCACGAGGGGGTCGTGGTATGGCGGGCCTTTAAGGCCCGCGGTGTAGTGAGATTTGCTCCCGGCTGCGGCCGGTTGGAGCAAGTTTGCTGTGCGGCAGCGGCCGCTTGTGCGGCTGTTCCGCCTGTACGGCAGTCCACCTGTGCGGCAGTTTCGTAGCGCGGCAGTTTGCCAGAGACTGCTGCGTGTGTGCGGGCTGCCGCATGTACGGTGGCTCCGTCTGTGCGGCCGTTCCGTCCGTGCGGCCGCTCCGTACAGCACGGTAGGGGCCTGTCACTGCTGGTCATGGTGCAAGCCATGGTCGGTAGACAGGCGTGCTGAGTCGCCATCGCTTCGATGGCGGCAAAGCGGGAGGCGCACTGCGTGGGGGAGTGGGAGCAACTCTACAATTGGTCCCACTCCGCCGTGCAGTTCGGGGCGCCGTCGCAAGAAGCTTGCGCACGCCCCCGAATATTTATTGACCGTGGGCGTAAGGTCGGGGGACCCCGCCCGCCAACGGTCACACGGCGATGGGCACCTTCCTTGTGTTCCGGGGGTGCCCATTAGCGCACGCCTGCGCCAGCCGCTCTCTGTCTCCTTTATCACAGAGGGGCAATCGAGAGCGGTGCAGGCATGGTTTCAAGCTCCTTAGAGAGCTTTGGGGAGTCGCCCATCTGGCTCCCCCGAGGAGAGCCCCGAATTCACGGGGCGCCCCTAGCCGGGTCGACGTGAATAATCTTTTGATATCCCTCGGCCCGGCTATAGGGTGAGGAGGAACACCGCGGGGTTTAGTGGGTAGGACGGTCCATTCCGGACCGGGCCGGGAGTCCCACACACCATCCCAGCTGCCCCCGCAGTTGGGATGAAGGCGCGTAAATGCGTTCCCCGCGTCAAAAAAAAAAAAAAAAAAAAAAATCTGAATACTTATTGACATTCACAAAATTTGCATGCCTGAAGCGGTATAACATGTAATGACTATAACATTGTATGACACCTTAGATGTATTTAAATTTGTAAAATGTTTTTGCAATAAATTAATTGATTGATTGATTGATTGATTGATTGATTGATTCTTTCACGTTCTACAGATTTGTGAGTCGATTTATGTATGAACCTCTGCCGCTATAGACAAAGTCACGCCTTTGTTATTGGGAAGACTGGTTGAAGAGGCCACGTATGCCTGAGCCACGTCTGTTTAGACTGGTTCAAAAAAATACGTGCGCCTGGGCCACGTCTTTGTTGCTGGTTAAACTGGTTGAAGAGGCCACGTATGCCAGAGCCACGTCTGCTTAGACTGGTTCAAAAGGATACGTGCGCCTGGGCCACGTCTTTGTTGGTCAGACTGGTTGGAGAGGCCGCGTAAGCCTTGACCACGTCTGGTTGGACTGATTGAAAAGGTTACGTGCGCCTGGGGCACGTCTGTGCTGGTTGGACTGGTTGAAGGGGCCGCGTACGCCTGGATCACGTCGCGTTAGACCGATTGAAAAGGGTACGTGCGCCTGGGCCACGTCTATGTTGGTAGGACTGGTTGAAGAGGCTGCGTTTACCCAGGCCACGTATGCTTAGACTGGTTGAAAGAGGTACGTACGCCTGAGCCACGTCTTAGTTGAAGGTTCGACTGGTTGAAGAAGCTGCGTACACCCTGGCCTCGTCTGGTTAGACTGGTTAAAAGGGGTACGTACGCCTGGGCACGTCTTTGTTGAAGGTAAGTCTGGTTGGAAAGGTCTCGTATGCCTGAGCCATGTCTGTGTGTTGCGCTAGCTGGTTGAAGAGGCCGCGGACGCCTGAAGCCGTTTTCAAGTACTGTTTGGTTTAAAGGGCTTAGTACTCCCGGCCTATTGGGAAAGTGGAAACAGCGTCGTGTACGCAGTTATGTTCATAATTTCTGTCAGGAATGGACGAGCGATCATTAACGTATTCTTAAATTTCTACAGGTGTTTTGCCCGAGGACGTGCGATAGTCAGGGTTGGCCGTGACGGCATACTTCAAATGTGATCCTAATGACAAGTGACATTGACAGGTAACATATACCCGAGCGCTGGAGGGGCGGCCATGCACGACATATCAGGACGTTGTCAGTCGAGTCTCGGGCATTATTGGTAGACTTGCGCAAAACAGTACCCGATGATGTCCTGACATATAGCATAGCTTTCCGTACCGTGCCATTTGGCATTCGAACAGTACCCGGACCAGTACCCGATCTTTCGTACAAGTACATACAGTGTTCTGATTGTTCTGTCAGGGGCCGGACCCTCATAAACCGTATTAAGAAAAATATACCTTATTCTTAAGACTATAAAGTTCTCTTGAACCCGGACCAGTACCCGGTCTTTCGTACGAGTACATACAGTGTTCTGATTGTTCAGACAAGTGCCGGACCCTCATAAATCGTATCAAGAAAAATAGACCCTACCGTCCGGACCCTCATAAACCGTATTAAGAAAAATATACCTTATTCTTAAGACTATAAAGTTCTCTTGAACCCGGACCAGTACCCGGTCTTTCGTACGAGTACATACAGTGTTCTGATTGTTCAGACAGGTGCCGGACCCTCATAAATCGTATCAAGAAAAATAGACCCTACCGTTATACTCATAAAGGTCTTTTGAATTTGAATGCCATGCAACTACGGTAAAACAGATATTAATACGGTAGAACGATGGGGTTGACGTATCTGAATTAATGTTAGTAAGATCGAAAAGAACATAGATATTAAAGCTTATACTTAGGTTTTTTTTTCTTCATCTGGCTTCTTGCATTGCAGTTGGCCACAAACAGAATTTCATTGTGAAATAAAAATCATTTTTTGTTAAGATTCTCCTTTCAGCAGCAGCGTATTCATGTATGTCCGAATTTGGACTAAGTTCTACTCTAGTAAAGCGGTGATACTTTACTGGAGCTTGCTGTGGAATTTGTTGACAAACCTAAAAAGTAACGTATCACTGCGCTATAACACTTTCCAACACTTGTGCACGTTGTCGAACCTTTATGTTTAAAAATCCACCATAAATTACACACAAACACTCAAAAATACACTAGTTTCGAAAAATTTTATGTCGGAAGTCGGACGCTAGTCTGTAAATTTAGCGCCAAATCCACTTACACAACGTAACGTACCTACGCGCGTACGAAATCGGAAAGGTCCTGCTGCTGAGTGTTCTGACAGATACTGTTTTTTTATTATTATTAATTTGACCACGCTTTGGTTACTTAGACCGAATGCCAAGTCTTGTTTCTTATTTCTTATCTTCATTTCACATTTCCTCCAAGTCCCAGTCAAAGTCAAGTATAGTCTTCGGAATCCACCGTTGATACACACAAAACATTTGAAAATACTCTATTTTAGAAAAATTATACAACGGAGCGATATCCGCCCTTGCCTGCTTCGCGCCAAAAAGTCCAGAAGCCGTATAAAAGGGTCCCGACATGATCAATTGGCAATTGTCAAGCACGTTAAATATCATGTGTACATATACGTCGATGCACACACACATGCAAAGAAATCACGCACACTGAAGCAACTTCCATTCATATTTAACGTGATTGACAATTGCAAGGCATGGCCCATAAAACAGTAACAAGAAACATAGACCTTAATATATCTGCAGTTCTTATGAATGTCATCATGTACTAATTCCCGCTTTGCAAAAAAAGGGGGGGGGGGGGGCGACGTTCACTTGTGTTTGTATGCGGTATTATGTGGCTTAAAAATTTGTTGTATTTGCGATACCACGTACGGTTTTCTACATATAAGATTAAAAAAAAAATCTACCCTGTAATCATTCTCTTTTAGGAAACTGCTAGCTGGTGACTGCAACACCGCCGCCCGCCAGCATGAACTCTTTTTGACGATTGATATCAAACCAACAAATAAACCTACATGCAAAATTAAGTATGCCACCTTAGTGGTATAAAAAATCCTTATCCGTAATGTATATTCAACGGATGGGGGAGTTTCAAAGGGGGGTCAAAAATGCCATTATTTTTACGATAGCACGCACCGTTTTCGAGTTAAATAAAAAAAAAATATATGTCAATTTTTCTTCATTCATCATAATAGTAGACGAATTCGTTTTAATATAATATTATCTGGCAGGTACTACACGTGCCTAAACAAGTCGATTAAAATATGAATGAAAGTAGCTTCAGTGTGCATGATTTCTTTGCACGACGACGTGTATGTACATTTGATATTGACTCAAGTCGCTTGATCGTCTCCTGAGCCCATTAAGCTGGCAGGCTTGCCTCAACTATTCATATCAACAGTATTCGTTACTACTCGTACGCATTAAGTTGAGATACATTACGGAACAATATGTTCCCAAGCGTGCATCAATCTGGTCACCCGGTCACTCGGACCACAGACAGTATAATATATTCTATCTCGGACTCGGACTCGGACGCGGCCGAACCGTTCGGCCGAACGTCGACTGTACGCGCCCGAGCGGTATATCGCGTCCGAAAAAGGTCCTGGGTCCTGCTAAATTTTGTCGCGTACTGGGTACTGAACCAGTACGCGGTTATGCCATATGACACATCCGGCAGTACGAACAGTACCTATCCAAGTCTAATTAATTATTGGTGCAACGATCGACCGGTGCGCACGCGCCCACGTGCTCTGGTGGAATGTTATATCTGTGTAAATCTAGTTACTCCTCCAAAGTTTCTTGTGTTTAATATTAGTTATACGATTGACTAAATGAGTGTTAACTATACCTAAGCTGACCATACGTCCCGTTTTGAACGGGACTGTCCCGTTTCTCGGTCCCTTGTCCCGTTGTCCCCAAACATAGCGCCGGGACGCTAAATTGTCCCGTTTTCCGAAACCTTGCGAATTTTTTAAAATTGCGTAGTTCGTGGGACATGCGCAGTCGGGGAAGTTAGAGCCAGTCTGTGTTTTCACTACACTATTGTTTTGTTTTTGTGTAAAATTCGTGAAGCATTTTAGTGGTAAACTCATAACTAAATTAAAGTTTCCTATTGCTTTAGAATTTTACTTATGGGTAATGCCGAAACACAATTGTTCATTTAATGTCAACATACAAGCAAAGTAATCATTTATTGAGCAAACGATCAATTATTACCTACAGTGCCGAGACGTGGAAACTTACAGTGGAGCTTGTCCATACCCTTAAAGTTGCGCAGCGAGTAATGGACCGAGCTGTGCTTGGGGTGTCTCCGAGGGATAAAATTCGAAACTATGTTATCCATCAGAGAACCAAAGTGGTCGAAGAACAACCGATGGCCGATCTAGCAAACGAGTTCTTGAGTAGAGATTGCGGCTGGTAAACGTGGAATAGGACGACTCCTCCGCCAGATGGACCGGCGAAGAGGAACGGATCTAGAAAAGGTCTGAATGCGGAAGGCGCAGGACCGTGTGTTGTGGTGTAGATTGGGAGAAGCCTACGTCCAGGAGTGGACTGCCATAGGCTGATTTGATGCTATCACAAAAAATAGGTGCTAAAATCAGACAAAATGGGGATAAAGGAAAATTCTTTGTGGAAGATCGCGCACGTGCATCCTGTGTCCAAAAAGAGTGAGACCAGACCGACCCGGCTAATTACAGGCCTATAGTCAACACTTCGCCCCTTTTATCAACGGTGATAGAGCGTGTCAACAATACACAGCTCCTAAGGTACCATGAGGAACACGACCTGTTCAGTGACCGGCACTGCGGTTACCGTCAGGTCGCTTCACACGCGATCTCCTTTCGTGCCGCACACGGCTGGGCTACCGAGCTACGGCTATCGAGAGTAAGGCCGAGGCTCTAGCGGTGAGTACTCGACATCTCTAAGGTCTTTAACCGCATCTGGCACCATGGTCTTCTTGCAAAATTGCCCTCTTATGGACTGCCCAAAAGTTTATTCGTTGGGGTGTCCAGCTTTGTGACTGGTAGAAGCATCAAGGCCGTCGTTGACGGCAGTTGTTCTGACTGCATGGCCATAAACGCTGGAGTACCACAAGTTGTCCTGTACTCTGTTTCTGCTGCATATAAATGACATGTTGTCTATTATTAACGGCATTCATTGTTATGTCCCGGTATCTCTCGGGCTGCAGTGGAAGAAAACTGTGAAAAGCTGGTTTCTGGAATCGAGAGTACTCTCACCAAAGTGTCCGATTGGGGAAAAAAATCTTTTTCAATTCAACCCTGCCAAGCCACAAGTTTGCGTATTCACCGCAAAAATAAAAAAAAACCTATTTACTGTAGCGCCACAATTTCATGGCACATCTCTTCCCATCTCTGATAGTATAGGTATCCTTGGTGTTGAAATCTCCAGTGACGATCAGTTCCGAAGTCATTTGGAGAACAAGGCCAGGTTGGCGTCCAGGAAGCTCGGTGTGCTCAACAGCTCAATTTTACTGCGGCGCACGCAAACACTGCTACTCTCTAAGTCGCAAGTGCGGCCACGTAAGGAGTACTGCTGTAAACTTTGGGCGGAGGCACCTGAATATCAGTTTCGACCGGTCGACTCTGTGCAAAAGCAAGCCATGAGAGTTGTCAAGGATCCTATGTTTGCTGGTGGGGTGGAACCTCTTCGCGACAGGACAGACTATGTGCGTGTTCTACCGCCTGTTCAACGGTTTGTGTTCTGAAATGGTTCTGAAGAATTGTTTGATATGATGCACATGGTTACACTTTCTACCGTCGCACCGCTCGCCGTAGACATGGTGTTCGTCCTAACACTTTGCTTGTCTGCCACCTTAGTGGTATAAAAGTGGGGGGATTTCAACTGTTCTATTGGACCCCCAGTCCAATAGAACAGTTTTTCTATTTTTCCATTTTTTGGTATGGAACCCTTTGTGCGCAAATCCGACTCGCACTTAGCCGGTTTTTTGTAAATAATGAAGTTATGTTTATTTTAATTGTTTACCTGCTAACTGGGCAGAAAAACTTATGTCCCGTTTCGAGATCAAAAATAAATGGTCAGTTTAACTATACCACGTGTTATTTCTTTACACCACGATTTCTGGTTTCCTCGTCCAACTACCTACAAAGTGACTGTCACATCGGAATGTAACAACGTGCCACCTGACACCACTCAATCCTACATATTATTATCATGTATAACCAGGTTTGTTATAACCTTGAAATGTAATCGTGGTCAAAGATCATTACAATACTTTTCTAACAAATCCAAACACAACACTGTGATACGATATTCCCTTTTGAACTTCCAGTTCATATTTTCCGGCTTCATCATTAGATGAGTTCGAAAGTAACATATTATTGTATTGTCATCAGAACTACATACATACAGCTGTCAATTTTCATGATGCTACGATCTTTGAAAGATGTTTAAATTAGCTACCTTAGATTCCATTACCTGCATAGTTTTAATAAAGTCAATTTAAAATAGGATTGTTGTAACGTTGAAACTTAAGCGTGGTCAAAGATAATTACAATACTTTTCTAACAAATCCAAACACAGATATGATACGATGTTCCGTCATCAAGTTCCTGTGCATACCTTCCGGCTCCATCATCAGTTCAGTTCGACAGTACCATATTATTGTATTGTCATCAGAACTACATACAGCTGCCAATTTTCGTGACGCTACGATCCTTGGAAGATGGTTAAATTACTTTCCTTAGATGCCATTACATAGCTTTACAAGTCATATCATCAATCAATCAATACATCAGGTTGCTGTCTGTACATGGAAGATAAATAAGTAAAATATTATAGGGGGCTTTATGAATGCAATAGAACCCAAAACAATGATTGTTAGAATTTTTGTCTGTTTGTCTGTATGTCTGTAAATCTTTTTGTCTGTACGTTTGTGCACGCTAAACTCAGTAACCGCTTAACCGATTGCAATGCGGTTTTCTTTATTGTGTTGAAGTTTGCTCCACTTGGCATTTAGTGTTTATTTCATGTCGATCAGTTTATAAATAAAAAAGTTATATCACTTTAAAGAATAAAAGATTAAGGCTATTCTAAAACAATTCATTTTATGATTAAGCAAACAGGGCAGTTTCACATGCTGCTTGATGAGTCTGATGAAGAAATACCTCTCCTATCTAGGGATGGGTTTTTACCGGGTATTTTCCCAAATCTGGGTAAATACCCGGGTAAATTCCCGGGTATTTTCCCGATTGGGAAAATATACGGGTATTTTCAATTTAACTTATATAAATTTACTTTATTTTATGTTTTTAGTATTTATTGTTATAGCAGCAAGGTAACTACATCATCTGTAAAAATTTCAGCTCTCTAGCTATCACGGTTCACAAGCCTGGTGACAGACACATAGATGGACGCCGGGCGGATTCTTAGTGGTCTCGTTTTCACCCATTCCCAACTGAACATACGTTATCTCCATACAAATCTCGACGCCATCTTTCGTGTTGTTTCCGGAGGAGAAACAAATACGCCGCCCTAACAAAGTATATATCGTACCTGCGTAGCCCGCCCCGTCATCGAGGAACAATATCGAGATAAAGTCGGGGTTTATGCGTTTGTCAGGGCGGATGCTTCGGATGTTACGTTTGCGCTGCCTGGAGAACCCCTCCCGAGCCCTCTGGTTAAACGTAGATCATGGCTCCATGAGCCAGCTCCACTTCTGCCTCCACCTTTTCCACACAGGCGAAGCTAAGGTAACTAGGTTATTTCAACACCTGGGCGAACGCTGTGCTGGTATTTCTTGATAATTTCAATGGTCATACTCTGAGTAGCTGGAACATGCCATCACGCGTTCGCTCTCTCTCATTATACGTGACGTGATACAAATGGTACGTAAAATTGCGTAGGACAGGTCAGACAATGTACTAGCTCTGCTGGATCAACTGCAGACGAGTTTTACAGACCGATAGAATACACATCTGGGTAGCCAGGTTCCTGCAAGTGCTATTTTTCTTCTCTCTTTTTTTTATACCATTAAGGTGGCAGACAAGCACACGGCCCACCTGAAGGACTGGTGGTCACCGCAGCCTATTAACGTTTGCAACACCAGAGGAGCCACTCTCGCGCTGCAGACCCTGTAAAAACCTTCCAAGGCCCCTTTTGAAGAACCCCATACTGAAGGAGTTTAGGAAAACCAAGGCAGGGAGATCATTTCACAGCCTACGCGTGCGCTAAGAAAATCCCTATCGGATCTAATCGTGCTCGAACGCTCCGGACGTAAAGTGTGAGGATGAACTTCCTGTCTGTGGCGAGCGGTGCAATGATAGAACGTAGCCGTCGTCATCATATCAAAAAATTCCTCAGAGCACATGCCATTGCACGGGCGGTAGATCACGCATAAGGAGGCAAAGTCTCTCCTGTCGCGTACACCAACTATGAGTATAGGATCGTTGACAACTCTAACAGCTCACCTATGCACCGAGTCAAATGAATGAAGCTGATATTCAGGTGCCCCACCCAGAGGTGACAGCAGTACTCCATATGCGGTCGCACTTGCGACTTATAAAGAATCAGTGTTTGCGCCGCATTGAAGTACCACCGCGCCCTGTTGAGCACTCCAAACTTTTTGGACGCCAGCTTGGCCTCGTCCTCCAAATGACTGCGGAATTGAATGTCACTGGAGATGTCAACGCCAAGGATCCCTATACTTTTGGAGATGGAAAGAGATGTGCCCTGAAATTGCGGCGCTACTGTGATTGGGGTTTTCTTAGCGGTGAAAAAACACGCTTGTGTCTTGCATCTTGGCTATATTTCGACTCCTCTATTACAGGGCTTCCTTTTTTGCAGACTAATGCCGAAGTGCCACAGGGATCTGTGTTGTTCCTTATGCATATCAATGATATCTTGTCCATTTTAGCCTACTGGGAGTCCTAATTTAGGTATGACGGTTCTTTACGCCCCACGAAAGTGGTCTACTGTGGGGTGCTGGGTAGGACAACCTCAACGTGGTGCATCCTGGTAACGTGGACGACGATGTGGACTTTGCCTGAGGCGCACGTCGTCGCCCACGGCCAATAGTCCACCAAGGAGGGGGGGCCTTTATGGCCGGTTTGGAGTTCTCCACATGCGCTCTGTTATGCAGAGCGTACTTAGTGGAGCACTCCCAGGGATACGAGTACTTCGCCACTGAGTGATCAGTGGCGAAGTACACGGTTCCATAGGAACCATCGTTCGGCCGAGCCGTAACCCCGTCTGGCAACAGACGGGCACGGTGGCTCTCTGGAGTTGCGAGGAAGAAAACCTCTTTAAAAAATTACCCCGAAACTCACGCTCTGACGCCCGGCTATTTGTTGCATCGCTGGGGGGAACTCAGTGCCTAGGGCGTCACTCCCACCTTCCAACCATTCCCATCCTCACATCCTCTCCCAACTTCCCCACTCCCACCCTAAAAAGTCGGCGGACTATAAACGCAAAAACCAACATGACTGAGGCAAATTCTTCGAAAGGAACTACCCAGGAGCGCACCCGGACAGTGTCCGGGTAATCGCTTGGCATGATCCGTCATGTCGACCCCCGCCAGGGTTTATCCCAGGTGGTATATGGGAGGGGTCACCACAGTCCTACAGGCCCAAGGGTGTGCCTAAAAACCACCCCCAGTGACGCGGAGGTCGCGTCAACCCGTGCCGGCTCCGAGATGGAGTCGGCACTTGATATGGGTACCGAGACCGAGGATACCCTCGGTCTCCATGCCGAAGAAGCGGGACGGAAGAGACCTAGGTCAAGCGGACCAGGCAAAGGTCTGTTCCGTCGGCCCGGGTCTGCAACATCGAGCAGCGAGGCGGACCTTCCCAGGAAGGTAGTGGCCACCACCGCGGGTAGAGGTCGGAAAGCCGACCTCTACAGAGCGAGAGGGAGGGTGGCAGAGCCGCCGGCGATTGTGCCCCCGCAGCCAAGCGGAAGGATCAAGGAGGTGCCGGCGGCGAAGGAGATTATGGCGGCTCTTGCCCGCATTTCTGGCGCCATTAAAGGCGCCAAAAATGTAGCGGGCAAGAAAAAAGTAGTGACGGAAGCCGTCACGGGTGCCACTAAGGCGTTGGAGGAGCTCCTCGAGAGGAGCGTCTCCAACGAGGAGGGGAAGCTCCGGGCTCGGGTTGCGAGCCTGGAGAAGGAGCTTGCCGACTCCCGCAAGCAGCAAGAGCTGATGCGGGAGGAGATCGGCAAGCTAACGCAGCTGGTTCAGGGGGCCGGGGAGGCTCGGGGTGTGAAAACCCCCGCTACCCGTGCACCTCCTAAGGCGACACCGACGATGGTCCAGCTGCTGAAAACCATCGAACGACGCCTCGGCGTCCTCGAGGACCGGGCATACCGCCCGCCGCTGGCGGAACGCGTCGTCACGTCGAACGCGGCGACGTCTGCACCCAGTGGGGCTCCTGGTCCCCGGCAGAAGGTCTCCGCCCCCAAGAAGAAGACGGCACCTGGTGTAGGTGGCAACCTCGCCTCCACCAGCACAGCCAGTGCTCCCGTTGCACCCCTGACTCCCTCAAGAGAGGGGGTTTGGGAGGTGGCGGGAGCAAAGAAGAAGGCGGCTAAGGCCGCCAGAAAGGCGGCAAAGGCCGCCAAAAAGGCGGCAAAAGTCGCTGCAAAAGCCGCAAAGGCCGCCGCGGCGAAGGCGCCAAAGAGGCTCCGCGCTCCTCGCTCCACTGCCGTCGTCATCACGGTGACGGCAGAGGGCAAGGCGAAGGGCGTGGGGTATGCCGAGGTCCTGAGGTAGGCGAAAGCCTCAGTCGACCTCAAGGCCCTCGACATTGAGGGAGGTCTCCGGTGCAAGGTGACGCGCACCGGAGCACGCCTCCTCGAGGTCTCTGGCGCCACCAGCGGCCCCAAAGCTGATGCCCTAGCGGCAAAGCTGAGGGCGTCGCTGGACACGGGCGACGTCCGCGTCACCAGACCCAACAAATGCGCGAGTCTGCGCATTTCGAGTCTGGATGACGCGGCCACGACAGAGGAGATAATCTCCGCCGTCGTGGAGGCGAGCGGCTGCCCGCGCGATCAGGTGAGGTCAGGCGAAATCCGCTTTGGCCCCACTGGTCACGGTTCGGCAGTCGTGAGCTGCCCCGTCGCGGCGGCTCAAAAAGTCGCGGACGGACGGAGCCTTCTAATTGGGGGCTTCCTGAGGGCGCAGGTGCATCTCCTGCAGCCCCGCGAAGACAGGTGCTTTAGGTGCCTGGTCGTGGGGCATGTGGGGGTGCAGTGTACGGCGTAAGTCACCGTAGGAGATCGGTGCTTCCACTGTAGTCCGCCCGGTCACAAGGCCCTTGCCAGTGACGCTCCGCCACGCTGTTATAAATGCGTGGCGGAGGGCAAGGAGGCCGACCATCGGGCGGGCAGCAAAGCCTGCGCTGCCTCAAGGCCGAAGCCCCGTCCGTCCGCACGGGGGGGGGGGGGGTGAGGCTGTGGGTGCAAGTTCGCGGCAGGGTGCGGAAATGGACGTCCATTAATGGACACCCATATCCGCACCATTTTTGGGGGGACCGGCGCGGACGACTCGCGCCTGGCGGTCATCGCTAGAGGCCCGGGTTGTGTCGCGGCGGAATACGAGGGTGTGGCTGTCGTGGCCGTTTACATCTCGCCGAGCCTCGACCAGCATCAGTTTGAGCTATGGCTCCCTGAGCTGGACGTCGTTCTCGCTGCTTGCTGGCCTCGCCCTGTCCTGGTCTTGGGAGACTTCAATGCCTGGTCTCAGGCTTGGGGCTCCCGGGAAACCAGAGACAGGGGGAGGATACTGGAGGACTGGGTCACTACACGTGGCCTAGTCATCCTGAACCGGGGGAATGTCGCAACCTGGACGCGGCGGGGGCTCAGCTCGGTCATAGACGATTCGTTTGCGACCCCTGAGATCGCCCGCCGTGTCCAGGGATGGCGCGTGGTGGAGGAGGAGGAGACGTCATCAGATCACCGATATATTCGGTTTGACGTCTCCCCTCCACCTAACCTGCCGCCAGCAATTGCGAATCCCCCGGAACCGCGTTGGGCACTCCATCGCCTTGATCGGGAGGCTCTCCTGGAGGTGGCCATCGTGCAGTCCTGGATTCCGACAGCGGACAGGCCTGCCGATGTTGATACCGAGGTGGAGTGGTTCGGGAGAGCCATGTCGCACATCTGCGATGTGGCGATGCCCAGGGCTAGGCCCAGACCGGCAAGGAAACAGGTGTACTGGTGGACGCCGGAAATCGCGCAGTTGCGCGCGGATTGCGTTACCGCGCGCCGCCGGTACACCAGGTTTCGCCGGAGGCGTCGCCGCCCAGACGATGCGGCAGCCCGAGAGACGGAGCTCTACGATAGGTACAAGGAGGCCAAGAGGGCCCTCCAGACCGCCATCAAGCGGTCCAAAAAATTGGGCCGCGAAGAGCTGATGGAGACTCTGGAGCGGAACCCGTGGGGGCGCCCGTACCTCATGGTAAGAGGCAAATTACGCCCTAAGGCGCCCCCACTGACCCAGAGTCTCCAGCCGGAGCGGCTGGAGGGGGTCCTGGACTCCTTGTTCCCGTCGAGAGCGGAGGAACACATTCCTCCGCGCATGGCTCCGTCTCAGGCGCCCAACGCAGAAGGCAGCGAGAACGACGTGCCCGTAGTCACCGAGGGTGAGTTAGGGGCGGCTGTCCTGCGGCTTAAATCCCGCAGAAACACCGCCCCTGGACCCGACGGCATTCCAGGCCGTGCATGGGTCCTGGCTCTCGAGGAGCTTGGGCCTCGACTTTTGGGTCTTTATAGCGCATGCCTCGAAAAAGGCCAGTTTCCCAAGGTCTGGAAGACAGGGAAACTGGTCTTGATTCAAAAGGCGGGGCGGCCGGCAAATTCCCCATCAGGGTACCGGCCGATCGTGTTGCTCGACGAGGTGTGCAAGCTCTTTGAGCGCATTATTGCACAACGCCTCGTCGGGCACCTCACACGTGTGGGGCCTGATCTGGCGGATTGCCAGTTTGGCTTCCGTCAGGGACGCTCCACCGTGGACGCGATCATGCGCATTAGAGGCCTGACGGAGGAAGCAGTCTCACAGGGTGAGGTGGTGGTGGCGGTGTCCCTCGACATCGCCAACGCATTCAACACCTTGCCCTGGAGCTGCGTCAGGGAGGCGCTTTTCTATCATGGAGTGCCTCCCTTCCTCCGTCGAATTGTCGGGGCTTATCTCTCCGAGAGAGCCATAACTTACCCGAGCTGGCTAGGGCCGGGTCGGCGAGATGTGTCGTGCGGTGTTCCACAGGGATCGGTGTTAGGACCGCTCCTGTGGAACATCGGTTACGACTGGGTGCTGCGTGGTCCGTTGCTCAGAGGGGTCGGCGTAACGTGTTACGCCGACGACACCCTCGTTACGGCGCGGGGAGCAACGCACCGTGACGCAGCACTTAAGGCCACGGCAGGGGTTGCTCAGGTCGTAGGTCGGATTCGGCGGCTGGGTCTCGAGGTCGCCCTTCACAAATCCGAGGCTCTGTGCTTCCACGGACCTCGGATGGGGCCACCTGCGGGATCCAGCCTACAGGTAGGGGGCGTCAGCATCGGCATCGAGCCCTCGATGAAGTATCTGGGGCTCGTACTCGATGGCCGGTGGAACTTCGGACATCACTTCCGAAGTTTGGTCCCAAAAGTGAGGGGAGCATCGGCCGCACTCGCGCGGCTGATGCCCAACATCAGGGGACCCAACGCTCCCTACAGGAGACTGTACCTGGGGATCTTGCGAAGCATGGCCCTATACGGGGCTCCCGTATGGGCGGAGACCGTCAGGGTCTCCGTTCGTACGCTCTCGTGCCATCAATGTGGCTAGACTGCTGAGCCCGCAGAGAGTGATGGCCGTCAGGGTGATAAGAGGATACCGCACGATCTCCGGTGAGGCGGCATGTCTCCTAGCCGGGACCCCTCCATGGGACCTGGAAGCGAGAGCCCTTGCGTCATTGTTCAGATGGCGCAAGGAGGCGCTGGAGCGGGGCCAAAGGCCCGCTTATCGAGAAATCGAGGCCCAGCGGTCCCTACTCCACCAGGAAACCGTGGAGACATGGAGGGTGCGACTTGAGCAACCAAAGGGGGGATTCACCACAATCGCGGCCGTCAGACCGGTCATGGACGAGTGGCTGGAGAGGAGACACGGTGCTCTCTCCCTACCGGTTGACACAGATGCTTGCCGGGCACGGTAGCTTCGGTAGGTATCTGTGGCGGAACACCGGGAAACCACGGCCGAGTGTCAGCACTGCGAGGACCGCAGCGATGACACTGCGCTCCACACACTGGTGGAGTGCACGTCGTGGGCGCAACAGCGCCAGGTCCTCGTAGTGGGTCTGGGCGTGGACACTCTCTCGCTCGAGACCATGGTGCGAGCCATGCTCTCCAGCGGGAGTAAGTGGGACTGCGCCGCCTCCTTCTGCGAGCAGGTCATGCTCGTGAAGGAGGCGGCGGGACGGGTACGGGAGAGAACTCTCCCACCCGAGTTCCGCAGTCAGCGGCCTGGGCGCCGCCTACGTGTCTTCGCCGAGGACTATCGGCCACCATGACCGGGGACCTGAGGACGGTGACAGGGCGGCTCACGGTCCTTACAGAAGCAGGCCCTTGACGGCAGCGTGACGTGAGTGAGACAATTCACGCACGCCCCTCCTTAGAAGCGGGATCACACCCGGAACCCCCCAAAGATGCGGGATAGCACCCGAACCACCCCCTGGGCGAGGCCGCAGTAGCGGCCGTGGGTCTGTTGGGAGTCCTGGGACATCCTTCCGAGGGTTTACCCGGGGCTCAGATGCCTGAGATGAATCTTCTCCAGAACTGTGCGATTCAAAAGATAGTTTCTCTCTAGAACTATAAAGAACCCACTTAAACCCTCCTTCTCCTTTTCAATCCCGGACAATGCGTGCTGGGCTGAGATGCCCGAGATGAATTTTCTCCAGAACTGTGCGATTCAAAAGATAGTTTCTCTCTAGAACCATAAAGAGAACGAGGAGCCACACTTACTGGGCACGGGAGCTTCAGTAAGTATCTGTGGCGAATACACCGGGAAACCACGGCCCAGTGCCAGCGCTGCGGGGAGCGCAGCGAGGATTCAGCGCTCTACACATTGGTGGAGTGCACGGTGTGGTCAGGTCCTCGTGGCAGGTCTGGACGTGGACGATCTCTCGCTGAAGACCATGGTGCGAGCCATAATCTCCAGCGGGAGTAAGTGGGACTGCGCTGCCTCTTTCTGCGATTTAGGTCATGCTCGTGAAGGAGCGGGAGAGAACTCTCCGACCGTACCGTAAGAGTGGCCCCCAATCGCTAGATAACGCTATAGCTTTCAATCAAACGGGCGGTGTCATTTAGCTGAAAATAATAATTTAAAAAACGTATTCGTAAAGACTTCTCGAATGGGCTTATTTTGTTCGTATCAAACGAAATGTTCGTATGAAACAAAAATAACATATATGAACAATTAGGTTAAAGAGGTATTTTTAATAAGCTTTTATTAAGTCGTCGTGTATGTAACTAACAATGTAATGGAATCTAAGGAAACTAATTTAACCATCTTCTAAGGATCGTAGCGTCATGAAAATTGGCAGATGTATGTAGTTCTGATGACAATACAATAATATGGTACTGTCAAACTGATATGATGATGGAACCGGAAGATAGGCACAGAAAACAAGTGGAATCTAAGGTAGCTAATATAACCAGCTTCCGAGGATCGTAGGGTCATGAAATTTGGCAGCTGTATGTAGTTCTGATGACAATACAATAATATGGTACTGTCAAACTGATATGATGATGAAGCCGGAAGATAGGCACTGAAACTTCGATGGAAAAAGTGGAATCTAAGGTAGCTACTTTAACTAGCTTCCAAGGGTCGTAGCGTCATGAAAATTGGCAGCTGTATGTAGTTCTGATGACAATACAATAATATGGTACTGTCGAACTGATCTGTTGATGGAGCCGGAAGATTTGCACTGGAACTTCATGATGGAATATCGTATTATATCTGTTTTTGGATTCGACAGAAAAGTCGTGTAATGAACTTAGACCACGATTAGGGTTTAAGGTTATAACAAACCTGTTATATATTGAAGTTAATATTGAGTGTATGTATGGACATAGGTACCTGCATAAATTGTATTTGTATTAGAGTAATAATGAAATATTTTCACATTAGTCGAACTCAGACAAAACACCATGTAATATAGAAATCCCTACTAATATTATAAATGCGAAAGTAACTCTGTCTGTCTGTCTGCTACGTTTTCACGCCTATACCACTGAACCGATTTTGATGAAATTTGTTATAAAGATAGTTTGAGTTTAAGGGAAGGACAAAAGCTACTTCTGAACTGACTGCGTGAAAGGAGGGTAATGATTTTATGCGATAACGATTTCTACGCAGATGAAGCCGCAGGGAACAGCTGGTAAAGGTATAAATGTTGTGACTAAAAAGTATTAAATAAATAAATGGTTTAAAAAACCCTAGAAAAATACGCTTTTATAATGCACGAAAAAACCAAAAATAAATTATGGATCGTTCAAGTTGCCTCTATTTCTGGGCTGAAGTATAAACTATGTGCTTTTAGTTATAATATTTGATTGTAAAAGCGTGGGGCCAATTTTGCCACTGTTAACGTATTCCCCTCATGCCTACTTATTGCCTGAAAGAAGAGGCGTTCCCTTTGGCAGCATAAACATTATGCTCTTGTGCGACCTCATGCAGCTTTCGCCAGGATTTTTATAATATAAGGATTAGTATTAAGAGGAATTTACGTAAAGTCTTTCCTGTTCCAGCGCCCCACGCCTTTGCAATCAAATAGTATAACTAAAAGCACATAGTTTATACTTCAGCCCAGAAATAGAGGCAACTTGAACGATCCATAATTTATTTTTGGTTTTTTCGTGCATTATAAAAGCGTATTTTTCTAGGGTTTTTTAAACCATTTATTTTTAGTATACATATTCAATAATTTGTGGCTATTTCGAGGTGTCAGTAAGCGTAAGTAGTCGCGATTGCTACCAATAAAAAGAATGCTAAGCTACCTCAGAAGATTATACTTAAAAAAATACATATCCGTCCATTGGGTTTTTTCCCACATAAAAACCCGGTATTTACCCATAGGTAAGAGGGATATTTATATGATACCTAGCCAATTAGTGACTATTTCGAGGTGTCGGTAAGCTTAAGTAGTCTGTTTACAGTCATTTTCCTCGAGCACTTAGGTTGCCTACTTTGATTGCTGGGTTACCCCAATAAGTATTTGCTTCTCTCATGTACTCCAACTTTTAGTCGAAACTTACTTTCTCTTTTGCTGGCGTTTTGATCGGGCGTGGCCATTATTTGAGCAGCCACTGCGATTTCGTTACTGATGGTAGTGCATGTATTGCTCAGATATTGATAAAAAATAACTTAAATACAATCGTACAGTAATATGAGCACTGTTTTAGTAAAGGTAAGTATGAAATGACATTAAAAACAAATCTCTTCTTGCTTTTTTTTTTTATACTACTTAGGTGGCAGACAAGCTTACGGCCCACCGGAAGGTTGGTAACCGTAGCCTATAGACGTTTGCAACACCAGAGGCGCTACACACGCGCTGCCGACCCGGGCGCAGGTTGTGACGACCCACAGTTGAAATTTTTCAAGCCGCCCGTAAGGCCTTCAACTTGGCTTAACGACTGTCAGTTTACTGACAACCCGGACCAACGGCTTATCGTGCCTTCCGAAGCACGGAAACGCTCGTAAATAAATGTCACAAAGTGGTCCACGTGGTGGTCACCCATCCATATCCGGCCATAGTAAATGTTGCTTACTGCAGTGATCGTTTACAGAACACTGAGTCCGCGGGGCCACGAGCGCTTCAAAATAGCTCTGCTAGCGGTTGAATGTTATAATCTCTATTAATATTCGGTAAAATGTCTTACGCTGGCACTCATAGGGTGCCTCGTGGTCCAGTGGTTAGAGTCTCTGACTATGGATTTAGAGGTCGTATTTTCGATCACCACCCAGGACAAATCTCTTTGTGTGATGAGCATCAGCATGCTCATCACACAAAGAGATTTGTCCTGACACCCAGAAACAACAGAACAAATCAATATTTGTTATGTTTCTGGGTGTACCTAACTTATTATTTATCTTCCGCTCAATCCTGCTCGGTGGCGTGTTCACGCCGGCGTATCCCTCAGCCATGCCCACACCTTTAGCGGGAACGGCGGCTGCACGCCGAGCTACACACAATATATCCTTATTTCTTTTACAGGAGTCGTACTACAGAAATACTTACTGTTTCATCATGCTGGATAACTGACGAAAATAACTACACTAGGTAAATCCGAGAACACACCCTGTGTATTGGATTTATGATATTTGGCTGAAAATTAGGATAGGGAAAATGAAGGAGTACTCTCAGATTTTAGCATGTAATTCAAAATAAAAGCAGTTTTAAGACTTATAATATTTTATTAACAATATACAACGTAATTTTTTGTATAGTGCAAACCTGAGAACACTTTGCTCAGAATCAGTAACATTATCCAATGGACCCAGTTTCAACATAATTATGTTATTAATAAGCTTTTATTAGGTCGTCGTGTATGTAACTAACAATGTAATGGAATCTAAGGATACTAATTTAACCATCTTCCAAGGATCGTAGCGTCATGAAAATTGGCAGATGTATGTAGTTCTGATGACAATACAATAATATGGTACTGTCAAACTGATATGATGATGGAGCCGGAAGATAGGCACAGAAAACAAGTGGAATCTAAGGTAGCTAATTTAACCAGCTTCCAAGGATCGTAGGGTCATGAAAATTGGCAGTTGTATGTAGTTCTGATGACAATACAGTAATATGGTACTGTCAAACTGATATGATGATGGAACCGGAAGATAGGCACTGAAACTTCGATGGAAAAAGTGGAATCTAATGATACTAATTTAACCATCTTCCAAGGATTGTAGCGTCATAAAAATTGGCAGATGTATGTAGTTCTGATGACAATACAATAATATAGTACTGTCAAACTGATATGATGATGGAGCCGGAAAATAGGCACAGAAAACAAGTGGTATCTAAGGTAGCTAATTTAACCAGCTTCCAAGGATCGTAGGGTCATGAAAATTGGCAGCTGTATGTAGTTCTGATGAGAATACAATAATATGGTACGGTCAAACTGATATGATGATGGAGCCGGAAGATAAGCACAGAAACTTCGATGGAAAAAGTGGAATCTAAGGTAGCTAATTTAACAAGCTTCCAAGGATCGTAGCGTCATGAAAATTGGCAGCTGTATGTAGTTCTGATGACAATACAATAATATGGTACTGTCGAACTGATCTGATGATGAAGCCGGAAGATATGCACTGCAACTTCATGATGGAATATCGTATTATATCTGTTTTTGGATTCGTCAGAAAAGTCTTGTAATGAACTTTGACCACGATTAGGGTTTAAGGTTATAACAAACCTGTTATATATTGAAGTTAATATTGAGTGTAAATATTGAGTGTAAATATTGACATAGGTACCTGCAGAAAATGTATATGTATTAGAGTAATAATGAAATATTTTCACATTAGTCGAACTCAGACAAGACACCATGTAATACAGAAATCCCTACTAATATTATAAATGCGAAAGTAACTCTGTCTGTCTGTCTGTTACGTTTTCATGCATAAACCACTAAACCGATTTTGATGAAATTTTTATAAAGATAGTTTGAGTTTAAGAGAAGGACATAAGTTACTTTTTAACTGACTGCGCGAAAGGAGGGTAATGATTTTATGCGATAACGACTTCTACGCGGATGAAGCCGCAGAAAACAGCTAGTTAAGGTATAAATGTTGTGACTAAAAAGTATAAAATAAATAAATGGTTTAAAAAACAGCTTGCAGAGAGCGACAGTGACGAATGTATATCATGCGATAAACATGTGTGTTTGCAGTGTGCGAAGCAATTATGCCTTAGCTGTCAATAAAATTACTATAGATTGACAGTTGTCATTTTTGAGACATGACACTTGTGATAAGAGTTTAATTTTTTTTTAAGTTGATTAGTGTTTGAACTTTGTTAAAAACCAAATATTTTATAATTTATGTTGATTTTTACTATTTTATAAGCAATCGTTGATCTCGATTCTAGTTTTTCAATTACAGAGATCCAAAACTTTGTAACTACCCAGTTTCTAATTGAAATTATATTTACACTACATGACGTTGTTTTAATTTTTACTTTAATATTTAATTTAAAACAAAATAAACATTAGGATAACCTACCATATTTTAATATAACGTATTATAGACCAATTATGGCAGCGGCCTGTCAGGCCGCTCGTCACCAGTTATGTTATAAAAAAACCATGTCACCAGTTAAAGGTTAATCTGACAAGACTTCATGCAGCTTCCGCCAGGAAGGTCTTTCCTGTTCCAGCGCCCCACGCTTTTATAATCAAATATTATAACTAAAAGCACATAGTTTACACTTCAGCCCAAAAATAGAGGCAACTTGAACGATCCATAATTTATTTTTGGGTTTTTTCGTGCATTATAAAAGCGTATTTTTCTAGGGTTTTTTAAACCATTCATTTATATTTTACCAAAACTTCACATAAAAATTGAATGAATTGAACATTAATATCGTAAAGTGTATGTAATACGATAGATATTGATAATAACATCACATGCACTACGCGTGATCAAATTCAGCGATTTACCACCAACCCATCCCGTGCCCAGGCACCGCCACCCCTGCCCCTGGTAGCTGCCGCGGGCGCAGGGCCGTGCGGGTCCTCATCCCCCTCAATGACACGAGCACGACGTCATACATGGCGTCTGTCGCGCATCCCGTGTCGCTGTTCGAAATAAGCGATCATGTAAAAACATGTCTTTTATATTTTTTATACTACTAAGGTGACAGACAAGCTTACGACATACTTGATCGTTGGTAACCTTAGCCTCCCAAATCCTCATTTACCCCGCCAGAACTCTTTCCGACACTGCTTGTCCATTAATGTGTTGGCAGGCATTATGAATAGTCACGTAATCGTATTTACTTACCACTCGTAAATGCCAGTATGTACAAACTTGCAGTTCTAGGGTTCCGTGCTCAATAGGTAACAGCTGGATCCTATTACAAAGAATCCGATGCTTGTGAACCTAAGCATCGGAGAGGGTAAAAATGGGACCCTATTACTAAGGCCCACTGTACAATGGTCAGTGCATCTGGTCCCGCAAACCAGAAGACGCAGGATGGAATCCAGCACGAGACAAAAAAAAAATTTTCATTTTACTGATTGAGTCAGCTTGTAACATTTATTTTCTATCTGTAGCAATGTCTGGTCTTAGGCTTGTCAATGATCATTGAGCGTGTCAGAGCGCCATGATTGATTCATTGTTTTTTTTGCTGTGGCAACAGCTCTCTCAAGGAAACGGACGTTAGTCTATGGGTTTTTTGTTCATGGACGTAGGAGTTGCGCAGCAAACTGGTTTAAGAAAGAATTTTCTAGAGTATTCGATAGTGAGGGTATAAAAATAGCCCTGCTATGAAGTTCCAGGCCTCTTTTACCATCCTCTAAGCATTAGTGAATTTTGAAATAACTCTGAGTAGCACACCTCAATTTTCGTTAGAGGTTATAAGTTGGAACCTGAGGACTTGTTATGGAGATTAGCCTGGGTTTTACCTATTCTCCTCAGAAAGAATTAAATGCTGTGATAACCTATACCCAGATTCTGATCTTAATTTGTCGTTTCTTTCATGACAGGGTTTTTTAGTACGGGAAAAAATAGAATAATTACCTTCAGCCACGGCCACTCTCCACTCACACTGCAGGCCAGTACTTGTCAGCATACTCTTACGTGTAGACTAGCCGCCTACGTTACTTCCTCACGCTGATTTATTGTAGTGCTGTACCATTAATACCTATACCCGTAATATTCTTATGTATGTCTGTGCTTTCTGTATCTATGTAATCTCATTGTCTCTGTAGTGTACTGTGTACTATATAAATATATGTGTGTACACCCTACCTGGCTGTTTTCGTGAGAGCCCTAGCCTACCCTTTGCACGCACACTGGAAACTCTGAAGAAAGGCGCCCTGGGATAGAGTAATTTGCAATCTCCCTCTGAGCAAGTTGGTGAGTAACATCATTGTGTAATAGATTGGCTCCCAACGTAGTGGCAAATCTCTGGGTCTACTCTGCGGTAGTCTCAGTCTAGTGTGTGTGCATAGGTGGTTACCTCTGGCAAACCATCCTGGTGTCCCGTCCGAGACGCTCCAGGACGTTAATTGGTGGTGCTAGCAGCTAAACACAAAATTATCCCTTTCGTCTTCTTCCAGCTACCTACATCTTTGGCTGGAAAAGACACAAAATTCTAAATTCTAATTTAAAAATAGCTGTGATTCTGGAAAGATTTTTTGATTTTATTTGGCATACCCACTTCTTTTCTTATTGTGTTTCTTTTCTTCTTTATGTTCTTTTTTTCTTTTTTATGGTGCACACCTATATTTATTATAATATAATATTAGTATGGCGTATTACCTTGTATGGTAAACTTGGTAAATTTCTCACTGTGTAAACTTAGTGAATTTCTCTGTGTAACTTTAAGCTTTTTTGAAGGTTTAAAGTAGATACCTTGCCATTTGAATATTAACCTGAATTTTGCTCTCAGAAACTATAGAAACTTTTTAGTCAGCTTGTAATTTTGTTAAAATTCTAAATATTAATTTAAAACTTTAGTCATACACTTAGTGAAACTTAATTTATATTATTTACTTGGTAATTGAACCCCATCTGGTGTCATTCACATTACTATCTTTAGAACTGTTGCATTTAAACTTTTAAATCATGGCACAGATGCAAAATATATTAATTATTTAAGAAAATATGAACTTGCTAACGAGCTGTCCCACATGGGAATTTCAGTGGAACCGGATGCGACGGTGACTGGTCTTCGGGGTGAGCTGAGAGCGGCACACCGACTTGTCCGTCGGGGAAGCATCAAAGCGAGTGCTCCGGTACCCGCTGATGCATCGGCTGAGCTCTCGACCTGCCTTCCGAAGGTCTCCGAGTTGGAGGAGGCTCTTCAGTCAGGTGAGTTTTTGGCCAATAATAACTCTCGTTTAAGAATAACTGTCAGAGCAAACTATCTGCTAACTAGGTTGGCGCGATGTGGTTTGGATTGCCCTGACCTGGTGGAAATTCGTGGTAGGCTAGTGAAGATCATTGCTAGGGCTGAACCCGGTAGTAATTCTGAATCCGAGGGTTCGGATGATGATGGTGATGATCCTTCGTGTCGTGACCAGGTGGAGTATACTTCACCAGTAGTGAGAGAGGACCGCTCGGTGCGCGCTAGTTCAAGTAGGAATAGTTCTACATGTAACATAGTGTATAAAGAACGTCCCCTTAACTTATGTTCATTTAATTTAAAATATGATGGTTCTACTTGTGTACGTGTGTTTTTAGAGAGATTAGAGGAACTTAGATGTGCTCGGGAGGTTACTAAGCCTAGACTCCTTACGGCTTTCTCCGACCTGTTGGATGGACCGGCTTTGTCTTGGTTCCGTACAAACAAAGCTAACTTCATCTCATATGAGGATCTTATTAGTGAGCTTAGAAACCTTTGATATTCCTGATTATGATTACCGCCTCAGAAATGAGATAAGACAGCGTACACAAGCCCACTCTGAGTCCTTGGTTAACTATTTATGTACAATGCAAGCCATGTTTTCCTTTGATATTCCTGATTATGATTACCGCCTCAGAAATGAGATAAGACAGCGTACACAAGCCCGCTCTGAGTCCTTGGTTAACTATTTATGTACAATGCAAGCCATGTTCTCAAGGTTTTCATGTAAGATGCCCAGTGAAGAACAGCTGGACATTCTCATGCACAATATTCAACCTGACTACATGAAAGAACTGGCCTTGCATGAAGTAAACTCTATATTGATTTGAGACGTTTGGGTAAGCGTTTGGAGCTTGCGCGTACTAGGGCGGACGCTTTCCGTGAGCCTGCTCTTGACAGGTTTGAGATTTCGTCGGACTTACACCAGCATAAGAACAAAGGTGTACAGAAGCCCACCAAGCAGGTATCTGCAGTGGAGACGCCGACTACCTCCCACGAACGCAAATGCTTTCGTTGTGGCGGGGGCGGACACGCTGCATACAGCTGCACACAGTCAAGGGAGCTGGTGTGTTTCCGGTGTGGTATCAAAGGAGTCAAGACCCCAGACTGCTGGCAAGCCAAAAAACGCGTAGGCCAGGGCCAGGGCTGAGTCTATTTCTGATAAGGTCCTGTTTCCTAAACGGGATAGTGACATTAGACCGTATTTAGTTGTTAATTTTTTAAATTTAAATGTCTTAGGCCTTCTAGATTCCGGTGCCTCCAGCTCTATACTAGGTAAGGGAGCGCACCGCATCTTCTTGGAACTGGGTTTTGATCTTGTGAGTATCAATCCTACTTTTCGTATTACAACTGCAAACAGCTCTCAATTGCAATGTCTGGGTTGAAGTGGGTTGTATCTCTTTGCCAATTGAGTACAATTCGGTTATCCGAGTTGTCAAGTTCTATGTTGTCCCAGGTATAACCACCTCCATGATATTTGGTGTGGATTTCTGGCAACAATTTAAGTTAAGTGATAAATTAATTTTACAAAATATTAGCCTTGATAGTTTTAGTGATAATAATCCTATAGAGTCCGTGTCCCTTAACGGTGGCCTCGAGGATTACGACAACCTGACAACTAAACAAAGGTGTGTAATCAACGAGGTCATTGAAAAATTCGACTCATTGAACACTGATAAGGTGGGTTTAGGTCGGACCTCACTTGTGCACCATGTCATTGACACTGGTGACAGCAAGCCGATCAAGCAGCGTTATTATCCGCTCTCTCCCCTTAAACAGAAGGCCCTGGAAGCCGAGCTGGACCGAATGTTGGAGATGGGAGTAGTGTCCCCGTCTCAGTCCGCCTAGAACTCTCCAGTGGTCATGGTGGAGAAGGCGAACGGCGACCTCAGATTGTGCTTGGACTCTCGCAAGCTGAACTCTGTGTCAAAGAGTGACGCCTACCCCTTACCCTATATCAATCAAATCTTGGACCATCTTAATAATGCTAAGTATTTAACCTCTGTAGATCTGAGTGCGGCCTACTGGAAGATTCCGTTCGACTCACTTCAGTCTGCTGAGAAGACTGCTTTTACGGTTCCCCGGAGAGGATTGTTCCACTACAATTCCATGTGCTTCGGTCTTGTCGGGGCCAGTGCCACGATGCAACGCCTCATGGACCGTCTGTTTGGTCCCGAGTTCGATAACAAGGTATTTGCGTTTCAGGATGACATAGTCTGTGTGTCCAGCACCTTTGAGGAGCATGTAGAGCTCTTACATAGAGTCTATCAGCAACTCAAGGATGCTGGCCTAACAATTAACATGAAAAAATCTCACTTTTGTCGGAGTGAACTCAAATACCTGGGGTATTATGTGGACAAACATGGCCTACGGACAGACCCGGGTAAAGTTGAGGTTATCCTCAACTATCCCACCCCTTCTTACCCTAAGGAGGTTAAGAGATTTCTGGGAATGGCCGGCTGGTATCGTCGCTTTGTTAACAACTTCTCTATGATTAGTAAACCTCTTTGCAAACTGACTTCTACGAACCTTAAGTTCGAATTGACCCCTGAGGCTGAACAGTCCTTTAACCTGCTAAAGTCAGCCTTGGTTTCTGCCCCTATATTAAAAATGCCTAACTTTGAGTTGCCCTTCCGCATTCTTAGTGACGCGTCAGCTTACTCAGTTGCTGCTGTACTGACACAAACTCACGATGGTGTTGAGCACCCTATCGCCTACTGTAGCCGTTCTCTCAACAAGAACGAGGTGAACTACAGCACAACTGAGCGAGAACTTTTGGCCGTGATTTTCGCTTTGGAACAATTTCGACAGTACGTTGAAGGCCAGAAATGTACGGTCGTCACGGATCATTCATCTCTTCTGTGGTTCCATAAACTAAAAAATCCCACGGGTCGTCTAGCACGTTGGAGCATGAGGCTCAGTCAATTCGATTTTGACATAGAGCATCGAAAAGGTAAAGACCACGTTATACCTGATGCTCTGTCACGCATCAAGATTGATTCCCTCGATGCAGAACCCACTAAAGACCCGTGGTATGACCACACCGTGAATAGTGTTCGGAAGAACCCTAGAAAGTCACCAAATTATGACATTCGTGACAACCTTCTACATAGGTTAACTAAAAATAAATATTCTCTGACTTCAGACTTTGACTGGAAGCTGGTGGTACCTCAGGATCCTCAAGCGATCCGCTTGCCACTGCTCTCTAAGTACCACCATGACACACTTAGTGCCCATGGTGGCGTTTGGAAGACGCATTAAAGGTTAGCCCTAAATTATTACTGGCCCAAGATGTACGAGGACGTCAAAGAATATGTTGGGAATTGCGAAACATGCAAGCAGTACAAACCCGTATATACGTCTCGTCCCGGCCTAATGGGTAGCCCGAAGCGGGTTTCGAAGCCATTCGAAGCTATCTCTGTCGATCTGCTCGGTCCCTTTTCCACTTCGAGCAATAGAAACGTACACCTGATCGTGGTCTCCGACTACTTTAGCATATACGTCATGTTGTGCCCTGTTCGGGTTGCCACAGGCGCTGTAGTCGCGAGATTCATAGAGAAGAGTGTGTTTCTCGTGCACGGAGTCTGCAAGACTATTTACATGGATAATGGCCCTCAGTTTGTGAGTAAGCCATTTAAAGATCTGTTAGCTAAATACAATGTACCTAATATATATTATAACCCTAGGTATCATGCCCAAACTAATCAGGCGGAACGAGCTATTCGTAATGTTGTTCAAGCGATCTCATGCTATGTGAAGTCACAACACAAGTCATGGGATTCATTCTTGGTTGAGATACAGTGCGCTTTAAATACTGCAGTTAACGAAGCAACTCGTTTCACCCCTTACTTTTTGGTACATGGTAGGGAGTTTATTGGAGATGGAGTGCTATACAGGCAGACAGATATTGCGTGCCACCCTGCTTCAGTCTCTGTAGACGATCCATCAGCCTTCGGTGTCAAGCTGAGAGAAATACAACGCATATACGACCAGGCGAGGAAACATTTGAATGTTGCCCACCAGCGTAATGAAAAGTATTACAACCTCAGAAAAAGGCATGTGGAGCTGAAAGTGGGACAGATAGTCTACAAACGCACGTTCTACCTGTCAAACAAGGCCAAGAACTTTACTTCTAAGCTAGCCCCTAAGTTCCTTAAATGTGTGGTGACTGCTAAACGATCCCCTTTAGTATATAGGCTGTCAGATCTGGATGGTAGGGTTCTTGGGGAGTACCATATCAAGGACATCCTGAAGTATCAGGAAGAGCCGTCTCCAATACCCAACGTCAGCAATGCTGTAACTACATAGCACTGTCTCTCTAGTTTATTAAACCAGTGCTATGTGATCATTATGTAAGACTATTTTAACCTTTTCTTTGTATTTCTATGTGTGTACGTGACTTCAAATTGTCACGTTGTAGTTTCTTCTATGCACCGCACCGAGCGATTTTCTCTCATTCGCTCCTCAGTACTCTACAATATCCTGAGAGCTTGGGTAGTGTTAGGGTATCAGCAGCGAGTAAAGGGAGCATTCGTTTTCTATGAAGGGCATTAGACTCTAGTTACTTAGCCTGTCCGGTACACGAGTCAGTGTCTAGTTAGGTGTATAGGAGGATCTTTCTTTGTTATTGTAATGGTAGCAGTCAGCTTGGGGTTGAAGGACATAGCTGGTTGTCTTTGTTTATTAGTCAGTACTTTTCTGTTTTCTTTATTGTGTATTTCCAGCGTGTCATATCCGCAGGAAATACTATTAAAGGGGGGGTGGTTGTAACATTTATTTTCTATCTGTAGCAATGTCTGGTCTTAGGCTTGTCAATGATCATTGAGCGTGTCAGAGCGCCATGATCGATTCATTGTTTTTTTTTGCTGTGGCAACAGCTCTCTCAAGGAAACGGACGTTAGTCTATGGGTTTTTTGTTCATGGACGTAGGAATTGCGCAGCAAACTGGTTTAAGAAAGAATTTTCTAGAGTATTCGATAGTGAGGGTATAAATAGCCCTGCTATGAAGTTCCAGGCCTCTTTTACCATCCTCTAAGCATTAGTGAATTTTGAAATAACTCTGAGTAGCACACCTCAATTTTCGTTAGAGGTTATAAGTTGGAACCTGAGGACTTGTTAAGGAGATTAGCCTGGGTTTCACCTATTCTCCTCAGAAAGAATTAAATGCTGTGATAACCTATACCCAGATTCTAGTAAGTTTCAACTAACTATTTGCAAAGCGGGTCGATTTTCGTCTGTCGCGCAGTCAGTATCTTAATTTGTCGTTTCTTTCATGACAGGGTTTTTTAGTTCCGAACACTATTCATGGTATGACCACACCATGAATAGTGTTCGGAAGAACCCTAGAAAGTCACCAAATTATGACATTCGTGACAACCTTTGATATATCACTTAACTTAAATTGTTGCCAGAAATCCACACCAAATATCATGGAGGTGGTTATTCCTGGGACAACATAGAACTTGACAACTCGGATAATCGAATTGTACTCAATTGGCAAAGAGATACAACCCAGACATTGCAAGTGAGAGCTGTCTGCAGTTGTAATACGAAAAGTAGGATTGATACTTTTCATTACGCTGGTGGGCAACATTCAAATGTTTCCTCACTTGGTCGTATATGCGTTGTATTTCTCTCAGCTTGACACCGAAGTATAAAAGGTTGTCACGAATGTCATAATTTGGTGACTTTCTAGGGTTCTTCCGAACACTATTCATGGTGTGGTCATACCATGAATATTGTTCGGAAGAACCCTAGAAAGTCACCAAATTATGACATTCGTGACAACCTTTTATATTTAGCTAACAGATCTTTAAATGGCTTACTCACAAACTGAGGGCCATTATCCATGTAAATAGTCTTGCAGACTCCGTGCACGAGAAACACACTCTTCTCTATGAATCTCGCGACTACAGCGCCTGTGGCAACCCGAACAGGGCACAACATGACGTATTTGCTAAAGTAGTCAAAGACCACGTTGGGCGCCAATTTATAACACACTGAACATCATTGTGTTATAAATTTGACATAGAGTAAGGGGTAGGCGTCACTCTTTGACACAGAGTTCAGCTTGCGAGAGTCCAAGCACACTCTGAGGTCGCCGTTCGCCTTCTCCACCATGACCATTGGAGAGTTCCACGCGGACTGAGACGGGGACACTACTCCCATCTCCAGCATTTGGTCCAGCTCGGCTTCCAGGGCCTTCTGTTTAAGGGGAGAGAGCGGATAATAACCCTGCTTGATCGGCTTGCTGTCACCAGTGTCAATGACATGGTGCACAAGTGAGGTCCGACCTAAACCCACCTTATCACTAGGTAATTGCTTTTCAAAAATTATCACCACAGTCTGTCGCCAGGCTATATCTCACTAACCATTATAATAGCTAGACAGTTGAAATTTTCACAGACAGTGTATTTCTGTTGCCGCTATAATAATAAATACCGAACAAGTGCGAAACGGACTCACGCACAGACGAATGCTTAGGGGCAGCGTGGACCACTGTAGAGTCTCATTTAGATTTAAACTAGCTGATGCGCGCGGCTTCGCCCGCGTGAAATTTGGTTCCCGTTCGCGCTTCCCGTGGGAACATTTTCCTGGGATGAAAAGTAGCCTATGTGTTATTCCAGACTATACTCTATCCCTGTACCAAATTTCAGCCAGATCCATTCAGCCGTTAGAGCGTGATTGAGTAACAAACATCCAAACATCCAAACATCTTCACAAACTTTCACATTTATAATATTAGTAGGATATGTGAATCCCAACGATATCGTTAAAGTATTTAAGTCGCTTAACTCAAAAAATACAGCAGACTTGTGGGGTTTTTCTGTGAAATTAATGCAGTCAATTATTTTAATTATATCTCCTCATCTAGCTGCAATATTTAATATATGTGTTGATAAAGGCGTGTTTCCAGATTTAATAAAACACAGTAAAGTGATACCTCTTTTTAAAGCCGGATCCAAAACAGACCCTGGTAACTTTAGACCTATTTCAATACTGCCTGCCTTTAGCAAAATTTTTGAGAAAATTATACTGCAGCAATTACAATCACATTTTAGTTCAAATATGTTACTACACAACGAGCAGTATGGGTTTACAAGAGGTCGTTCTACTACTGACGCAGGAGTGACACTTATAAAACATATATTCAGCGCTTGGGAAAATCGACAGGATGCTATCGGGATATTCTGCGATCTGTCCAAGGCTTTCGACTGCGTTGATCATAACACTTTATTACGAAAAATAGATCATTATGGTATAAGGGACTCTGCAGTGGATCTTGTTGCCTCCTATCTTAAAGATCGAATGCAATATGTTGACATTAATGGAAGTCGGTCCTCTGGAGCTTCTGTAGCTATGGGTGTGCCGCAAGGATCAATTCTAGGACCTTTTTTATTTTTAATTTACATCAACGATTTACCTTTCTATGTACAGAACTTGTGCGATGTTGTTCTATTTGCTGATGATACATCACTTATTTTTAAAGTTGATCGCAATCCAAGTACTTTTGACAACGTAAATAGTGCACTAGCCCAAGTTGTAGATTGGTTCACAACCAATAATTTGCTATTGAACGCTAAAAAGACAAAATGTATTAGATTTACCATGCCCAATGTCAAAAATTATGAAACAAATATAACATTGAACAGCGACACCCTTCATCTTGTAGAATCAACCGTATTCTTGGGGATCACTTTAGATAGTAAATTACAGTGGACTGCCCAAATATCGTGTCTAGCAGCAAAACTCAGTTCGGCGGCTTTTGCCGTTACCAAGATCAGACAGCTCACTGATGTCCAAACAGCCAGGCTGGTTTATTTTAGTTATTTTCATAGCGTCATGTCTTACGGCATTTTGCTGTGGGGCAAGGCAGCAGATATACAAATTATTTTTGTACTTCAGAAAAGAGCTATACGTGCAATTTATAAATTAAATGCTCGAGAATCGCTTAAAGTGAAGTTTAAAGAAATAGGAATTTTAACGGTTGCATCGCAATACATATTTGAGAACATCATGTCTGTTAAAAAGAACATACATCTATATCTTAAGAACAGTGACGTACATTCAATAAATACTAGAAATAAGCATAAATTGATTGGAAAGGTTTTTCGATTACATAAGGTACACGACTCATTCGAAGGACTTGGTGTACGCCTATTCAATAAAATTCCTTTAAATATTATGAACCTTCCTTTATATAGATTCAAAAGGGAAATCAAGACACATCTTTTAAAAAGGGCATACTATACTATTGATGACTATTTTAATGATACAGAGACATGGACATGAGTTGCTTGCTCCTCACTTAATTAGGCGCGATTGTAAATGTCGCTTGTGTAGACAAAATTGTTGATCTTTATTGCATGACAAACGAATGTACTAAGACTATTTGAAAAGAGTGGCCGTGAGTTTTCTTGCCAGGTTCTTCCTCACAGGCTCTACCTATTGCTTTGCGAATCTGGCAGTAAATGTAAATGTAGAAGCAAAAATTTTGACGTTCATAAGTGTTACTTTGTAACCTAAATGAATAAAGATATTTTCATTTCATTTTCATTTCATTTCATTTCATTTCATTTTCATTTCATTTCATTTCAGACGGTTCCGTACGAAAAAGCACCAAAAATATCACGTTTGTTGTATGGGAGTCCCCCTTAATCGCCCATTTTTCCATATTTATTTAATTATTTGATATTATAGCGACAACAGCTATCAGCTCTAACTATCAGTATCACGGTTCCGATAGAGTCTCGTGGCGGACAACGAAGTCTCATGAATAGGGTCCCGTTTTTGCCCTTTGGGTACGGAACCCTACATGCGCGAGGGTGACACACACTTGGCCGGTTTCTGTATAACAAACTGTCCCATAATTAATACTTATGAAAATGGTTTGTTAATATTATTATCAATATCACAAGAATAGTGACTAACTGCCTTGCGTATAATACCTACACATTGGCGTGGCCATATTTTCGTGGAGAAAAAGGCTCATAACTTTGTCAGTTTTCGTTAGATTCATTTAATTTTTTTTATACAGCATTTTGAAGCGAAGCTTTAGTTGGGGTGTCTGAGCTTTGCGCTATACAAAAGTTCACGTTGTATACACATCAACAGTTCACTTTTACCAAAACAATAATAATCTGTGGATACAAAATCTCCAAAAATAAAATAGACACAGTGAGTGGAATTCTATGAACGCGGCAAGAATTGACAGACACAATCGGAAAACCGAAAAGCTTTTAAATTGAATCGGCATACAAGGTAACTTAAATGTTAAATGGTATTTTGGAGAAAACCGCGTGTTATTTTATCAAATTTAGCTTCGAATTACACTGAAAATATTTATCACAACTGTTAAACAACATAACAGGATACTTTAAAAGCAAAACAACAGTATTTGAAACCGAATAAATAAACATATTCAACACTTAATCATATTAATACTTTCTAGGAATGGCGTCAAAGAAACAATAAATAATGACAGCAATCAAATCGTGATTTTAATTTTTCATTACATTCTATAAAATAAAATAAATAAAATAAAATAAAATTTATTCCCTTTGAAATTTTTAAAAAATTTATTTAGGTTTGTCAAAATTTTTGTAACTCTACCGGGGGTTCGGAAATGCTACAGACTGAGAAGAACACCCCAAGAAACTCAGTCCGGTCCCTCTTAATTCATCTGAGTATCTAATACAGTTTTTTTTTAATGTAGAAAGGAGCAATTCGTGTCACTGCCAGGCAGCCTTGTCTTCTAGAAAGTCTTTAATGCTTTATTAAGCTTTCTGGCACAATTTAAGTTTTATTAGTTTTTTAAATTTATTAACTGACAAACCTGTTACGACTGTGGGCAATGTATTGTACATTTGAATACAATTGCCCGCAAAAGAATTGCTTATTTTATTAAGCCTAAATCTAGGTGCAGCCAATTTATTCTTATTTCTTAAGTTTAGGTTATGGATATCACTATTTTTAATAAATTTACTGTTATTTTTATGAGTATATAATAAGTTTTCATATATGTACTGTGAATACACAGTAAGGATGTTGATATCCTTAAACTTTTCTCTTAATGACACCCGAATCCCCATACCATAGATAGCCCGGACAGCCCTTTTCTGCAACACAAAGATACATTCGATGTCGGCAGCGTTACCCCATAATAGTATGCCATAGGTCATGACACTGTGGAAATAGCTAAAGTAGACAAGACGCGCTGTTCTAATGTCTGTCAGTTGTCGAATCTTTTTAACGGCATAGGCTGCAGAGCTCAGTCTGCCCGAGACTTTCTCGATATGAGGCCCCCACTGCAAGTTGGAGTCTAACTTTATGCCCAGAAAGACAGTTTCATCGACCAATTCTACTTGATCATCCCTAATCCTAATACTGGTGTTAACGAGCCTAACATTTGGCAAGGTGAATCTAATACATTTTGTTTTAGTTTCATTTAACAATAAATTATTTGCGTTAAACCAGTGGACTACCCTATAGAGGGCATTGTTATATTCACTCGGCAAGCTATCTCAATCAGTACCATAACCAATTCTACACATTCATGTATACAGAAAGGCTAAGGCCGCGAGCCATACAGACATAGATATCGAAAAATGTGCGAGGAGAACCAAACGAAAAAAATTGGCCGCCATGGTTGCCAAAGCAATCAACTGAGTACTGAGTGCATCTATATCTATATCTATTAATATTTGGAATTTCTTATGCAACATTATCTAGCTTGTGCTATGGGACTAACTAGCTCGGATAAACATACTTTTCTATTTCTAGATACACACATTTCCGCTGTGTGCCGCATGAAACCCGAGTTGCCAAGCTCCCGAACAGAGGGACAAGTGCGAGTTTCGGTTAGCGCCTGTCGACATTCACGAACGAGCGCGTTATCACCGATTTGTATGGGATCGAGACAAGTTCCCGCGTTTACAGCTAGGTGGCGGGGTCTCGATTCCAAACGAATTGGTGAGACGTGAATGTCGACAAGCTCACGCAAAAACTCGCACTTGCCCTTTGGTATATTTTTTTGGACATTGTCATACAACATCATCTAGCCCAAATAAAGCTAATATATTCTAGCTAGTGCTATGGGTCTAGATATGGTCTTCTAAGCAATTGCAGGAGCAGAATAACTTTTCGTGCCTACGTGGGGGAATAATGTATGTAGGGACGATAACGGGTAACGTTTCGTCATCGTCACGATAACCTGTATTCAGAGTGGCAAGTGCGAGTTTCGGCGTGCACCTGAATGTCGAATTCACGGATCAGCGCGTTATTGCCAATTTGTATGGAATCGAGACAAGTTCCCGCGTTTACAGCTAGGTGGCGGGGTCTTGATTTCATACGAATCGGCGCGCCGTGAATGTCGACAAGCTCACGCAAAAACTCGGACTTGCCGCTCAGTACGTCATGTTAACGCACTGCGTAAAGCAATCATAAATATACCTACCTATGACGACGACGCCGCGGCGTTGTCGTCATAGGTAGGTATATTTAAGATCGCTTTGAATGGTCGCCGTGAATGATCGCCGTTTGATGATGATTCGGTATGATAAATCGCCGATGATTCGGTATGAAAAATCTTAGCCATTCGAAAGTAAGAGGAGTGGAATGTATTTCTAATTCTGGGGGCCTACCACCACCTTTTATAAAACAATCTTATTTCAAGGAAGTTTTATTTCAAGCTTACAATAACAATACATTTATTCGTACCATGACCCTATATAAACAAAATTGTACCATTCCTGCTATAGTGCGGGGAAAGAGCGAATGATTTGTATATTCTGTCCATTCCTTGCTGATAATTGAAACGAGACAACGCTATTTAGTTTATATAGCGATGTCCTTTTCTAAACATCGCGGTCCGAATCGCTCATTGAGAATTGGTTTGAAAGTAAAATCATTTATTTGACGACCTAATAAGTATTGATTATAATACATTTATTTTTTAATTATACCTAAATTAGTAAATAAACATAAATCTTTACTGTATGTTCGCTAAAAACATAACAAAAATTAAAAATGGACTAACTACGGGTGCTGGCTATAGGTATAACGCCCATGATGTGATTCGGAACATTGTTTTGGTTGTCAAGTGGTTGGTGCTAAAGTACGAACGAAATTTGAAACAAAAATGTTAAGTGGTTATAATAAAACTGATAAGCCGGGTTAGTTAGCTTATTCTAATATTATATTTCTTTAGTCTTGTTATGAGATTTCGATGTTCAACATGAAATCAAGGTAAGTACGATAGTAGTCAGTATATGAATTCGTTTTAAAATGCAATATTTATTTACTGCTAATACGAAGTTAGCATGTAGTACTTATTAATGAAATGATGACTTTAATTAATTTATTTTCCAGCCGAAGATCTAACCGAGTTTCGTGCCGGCAACTTGAGATATTATGGGAATTTTTGAACGCGAATAGAGACGTCGCTTCTGCCCACAACCGCTCTCTACAAGCCAAAGAATTCGCAAAACGAAAGTGGAGAGAGGTGGCAGAAGTTTTGAACTCTGAAGGAGGTGGCTGCCATAAAGATTGGACAGGCTGGTCTAAAGTAACTATTTATTAAAATTAGGTATACTTCTATATTTCTTAACTTTATTTTATTACAATACATGAACCACATTATTATTATATTTCAGTACTGGGTAGACTTTAAGGCCAAGTTAAAAAAGAGAATGGCCATGGTGCGGGCTTCTCACACCCGGACTGGCGGAGGACCATCAACTGAAAAACCATTGACTGAAATTGAAACAAAGTTTCTACAAATACTCGGGGACGATTTCGGTCAAGGTTTGCCTGGCATTCGGGTGGAACTGGTAAGTAAATAATGTATGCGGCTTCATGTCTATTTGTTGTATTGAGCACTCTCATATGAATAACTCTTCTTTTATCATTACAGCCGCCAGAGATTGGTTCAATGGATGTGAATGTGCAGGATTCCCCAGCATCAGTGTCTGTGTTGCAAAACACAGATATTATCCGTGATCTGACATCCACAGAGTTCAATATCGAGGTCCTAGATTTTCAACCTATTCCAGGTGGTGCCCCCCCAAACGAATCCCTCTCCTATCCAAAATATAGCAGTTAGCGCCCCCCAAAGAACTCCCTCTCCTATCCTGCATCCTGCACCAGCATCTGTACACCAATCTCCGCGTCGCCGACGTCGGAGGCGCGAGCCACCACTGTCACAGGAGGCTGCAAGACGTGCCCTAGTGCAGTCCTCACAAACTCACGCAGCGGGGATTGTGAGCATGGCAGATTACATGAAGGAGGCAGTCGAGCAATTGAAATTGTTTACCAATGCTGTAGTAAGGTTAGTAATGTGCATCTTAGTTATTTATATAGTTATGTTGTGATATTTGACTGCCATTAATAAGCCCACCACCTATTACTTGGGACATAAAACTGTAAGGTGAAATGTGCATGTGCCTACCCCTTCGGGGTAAAAGGCGTGACTATGTATGTATATTTGACTGCCTTGTTGGTCTAGAGGTCGAAATGTGCGATTGCAGATCACAAATTCGTGGGTTCGATTCTCACTGGAGACATAAATGTGTGATCCATAATCAATCAAATAACCCATTATAAGTAAGCTGTACGATCTTAATCTAGACAATAAATTAACTTTGCGGATGACGCAAATATTTGTTCAAACCCGGGAGATTGAAAATAAATTAACTTTGCGGATGACGCAAATATTTGTTCAAACCCGGGAGATTGAAAAATTACACATAATTATATTCTTTTTTTTTTCTTCTCCTATCTCAGGCCTACTGGAAGAGATTTCTATTGAAATAAGTAGTGCCTTTGTACTTTACTCTCTCTGTTATTTCCATTTCATGTTACATGTGTGTATGTACATAAATAAATAAATAAAAATAAATAAATAAAAAGTTGGTCATTTGTAAACAAAACTTTAATACTTAACAACAGTTTACAATAATTCAAATTTTAGTAGTGTTAGTTTGCCTTAAGATTAAATTATTAAATAATACAATTAAAAAGAAATTTAGTAACAATGATTGTAGAATACTATAAAGCAACTTATTGTTTCAGGAAGTTAGATGCCGCCTTTCCCACAGCCGCTGCACAAGAGAGCGCCGAGTAGATACACCATGCTGCAGAGCGGTGCTGGTGTTGGTAATACGCGAATGTTCACTAAAATTATGTTGGGGCTGTGATTGAGCTTCTTGAATCATATCTTCATTATTTAATTGTTGCACTGGTAGGTTAGCCTTATTACAAATGTTGTGTAAGATTACACAAGCATTGACAATAGAGCCTGCTACTTTTGGGGAGTAATGCAGCACTCTGTGCACAAGTAAACAACGAAAACGTGCTTTAAGAAGCCCAATTGTGCGTTCTATAATGTTTCTGGTATGGACATGCAAATTAGTATAGTGTGCTTCTGGTGATTCTGGTGCAGCATCCAGTATTGGTGTCATCATGTACTTTCTCAAGGGATATCCAGAGTCTCCTAGTGAAAGAAAAATCTTAATATTATTAGAAAGTATGGTATAGTTTTTAGCAGCAAAGTGCAAAGAAAGTTCATGCCAAACATACCAAGAAGCCAAATGTCTTCAGTATCACTAAGAGTTTCCAAATGTGCTCTTAAGGGATGTGTACTCCATATAAAAGAGTCATGATTAGCACCACCATGACTTGCATCAACACTTACTATTTGCATGTCTGCATCACAAATCTGAAAAAAAAAATTAAGTAAGTAGGTACATTGAATGACATTGTATAATTTTACAATATTGTGTATTGTCCCCAGATTGGTCAATATGACAAAACAGGCTGGATAGTGTCTCCGCATCCCCACAAGAAGAAACAAATTTTAATATTCTCTAGATAATAACTTGTAAATAATAAATATATTTTTACTCGCATAATATACTCTATGTTTCTCTCCTGTTTTCAATTATATTTAAATAAGATATGAGCACTTACCAACTGAACATTCAAGGAATGGTAATGTTTGCGACAGAAGTAACGTTCCTCATGCTGTACTGGGCGAATTATTGCAATTTGGGTGCAATCAATACAACCCAAAATCCCAGGAATTCCATACTTATTGTAAAATCTGAAATACATTAATGTTAATTAATCATACTTTGAGTTGAGAGTAGATAGAATGGGTGTACTAGCCATACAATGAGATAGATGCTCTCATTCATGATGCCTTAACGCCGAGTGTCAGTTACTTAACAGCGACTTTCTTAGAGGATAGTTTTGGGCTTTTTAATAGTGAGAGAACCAATCTTAGCCAAGGAATAGTCTAAAGAATAGTCATTAGTCAGTTACTGGCCAGCTTGTCTTGGGTGAATGAGTGGAAATTTGCAAGGATAACAAAGTACATACCCGATTTTTATACTGTTCCGCTCTTGCTCATTTACTGGGAACTTTATATACTTCTGTCGCATTGTAGAAGAATTAAGGCATGTCGTAACCTGTGCTATGGCAGATGAGACAGTCTGTTGTGCTACAAAATGACCCTCATTGTTGCCAATAGGACGTTGGTATGAACCCGTAGCATAGAATGATAATGCAATCAACACCTATAATAAAACATTATAGATTAGTTAATTGATATTATGAACACAAAGATATACTCACACAAAAAAACTTTTTACAATTATTTACCTTCGTATTTACAGATAAATCTGTAGATCTTTTAGGGGCTGGCATAAGCGGCCTCAACTCATCGCAAAGGTTATGTGCCAGCTCTTTACTGAGTCTATATCTTTTGATAAACTCTGCTTCATCTAAATCAAAAGGATCACATTCTTCGCGAAGTTGTACACGACGCCGCTTTCTTGTTGTATTAGTGACTGCGTTATCATCTTCCAAAAACTCAAATATTCCAAATGCAAATGCCATCTACGATCATTACACAAAATGAATATAATATTAGACTAAAATCATGAAATTCACCTTTTATACGATCACTAGCGACAATTATTGCAAATTACTTACTATATAAAATATAATAATGACTTTTTCTATTAAAAATTGCTATAACAATAATAAATCCGCCCGAGAGAAACAACTTTTTTAAGATCGCTAAATTTGACAGGAAAACAATATTGCTAGATGTCAAAAGTTGCGTCATGGTACGCTTTGAACGAACTTTTTAGAGGTGACGTCACAAAATTGCTAAGAGGACTATTGTGTTTCAATATTGTTTTAAGCTTGTTTTAAGGACGTCATGGTACGAAAAGACGAAGTAATATTAAAATAATACTGCTATAAGACGTGGTGGTAGGCCTCCTGTAACCACACTCCGCGCAATTCGCATTAGCTCTGAATAATTTTTAATAGACTATACGTATGTTGATAGTAAAAAACCCCTATATAATCCCTACAAAAAGCATGAAATAAAAAATTAAATTAAAAAATTAAAAATACCCAGACTCACAAAAAATAACAATAAAAAAATCCAGTAAAAAGTAAAAAAATAACTTTTATATTATGACCTATCTACCCTAAGTATTGAACCTTTATTATTATTGATAGCTATATTATTTAGGTATTCATATTTTTAACTAACAGTTGGTCTCGTCGGGGACCGCTCTATACCTAAATAGAGACAGACGTACGATTAGATTATGATTAGGTAAGCGGTCCCCGACGAGAATTTTTTATAATGAATATATTCAACGGAGTGGCAACTAATGGGGGTTTGAAGAATTTTGCCATTCTGGAAAAGTTCATTGTCAGCACACAGTTTGCACAATAGAAAGAAGAAAGAAAGAAAGATAGTTTCACCTTTGCAATTTTACTACACCTACTTAGAGATAATTAAAACTACAATGCTTATTTTCATTCATGTATATTCAACATTTTAAATTCGTTCCATCGCCAGTTCTCAGAGATCTTTCCTTGATCATTTTTGGACTAACTGTTTTCAAATCATATGCCCATCCAATCGCTGCAAAAAAGTCTATAAACTTCGTAGTCAAATTCAAGTAGTTATTTCCTAATTCAGCTGTACGATAATCCAAAGGAAACGCGTGGTGGTAATTATGAAATCCTTCTCCGAGCACTACAAAAGAAAGTAGTGGACTCTCACTTGGTAAAATGTTCTTATCATAAGGTCTATTGCCCCACCTGTGAGCAATACTGTTTATGAACATCGTCATATTCATAACAGCCACGTACCTAAACATGGCTACAAAATAGGCGTTAGACCAGCTTTCTCCCCAATAGTATACTGGAATGAATGTTGGCAGACCAACGCTCATAAAAAACAACAGAGGAATCGCATACCTGAAACAAATAAAAAAAATTATTCCTGAAGCTCCGTCCACGTGGATGGCGGTTATCGTGACCAAAAATAATGATCTCATGGATATCCAACGTTGAACTTTTATTTTTGTTGAAATCTCTGGTTCTACTCAACCAATTACTGATGAATTCGGTATGATAAATCTTAATGACTCATTTATTTGATTATTTGACCTTGATATGATGTGATGCGAATGTTGCAGGTCAGTAGGTACGTTTTTCTTTTTTCTTTGAGTTGGAAGAATGAATGTAGGATTTGTCTTGGTGCTATTTAGGTAGTAGGTAATGTGGTCCGTTGCTCAGAGGGGTCGGCGTAACATTTACGCCGACGACACCCTCGTTAAGGCGCGGGGAGCAACGCACCGTGACGCAGCACTAAAGGCCACGGCAGGGGCTGCTCAAATCGTGGGTCGAATTCGGCGGCTGACTCTCAAGGTCGCCCTTTACAAATCCGAGGCTCTGTTCTTCCACGGACCTTGGATGGGGCCACCCGCGAGATCCAGCCTACAGGTAGGGGGCGTTAGCGTCGGCATCGAGCACTCAATGAAGTATCTGGGGCTCGTACTCGATGGCCGGGGGAACTTCGGACATCACTTCCGAAGTTTGATCCCGAAACTGAGGGGGGCATCAGCCGCACTCGTCCCCTGATTTTGGGCATCAGGGGACGAGTGCGGCTTTTTTCATTTTCTATGACGAAGTGACATTAGCTACTGTCAATTTACTTCGTCTAATTAACAATTCGGGTATACGCCTCTACGCCAGCGGCCAAGTTAGAGCGAACGGGTAGTACATGCATAGGTACATTTCTCCATAAACATACATACTTATATACATACAAAACACATAATACATACATACATACATAATATATACAAACATACATAGATAACATACACTTATAAAGACAACAAAAATATGGTGTGAAAAATCATTCTCCTCTTATCATTATTAGTTAGATGTGCAAGTTCAAATAATGTTCCTTCGCCAAACGCTTAAAAATATATAGTCTGGGCCCGTTTAATCATTACAGGTAGTGCATTCCATAACCGTACAGCCTGTACAGTAAACGATTTATCGTAGAAGCTAGTAGAATGAGTGGGAACAGGCAATACCGAGTGTCAGCACTGCGAGGACCGCAGCAATGACACAGCGCTCCGCACGCTGATGAAGTGCACGGCGTGGGTGCAACAGCGCCAGGTCCTCGTGGTGGGTCCGGACGTGGACACTCTCTCGCTCGAGACCATGGTGTGAGCCATGATCTCCCGCGGGATTAAGTGGGACTGAGCCGCCTCTTTCTGCGATCAGGTCATGCTCGTGAAAGAGGAGGCAGGGCGGGAACGCGAGAGAACTCTTCCACCCGAGTTCCGTAGTGGGCGGCTTAGGCGCCGCCGACGTGTCTTCGCCGAAGACTATCGGCCTCCATGACCTGAGGACGGTGAAAGTGCTGATCACCGTCCTTAGAGAAGCAGGTTAATGACGGCAGCGTGACGTGAGGGATTCACCAACCATAGGCTGTTGGGCGTAACGTGACGTTTTTTAGTCGGTAGGAGTCCGGCATATCATCCATAAGGATTTTCCCACACTTTGAAAAAAAAAGCCGCCTAAAATAGCCTTCAACTTGGCGTAACGACTGCCATTTGACTGGAAACCGGGACCAACGGCTTAACGTGCCTTCCGAAGCACGGAAACGCTCGAATAAATGTCACAAAGTGGTCACATAGATGGTCACCCATCCAAGGACTGGCCAAAGTGGAAGTTGCCTACTGCAATGATCGTTTACAGAACACTGAGTCCGCGGGGCCACGAGCGTTTCACATCGGGAATCCATACTTTCCATACTAAAATTACGAGTATAAAGCTGAAGAGATTGTTTTTTTGTTTGTTTGTTTGAACGCTAGGATCTCAGGAAGTACTGATTGGATTTCAAAAATTCTTTTACAGTTTTATAGTCCATTTATCGAGGATGTCTATAGGCTATATAACATCACGCTAAGATGAATAGGAGCGGAGCAGCAATCAATAATGTTTTGAAAATGGGGAATATTTTTTACCGTATGAGAGCTTTTTTTTTTTTTTTTTTTTGACGTGAGGGAAAATCCTCGTAGGATGCTATGCCGGACTCTTACCGACTAAAAAACCTCACGTAACGCCCAACAGCCTATGGTTGAGAGCCCCGGGTAAGCCCTCAGGAAGGATGTCCCGTGACTCCCAACAGACCTACGGCCGCCATTGCGGCCTCGCCCAGAGGGTGGTTCGGGTGCAATCCCGCGTCAATGGGGGGTTTCGGGTGTGACCCCGCTTCTAAGGGGGGGCGTGCGTGAGTGCTCACGTCACGCTGCCGTCATGGGTCTGCTTCTGTAAGGACGGTGAGCGGCCCTCTCACCGTCCTCAGACCCCCGGTCATGGAGGCCGATAGTCCTCGGCGAAGACACGTCGGCGGCACCCAGGGCGCCGACTTCGGAACTCGGGTGGGAGAGTTCTCTCCCGCACCCGGCCCGCCGCCTCCTTCGCGAGCATGACCTGCTCGCAGAAAGAGGTAGCGCAGTCCCACTTACTCCCGCTGAAGAGCATGGCTCGCACCATTGCCTCAAGCGAGAGAGTGTCCACGCCCAGACCCACTACGAGGACCTGTCGCTGTTGTGCCCACGCCGTGCACTCCACCAGCGTGTGGAGCGCCGTGTCATCGCTGCGGTCCTCGCAGTGCTGACATTCGGCCGTGGTTTCCCGGTGTTTTCGCCACAGATACCTACCGAAGCTACCGTGCCCGGCAAGCATCTGTGTCAACCGGTAGGAGAGAGCACCGTGTCTTCTCTCCAGCCACTCGTCCATGACCGGTCTGACGGCCGCGATTGTGGCGAATCCCCCCTTTGGTTGCTCAAGTCGCATCTTCCATGTCTCCAGGGTTTCCTGGTGGAGCAGGGTCCGCTGGGCCTCGATTTCTCGAGACGCAGGCCTTTGGCCCCGCTCCAGCGCCTCCTTGCGCCATCTGAACAGTGACGCAAGGGCTCTCGCTTCCAGGTCCCATGGAGGGGTCCCGGCTAGGAGACATGCCACCTCACCGGAGATCGTGCGGTATCCTCTTATCACCCTGACGGCCATCACTCTCTGCGGGCTCATCAGTCTAGCCTCATTGCTGGCCGTCAGGGTCTCCGCCCATACGGGAGCCCCGTACAGGGCCATGCTTCGCACGATCCCAAGGTACAGCCTCCTGTAGGGAGCGTTGGGTCCCCTGATGTTGGGCATCAGCCGCGCGAGTGCGGCCGATGCTCCCCTCAGTTTTGGGACCAAACTTCGGAAATGATGTCCGAAGTTCCACCGGCCATCGAGTACGAGCCCCAGATACTTCATCGAGGGCTCGATGCCGATGCTGACGCCCCCCACCTGTAGGCTGGATCCCGCAGGTGGCCCCATCCGAGGTCCGTGGAAGCACAGAGCCTCGGATTTGTGAAGGGCGACCTCAAGACCCAGCCGCCGAATCCGACCCACGACCTGAGCAACCCCTGCCGTGGCCTTAAGTGCTGCGGCACGGTGCGTTGCTCCCCGCGCCGTAACGAGGGTGTCGTCGGCGTAACACGTTACGCCGACCCCTCTGAGCAACGGACCACGCAGCACCCAGTCGTAACCGATGTTCCACAGGAGCGGCCCTAAAACCGATCCCTGTGGAACACCGCACGACACATCTCGCCGACCCGGCCCTAGCCAGCTCGGGTAAGTTATGGACCGTATGAGAGCTTCCGAGGCGTACGCTGCGTAAATGGTTAAAGTTACGTAAAAACTGTGTATCACAATATTATCACTTAAAAAGTTCTAAAAAAAAGTCCGCGACAGCTTACTCGTATCTTTTAAGGTTCGCTCACAATAACCTAATTTGTCTGTCTCTTAAGGTTCGCTCACAATTTTATAAAACTGAAGAAAGAAAGAAGAAAGAAAGAAAGAAAAATTGTTTATTTAGGATCACAACGCACATAAAATAAAAACCCCTAAAAGCATTACATAATAGACAGGATATCGAACTAAATTAACAAAAGAAGAAGAGTTTGTTTGTGCTAGAATCTCAGAAATTACTGGTTGCATTTCAAAAACTATTTTACAGTTTAATAGTCCATTTTTTGAGGATGGCTAATGGCGATATAACATCACGCTAAGACGAATAGGAGCGGAGCAGCCATGAGAAAGTTTCTAGAACGGGGAAAATGTCTCTCTTTTAAGAGCTTCCATTGCGTACGCTGCTTAAATGGTTAAAGTTACATAAAAAATGCATTTGACAAATTTGTTGCTCTTATAAAGTTATTAAAAAAAGTCCTCAACAGCATATGTCTTTCTCTTAAGGTTCACCTACAATAACCCTCTTATTAAGTTTTAAAGTATCAGCGACGCGACGGGAGTAAACGTGGTCTGTAGTGGTAGCCAGTCAACTGAACGACAAAAACCGGTCAAGTCGGACTCGCACACGATGAGTTCCATAGCAAAAAACGGATGGGCGGAAGTAATAGCGACGGGAAACATTACATCACTTTAACACCTTTCTCCTTCTCACTCTCATGTGACGCAAACGAAGTTATGCGGGTCAGCTCTAATGAATATAGGTAAGCGACGCGACGGGAGTAAATGCAACGGGAAATATTAATACCATACCTCTCTCTTTCTCACTCTCATGCAACGCAAACGAAGTTGCGCTGGTCGGCTAGACATTCTATCTTATACATAAAAACCCTAGAAAAATACGCTTTTCTAATGCACGAAAAAACCAAAAATAAATTATGGATCGTTCAAGATGCATCTATTTCTGGGCTGAAGTGTAAACTTTGTGCTTTTAGTTATAATATTTGATTGCAAAAGTGTGGGGCGCTGGAACAGGAAAGACTTTCCTGGCGGAAGCTGCATGATGTCTTGTCAGATTAAGGATAAGGTCACATTTATAAAAGCGTGTTTTTCTCGTGTTTTTAAACTATTAATTTACACTGTCACGCTTTTATCTATCTATTGTGACTTTTACTATTATTAATATCATTTTAAATTTTGGAAATGTATTAATGATGATAAGCTTTAATTGAAATGCATAACATACTTACTTGTAAAGTAAAGTAGTTAATCACACCTACGCATTTTCAACACCCACTTTTGCCAGTTTTTCGTGACGCCCGCGTAATAGGAGCAAACCTATTACCGTTACGGATCTCTATTAGATAACTCATAGGTAGGTCCTTAAAGTTCCGGCATTCCAAGATATTTAGTACAATATGTAGTAATCATGTAATATGAATACAAACACATATCGATGGGTCCTATGTATACTGGCGTAAGTGAATAAAATAGATTTTACAGGAGAGCGATTTAAGTTGCCAGCAAAATATTTTTGGGTAATATCTTCTGACCTACATAACCGAATTTAATGAAATTTCGCATTTAGCCTTAACGTGTAATACTATTTTTAGGGTTGTTATCAATTTTCATGCATTTTTAATACTTTTTGAGATTTTACACATTGGCCCTTTTACGTCGTCATATTCCTGTAATTCCACGTATATTGTTCAACGTATAGAAACTTAAATGATCATTCGCCTTTAACTAGGTTTAATGTAAATACAATATTTTAAGCGAGTTCTGTCTTTATTTATGCATGTAATTATTTTAATTGTTATCACGTATTATTTTTTATAAGAATCAGTTACAGAATGTTGCTTATTGTATCGTTATTTCGTTTTAACGAAATACGCCCTTATACTGTGCTCAAATTTAGTTAGGTCTTTAGCATAATGTGCCCTAATTTATAAATAAAACAATTTGCTATACATTTTCAAGGTTTTATATAAGATTAAAATTTAAAAAAATGCAATAAATGTAAGCAACTACTCGTATAGTCGTACATAAAATAATGGCAATATTATAAGTAGGTTCAATGATCTGACCAACTTGGAATGTAAGTAGGTGCTACAAATGCTACATTGTATAAAATAATATGAGTATAACATTTTTGCTATCATAATTTGAGCTATTGTGACAAACTATTGTTTTTTTTTTTTCAAATAGAAACAAATCTTGATAATCTAGAAAAGTAGAAAGTTCCTTTAAAAGAAAGAGAAAGTATTAGATACAATAATTAAATTAATACAACTTTTAACTTTTCTGCAAAATTAACCATAGCTCCAACTTTGGCTGAAGAATTATTTATTTATGTATTTATTGTGGGCGATAATTTACATTTTGTGACATTTATTTGTGACATTTATTTGAGCGTTTCCGTGCTTCGGAAGGCACGATAAGCCGTTGGTCCCGGTTGCCAGTAAAATGGCAGTCGTTAAGCTAAGTTGAAGGCTTTATTTCAACTGCAGGCAGTCACAACCTGCGCCTGTCCATTTAAACACGGCAATACGGCTCACCACCTATTACGTGGGACAAATTATACAAAAAAGGTGAAATGTGGGCATATAATATGCCTCTGCCTACCCCTTCGGGGATAAAGGCGTGACCATATGTATGTATGTATGTATGAATAAACAATCAAATTACAACATAAACAATCTAATTAAGTCTTCTATTCGTATAAAGTTTTATGAGAGATCAAACTTAATAAAAATATTTTTAAGACATCTTTTAACTTTTCTGCACAATCATCTACTAATAATTAATTTGAACTATTCTCACAAATGTTTTGTATAATTTGAATTAAAAAAAAAATAGAAACTTAACTTAATAATCTAACAGCTTTTTACTCTTATAAAGTTTACCTTAATCTAGAACAGTGTGATGGGCAAACTTTCTTAATTGGGGGCCAGAAAAATGAAGAATTTTCAATCGAGGGCCCAATTTATAGGAAAAATGCATTTTTCGAATGCAAGTTCCAGCTGAGACGCAGTAACTTTCAGTAGTGCGAGGTGTTAATCAGAAAGTCGGTTTCTGATTAAGATTTGCCGTAATTTCATGGTCGAGAAAGTCTATTTGCACACATACGACGACGCAAAAATCGCTCTAATTTTCTGCTAGCTGGCTCCTTTACATATGTCGCACGTCCTCTGAAAAACTGTCATAACACAGAAATATTACATTTTTAGATATTGCTATACTTAAGTTCAGTTTTCCATACTAAATCATTCAATAAAACCGCCACAACGATAACGTTAAAAAAAGTCGCTAGATGGCACAACTGACAGTTTTTTAGAGAACGATAATCGACTTGACCCAATCCTCAACAGTGCCGCATCACTGCTTGTAACAGGTGAACGCGTATTTAAGCTGCTGAAAAACGTCTTAAGCTGTGATACAACTATATTGAAGGTAAGACTTTTGGCAATTATTTTGTTTCAAAGGGGCAAAAACTGTCGTAAGATAAAATAATTCTGTCTTTTACTACAAACACAATTGAAGTTATGTTATTATGTAATGTAAAAAAGTGTCATACCACAAGTTATGGCAATATAATCGTCAAATTATTTCTACGTTCACAATTTTGAAAAACAGAAAACAGTTGTAATATGAGTTATGGTACTTTTTTTAAATTTATTTTTTAAATTTTATTTATATTCAGTTATAAATACGATGCCATATATATAATACGACTATTTTTCGCAATATTTATTTGTTAATTCAAATTGACAAATGAATGAATAACAGTCGCATTGTATTTTGGTTACCTGTTAATCCATTGTATTGTACTGTTTTAACTACATAACTATTATTACTATAATTCTAATGTTATATTTTTACGTTACCTACAACTATTGCAGACATGTATTAAGAAAGCTGTACCTACTGAAAAAGGCTACGACTAGGAAACAGTCACGAAGAAAACTATAATTTTTCAGCAGAACAAAACAGTAAGATTCAAATAGTAATGTTTCAACGATCTTTTGAAACACTTAGTTCTGGCGAAAATTCCCTACTGTGTATGAGTGGTAACATTGCATGGCTCGCGTTGTTGGGGATCGGAATGAAGAGGGTGGGATCAGGTTGAAGAGCTCCTCAAAACACTCGCCCTGATACATTCGGTACAAGGCAGCTAAGAACTCTATGGTTCTTCGCTACGCTAACGGTTCGAGGCCTCCCGTCACCTCAAGACAACCAATTATTCGGATAGCACGTCTCTGCATAGCGTCAAGCGCGTCTAGTAAGTACTTCGTGGAGTCATCCCAAAGGTGAGAACAGTATTCAAAGCAGGGACGAATCTGCGTCTCGTATAGTAAACATCTCTGATGTGGCGTGAAGTACCGTCTCACCTTACTTACGACTCCTAGTTTCCGCGAGGCCAGCCTAATACAACTCTCTATGTTGTTTTTGTGATTGAGCTCACGCCGGACGTCTATACCGAGGATCTCCAGGTTGTCCTTTAGTGGAATCGGAATGCTCTGAAGAGAGGGTAGGGGTAGGGGTAGGAATGGGGACTTCGTAGCTGTAAACGCACACGCCTGTGTTATTTGGGCAATGAACTCGACCAGGTTGTCTGAACCCCATTTGGCAATGCGTCCCACTCCCAGGTCCCGGTCGAGATCCGCCACAAGTTGCCGTCTCTTCTCCTCCACGTCATGTCGCCCATCCACTTGCCGGCCAGAATAGCTCGCATGCAGAGTACTATCATCCGCATAACAATGCATACACCCAGGGGACAGCATGTCATTGATATGCAGAAGGAAGAGAGTTGGGGACAATATCGATTCTTGTGGTACTATAGCATTTACTCGCAAAAAGCCGGAAGCCATTTAAAGCTAATGCTGGCCAACAAGCGGCACAACTGAGGCGAGAGACATAAACCGGCAGCTTGGAAAGAAGCGACGCATGCCATACCCTATCAAAGGCTTTAGCGATGTCTAGATCAATAGCGAGAGACGCGCCGTGCCTCTCCATAGCGTCACCCCAGGTGTGTGTTATGTATGCTAGGAGGTTACCCGTTAATTGTTTCAGCCTAAAGCCATATTGACGATCGCTAATAAGCGAGTGATCCTGCAGGCAGCGCATGTTGATAATTAGCTCGAACACCTGGCAGATGACAGTGGTTACGGCTATGGGGCGGTAGTTAGGCAGGCGAACGTCCGACCGATACTCTTTCTTGGGGATCGGTAGGATGTTCGCCTCCTTCCAAGCCTCTAGCACTTCCCACGACGAGTATGAAAGGCGATACAGGCGTGTGAGCGTTGGAGACAATGCGGTTGCACATTTCCTCAACACCACCGCCGGAATGCCATCAGGACCACTGGCTTTCCGCGTGTCAAGTGACCGTAGCACCGCTCGCACCGTTAAGATTAACAATGCTAAAAGGCTGATTTTATAATTTTTAGTTTAATATTTAAATTATGTAATGCCTATTGAGTTTAAAGAAATGTTGTTTAGCTATTATAATTATTGTGAAAATACAAATAAAACAGTGATTAGGTTGCAATTTTGTTTTATTGAACCTAATTGAATGTAAAAAAGTGTCATATCATACCCTTTTTTTTAATTTTTCTTGAAATAGTCATAATATTATTTACAAAATTGTGCTTTTTACAATACTCTCCTCTTGGCTTCTAAATATAGCACCAAATAAATGAGTCATTTGATGTCAACAATAAGCCATTTAATCACTATAGCATTGATAAGTCAAAAAAAAACTTTAAATGCTTATATCTCAAAACTACTATTTTTGGGTTATGACAGTTTTTTTGAGGACGTGCGATGTGTCTATTGTTCTATAACGAGAATCTATAATACTTCTGGACCGTCAAATTATGATTATCACCAGTCATAATATACTCATGTCGAAGGACCGTCGGCTGGCCGAAAGCACTTAGCTTTCGCGGGCCGGAGATAGCCCGCGGTCCGTACTTTTCCCATCACTGATCTAGAACAACTATGGTGTAAAAACAGCCGCCGCACCCCTACCTGACTACTCAGCGCTGTAGATGGGCGAACCGTGCGATCGGGCTTTATACGTGACGTAGTTTTTACACATACGCCTATTTGCCTAAAATTTTATTTTGGATTTAATTGAAAAAATTTTTTTTTACTTACTGATATTATAGAATAGAGCAAAGTGAACTCATTGCCCAAATAATTGGAAAAAGGCGCAAACGGCAGTTTCGCCTTTATACGTAGGACCCATCGATATATCCCCAAGCGGGTTTTTAACGGTAACCAAAGATATCTCGATCTCGAACAAGAACTCTACATTTTGCCACAGTTAACGTATTCCCCTCATGTATCTACTTAATTGCCTGAAAGAAGAGGCGTTACCTTTGGCAGCATAAAGGTTGTGCTCTTGTGCGACCTCATGCAGCTTTCGCAGGATTTTTATTATATAAGGATTAGTATTAATAGGAATTTGCTTACAAAAAAAGTCTTTCTTGTTCTAGCGCCCCACGCTTTTACAATCAAATATTATAACTAAAAGCACATAGTTTACACTTCAGCCCAGAAATAGATGCATCTTGAACGATCCATAATTTATTTTTGGTTTTTTCGTGCATTATAAAAGCGTATTTTTCTAGGGTTTTTTAAACAATTTATTTATTTAATACTTTTTAGTCACAACATTTCTACCTTTGCTAGCTGTTCCCTGCGGCTTCATCCGCGTAAAAGTCGTTATCGCATAAAATCGTTACCCTCCTTTCGCGCAGTCAGTTAAAAAGTAGCCTATGTCCCTTCCCTTAAACTCAAACTATTATATAATAAGTATCATAACAAATTTCATCAAAATCGGTTCAGTGGTTTAGGCGTGAAAACGTAACAGACACACAGACAGAGTTACTTTCGCATTAATATTAGTAGGGATTTCTGAATTACACGGTGTTTTGTCTGAGTTCGACTAATGTGAAAATATTTCATTATTACTCTAATACATATACATTTTATGCAGGTACCTATGTCAATATTTACACTCAATATTTACATTCAATATTAACTTCAATATATAACAGGTTTGTTATAACCTTAAACCCTAATCGTGGTCTAAGTTCATCACACGACTTTTCTAACAAATCCAAACACAGCTATGATACGATGTTCAATCATGAAATTACAGTTCGTATCTTACGACTCCATCATGAGATCAGTTTGACAGCACCATATTATTGTATTGTTATCAGAACTACAAACATCTGCCAATTTTCATGACGCTACGATCCTTGGAAGATGCTTAAATTAGTTACCTGAGATTCCATTGCATAGTTTTACAAGTCAATTAAATAAAGGTTTGTTATAACCTTGAAACCTAAGCCTGGTCAAAGTTCATTACAAGACTTTTGTGACGAATCCAAAAACAGATATAATACGATATTCCATCATGAAGTTTCAGTGCCTATCTTCCGGCTCCAACATCATATCAGTTTGACAGTACCATAATTATTGTATTGTCATCAGAACTACATACAGCTGCCAATTTTCATGACTCTACGATCCTTGGAAGCTGGTTAAATTAGCTACCTTAGATTCCACTTGTTTTCTGTGCCTATCTTCCGACTCCATCATCATATCAGTTTGACAGTACCATATTATTGTATTGTCATCAGAACTACATACAGCTGCTAATTTTCATGACGCTACGATCCTTGGAAGCTGGTTAAATTAGCTACCTTAGATTCCACTTTTTCCATCGAAGTTTCAGTGCCTATCTTCCGGCTCCAACATCATATCAGTTTGACAGTACCATATTATTGTATTGTCATCAGAACTACATACAGCAGCCAATTTTCATGACTCTACGATCCTTGGAAGCTGGTTAAATTAGCTACCTTAGATTCCACTTTTTCCATCGAAGTTTCAGTGCCTATCTTCCGACTCCATCATCATATCAGTTTGACAGTACCATATTATTGTATTGTCATCAGAACTACATACAGCTGCCAATTTTCATGACGCTACGATCCTTGGAAGATGGTTAAATTAGTTTCCTTAGATTCCATTATATTGTTAGTTACATACACGACGACCTAATAAAAGCGTATTAAAAATGAATCGCAAAATGTGTTGGTAAGCGCATAACTTAAGAACGAGTGGACCGATTTCACTAATTCTTTTTTTGTTGTGTAAGGTATTGTCAGGAGAAGGTTCTTATGGAAGAAAAAATATTGTATTCCCACGGGAACGGGAACTACGCGAGTGAAACCGCGTGACGTCCTCTAGTAATATTATAAATGTGAAAGTTTGTGAAGATGTTTGGATGTTTGTTCTCTAACGGCTGAATGAATCTGGCTGAAATTTGTTACTGTGATAGAATAGTCTTGAATAACACATAGGCTACTTTTCATCCCAAAAAAAACACGTGGGCTAAGCCGCGCGCATCAGCTAGTAATCACATAATTCACTTGATTTGGCAGTCCACGACAATTTCTTCTACGCTCTAATCATTCTTCATGTAGAGTAACCTCAAAGTGTAACATTCTAGACATTTTAATTAAAATTCTAACAAAAAATACAAGCAAACGAAAATGAAACAGTAACTATTATCTGTCAAAGTTGAAATTTCGTTCGTAATCATTGTGAATTAGAGTAGGTTTAGAGAACAACTTCGTTTCGTCCGCAAGTTGTGGAACGAATGGAACCGTAGTAGGTATTATACGAAACTTTGTTGAAACAGAATAGGCCTCCTGCTGACCCTATTAGGCATAATTATGTTACTAATAGATGATGCTCACGACGTCGCCCGCGTAAATTTCGGTACCCGTACCCGCTTCATGTCGGAACTATATTCCAGACTATATACAGACTATATACGGTTATTTCAGACTATAAGCTATCTCTGTACCAAATTTCAGTCCAATCCGCTTAGCCGTTAGAGCGTGATTAAGTAACAAACATCCAAACATCTTCACAAACTTTAACATTTAATAATATTGCTAGATGATACTCGCGGCTTCGCCCGAGTGAAATTTGGTACCCATTCCCGCTTCCCGTGGGAACATTTTCCCGAGATGAAAAGTAGCCTATGTGTTATTCCAGACTATATGCTATCTTCGCAACAAATTTCAGCCTTATCCGTTCAGCCGTTAGGGCGTGATTGAGTAACAAACATCCAAACATCCAAACATCCAAACATCTAAACATCCAAACATCTTCACAAACTTTAACATAATGTTAGTAGGAGGAAAAGGGATTAACTACAAACTTAAGAAATTACATTGCGTTTCTAAAGGAAGGCTCTTCAAAGAAAGTACCTCAAAAGCCATATTCAGTTTTGATGGCTGCCGCCGATTGGACCATACTCGCAGACACATATGAAAAACACTACAAAATCCCGGAGGATGTATGTGCGTCGCCATCCATACATACATACATACATATGGTCACGCCTTTATCCCCGAAGGGGTAGGCAGAGGCATATTACCTATATGCCCACATTTCACCTTTGTATAATTTGTCCCACGTAATAGGTGCTGAGCCGTATTGCCGTGTTTAAATGGACAGGCGCAGGTTGTGACTGCCTGCTGTTGAAATAAAGCCTTCAACTTAGCTGAACGACTGCCATTTTACTGGCAACCGGGACCAACGGCTTAACGTGCCTTCCGAAGCACGGAAACGCTCAAATAAATGTCACAAAGTGATCACATGGATGGTCGCCATCCAGACGCGACATATTCCTGTTTTCAAGGATACATTGGCGTGCAGTGCTCGTGGAGCTCACGGTGCCGTGGGAGACCAACATACCGAAGGACCACGCCAAGAAGATAAATAAATACTTTGACTTGACCAATACGTTACCCAATAATGGCTATGTGGTTAAACTCTTTGCCGTAGAAGTAGAAGCAAGAGGAATTCCAGCTAAATCCCTGTATAATTTATTTAAAGACCTTGGATTGTCAAGAGCTTTAGTAAGCTCTTTACTAAAACGAATATTCAAAGCGGCATTGATAGGATCTTACCCAATCTGGTTGGGCAGGGGAGGGAACATTGCTGACGGAATAAAATAAAATAAAATAAAATTTATTCCCTTTGAAATTTTTAAAAAATTATTTAGATTTGTCAAAATTTTTGTGACTCTACCGGGGGGTCGGAAATGCTACAGACTGAGAAGAACACCCCAAGAAACTCAGTCCGGTCCCTCTTATTCATCTTAGAATCTAATACAGTTTTTTTTAAATGTCGAAAGGAGCAATTCGTGTCACTGCCAGGCAGTCTTGTCTTCTAGAAAGTCTTTAATGCTATAATAAGCTTTCTGGCACAATTTAAGTTTTACTAGTTTTTTAAATTTATTAACTGACAAACCTGTTATGGCTGTCGGCAATGTATTGTACATTCGAATACAATTGCCCGCAAAAGAATTGCTTATTTTATTAAGCCTAAATCTAGGTACAGCCAATTTATTCTTATTTCTTAAGTTTAGGTTATGGATATCACTATTTTTAATAAATTTACTGTTATTTTTATGAGTATATAATAAGTTTTCATATATGTACTGCGAATACACAGTAAGGATGTTGATATCCTTAAACTTTTCTCTTAATGACTCCCGAAACCCCATACCATAGATAGCCCGGACAGCCCTTTTTTGCAACACAAAGATACATTCGATGTCGGCAGCGTTACCCCATAATAGTATGCCATAGGTCATGACACTGTGGAAATAGCTAAAGTAGACAAGACGCGCTGTTCTAATGTCTGTCAGTTGTCGGATCTTTTTAACGGCATAGGCTGCAGAGCTCAGTCTGCCCGAGACTTTCTCGATATGAGGCCCCCACTGCAAGTTGGAGTCTAACTTTAGGCTTACTGGCCCAGAAAGACAGTTTCATCGACCAATTCTACTTGATCATCCCTAATCCTAATACTGGTGTTAACGAGCCTAACATTTGGCAAGGTGAATCTAATACATTTTGTTTTAGTTTCGTTTAACAATAAATTATTAGCGTTAAACCAGTGGACTACCCTAGAGAGGGCATTGTTTACTTCGTCATGATCGCGTTGTCCACGTTCAACTTTAAATATTAAAGATGTGTCATCAGCAAACAAAACTACCTCGTGATCGTCTCTTATAAGGTGAGGGAGATCATTTATGTACACTAAAAATAGAAAAGGTCCCAGAATTGAACCCTGAGGCACCCCCATTGTTACAGCAGAACCATTTGACTGTTTACCATTTATAACTACTCTCTGTACTCTATCTCTAAGGTAAGAACTAATTAAATCCAAGGCCGTCCCCCGGATTCCATAATGATCAAGTTTTTTAATTAAAGTCTGATGCTGGACGCAATCGAAGGCCTTAGATAAGTCGCAGAATACACCATAAGCATCATACGACTCCTCCCAGGCCTCATATATACACTCTAACAATTTGATTCCAGCATCCGTGGTAGACCGACCGCGCGTGAAACCGAATTGTTTAGTATGGAATAGTTTATTTGTATTAAAATGATTTTGCATTTGATTAAGCATTACCTTTTCAAAGATTTTACTAAACGTGGGTTGTACAGAAATAGGACGAAAATTGGACGGATCTGAGGTGCTACCCGATTTAAACAGAGGAGTTATTTTGCTAAACTTCATTAAGTCAGGAAACACACCACTATCAACACAATTATTAAATAATATTGATAATTCAGGGGCAACCATTTCAATTAACGAATTAACTAAATGTACAGAAATTCCCCAGAGGTCAACAGTTTTCTTAATATTTAAAAATTTAAAAGTTTTTATGACAGTGTGTATACAAATTTTACTGAATTTGAATATTTCATTACAGCAAGGAACATTTGCTTTTAACAAGGATTCTGCTATTGGGGTAGAAGAACCTAGGGCTCTGGTCAAATCTACTGGAATTCGAGAAAAAAATTGTTCAAATTCGTTAGCGACTTCGGCATCTGTTGTAATTATGTTACCATTTACTTTAAGTTTAAAATTATTATCATTCGATTTTGCTTGGCCTCTTTCTGCGTTAATTATTTTCCAAGTAGATTTAACTTTGTCTACACTATTGAGAATTTTATCACTTATATACTTTCTTTTGGCTGCTAAGCAGTCTGCTTTAAACTTTTTTGAATAAGTTTTAACATAATTTAGAAATTCATCTGTTCTATTAAGCTGTCTTTCTGAGTATAGTTCATACAGTTTTTGTCTACTTTTATGTATATCCTCAGTGGCCCATTCACTGAAGGCTGGCCTATCACCGATTGTGACTTCCTTAGACTTGAATACGGAGTTGAACTCATTGTAAAAGGAATCAAAAAATAACTTATACATTACATTTGGATCTAAGCCAGTGTCTAAAAATGGAAGTTTATTGCAAAGTCCAACTCGCATACGTTCCAAGCGGTCACTAGTTACTGGTCTACATAATATTTTACGTCTTTTAACTTTTTCTCTTGTGATCTTGAAAGATGCTATTTGCCCAGTATGATCTGATTTTATCTTATTTATAATACTCTTACTTTCTGGCAACATATCACTGTATATATTGTCCAGACAAGTAGCTGTTGTATCACAATATCTAGTAGGCTCTAAAAATAAATTAGTGAGATTGTGTGATTTAAATAAATTTAAGATATCATTGGTCTGACGCGTATTTATAAGTATATTAACATTAAAATCACCGCACACTATTAGGTGTTTATTAGTTTTTCCAAGTTTAAATAGCACTTTATCCATTACTTCCTCAAACTCACAAAAGGGTGAGACTCCAGGTTTATATACGCATACTACTATGAATTGCTCCAATTCTACGCACGATATTTCAACTGTACACTCTACAGAGAGGGACACAACATCTTTCCGTTCCTTATATTTTAATTTCTTATTTAATAAAATCAACGAACCCCCCCGTGTTGTGTTGACCCTGCAGAACGCACTACCAACCCGGTGACTACTGAAACTGAACATGAGCTCATACTCCTTACGCATATGTTCTGTAAGACAAACAATTTCAATATTTTCTGAGCTCATGAACAGCTCCAATTCAAACTCTTTGACCTGTGTTAATGTTGCAATATTATAATGCACCAGGCTGATGTAATTTACATTTTTTAATTTAGTTTTGTTCGGAGGACAGTTTCCGATAAAATTACGGTTTGCAATTAAATTTAACTCTATTAATTTACAATTTTGGCTAGAGGATAATTCCTCTGTTGTCCCAGCAGTTAATTTAAATTACTTGGAACAGATTCCAAAGTCCTAAATCTACTCTGCTCAAATAAAGCAGTTTTGTCAGCCAAGTTTTTGGCTACAGAATAAAAATAATTAAATAGCAAACTTGCTATTTGTCTTTTATAATATTTGGGTAGACAGTACCTACCCTTGTGATTATTATAGACTATAAACTTGCTATGTGACAAATTTGTGTTAAATACAGAATTAAAGTCAATTATATTAAATTTATTATTATACTGACTTATTAAATTTAAACGTAAATTCATCTTATATCTAAATGAATTTTCCGAATCTGGCACACCTTTTATAAATGGAAGTGTGAACATTACAACTTGTATGACATTTAAGTTTAAGATGTAATTCATGTATAGGGACAAATCATCATTGCTAATTTTCCCCCTGTTTGCACAGAAAATTATTATTTTACTGTTAGCTTCAAATTTATATTTTTTGCATAATACCACTTAATGAAGCACCCGGATAGCAATTATTAATAACCGAGTAATAACTTGAATTTGAGTTTTGTTTTAAAAATGAACTTAGATTGGTACCAATATCATCACTAAATACAATTAATTTAGTACAACTATTACTATTATTTACACTGTCACACAATATATCCACTGATGTACTGGGCGAGCATGTGGTAATGGGAGCTAGGGGCTCAGCGGTAACCGGTTCGCCCTGGGCCTCCACCGGCTCAATTGCTTTAGGGCAGTTAATATTGCATAAGTGGGCATTTAGGAAACAATTAAGGCGCTCAGTGTTATCATTTGATGTTTTGAGTACCTTGTCTATTGTTAAAGAACATTTAGTAAAGTCCTTAAGGGACCATTCATATTTTTTAGTCATATATTGTAGCTCAAATCGCAAACTTTGTATTTTTGACTCTAATTTTTGTGTGTCAGTGCAATATTTTAAATGGCTTTTTTCTAGACGGTGGAAGCTGAGCGTTTATGCTTATAGTAAGGTGGCCATCCTAAACCAACTCAAATGGGTCGCAAGTCCCAGACGCCAGATTTCAGATTCAGATTCAGATTCTTTATTTCGTAAACATAGGTATAATACAGGTGTTACAGCGAGTCTATTGGTCTACTATGTTTTGCCTGGAGGCATACGAAACATTAAAAATAAACATATTAATTGATTGCATGCAAACAAGAAACAGAGAATTTATGAACTCTCAATATAAAATATTTCAGCACTATGTTAGACAATTATTTTGGCAATCATACTAATTATTAGTGAATAAATGTCAATTCAATTAATTTTATAGTTACTGTAATATGTCATACTAGATTACACAATAAAAATAAAATAATAGTAATTGTCAATAATATAAAATTGCATAATTTTGTCCCATTTCATAATGCTAATAATTTTAAAAATTAAAACATACAGTGTTAATTCATTGTAAAAGTGTTAATGTCAATTAAAGATTGTGTCAGTTTAAATGTCAAAATATGTATAAAAGAATCAATATAAATTTCATTACAATTCAGTCACATTTAACAGACTGGCCATACCTTAAATTTTACAATAATATAGTTTAGTTCAGACACACGTTAAGCCACCTATACTTGCATCACTGGACACACCACAACAGAGGCGTGTGGCAACATTTAACATTCTGTCAGATAGGATTAAGGAAGTCCTCTAGAGAATAATAGCATTTTGATACTAGCAGGTCGTGAAGTTTCCTTTTAAATATTTTTATTTCAGTAACAGTTCTTATATGTTCAGGAATACTGTTATATATACGTGGGGCTAGGCAAAAGAAACTCTCATGCATTAGTTGCGTTTTACTGGGAACTATATGTAATTTATTCTGATGTCTTACTCGGGTGCGATAACTAAACAAATTGGGGTTTTTCTTAACAAATACTGCAGACTCATAAATGTATATACAAATGTAAGAAGATTCATTTTCTTAAAATATGGTGCACAGGAGTCGGGTGCATAAATATTGGACATTGCCCTGATACAACGTTTCTGCGCAATGAATACACGCTCTTTATCTGAACCATTACCCCAGAAAATGATTCCGTATCTAAGAATTGAGCTAACATAGCCATGGTACGCTGTTAATAGAGTTGCTATATTTGCAACCTTACCTAGTCTGTGTAGCGCGTATGAAAATTGTGCTAGTTTATTACATGTCAGTTCCGCGTGACTTTTCCATTTGAGATTCTCGTCAATCTGTAAACCTAAGAATTTAGTAGCTACGGTTGTTTCAATTTCTCTTTCTTGATAGTAAACTCTTAGAGAATCTATGCGGTGAGTTCGTATTTTAAATTTCATTAATTTCGTTTTGTCCAAGTTTATCATTAAGTTATTTATTTTAAACCAGTTAATAATATTTTTTAAAGTTTCATTCATGTCAAATTCTAAAGTTAATTTATTGTCATTAGTAAATAGTACAGTGCTATCATCAGCAAATAAGGTCATATCATGTTGTGTAATGGAAGGCATGTCATTTATATATATAAGAAATAATAGAGGCCCCAATATACTGCCTTGTGGAACGCCGAATTTTGGTGTACCCTTATTAGACTTACATATTTCTTCAGATTTAGTCATTTTATTAAACCATTTTACTTCCGTGAACTGTTCTCTATTTGAAAGGTACGATTTTATTAGCTTATGTACATTACCTCTAACGCCATAGGCATACATTTTCTTTAGGAGAATATTGTGGTCAACATGGTCAAAAGCCTTTGACATATCCATGTACAATGCAATAGCAGGTAACCCCTTGTCTAAATTTGTGTATACCTTGAGTAAAAAATTATAAATAGCTACATTAATTGATTTCCCAGATCTGAACCCATATTGGCATTGAGTAAGAATTTGGGGGCACGGCAGTGCCCCCAAGCCAAGTCGAGCGCGAAGCAAACACTGCCGTACCATCCTTTACAGGAACCATTTCGCCGCATTTTCAGGCCCCTAGTAGAGAACCTCTGGATAAGACCAGAACGCAGAAATTTTCGTCATCTAGTAAGCTATAATCACATACTTAAAATCCAAAATTACAAGTCTGTAGGTCATTTAGTTCCGGAGTTAAGCGAAAGCAAAGTTTCGCATTTATGACACTCATTCACTCATGATCATCAAAATAGAACTAGTACTTCCCATAAACTCAGAGAGCTGAAATTTGGTACAGAGTTAGGGTTTAATCACCACATAAAGGGAAAACTATAAAAACTAGGATAAACGAAGATACCTGGTGACCCTGATTAGAAAACACAAGAGCCCAACCAAACTATTAGAGATCGACATACCGTCTTTACAAATAATATTCAACTTGGTGGGCCGCTTTATTTGAAGTCAAAAATCGAAGGTCTGAAGTATCTGATGAAGAACCTTCAGCTGGTCTCAGGTGTATTAGAGATATGGTAATGCCCCCTTCTACTATTGGGACATAAAAAATCGACATCTGACACATCTTTTCATTTAATCTAGCCTACAGCATCCCACTGCTCGACGAATGCCTCCCCTTCTGCTTTTAATCACTACATATATTATTATAAAACAAAGTCCCCAGCCGCGTCTGTCCGTCTGTCTGTCTGTTTGTTCACGATAAACTTAAAAACCACTGCATGGAGTTTCAGGCTGAGATCACCAATCGAGAGAGTGGTTCTCGAGGAAGGTTTTCGTATATAATTTGTTGAGTTTTTGTTGACATTGACTAAAATATTACGACATTAGTTGGAGAGGTCAGAAAAAAATAAGGCGTCTGGGAGCTTTTAACGAAAACGCTGCCTAAACCCTTCGAGGTGTTACAAAATAATGTACCATGGAATTGTGTATCTTATATAGGCCTACAGAAAAGTCCGCGGCAGCATATGTTTATCTCTTAAGGATAACATACAATAACCCAGTTCATTCTTTAAAAATTTAGCAATTATAAAGTGGTAATGGGAATGCTATTTACACCAAGAAAGTGTTAACCCATCTCAATTTAAATACATTAGTGGGCATGAAAATATAATGAAAATTATTTGTTCCCTTTACACCATGCAAATTAAATGAATACCTTAGGAGATATAGCAAATCAAAATAATGCGCAACGAAATTAATTTTGTGTCGCCATGATTGAACTATTGAACTGGGTCATACATTATACGGGTCACATACTAACTTATTCTTCTACTTTTATCGCAAATATTTTTTCGTTAAAAGTGAATAACGCTTACAGCAGATTACTTTAGGTAGGTGTAATATTTCAAAATAAGCAATTTCATAGGAAATAGTAAACAAAGAGCCTTTATTTTAGAATTTTCTTCAGTATTAGCCATTTACATACAAACATCGGCGTGTTACAGTTTTATTACATGTATCAATGTAGTAGACGTAACGTGTATAAAATGACATCAATCAAATGTCATCAATATTCTGAAAAAGAAATTAAACATAGAGTTCACAAACTCTTTTGAAAATACATACTGTACCTACCTTAGAGGATCGTTATGAAAATAACATGATAGTAAACAACCACCACTAAGCAATACGCTTCTCCAGCGTGTAGCTGTGTTTCTCTGTGATAACCACCATGAGAGGTACGTTTGTTCGGGCCATCCATAGAAAATAGATGGTATAATGCTGAATACCGCAAAGAACAAGCGGCGTGGCATAGAATGGGAACTATCCTGATATCCTGAAGGATTTAGATGACGCCGATGACCTGTGCTTGCTGAGGCACTCACACGCCACAAATTAGAGATAGTACAGATGGAAACCTACATACTAAATTCACTGAGGCTACGCACACATAGACAACTCATTCACAGATACGAGGTCAGGCGGTCTCAACCGAATTTTCGATAGGTACTGATTTGTGCGCGAGTGTGTGTAGCAGAGGGTAGGTGTGACAATAAAGTACATACATGAGTTTTCCATCTGTACCTACTATCTCCAATTTGGACACACGCCGTCATGCATGTCTACAGGACAACGTGCAGAATGAGACAGCGAACGGAAGGACTGAAAATAAAATCGACAGACGCAGGAGATGAGGTGTGGGGAGAAGAGTCTGTTTCGCTGCGCATTGGCACAGATGTCGAGCGCGTTCACTAATTCACGTAACTCGGGAGTGTCGTGTCGGAAACTGATGGGTTAGAAGAGTACATCATTTCGAGGCTCGCCAAGGCAAGAGCACAAGAGCAAACTTCACACGGCTGCGCCCCGTATGGCAGTTGCGAAAATTGACTCGAAAAGTGAAACCCAAAACAAAGTCAACGTTAAAACTGTACTACTATACGGCTGCAAGACATGGAAGGTCAATAAAGACATTTCGCACCAGCTACAAGTTCCAAGTTGACCTCTAACGGATCTTCGGTATTATACGGGCCCGTTAAAATCACGAACGTAAGCCTATTGGAACGCTGCAGTGAGACCCCTATCTACTAACAGATCAAACGTCGGAAGTTTAGCTGGATTAGACACACGCTGCAAAGGGACCATGATCAAATACCAAGGCAAGCCTTACTGAAACTACTGAAAGAGCGGAGCAGCAATGTGAAATGTTTTGAAAACGGGAAAAATATAATCGATATAAGAGTATCCGTTGCGCCTCTGCGTAAATGGTTAAAGTTACATAAAAATAATGTATTACAAAATTGAAAAGTTAAAAAGTTCTTAAACAAAAAACCTATTTTCGATCTATTCATTTCGTTCGATCACAGTTACCTTTTTATTAACACGAGGAAAATCCTACATGTATGCTATGCCGGACTCATACCGACTAAAAACACACGCATCCTGCTTAACAACCTACCGTTGGGAGCCCCGGGTAAGCGGAGCTACGGCTACCACTGCGGCCTCACCTATGGGGATGCGGGAGCTATCCCGCGTCTTTGGGAGGTTTTCGATCACAGTAACGTTAATTATTTCTAAAATAATGAATAGTAGCGACGCGACGGAAGTAAACGCGACGGGAACAAATGACGTGAAATATGATATCAAAATAACAATAGCGCACCGCGCTCTTTCTCTCTCTCTCTCTCTCTCTCTCTCTCTTATAAGACGCAAACAAAGTTGTGCGGGTCAGCTAGTACAAATATAAATGAAATTAAAGGAAAACTCTGGATTAGACTAGACTGGCTTTTATACTTATACTTACAAGTTTACAAGAAGAAATAGTCGAATGATTGTCTTTATTCTACTCGAAAATTACACAAATGAAATAACCAAATAAATTACACTAAAATATTAATTTCGCTCAAAATTTGGTCAAAATATAACGGCATGAACGCGAATGGGCAATACAAAAAACTGTTGTACAAGAATCAGAACCGGAAAAAATGAAAAGAAAGATCTGTAATAATAAAAAAACTACTCCTAAAAAGAAAAAAACTGCGTCTAATAAGAAAATCTAATAAAATAAATCAATATGCCTACGTTTCTACAAAAAGTAGTGAAATCCCACCAAAAACATTCTGTAAAAAACTAGCCAAGTCTCGTTGGAGCTACTTGTTTATTTCTAAAAAGTAATGAGATCTAGACAAAGTCGTGCCAAGTCTAAGGTTCCTTACTGCGATTTCTTTATTATTATAGTTAATGTTGTGTGACTTGGCCGTTGAAGGGTACACAAGGGTACAAAACAAGATGCTTCATGACACCATTGCACCAATCTGTCGCCAGAACCGCTACCCATTGACGATCGAAAATTGCCACTTGGAGAACGTTAATTCAATAACTAGTCAATTATAATTATTATAATCATTGATAGAAGTCCTTCTGTACGTCTATTTTATGTTAGATCGGTGGTCGATTTGCCGCTTCAAAAAGAAGAGACCAGAAGTCAGCATTGTCAATGCTGAATGCATGTGTTGCCCAATCAATAACAGCCTAAAATGAGACACTAGCGTCCAATTACCAATACCAGTATGGGCTATTATCTCGCTTAACAAACATAGGTAGTAACAACAGATATAACATTACGTGTAAACATAATTGACTTGTACACACTCACGTATAAAGAATTTTCAACGGCCAAGTCACACAACATTAACTATAATAATAAAGAAATCGCAGTAAGGAACCTTAGACTTGGCACGACTTTGTCTAGATCTCATTACTTTTTAGAAATAAACAAGTAGCTCCAACGAGACTTGGCTAGTTTTTTACAGAATGTTTTTGGTGGGATTTTATATTTCTCTAAGAAGGAATAAATGCATTTGTGTATAACCTTTTCAAAAATTTTTGCAAAAACAGGAATTAATGCTATAGGCCTATAATTGTTTCTATCTGTCCTGTTACCTTTTTTATGTATAGGTTTAATAACAGATATCTTCAACTTATCTGGGAAAATGCCCTGCTCTATGCACATACTTACAATGTAGCTCAACGGGTGAGATATAGTATTAGCTACACACTTAGTTACATTTGTGATAACGCTATCATAGCCAGTGCTGTTAGTATTTTTTAATGTCATTATTATTTTTCGTATGTCATCAGGGATTGTGGGCATCATAAAAATTGAATTAGAATTATAAGTCATTTCGTTTAAGACCCTCGTATTATTAATATTATTCTGAGTATTATAATCATCTATGTCAAGGAAAAATTCATTAAATGAGTTAGCGATCTCTATAGGGTTATTTATCGTTACGTCGTTACATATTATTCGGTCTATACTTTCAGTTGGATATCTTGACTTCATCTCATTGATCACTTTCCAAGTTGCTTTGCATTTGTTATCCGCATACTTAATAAGATAATCATTTTGCGACTTTTTTGTCATTCTAATAATCTGCTTAAACCTCGTAGCATACGATTTAAAAGCAGTTTTGTTAATCTGACTGGGTTCTTTTCTGTATTGCCATAGCAGATATCGCTTACGTTTGCTACATATTCTTAATCCGTGTGATATCCACTTAGGTCTTGACTCATTGTATATTTTCTTTTTTACCAAAGGAAAGCAAAGATCATACAACATCATAAAGTTTTCATAAAATGTGTTATACGCACTATTTGCATTCAAGCAGCTATAAATATCATTATTTGTTAGTTGATTTAAATATTTCGCAAATGTTGATCTGTTATCAATTGTATAGTCTCTTTTTAGCGTATACCAAAATTTTAGAGTACAGGTCTTTCTTACTGTAAATTTCACTATTTGTGCATTGTGGTCAGACATTGCTAGTTCTTTGATAGTGCCTTTGCATGTTTTCAGGTTATGAGCTATGTTATCTATACATGTCTTGGTAGCGGATCGCGTTATCTCCTTGAACTGTAATTTCAAATTATAGGCATTTAGCAGTTCAATGAATTTAATTGACATGGTGGTTTGTTTTAAAATGTCAATATTAAAATCTCCGCACACGAAAACTTTTTTACTATTTGAAGGTATAATATTTAACATTTCTCTAAGTGTCGTGAAAAAACTATTTAGAGAGCCTAAACTGTAATCCGGAGACCTATAAATGCATAGAAGAGTTATTTGGTGACCCAGTATTTCTATTGCACAGCATTCTATAATGTTTACGACAGATAGTTTCGAGATATCATGAAGTTGCCTAAATTTTAAATGATTTTTTACTAGTATACATGAGCCACCATGTTTATTGTGCCTCATAAAATATGACGCAAGTTTAAAATTTGGCAATGTTACATAGACCTCACTACCATCTATCATGTTATGCTCAGTAACGCATAGTATATCAACCGAAATGTCTTGTGTGGCTAACTCCGCAATGCCAATAGCGAATTTGTCTGATTTATTAATTAACCCATTGATATTTTGATGGAGAATTGTTACATACTTATACACGAAATAAATTATTTTTATTAGTAGGCTTGTTCTGGCTTAGGTCATTGTCCTTACGATTATCAGTGGGTTCTCCAATAGAAATGTTATTCTGTGATGGCAGATTCTGATCATCATCTAAGTTAACCTGAGTACACTTATCCACATAACCTTTACAATTACATTGTGACTTAACAAATCTTTTATAGTGTGAAGCTTGGTAGTGGTAATTTAAACAAAGTATTTCTTTTAACAGTGATCTTGCTAAGTTTAAAATATAGTTCCGTCTAATAGGAACTCTACGTGAGTAGTTCATATTCAAAAAAAGTACGTTTTTATATTTCTTACATATAAATCTGAGTTGATAGTTTATTTTATATTCACTTAGAAACCGATTGTTGGGCACTTCACTTATGATCACGTTTGTGTTAGCGGTCAATGATAGCCAGCGATGGAGATTAATGTCTAGTTCAAAAGGATCTTTTTCACAGCATCCTCCTAATACAATTATGTAGTCACTTTTTGAAAGGGTAACAATTTCTTGCTGTGCGCTTAGCAAGATCTCATTCAGTACAGCGCCTGGTTTAAGATATGCAGACACATCGTAGTCTAATCCTAACAATTCTTGAAGTTGGTTACGAAGACCACGTCCTTGGCCGTCGCCTAAAATAATAACTCTTTTTTTATGTGCTGTAGGTGTACATTCAAAAGTCTCATAATGTTGTTTATTTTGTGATGATTCCTGATACTTTTCAAAGTTTTGTACTGATTTGATGAGCGGACGGTATTCAGTCAAATTTTGTGTGTGTTGTGCATTGTCAGGCTTAGTACTCAAAGTATTTACACATATACTTTTATTCAAATGTATAGGTGAGTGACGAGGGGTATACATTTTTAAATTCAAGAGTTTATTTAAAAGAGGTGATGAATTCTTTTTGCGTTGCGGAGAGGTGCAAGTTACCTTTTTAAGTAAATCTATTTGTCGTTGCTGAGTTTGTAAGTCCTGTTTTAGTTGCGTGTTTTCATAATTTAGGTTTTCAATTTCCTGATCAGCAATTTTTAATTGATTTTTGATGTCTAAAATTTCTCGTCTCAGTTCCTCTACAATAGACTGCTCAATTATCGAAAAATTTGTGACACTCTTGACACTCACTACACTTGTCTCCAGCATAGTAGAATTTAATATATCTTGACTTGTTACATTTGATAAATTAGACTCTGATTGGGCTCGTGTAATTTTACTTCTTAAAGTTATATTTTCCATCTCTGGTTGTATTCAATCAAGAAACTAATAATACTTGCATAACAGTATTTATTTCTGTTATTGAAGTGCATTAACAAGCATCAATGTCCTGACAAGCAAAAATCCGAACACAAAAAGAAGTAAACGCAGTGAAATTTGAACCCTCGACCATTCGGATCCTCCGCTCCACAATACTGGAACCGTTATCGGATACACCACAGACGCATATAATGATTGTGGTGAAATAGTGTAATGCTTTATTTTAGTTCATATTTTGGATGGTAGGGTATCATTAGAAAGTGTTTGTGATTTATCAAAAATATTTTACCAAATTTGTCAACAAAAAAAAAATATCGGTCATTTATCATTTTTCTGTCCACCTTCCTGAGTGAAGAATTTTGGCCGAAGGGTGTAGTGTACCGCCGCTTCAGGGGAACATTGCAAGCCAAGCAGCGCAGCACACTGACGCCGTATAATTCGTGTGCATTAAATACTATGTGAACTAGATTGCTTTCATATTATGTATTAGTTTAAGTATATTAAGTTTGTTTTTGTGTATTGTTATTTTATGGGCCTTGTTGCTTGAATTAAATGATTATTATTATTATTATTATTATTTATAAAATAGTTTGTTTTCAAAATTGAAGATATGGGTAACTCGTAATTTACGGCACTGAAGCACTTAGGTTTTATTTTTGTTGATATGTGTCACTTAATTTCCACTTCACAAAGCAAACTATCATGAATTATTTAGCTGTCGATTATTATTCCAACCCTTGTCACAGTTCACTATATAACATTACTGCAGAATATTTACGTATTTCTTCACATATTTAATAACTCTGTAAACCTTTTTAGCACATTATTTATATTTAAAAACAATAATAACACGCAGCAGATGTAAACATGACAGCTAGCGCAGCAGATGTAAACATGACAGCTAGCGCCATCTATACGCCGTCGGGGTGTTCCCCCCTGTGCCACGCTATGGACCCGGCGCCCGCACTGAGAATCCATGAAATGCTAAGAATAAGGTCTCTCAGTAGGATACCATTTTTTTAAGGCCGCCGAATAAACATTGTTTCTTTCTTTATTTATTTAAGTAAAGGCTACCAAATATAGATTGTTTCTTTCAATTACAATGAAACGTGAGATTTTTTTAGTCCCACATTTTTATTAATAGAACAGGTGAAGTGCATGAATAGGATACGCATAGAGTAGGGAGGGTTCCGTAGCCACCAATTATATCATGGCAAGTGGTTTTAGGTAAGGTAAAAATGACTTATGTTACTGTAACATCCTCATTGTGGTTCGCTAAAGACGTTTGAATTATCAAATAGCTGTATAAAATGAACTAGATTAATATTCTGTTCAGTATAATTCCACATCAAAGTAAAATGTTTTATCGGGCTGAATCAAGTCAAACGATGACAGCCAGATTATCTTATCCGGCATTAAATGTTAAGTCACTCCTAGACTTTTAGTATTATCTCCCAATATGAATGACTTATGAAATTGATCGGTAAAAGAATTTTCAAATTACATTATATTTTTATACTGATTTTTCTTAAAAAATCAATAGCGTAACTTTATAATTAGCAAAAAAATAAAACTACACGATTCTGAAATGAATTCCTGTCATTAAAATGGAAAAGCTATATTTTATGGGTGTAACCATTAGGTTGTAGGGAATGCAATACCGGGATACCGGGGTGCAAAGGTAAACGCTACGCCAACCAACTTTTCAATTAGCTTTCATAAATCTTGCAGCCGCAGCCATAAGTGTATGTCGTACCCATAATCTTAGATCTGCTAATTGAAATTATTTTATACTCAGCCATAACTTGAGACTGGTCTCCAGCAGGAGCATTTCGGTTGTGGGGGGTCATCCATCACTCTTAACTAATACTGTCAAGTCTATTCAGGCTACAATGTCTTGTAATTATCTCGTTAACTAGCCTCATATTTCCTCTTGTTAGCTTTGACTATCTCATTCCCGTTGAAAATCTCAATCTAAGATTAAACTTCTGTCATTATGCTCCTACTGATAACGCCCTTGATGATTTTATGAGCGATGGGAAGTTCAGTCTTAGGTCCAACCATGCATTCATCTGCTCCCTCTGGGGCTTGATTATCTACTGTTTCGTCGCCCGAAATTCCCTAGGTTCCAGGTACCCAATCTATGTACGTATACTTCGGTCTTTCCATCCAACATGTCAAGTGACTTTCTATATTCCTACACGATTGCTGATGTTTAATATTTTCTTCCTTAAATTTCAATGCCACTTGACTGTCGCTGTATATGGTTGCCTTTCCCGAGTTTGTTTGGTGGTAAATTATTTGCGCGCTCTCAGTGATTGCGGTGATTTCACACATTGACACCATTTATTTTATTATTTGGACCACTTCCAGAGCGTGGTTGTTCAGCCTCACTGGTTCAGCACTGCTTTGCATTATCTTAATATAGGTTCGTCTCTTTGCTTTACACATCGTGCCAGAGCCTTCTTCAGAGAGAACAAAGAGTTCCCCAACGTCGGAATGTACCTAGTCAGTGTTGTTGCATTTAAAATAAAGAGATTTTTCTTTCTTTTTCTTCTTTCTATGTGTATTATTATGTGCATCCTCTTAATTTTATTATTTTTCATCTTATTACCAGACATCACATAAGTAGCGATAGGTATCCTCCCTTACTCACGTATACCGGGCAAGTTACGTGCAAAAAATGGAATGATTAAATGTTTTAAAATAAAGACTTCTTAAATCATGTGCAGGCTAAATCATTATCAGTATTTAGCTGCTGTCATGGGCGCTTTATTAACCAAAATCAAAAAATGAGTAGATTTAAAACACAAAAATATACTAAAATATCAAAAATCACCGATGTCTTAACGACCACTAAAGTGCTCAGATTAAATCGTAACCTAGACCATTTGAAAGAGGAAAATCAGGCGATTCTAACGATGTATATAACTCATATTCGACCAAATTGGCTGTTAATGCAGTTTGCCTTTCCAGCGTCGATATGTATATTTACCTACAAATTTCAGTAGTTTCGCGTAAAAAGTTCAAGCCATATAAACAGCGATACACTTATGGCTGCTTCCTCTGGGTAGAATTCCAATGTTTGTCGTTCTTTAGCAAGCCAAGATTTATGAAAGCTAATTGAAAAGTTGGTTGGATGAGACATGTATAAGTCTTAAAATCATCAAATAATCATTAAATAGTATTAGGCGTTGATGGAAGGTAACACTGAGTGTTATTCAGATGAACCGTGTACATTCTATCTAAAGCATATTCTGTCATTGGGTCCTGGTTAGCCAACAACGGATTTTTTTCCTTACCTTCACACAATTTTATCTTTTTTACACACTTCCAAATATTTGGGTTTTATAACATTGAAATATTTGCAGTTTTAACAATAATACATACCTGTTTGACATAAAACTAAAAATGATCCATGAGGATTTTCCCTAGCGTTAAAAAAAATGCTACCCGGGTTTTAATTATTTACAAAATTACAGAAGGAATTTTAATAAAATATGACGTGTGTCTTCCATCAATTTTAGTTAAAATGCTGTATGCAAAATTTCTAATATTTCGAACTAAGGAAACACGTTGTCCTGTACAAACTTTGCCCTCCTTTTTTACGCCCTTAGAGGTGGAATTTCCAAAAATGGTGAAATTCCTTTTTTTTTAAATTGTAACCGAACAGTGCTATGCTGAATTTCATCATCGTAGCACTTAGTGTTTAAGCAATAACTAATAATAACTTAAGGCTGCAATGTTCGACCTTGACAAATCCTAAGGCAATTCGAACGATTGCAGCGTACGCTTTTGCCGGATACTGTTATAAAATCTGAGGGGTTTTATGAAAAAATCTATACGTAAAATATTGTTCTAAAGACCTATATCTATTTTATGACAAGTTTTTATGAGAATTAAACTCATTTATTAAGATAAAAAAAGTACATTACTTATTTCTCATTTTTAACCGACTTCAAAAAAGGAGGAGGTTGAGAACCTATAATAATTCGTACGCTATGTTTTTTTTTATTTTTTTGTATGTATGTTACGCGATAACAGCGCCAATTATGAATGGATTTTGAAAATTCTTTTTTTGTTTGATAGAGGCTAGTTCTGAGGTGGGGTCATATCCAGGGTTTCAGGATCTGATGCTGGGATCCAGGAGAAATCGAGGGCAACCACCGAAAATCGTAGGGACAACTAGTGCATTTGTTAACTTTTTGATTAAGTGCTTTAATGTACCTACTACAATTTAATGAAGGTCTGGAGTCGATCTGATGATGGAACCGAAAGACAGCCGAGGGAATTCCTTAACGGTTTACAGCAGTTACCTTGTGTTTCGGCTTGATTGATTTGTGATGATGAGAACTTTACACCTAGATAGATATACTTTTCGGTCCACCCGTCACTTAAAATAATAATAAAAAATATTTTAATAAAAAAATAGAACCGACTTCATACAAATCCTTAAAAATTCAATTTACTTAGCACAAAGTAATATGTACTTTGATTTATCACATTTTATTCCATATAATATTGAAGTTGGTGCCATTAATAATACCTACCTAAACCTATGGGTTTACTTGGCGCCGACTTCAATATGATATTGAATAAAATGTGGTAAATCAAAATACATATAACTTTGTGCTAAGTAAATTGATTTTTTAAGGATTTGTATGAAGTCGGTTCTATTTTTTTATTAAAATATTTTTCGAGAGCGATTTCGATCAAACAAAGTATTCCTAATCGTATTTTGATACGTTAAACAAGCAAGAGTATCTAATAAATTACAATAATATTATAGTTTTATCAGATCAAATCGTAAAATATTTCCTAGTATAAAGTTGACCCCAAGATGACTCTCTTTCGAACATACAAGCCTTCAGACGACGATATATTTTTTTATCTGCAATTCAATTTTAATGAAAAATAACCTATAGCCTGCTCCAAGTTGAGTTTAATATAAAAAACCGAAGCCGAAAACCGCAAGAGCATCCGTTCTGTATCTTCTGAGATCCTTTCGTACTTACACTCAGACAGACAGACAAAATTTTCCAACTACATTTTTGCCTTCGGTATCATATGTGGAACATCCAGCAAGCTTCTTTTTTAAATATTTAATGTACTGTTTTGTCTTTTATATCATTTTATTAATATTTAAAGATAGATGGATAGATAAGATATAAACATAAATATAGAAATTGATGAAGTTTTATAGTTTTATACATCCAAGCAATTGTATAAATAAATATTGTTTTCTGTAACATGCTTGTGTAAATAAAACATAATAAGTCATGAACAAAAAAAATAATTTTAATATTTCAGTACAAAAAGTGATGAAGAGATGTCGCTTATCGATTTAAATTCGTGCTAGCGTTTGCTTACCTAAAGAATTATATATGAATGTCATCTAGTAGCCTTCACTTTACGGTTTTATTATAGGTATAGACATAGATTGTTAAAGTACTTACTTTTTTTGAAACATCAGCACACGGTTGTTGTAGATATCGGACATTACATTGTCTTTGCCTTTTATTATCACGTCAGGATGTTTCCGAACTAATGTCCATCCGATATGAGAAAAGAAAAATCCGCGACTTGCGTTATGAGGATCTGCATCTGTGTCACTGTACTTGTGATGAAGGCGATGATCTCTGACCCAGTTAAAGGCAGTATATTGAGCAGCAATGGAGTTCATTAGCATGAGAAGAATCTCCAGTGGTAGCTTTGCTTTATATGTCTTGTGTGACCACAGTCTGTGAGCTCCAGCTGTCACTCCAAGGAACCCCAAAACATATACCGGAAAAGCTGCAAAACAATAATTAGCTACATAAAAGCGCGAGCATCGGGAACTTGGGGCCGCTGTTTCGTGCTATGTCATATTGGAAGGGTGTTTAGCCTTACTGTACCGCTCTGGACAGATGAATTGGTTCGAGGATGTTATTCTCTTTGCCCTAACCGCGTCTTTTAGTCAGTAGGTTACCACTTACAGTTGAGACTGACTTGGGGTTCATGAGAAATGACTCTATTGTCACTGAATGACGCTAGGACATGATAAGTTCAATGACGTTACAATACCTACAATAAATTCCGGTGGTACAAATAAAATTTTCAGTTTTGTATAAACTGTAGGTAATTAAGGTCAATATTTTTAAATTAAAAAACCCCCGACTCACAAAAAAAGAACAATAACAAAACCTGTAAAAAGTAAAAAAAAATAACTATTATATTATGACCTATCTACGCTAAGTATTGAAGATTTATTATTATTATAGGTAGCTATATTATTTACGTATTCATATTTTTAACCAACAGTTGGTCTCGTCGGGGACCGCTCCGTACCTAAACAGAGACTGACGCACGATTAGGTTATGATTAGGTGAGCGGTCCCCGACGAGACAAACTGTTAGTTAAAAATATGAATACGTAAATAATATAGCTACCTCATAGATATAAAATAATCTAAGAGCTACCTTTAAATAATCTAAGAGCTACCTATAATAATAATAAATGTTCAATACTTAGCGTAGATAGGTCATAATATAATAGTTATTTTTTTACTTTTTACAGGTTTTGTTATTGTTCTTTTTTTGTGAGTCGGGGGTTTTATTAATTTAAATTAATTTTTTTATTTCATGCTTTTTATAGGGATTTTATAGGGGTAACAATTATTCAGAGCTAATGCGAATTGCGCGGAGTGTGGTTACAGAATTAGAAATACATTCCACTCCTCATATCTTTCGAATGACTAAACTGATTTTCATAAAACTTGCGGTATCGTGATGTATAAGTTATGACCTTTCATTTGATACCCAACAAGGGTATATTTGAACACATTCAATTTTTTATCACCACTTTCACCCCTCATATCTTTGAAATGGCTTATCCGATTTTTATAAAACATAGCTAAGAACACTCTCCCCTAACCCATCTTTCAAACAAAAGAAACAGAATCGAATTGGTTCATCCGTTTGGGAGCTACGATGCCACAGACAGACTTACACACACACACACACACACACACACACACACACACACACACACACACACACACACACACACACACACACTTCACACACACACACACACCCACACACACGTCAAACTTATAACACCCCGTCCGGGTTTCCGTCGGGGGTTAAAAATGAAATTTATTATATAGGTAATTCTATGTCATCGCAATTCGTAGAGACTGAGTTCAATGAAATGTATTTAATAGCTCTAACTTGTACGTGTTCAGTACGGGAACGTAAAACAACGTAGACGGCTTTTTTAACGTGAGGAAAATCCTACAGGGATGCTATGCCGGACTCCTACAGACTAAGAACCACACGTATCCTACCTAACAGCCTACGGTTGGGAGGATACCCTAGGAAATTTAAACGACTTGCAAATAGAATATCGTTTACTATTTTTTAAAATTACCAGCAACATGTGCATTTCATCAAAATCGTAGGGCAAGTGTCGTATGGCGGTTCGATGTGGGAGTGGTCGCAGTAACCGATTTTCGTCATACGATTCTTGCCATATGTAACATTGTCCGAGGCGCGAACAGTAAGCTTTTTCCGGCCTGAGGTTTATAAGAGGAGCATCTACATTTATTTCGTTATAACTAGTTATTGGAAAAGGGGTGATGCTGCTTACACCTACTAGTCCTACTACCGCGAGGATCCACTAGTTTTTTTTAAGTATGTAATTCCTAACGGATGTAATGCCGAATTTGAACCCACTCAAATGCACCTTACCAAATTGTCTTCAGTAATAGGTCTTACAGCTTGGTGTGATATTTTTTATTTAAAAAAATAACATTGAAAGGACGTTGGGTGATGTGAACAAGTTACAGTGATAACTTACCGAACGCAATTGTTGCCCATTTTGCATCCGTAAAACACAAGTACAAGCCATAAATTGCTGCCAGATGCAGGTAAAAAAATGATAATAGACTGTGGTACACTATTTCGTATTTTCGTTCTGATATCTCTGGAGAAGCTGTCTTCTCTATAGTCTCCGTGAGGACTTCATTCCTTGTATTAGCCATCTATAAAATCAATAAGCGAAAAAGCTTGTGACACAGTATTTCACTTCAATTATCAAGACCTCACTTCAAATTACTTTTTTTATTTCGAGTTCACTAAAAAAGAATTAAACTGAAACAATACAAAACAAACTGAGACAATCCACTATACAATATGACCATACGATTTTCAAAATATAGCTCCTACTATATTACCTGTTTGTAAAGTAATGGGTTACGATCTTAGATCATCTAACCACAGGATGCGCCTTACTTAAGCATTGTTTTCTGCCATTGCACATGACCATTTGGTCTTTTGGCTTTATGAAAAGCCTGTACATCAGTACATCGTTTTATATGATTAAACTAGTACATTACATTGTAGTTGACTGTACAATAACAATTAACACACAACAGCCATTACGCGTTTGTCGATAAATACATTTTTAAATGCAATGAAATTTTATATGTCTTTGTGTTTCCCCCTTCATTTGTATGAAAACTGGCAGAATATTTTTGTATGCGGTGGTTCGGAAAGGCTAGTCCCGTGTTATATGGTCTAAGGTTACGATTTACTAACGGGAAAGAGTTGATTCCCCATGACACCACTGGGTAAAATGACAACAACAAAAAAACACAACAAAATGACACAACTTGATGGTGTCACGGGGAAGGAACGGAATATTCAACAGGTAATATTGTATTTGAATGGCCCCTTTCCCTGTCTTATTGTATTCGGTGCATGATTTCCCCAAGTTTGCCAAGCAGTTTAACCAATTTGGGAACGTCTGCCACACTGAATTTGTCTACAGATATCTGATCAGTAGACTCAAAATGTCCGCTTACAACAATCGCACCTACCTACGCACAGTACGTTACGTACGTGGTTGTTTTTGGTTGCTGCTGAGACATCCCAAGTCGTGCTTACCAGATGCAAGTAGGAGGCCGTCACTACTTTTTCAAATATCTTCAACTACACCATACACGTACACGAGCCGACTGGCAACGCCCTTATAACCATAACCAGTCAACGGTGGCATGAGTAGGCTGTCACCGTCTCTCACTCGGCATTTTTATATACACCTACCACCGTACTACAAGTTTATTGTAAACTAGGATAGCCGGGTCCACCAGACGCCGGTCACAATACGGCATATTATTCTGGTCAGTTAGGAGAGGTCCGTTGCACCTCTCCTCATTGACCAGGTAAACTAGAAGAGGGGCCGTATAATATATTATCACAAAAGTTTATGATTAATTCGCTAAATTAACGCCACCTACCACTAGGCAATTCATTTCTATCAGGAAAACAATTTTTACGTGCAGAGATTAAGGACGAATCAAAATTATTTCGACCATTGTAGACGTAATTTTTGCAGTAGATTTGTATAACACAATGATGTTACTCACCAACTTGCTCAGAGGGAGATTGCAGATTACTCTATCCCAGGGCGCCTTTCTTCAGAGTTTTCAGTGTGTGTGCAAGGGTAGGCTAGGGCTCTAACGAAAACAGCCAATAGGGTGTACACACATATATTTATATAGTACACAGTGCACTACAGAGACAATGAGATTACATAGATACTGAAAGCACAGACATACACAAGAATATTACGGGTTTAGGTACTAATAGTACAGCACTAAACTAATTCAGCGTGAGGAAGTAACTTAGGCGGCCAGACTACACCTATAAGGTTGATGACAAGTACTGGCCTGCAGTTTGAGCGGAGAGTGGCAGTGGCTGTTGGTAATGCCAGGTGTATGAAGACGGCAGGTTCCTCTCAAATCACCTAGCTCGTGTAGTCCACGTGTTATTGGGTGTAGTTAGGAATTGTGGCTGACCGACTTTTCCCCGTACTAAAAAACCCTGTCATGAAAGAAACGACAAATTAAGCTACTGACTGCGAGACAGACGAAAATCGACCCGCTTTGCAAATAGTTAATTGAAACTTACCAGAATCTGGGTATAGGTTATCACAGAATTCAATTCTTTCTGAGGAAAGTAGGTAAAACCCAGGCTAATTTCCTTAGCAAGTCCTCAGGTTTGAACTTATAACCTCCCAAGAAAAATGAGGTGCGCTACTCAGTTATGTCTCAAATTCACAGATGCTTGGAAGATGGTAAAAGAGGCTTGGAACTTCATAGCAGGGCTTTTTATACCCTCACTATCGAATCCTCGAGAAAATCTCTTAAGAAACCAGTTTGCTAGCGTAATTCCTGCGTCCAGGCTCAAAAAACCCATAGACTATATGTCCGTTTCCTTGAGAGAGCTGTTGCCACAGCAAAAAAACAATGAATTGATCATGGCGCTCTCACACGCTCAATGATGATTGACAAGCCCAAGACCAGACATTGCTACACATAGAAAATAAATGTTACAACCACCCCCCCCTTTAATAGTATTTCCTGCGGATATGACACGCTGGAAATACACAATAAAGAGAACAGAAAAGTACTGACTAATAAACAAAGACAACCAGCAAGGTCCTTCAACCCCAAGCTGACTGCTACCATTACAATAACAAAGAAAGATCCTCCTATACACCTAACTAGACACTGACTCGTGTAGCGGATAGGCTAAGTAACTAGAGTCTAATGCCCTTCATAGAAAACGAATGCTCCCTTCACTCGCTGCTGATACCCTAACACTACCTAAGCTCTCAGGATATTGTAGAGTACTGAGGAGCAAATGAGAGAAAAACGCTCGGTGCGGTGCATAGAAAAAATTTTAACGTGACAATTTGAAGTCGCATATACACATAGAAATACTAATAAAAGAGCAAAATAGTCTTACACCATGATCACATAGCACTGGTTTAAAAAATTAGAGAAACAGTGCTATGTAGTTACAGCATTGCTGACGTTGGGTATTGGAGACGGCTCCTCCTGATACTTTAGGATGTCCTTGATATGGTACTCCCCAAGATCCCTACCGTCCAGATCTGACAGCCTATATACTAAAGGGGATCGTTTAGCAGTCACCACACATTTAAGGAACTTAGAGGTTAGCTTAGAAGTAAAGTTCTTGGCCTTGTTTGACAGTGCGTTTGTAAACTATCTGTCCCACTTTCAGCTCCACATGCCTTTTTCTGAGGTTGTAATACTTTTCATTACGCTGGTGGGCAACATTCAAATGTTTCCTCACCTGGTCGTATATGCGTTGTATTTCTCTCAGCTTGACACCGAAGGCTGATGGATCGTCTACAGAGACTGAAGCAGGGTGGCACGCAATATCTGTCTGCCTGTATAGCACTCCATCTCCAATAAACTCCCTACCATGTACCAAAAAGTAAGGGGTGAAACGAATTGCTTCGTTAACTGCAGTGTTTAAAGCGCACTGTATCTCAACCAAGAACGAATCCCATGACTTGTGTTGTGACTTCACATAGCATGAGATCGCTTGAACAACATTACGAATAGCTCGTTCCGCTTGATTAGTTTGGGCATGATACCTAGGGTTATAATATATATTAGGTACATTGTATTTAGCTAACAGATCTTTAAATGGCTTACTCACAAACTGAGGGCCATTATCCATGTAAATAGTCTTGCAGACTCCGTGCACGAGAAACACACACTTCTCTATGAATCTCGCGACTACAGCGCCTGTGGCAACCCGAACAGGGCACAACATGACGTATTTGCTAAAGTAGTCGGAGACCACGATCAGGTGTACGTTTCTATTGCTCGAAGTGGGAAAGAGACCAAGCAGATCGACAGAGATAGCTTCGAATGGCTTCGAAACCCGCTTCGGGCTACCCATTAGGCCGGGACGAGACGTGTTTACGGGTTTGTACTGCTTGCATATTTCACAATTCCCAACATATTCTTTGACGTCCTCGTACATCTTGGGCCAGTAATAATTCAGGGCTAACCTTTTATGCGTCTTCCAAACGCCACCATGGGCACTAAGTGTGTCATTGTGGTACTTAGAGAGCCGGGGCAAGCGATCCTCCTGAGGTACCACAAGCTTCCAGTCAAAGTCTGAAGTCAGAGAATATTTATTTTTAGTTAACCTATATAAAAGGTTGTCACGAATGTCATGATTTGGTGACTTTCTAGGGTTCTTCCGAACACTATTCATGGTGTGGTCATACCACGGGTCTATAGTGGGTACTGCATCGAGGGAATCAATCTTGATGCGTGACAGAGCATCAGGTACAACATGGTCTTTACCTTTTCGATGCTCTATGTCAAAATCGAATTGACTGAGCCTCATACTCCAACGTGCTAGACGACCCGTGGGATTTTTTAGCTTATGGAACCGCAGAAGAGATGAATGATCCGTGACGACCGTACATTTTTGGCCTTTTACGTACTGTCGAAATTGTTCCAAAGCGAAAATCACGGCCAAAAGTTCTCGCTCAGTTGTGCTGTAGTTCACCTCGTTCTTGTTGAGAGAACGGCTACAGTAGGCGATAGGGTACTCAACACCATCGTGAGTTTGTGTCAGTACAGCAGCAACTGAGAAAGCTGACGCGTCACTAAGAATGCGGAAGGGCAACTCAAAATTAGGCATCTTTGATATAGGGGCAGAAACTAAGGCTGACTTTAGCAGGTTAAAGGACTGTTCAGCCTCAGGGGTCCATTCGAACTTAAGGTTCGTAGAAGTCAGTTTGCACAGAGGTTTACTAATCCTAGAGAAGTTGTTAACAAAGCGACGATACCAGCCGGCCATTCCCAGAAATCTCTTAACCTCCTTAGGGTTAGAAGGGGTGGGATAGTTGAGGATAACCTCAACTTTACCTGGGTCCGTCCGTAGGCCATGTTTGTCCACATAATTGAGTTCACTCCGACAAAAGTGAGATTTTTTCATATTAATCGTTAGGCCAGCATTTTTGAGTTGCTGATAGACTCTATGTAAGAGCTCTACATGCTCCTCAAAGGTGCTGGACACACAGACTATGTCATCCTGAAACGCAAATACCTTGTTGTCGAACTCGGGACCAAACAGACGGTCCATGAGGCGTTGCATCGTGGCACTGGCCCCGACAAGACCGAAGCACATGGAATTGTAGTGGAACAATCCTCTCCGGGGAACCGTAAAAGCAGTCTTCTCAGCAGACTAAAGTGAGTCGAACGGAATCTGCCAGTAGGCAGCACTCAGATCTACAGAGGTTAAATACTTAGCATTATTAAGATGGTCCAAGATTTGATTGATATAGGGTAAGGGGTAGGCGTCACTCTTTGACACGGAGTTCAGCTTGCGAGAGTCCAAGCACAATCTGAGGTCGCCGTTCGCCTTCTCCACCACGACCACTGGAGAGTTCCACGCGGACTGAGACGGGGACACTACTCCCATCTCCAGCATTCGGTCCAGCTCGGCTTCCAGGGCCTTCTGTTTAAGGGGAGAGAGCGGATAATAACGCTGCTTGATCGGCTTGCTGTCACCAGTGTCAATGACATGGTGCACAAGTGAGGTCCGACCTACACCCACCTTATCAGTGTTCAATGAGTCGAATTTTTCAATGACCTCGTTGATTACACACCTTTGTTTAGTTGTCAGGTTGTCGTAATCCTCGAGGCCATCGTTAAGGGACACAGACTCTATAGGATTGTTATCACTAAAACTATCAAGGCTAATATTTTGTAAAATTAATTTATCACTTAACTTAAATTGTTGCCCGAAATCCACACCAAATATCATGGAGGTGGTTATTCCTGGGACAACATAGAACTTGACAACTCGGATAGCCGAATTGTACTCAATTGGCAAAGAGATACAACCCAGACATTGCAAGTGAGAGCTGTCTCCAGTTGTAATACGAAAAGTAGGATTGATACTCACAAGATCAAACCCCAGTTCCAAGAAGATGCGGTGCACTCCCTTACCTAGTATAGAGCTGGAGGCACCGGAATCTAGAAGGCCTAAGACATTTAAATTTAAAACCTTAACAACTAAATACGGTCTAATGTCACTATCTCGTTTAGGAAACAGGACCGTATCAGAAATAGACTCCGATACAGAGTTATGCATAGAGTTCCTAACAAGGCCCTGGCCTACGCGTTTTTTGGCTTGCCAGCACATTGTGAGCAGTCTGGGGTCTTGACTCCTTTGAGACCACACCGGAAACACACCAGCTCTCTTGACTGTGTGCAGCTGTATGCAGCGTGTCCGCCCCCGCCACAACGAAAGCATTTTGCGTTCGTGGGAGGTAGTCGTTGTCTACACTGCAGACACCTGCTTGGTGGGCTTCTGTACACCTTTGTTCTTATGCTGGTGTAAGTCCGACGAAATCTCAAACTTGTCAAGAGCAGGCTCACGGAAAGCGTCCGCCCTAGTTCGCGCAAGCTCCAAGCGCTTACCCAAACGTCTTAAATCTATATATATAAAAATCAATGCCACTTTTCGTTGTAATTTTATAACTCAAGAACGGGCTCACCTATCCAAACCAAATGTTTAGACTTTGTTCGGACTATGTTGTAGATGGTTTATGTGAAGTTTGCACAAAATCGGTCAAGTGGTTCTTCATTTATCACGCAAACGAAGTTGCGCGGGTCAGCTAGTTATCTATAGAGTTTACTTCATGCAAGGCCAGTTCTTTCATGTAGTCAGGTCGAATATTGTGCATGAGAATGTCCAGCTGTTCTTCACTGGGCATCTTACATGACAACCGTGAGAACATGGCTTGCATCTATCTTCTATCTTCTAAATATATATAACTCAAAGGTGACTGACTGACTGACATAGTGATCTATCAACGCACAGCCTAAACCACTGGACGGATCGGGCTGAAATTAGGCATGCAGGTAGATGTTATGACGTAGGCATCCGCTAAGAAAGGATTTTGATAAATTCTACCCCCAAGGGGATAAAATACGGGAAGCGGGAACGAGAATAAATTTTACGCGGGCGAAGCTGTGGGCATCAGCTAGTTGTACATATATAGTTAACCAAGGACTCACAGCGGGCTTGTGTACGTTGGCTTATATCATTCCTGAGGCGGTAATCATCATCAGGAATATCAAAGGTCACTATGCTCACTAATAAGATCCTCATATGAGATGAAGTTAGCTTTGTTTGTACGGAACCAAGACAAAGCCGGTCCAACCAACAGGTCGAAGAAAGCCATAAGGAGTCTAGGCTTAGTAACCTCCCGTGCACATCTAAGTTCCTCTAATCTCTCTAAAAACACGCGTACACAAGTAGAACCATCATATTTTAAATTAAATGAACATAAGTTAAGGGGACATTCTTTATACACTATGTTACATGTAGAACTATTCCTACTTGAACTAGCTCGCACCGAGCGGTCCTCTCTCACTACTGGTGAAGTATACTCCACCTGGTCACGACCCGAAGGATCATCACCATCATCATCAGAACCCTCGGATTCAGAATTACTACCGGGTTCAGCCCTAGCAATGATCTTCACTAGCCTACCACGAATTTCCACCAGGTCAGGGCAATCTAAACCACAACGCGCCAACCTAGTTAGCAGATAGTTTGCTCTGATAGCTACCCTTAAGCGAGAGTTATTATTAGACAAACGCCTGATGAAGAGCCTCCTCCAACTCGGAGACCTTCGGAAGGCAGGTCGAGAGCTCAGCCGATGCATCAGCGGGTACCGGAGCACTCGCTTTCATGCTTCCCCGACGGACAAGTCGGTGTGCCGCTCTCAGCTCACCCCGAAGACCAGTCACCGTCGCATCCGGTTCCACTGAAATTCCCATGTGGGACAGTTCGTTAGCAAGTTCATCCTTTCTTAAATAATTAATATATTTAGCATCTGTGCCATTATGTAAAAGTTTAATTACAAAAGTTATAATAATGTAAATGACACAGTCAGGGTTAAATCACAAAGTATTGGATAGAAATTAAGTTTCAACAAAGTGTACAATGTTCTAAATTGGGTTTTAAATTGATTTTTAGAATAACAAATTATAGGCAGACTATTTAAAGTTTCAGTTCTTAAGTAACAAAGATCAGGATTATAATCAAAATTACAAGGTAGGTAATGATCTACACACCTTATAAAAAAGTTTTAAGTTACACAGAGAAATTTACTAAGTTTACACAGTGAGAAATTTACCAAGTTTACCCTACAAGGTAAAGGTATAGAATAATATATACAAATAATAATAAAGACATGTGTGCACCATAAAATACCATAAAAAAAGAAAAAAAGAACATAAAAAGGAAAAAAATCACAATAAGAAAAAGAAGTGGGTATGCCAAATAAAATCAAAAAGTCTTTCCAAAATCACAGCTATTTTTAAATTTTAGAATTTACAATTTAGTGTCTTTTCCAGCCAAAGATGTAGGTAGCTGGAAGAAGACGAAAGGGATAATTTTGTGCTTAGCTGCTAGCACCACCAATTAACGTCCTGGAGCGTCTCGGACGGGACACCAGGATGGTTTCGCCAGAGGTAACCACCTATGCACACACACTAGACTGAGACTACCGCAGAGTAGACCCAGAGATTTGCCAGTACGTTGGGAGCCACTGTATAACACAATGATGTTACTCACCAACTTGCTCAGAGGGAGATTGCTGATTACTCTATCCCAGGGCGCCTTTCTTCAGAGTTTTCAGTGTGTGTGCAAGGGTAGGCTAGGGCTCTAACGAAAGCAGCCAATAGGGTGTACACACATATCGACACCAGAAGTATCAATTAACGTAAGGGTCATTTTGGCGAAAATGAGTTACATATATCATTGGATTCAGAATTTCGAGCTCTATCGATTGGTATACTCAAAATGTCTCTATCGTTAAAAAAATGTCCCTTACAGTACAAATTTTAGGACTGTCTAAAACGATTTATAACGAAAAAATTGATTTAAGGGCCATTTAGATTTTATTCTTCTCAGACAAGTAAAGTAACTCATCATACAAAATAATTTTGACCCTTACCTTAGACCTCAAATCGGTAATTTTATACAACATGTCCCTTACCTTAACTCATTTTTCGAGCCTTTTCGTGGTAATTTACATACATTACCTACTACTTATCTCACTTATTTCTGCTTTCTCACTCATTGTGTTTCCTAATGTTAGTTAACCACCAAGAGAGTGCAGTCGTTGCCCCTCCTCAGTTTAGAATCATGTCTCGGAAATGGTATTCGAAGTTCAACCCGCTATCGAGTACGACTACAAGATACTTTATGGCGGGCTAGATATCGACGCTAATTCCCCCTACTTGTATGCTGGATTCCGTGGGTGACTCCTCCCGAGGTCCGCGAAAGCACAGTGCCTGAATTTTGTAAGAGACTACCTTCAGAACCAGTCGCCATCTTCGACCCAGAACTCGAGCAACTCCCTTTAGGGCCACGTCTCGGTGAGTAGATTTTCACGTCGTAACGTGGGTGCCATCAGCGTAGTACGTTACGTCGAACCCTTCAAGCAAATGAACGAGTAGCACCGTCACCGGCGGTTCTACAGAAGTGGACCGATTCCTCCAAAATTACGCACGATACCCCCTTACCTTAGCCGGTAGCTTATTCATGTCCCGAAGTGATGAGCCTGGAAACGCCAACGTAAGTAGAAAAGCACTCAATAATGATAAATGAGTGCCTCTCTAACGCAGCTTCAGGGAAAGGGGTTGAAAGCTATGGCGATGTCAACAGACATCGCCATCACCACCTTTCCCGCAATATCGCTTCTTCTGTCAGACCCCAGACACGAATGATCGTGTCCACGATGGAGCGCCCCCAAAGGAAACTAAACTGGCTATCCGTCAAATCTGGCACCACTCGTGTGAAGTGCCCAACAAGGCGCTCTGCAATAATATGCTACACCCTGACCTTTTTCGAGCTATGCTTAGCGCATCAGCATCAGAGCCCTATCAGTCAAGACCCAAATTCTTCGAGGGCCATCAGGACCCATGCATGACTTGGGATGCCGTCGGGTTCGGGGTTGGTGCTTTTTTAAGTCGCAGCACAAGGTGCCCCTAACACGCTTTTGGTGACTTCAGGCACATCGTTCTACGAGTAATCCCCGTCCAGTGCCTGAGACGGAGCCATACGGAGCAATATGTCCCTTAACTCCTGATGGAAACAAGGAAACCAAGACCCTCTCCAGCGGGGTTAGTCGTGGCACCTTAGTGCGAATCTTTTGTTTATATCTTTTAATGTTGATTCATACCAATATTAATCATGCAAAATATATTTCCGTGTAGTAAAAATACCACAAAGTAATTTTTCAGGTCTACAACAAATATTAAAATCAGAAAAATAATAATATTTAAGGGGGCACCCTAACAACAAACGTGATATTTTACTGTTGTTTGGTACTAAGCCCTCCGTGCGTGAGGCCGACTCGCACTTGGCCGGTTTTTTTTTAATTCCGTTTGATAACCTTCAGTACCAAGTTACATCAAATATCATCAAAAGTCTTAAAGTGAAGTCCTTTACAATACATTTGCATGTGATTTTCTATAGTCTCTTGCTACTTATAGTCATTTGTTTATACATAAAATATCAGTAACGTAAGGTACAACTAAACATATTTTTTTAATGTAACGGACACGCTATTTTGGAAACCAGTAGACATTCCTAAATCTTGAAATTATAGCATGAAAGAAGAAGAAATTCTAAGAAACTTCACCCTTGACACAATTAAAATCAAACCAGACAGTAAGAAATACAGATAGATTTATAAAAATAAAATCGTTTTTTGGCTCTCCTGAAAAACCGTGTTTTGTCCCTTACATTAATTAATTGATACTTCTGGTGTCAATATATTTATATAGTACACAGTACACTACAGAGACAATGAGATTACATAGATACTGAAAGCACAGACAAACATAAGAATATTACGGGTTAAGGTACTAATAGTACAGCACTAAACTAATTCAGCGTGAGGAAGTAACTTAGGCGGCTACACTACACGTATAAGGTTGATGACAAGTACTGGCCTGCAGTGTGAGCGGAGAGTGGCAGTGGCTGTTGGCCAGGTGTATGAAGACGGCGGGTTCCTCTCAAATCACCTCGCTCGTGTAGTCCACGTGTTATTGGGTGTAGTTAGGAATTGTGGCTGACCGACTTTTCCCCGTACTAAAAAACCCTGTCATGAAAGAAACGACAAATTAAGCTACTGACTGCGCGACAGACGAAAATCGACCCGCTTTGCAAATAGTTAATTGAAACTTACCAGAATCAGGGGTATAGGTTATCACAGAATTCAATTCTTTCTGAGGAAAGTAGGTAAAACCCAGGCTAATTTCCTTAGCAAGTCCTCAGGTTTGAACTTATAACCTCGAGCAGTTATGTCTCAAATTCACAGATGCTTAGAAGATGGTAAAAGAGGCTTGAAACTTCATAGCAGGGCTATTTATACCCTCACTATCGAATCCTCGAGAATTTTTTTTAAGAAACCAGTTTGCTAGCGTAATTCCTGCGTCCAGGCTCAAAAAACCCATAGACTATATGTCCGTTTCCTTGAGAGAGCTGTTGCCAGAGCATAAAAACAATGTTGAGGGTTCAGCTTGGGGTTGAAGAAATGATGCGCAGACGACTGATTAATGCGTATAATAAATTTGTGAAAAATTACAGTATTCCATGTACGTTATGGTAGGTAGTATAGTTCGAATGAAGAAAAAATTTGTACTGTCATTACGTATCTATGACGTCACGATGACGATGATTTTCGTTTGCGTTTGCGGGGACAGCTTAGGAACGCCTGAACATACCCCCGGCCTTGGAAGCACCTGCATCCAACTTCTCGACTTGGTCAAGGTCTTCGCTAAACAAAGGACATATCTTGGGAAATGCGCGACGAATGACGCCTGAGGTCACCTGGATATTGGCCACTCTGGAAATCCCATCTTTTCCAGGCATTGTGGACAGAATGCGTCCCAGTTTCCAATTAAGTGGTGAAGTGTTGTCTTCTTTGATGACCACGAGAGTATTGGGTTGTAAGCTGTCCTTATTCTCACGCCATTTATGACGAACTTGCATTTCAGAGACGTACTCTTTGCTCCACCTTGTCCCGAAGTGTTGTCGGAGCTGCTCGATTCGCTGATAGCGGGTAAGTCGATGAACCGGAATGTCGGACAACTGTTCAGTCGCAGGCGCTGTTAGGAGACGACCAACCAGGAAGTGAGCAGGACTCAAGGGAAGGAAATCGTTAGGATCGGTAGACATAGGACTAATGGGACGTGAATTTAGGATGGCATCGATCTGTGCCAATATCGTGCTAAATTCCTCGAAAGTCAAGTGCTCGTTACCTACTACTCTAACCAGATGATGCTTACAACTACGTACCCCAGACTCCCACACCCCACCAAAATGTGCCGCGCGAACCGGAATGAAAGAGAATTTGATATTTTGTCTAGTCGCATAACCAACTACATCGTCAGAACACTTCGACAAAAATTTTGAAAATTCGTTAGCAGCACCCACGAAGTTCTTGCCGTTGTCTGAAAATATTTCAGCTGGCTGACCACGACGAGCGATAAATCGCTTGAGAGCCAATAGGTAGGCATCGGTAGTGAGGTCGCTGACGAGTTCTAAATGTACGGCGCGAGTCACGAAACATACAAATAAGCAAACGTAAGCCTTTGTTAGCTTCGAGCCTCTGCCTTTTCGACTCAATATGAACATTGGCCCAGCATAGTCAACACCACATCGAAAGAAAGGGTAGGTAGGTGTAATCCTCTCTTGCGGCAGATCTCCCATGATAGGAGTTAAGGATTTACCTCTCAATCGCGAACAAACTACACAGTTATGTACGGTACGTTTAGCTAAGTTTCTACCGCCTACCTGCCAATGTGTATCCCTAATACTGTACAATAATGCTTGCTGTGCCGCATGCTGTAGGCGCTTATGTTCATAACGAAATAATAATATTGAAAACTAATGCTTCGACGATATTAAATATGGGTGTTTTTTATTAAAGTTATAAGGCGAATGTTTTATTCTGCCACCTACACGAATATTTTTGTCAGAATCAATAAATAACGCTAGACTAATTAAACTATGTTTGTTTCTTAAACTACGCTTATTAGTTAATAAATTATATTCTTCAGTGAAAGATTCCCTTTGACTTAACCTAACCAAAGTTACCTCTGCGTCCCTAAGTTCATCCACTGAAAGAGGTCCATGACGTCTAGTGCTGCTGTGGCGTGTGTTGAAAAATCCTCTAGTTGCAGTAGTTCGATTGGTAGTTCGGTTGACAGAACTAATGCAACTTTTTAGTAGCAGAAGTCCGGTTGATTTTAATCACCGAACTGTTGCTACCTCTCTAGCTGCAGTTGTTCGGTTGAAATGAAGATCGGTAAAACAAATGAAGATCAACGACACAAATGAAGATCAACGAAACAATTGAAGATCAACGAAACAAATAAGGATCAACGAAACAAATGAAGATAGATAAAACAAATGAAGATCAATGAATTAAATGAAGATCGGCATAGCAAAAGAAGATCGACAAAATAAATGAAGATCGACAAATAAATGAAGATCGGTAAAACAAAAGAAGATCGGTAAAACAAAAGAAGATCGATAAAATAAATGAAGATTGACAAAACAAATGAAGATCGGTGTTCATAAGCAGTTGATAAGGTCAAAAACTATTTGCGGCCATATTTTGTAATCTAGATTTGATTGCCATTTAAAAAAAATAGGTGCAAGCAATTCTCACCCTTAAGACACTTCTAAAAAATGTGCTTTTTGGCGTTTATAGACGAGGCGTAGATAGATATATCATTGATCATGAATATGTAAAAAACAAATAAATAATATGCATATTCATAAGGCCGAGAAATGCTTGCACCTATTTTTTTGAATGGCAATCGCATCTAGATTACAAAATATGGCTGCAAATAGTTTTTGACCTTATCAACTTGCTTATGGTCTTATGTTCTATTGATCTGCGTATGTTTTATCGGTCTTCATTTGTTTTTTCGATCTTCATTTGTTTCGCCGATCTTCATTTGTTTTGTCGATCTTCATTTGTTTTGTCGAACATGTTTGGTTTTACCGATCTTCATTTGTTTTTTCGATCTTCATTTATTTGTCGATCATCATTTATTTTGTCGATCTTCTTTTGTTATGCCGATCTTCATTTATTTTCGATTCACGATCTTCCTTTGGTATTCCACAAGGAAGTGTGCTAGGATGCACATTGTTTCTCATTTACATAAATGAACTTTGTAACCTAACACTAGAACACGGCTTGATTATATCATACGCGGACGACACTGCCCTCCTTTTTTCTGCAGAATCAGAGATAGAAGCGCACGAACATGCGCAACGCGGATTCAACGTTGTGAATAGGTGGCTTCAATATAACTTGTTATCATTAAATGCAGAAAAATCCAAATATGTTACTTTCTCGATGCGAAAACCTACTGCGATCCGGACTATCCCGTTGCTTTATGCCCATTTTTGTAGAGACCCTAATGATAAAGACAGCAATTGTACCTGTCCAGATATTTCAACAACAGACAAAATAAAATACCTGGGTATTATCATCGATGAAACCCTATCGTTTAAACAACATAGCGAAGCCCTAATTAAGCGACTACGTAAATTAATATTTGTGTTCAAAAAAATTAGATACATTGCTGATACAAATCTAATCAAACAGGTTTACTATGCACTTTGCCAGTCAATATTAACATACTGCATAACGTCATGGGGGGGAGGGAATAAGACATTGCTATTGCCCATCGAGAGAGCTCAACGAGCCATCCTCAAGGTAGCGACGTTCCGCCCTTTCCTATTTCCCACTAACCTCTTATACAAATCCTGTGAAGTACTAACAGTCCGCCAGCTATTTATATTAAGCACAGTACTAAAACGCATGCAGCACTTCCGTATAGTAATGAAATTGAAAACAAAAGAAGGAAAGATATTGTATGCACCCGGCGAATCGCGATAAAGCACGCATATACATGTAAGTTCTTATTGTTTTTGGGACCACTTCTATATAATAGGTTAAACGCTATGGCCAACATCTATTCTATGAATTATAGTAAATGTAAACAAAGTTTAAAGAATACTCTTCAAAAAATGTCATATGAAGAAACAGAGGAGTTATTAACTGTGTTAAAATAGTAATAGTTTTAAGTACTTATATTTAAGATATTTAAGATAATGGGTTAACAATTTAATTGGATATTGATTACCTTTGCATTGCTGTATACTTAAAAAAATAAAAAATAAAAAGAGTTATACCTAATATATATTTGATTGTTTAAAATACAGTATAAAACTGCAGTTGAAGCCTGAAAAACAGGACTACCTAGTTCAGGCATAAACTAAGTACATATTTAAATACCTATGTAAAATCATAACTTTATAACCGTATGTACTCAAATGTAAAAATGCTAAGTATATGTATAAATATAACAATAGGTAGTATAAGAAACCATGTAACTGTCATGTACTATGATTATTATTAAATAAATATTAAATATTAATATTATTTCATTGATCTTCATTTGTTTCATCGATCTTCATTTGTTTCGTTGATCCTTATTTGTTTCGTCGATCTTCATTTGTTTCGTTGATCTTCATTTGTTTCGTTGATCTTCATTTGTTTCGTTGATCTTCATTTGTTTTACCGATCTTCATTTCAACCGAACCACTGCACCTAGAGAGGTAGCAACAGTTCAGTGATTGAAATCAACCGGACTTCTGCTACTAAAAAGTTGCATTAGTTCTGTCAACCGAACTACCAATCGAACTACTGCAACTAGAGGTTAAAAATGAAGCGTAACACATAAGCACAGGCGCGTTTCATACGATTATATTGTGAAAACCTTTCAAATGGAAATAAGGATGTGTCCGCAGTGACAACCAGTGAGTGAACCTCTGGTACATGCTTAGTTTCGGGTAAATCAACGACTGTCTCGTTAGTGGCCCAGGTTGCTATAGATTGTTCACAGTCAAACTCAGGGTCACGGAGAAATGAAGGACCTTCCCACCATAAAGTGGACGCTTGTATGTCCTCCAGGCTTATACCACGAGACACCAAGTCGGCCGGGTTGTCTGTACCCTTTACATGACACCATGGAAGGTCTCCGGTTATTTCGTGTATTTCTGCCGTTCGGTTTTGGACAAAGGTTTTTAATAGATTGGGAGACATTCGCAGCCAGCCCAACACGATTGTTGAGTCGCACCAGAATACTATGCGATCAAAACTACAATGCAGGGATTCTCGAACCTTAGCGAAAAGCCTAGCACCTAATAGGGCTCCGCATAACTCCAACCGTGGTATACTTACAGGCTTTAAAGGCGAAATCTTTCCTTTGGAAATGTATAGCCTCACACCAACGGACGAGTCGCGACTAATGGTACGCACATAGATGCAGGTTCCGTAGGCAGACTGCGTGGCATCCGTAAAGATGTGTAGCTCTAATCGCACAGGATCGGCGCCGATGACATGCCGTGGTACGCGTATATCGTTTAGTATGTGCAGGGAACTTATGAATCGCTCCCAGGTGCACATGACGTCACTAGGCACTACGTCATCCCAACCTATTTTTAAAAGCCACAGGGATTGCAATAAGATTTTGACTGTGATTATAACAGGACTAAGAAGTCCCAGAGGATCGAAGATCTGGGCTATAGTGGACATTGTATAGGTAACGCTTTGTAATATTTTTATTATCATTATAAAATTGTGTACTAAAATTAAATTCATCGCTTAAGTTATGCCACCCTAAGCCAAGAGTCTTTAGAGTGTATGTTTTCACCTAAATTTAAATCCTTTAAAAACTCATGCGCATTATCATTTGAGTTATCCAATCGGAAATTAAATTTCCACTTGCGAAGCGGGAAACCACCTGATTAAAGAACGTTGTCAACCCTACTGCAGATTTCTAACAATTCTTCTTTGTGGTTACAATCTGTAATCAAATCATCAACAAAAAAGTCTTCGTTGATAATTCTTGTGACGTCAGAATCTAAGCATTCGCTTGCGAGTTGTTTGAGGCATCTACAGCTTAAGAACGCTGATGCTGCGCACCCATAAGTAACGGTTTGTAGCTGATATACGCTTATAGGTGATTTGGGATCGTCGCGCCACAATATTAATTGGAGATCCCTTTGATCCTCACTTACCAGGCACTGGCGATACATCTTCTCCACATCTGCGCAAACTGTGTACCTATGCTGCCTAAAGCGTAGCAGGATAGCTAAAAGATCGCCTTGTATCGCAGGCCCAACCATTCGCAATTGATTCAAAGATATACCGTTACTAGATGGGGCACTTGCGTCGAATACAACTCGTAGCTTAGTGGTGGTGGCATGTTGTCGAAAGACGCCGTGATGCGGGAGAATATAATGGGGCACTCCGTAGGTGTCAACGCGCTTCATGTGACCTAAGCGAATATATTCGTGAATAAATTCGCTATAAAGCGCTTTATAGTCAGCATTACGAAGCAAACGTTTTTCAAGCGCTAAAAACCTACGTTCGGCCAGTGAGTAAGTTTCACCCAACGTATCAGGGCTTTGCTTAAAAGGTATACGTACGCAAAATCTTCCGTCACTTAAACGCTTAGTGTGACTAAGAAAGTGTTGCTCGCAAGCACGCTCTTCGTCAGTGAGCGTACATCGCAGACCTTTGGGTACTTCTACAAGCTCCCAGAACTGTCGTAGTTGCGCATCAATTGACTGTGAGAAACTACAGTGAATAGCCCTATCATAACGCGTAAGGGAACAAATAGTACCGGATATAATCCAGCCTAATTTAGTGTCCAATAAGAAAGGCCCAGTAGGTAGTTTTATTTTATTGGTATTTAATAAATCCCAGAACTTATCTGCGCCTATTAAAATATCTATGTTCCGAGATTCATAATAACACGGATCCGCTAGTTGTATATGCGTTGGTATATCTAGTACGCATTGGGTCGACGTCGCAGGCAACGCCGATGTAATGTTCGGTAACACGAAACATTGTAATCGCGTGGAGTATGCGTTAGCGCGTGAATTTATATTTATGTTGCATATTTGTGAGGCTGTCGTGATTGAGTTGCCTATACCACGAATCTCTTGAGTGGACTGTATTAATGGAGTTTGTAGTAAATCGCATAAAGATTTCGTGATAAAACATCGCTCACTGCCGCTATCAAGTAATGCACGGGCTAAATGATACTTATTACAATGATCAGCCACTTCGATCAACGCAGTTGACAAAAGAACCGGTCTCGCTATGCCTACCTGAGTGCATTCAACACTAGTGCGTGCATTGTTAGTTTGAATTAAAGGTATATCTACTGATAAGAGTGATGAAGATGCGACCGGCGACTGCGAGACGGGAAGGGATTCAGGCGTGTCGAGCGCAGTCATTGCATTTCTTTCGTTTTGAGTGCGCCGAGTACATAGTGAAATAGGATGATTATTATTGTGACAAATTACAGAATTATGTTGCTGGCTACAGAGATGTGTTAAGTAGGCCTACTGTTATTATATATAACAGCCTACTGTTATTATAGTTACTACTAGTATTATATAACAGCCTACTGTTATTATAGTGATTGAGAGGTAGTTAGTATTCTTAGGCTGGCTACATAAGCGACACGTCCCAAACCTGCAATCATTTACTGTGTGACCGGAACGTAAACAGTTTATACAAAGTTTCTTGTTGGTTATAAATTGTAATTTATTATCTAAAGTGTAATCAAGAAACTTTTGGCATGCATATAGTGGATGACTCGCATTACATAGCAAGCAAACCTTCTTGTAGTGATTTCGTAAATGACGTTCTTGTGACTTATTGGTGGAAACGTTACAGTGAATTTTGGAATGATTCACGGTCTTTTAGGAATTTAATTAAATCACTGAGCCTAATTATTGCCTTAGGATCGCCACTCATGGAATATAATGTACCTTTGTGTTGCTCCCACTCGCGTTCTGTTGTGTTATCTAACTTAGATACAACTATGTAAATAACCAGCGTATCCCACGAGTCTGTGGGTTCACCTAATGTTTTTAAAGCCCGTAAGTTCTTAAGTACAGTGTCTATCAACTTTCTAATCAAATCTGAGGACTCTTTGTGAACATTGTGCATACTGAAAAGCGACTTAACGTGATTGTGCACCAATAGCCTACTGTTATTATAGTGATTGAGAAGTAACTCCCAGGCCACACAGTAATTATCACTAGATCGTTCCACCGAGTCTATTACGAGTGCTGCGCTTCCTTTGAGTGAAGTTTTAAGATAATGATACTTTTCAGTATCGCTAAGCTCTGTGGAATTGTGAACCAATGATAAAAACGTGTCCCTGTACTCCAGCCATTGTTCATATGAGCCGTCAAAGGTGGGCATAGAAATAGTTGGAAGCTTAACCGATTTTTTATGATGACCGCATTTATTAGAACTTTCAGCATCCTTATTCTTAAGAAGTAGGTATTCAGCCTTTGATAACACTGAATAGTAAGTATTTTCAAATGAATCACGCTGCGATAACTGCTCCTCGAAGTCCGAAACTGATTCCTCGATTTGGTTCTGTATTTGGTTAAATTCGCTAAACAAATCAGTAGCACCCCTAATGCGTAATTTTAAATCAATCAGTTTCTGACTAGACAAAATATCATCTTCTAGCGTAGAAAGGTAATTGGCGAATCTTGTGAATCTACCCTTAATAATACCACGTTTTTTAATCAGCTCACGCGTAAGTGCACTTTCACTGGTTTTGCAAGGGGATTTATCGCGTGATTTACCTAGATCTTTCGGTTCTTCGGTCATTCTGGCGGTAAGCATAGAAATATGGGGTACTTACAGTTTACGGTGATGCTGTGAAACCCAATGATGCGAATGGGGTAGCAAATACGTACACAGGTAATTAGGCGAACACTGTAATTAGTTAAAGAGCACGATATTAGACACTAGAAAGGGAGATAAGCGGGAGATGGGCAGGATGGCTGGCCGTACCTATTGTGCGCGTATCAGGTGCGGAACCGGCTTTCGTCTGCTTACGCGTACACTCCTTTACTCCTGGCTTTCCTTGGTCTTGAATACTGCAAGAGCTGCTTATCGTCCGATACTTCAACTCCTTGGAACAGCTTTTCTTGAAGCTTAACGGCTGTTGCTGGTACCCCCAACGATCGATGCGCGCTGGTGTCGATATTTAGATCCGGTGCTGAAGGTCCATATGTTGAGGGTTCAGCTTGGGGTTGAAGAAATGATGCGCAGACGACTGATTAATGCGTATAATAAATTTGTGAAAAATTACAGTATTCCATGTACGTTATGGTAGGTAGTATAGTTCGAATGAAGAAAAAATTTGTACTGTCATTATGTATCGATGACGTCACGATGACGATGATTTTCGTTTGGGACAGCTTAGGAACGCCTGAACAAACAATGAATTGATTATGGCGCTCTCACACGCTCAATGATGATTGACAAGCCCAAGACCAGACATTGCTACACATAGAAAATAAATGTTACAGATTTTGTTTCCTATTTCTTTTAATAATTTATCTATAATCTCATTCAAAAAATTCTTATAGTGTAGTTGATTAGCAATGCAAATATTTATTTTGAATATGCATTTACATTTTGCGGGACATGTTGTATGCAAAAGCTAAGTCAAAATATCGAATAATTTGTAAAACTTTATTATGTACTGTGTAAACTATTACTAAAATCCTACAGGGATGCCATGCTGAACTCCTACCAACTAAAAACCACACGTATCCTACCTAACAGTCTACGGCTGTGAGCCCCGGGTATGCCCTCGGAAGGATGTCCCAGGACTCCCAACAGACCTACAGCTGCCACTGCGGCCTCATCTAGAGGGAGATTCAGGTGCTATCCCGCGTCTTTGGGAAGTTGTTTGGGTGATATCCCGTTTCTGTGGGGGGCGTGCGTGAATCTCTCACGTCACGCTGTCGTCTAGGGCCTGCTTCTGTAAGGACGGTAAGCAGCCCACTTACCGTCCTTAGGCCCCCAGTCATAGAGGCCGGTAGACTTCGGCGAAGACACGTCGGCTGCGCCCAAGCCGCCAACTGTGGAACTCGAGTGGAAGAGTTTTCTCTCGCTCCCTCCCTGCTGTCTCTTTTACGAGCATGTCCTGCTCACAGACGGAGGCAGCGGAGTTCCACTTACTCCCGCTAGAGATCATGGCTCGCACCATGCTCTCCAGGGAGAGAATATCCACATCCAGATCTGCCACGAGGACCTGGCGCTGTTGCGCCCACGCTGTGCACTCCACCAGTATGTGGAGCGATGTGTGACGCTGCGCTCCTCGCAGTGCTGGCGCTCAGCCATGGATACTTACCGAAGCTTCCGTGCCCGGTAAGCATCTGTAGTTCCTCTTCAACCACTCATCCGTCCATGACTGGTCTGACCGCTTCGATTGTGGCGATTTCCACCCTTGGTTGCTCAAGTCGTCGCTAGGTCTCCACGGTTTCCTGGTGGAACTAGGACCATCAAGCCTCGATTTCTCGAGACGCTGGTCTCTAGTCCCGCTCCAGTGCCCCCTTGCGCCATTTAAACAATGACACAAGGGCTCTCGCTTCCAGGTCCCAAGGAGGGGTCCCTGTTAGGAGACATGCCGCCTCAGCTGAGATTGTGCGGTATTCCCTTATCACCCTGACGGCCATCACCTGCTGCGGGCTAAGCAATCTAGCAGCACGGCTGGCAGTCAGGGTCTCCACCCATACGAGGGCCCCGTATAGGGCCATGCTTCGCACGATCCCAAGGTACAGCCTTCTGCAGCGAGCGTTGGGTCCCCTGATGTTGGGCAACAACCGCGAGAGTGCGGCTGACATTTCTCTATTACCGTATCTATTAGACTCGCGTGTCGATACCGTTGAAAACTGCAGCTACGAGTTACATCATCGACTCTATGACACGCTGATATGTTACAAATGTGGACGCAGCAGTACACTTACAACATGACATAATTTTACACATACTTGTCTTGTCTGCCACCTCAATGGTCTAAAATGTTTTTTATCAGCCATAGCTTAAAATGCACTGATCGTTTAGAAACACTAAAGTGTCGGGGCCATTTCCTCCATGGGGCTACGATAACATCTCAATTTTTTTAAAGTAAATAAATAATGTATACTAAAATCTCGCGATAAGCTCTAGAAAATTCCCGCAGCTTCATGAATATGACTGGCGCCGAAGATTTTTTTATTGACACTAGCTGATGCGCGCTTCCTGCTTTCCTTGGGAACATTTTTCTGAGATAAAATACGTTATTCCGAACTATAATCTATTTCTGTACCAAATTTCAGCCAAATCCATTCAGCCGTTAGAGCGTTATTGAGTAACAAGCATCCAACCAAACATCTAAACATCTTCACAAACATTCACATTTATAATATAAGTAGGATTCTCATACAACATCATCTAGCCCAAATTAAGTAAGCTTGTGCTATGAGATCTAGATAACTGATAGACATACTTTTAATAAAATAAAAGACTGAAGGACAGAAAAAAAGCTCAGTAAAGGTCAAATTAAAATCCACATAAAAAAGCTTTAAGTGTTGTTTAAAAAGTTTTTAATACAGTTGCTCAAAAAGTGGCGTATTACAGGGACGTATAGCGTTCGGGATGTGGGCTATTGCACACTCGTGCTTTTTCTTTACCTTTCCCGCACTCGCGCATTTTCTTTCGCAACTGTCAAAATAATGTCTATTAAAAAGAAAAAAACCAACCACGAAGTTTTTACTTAAAAAAAATCATAGAAGTTTTTTTGATTCATGCAAATATTTTTAAAAATAGCTACTAATTTGTTTCAATATCAGATTTAAAAGTAGTTTTAATGGAAATTTAATTAGTATCTGCCAAATTAAATTTATAAATATGAAAAATTTGGCTGTATGACGTGCACTGCCATAGTCTGTTCTTATATTCTTTTACGGTGGGCGCCATTTTCCATAAATGATTAGTTAGTTGAGTTTATTGGGTTCTTATTATTTTATTAAATTCCTTAATTTTTTCGCAACTGTATTAAAAATAGTTGTTCAATACAACGTGTGGAACTGTTATTTCAACTCGTTCCGACTGTCTACCCTCGCCTTCGGCTCGGGTCAACATCTGTAGGAACTCGTTGTAATAACAGAAATCCCACACTTGTAACGAAAACTACTATAACAGTATAATTGGAACGAAATATTGTTACGTAACTTGTGAGAGAATGAGCTGATGAACTGTTGTGTCTGTGTGTTTATGTATGTAATATAACCAATAAAAATATGAATCCTCTGTTTATAAATTGCTCACTATAATATAATTGTGAGCCATTTATTAAATTAGATATGCATTGTAAACTATTGAGGTTTACAATGCGATTGTACCCCCACTTGCGATTTTAAAAAAATCTTTTTTTTTATAGCATTTTTTTTAAGTATAAGTATCTGAGATTATGGCCTAAAAATTTCAAGTCGATCCGAACGAAATTGATTGAGATAATTATTAGCGTTGTATTATAATGTAACCAACTTACGCAGGCACGTTGCAGTTACATTGAGACTTGTCATGTTTTTTTAAATTGCCGTTTTGCAAGTGACATCGTCGGCAGCAGAACTTCTGTATGGACCCCGTATGTAAGTTTACAAAAAAATATATTAAAATGAAATTAAACCTTAAAACGCGTTTTTCTCAAAATGGCATTTCTGAAGTCGGTGACCAAGATTACCCGATTACAGTAATGAACCGATCTTCTTGAAATTTTGCAGGCTTATTTAATACATAAAAATGTAGTCTTTAATGAATCGATTTTTAGTTTCGATCAAAAAAGTTTTGCAGTTTTCTTTTAAAAAATCCTGAAAATTCCTTTTATTTTGCGCTACAAGTGGGGTATCCCCTTAATAACATTATAGAAATTGGTAGGTATATCCAAATAATAACTTTATACCTTCGCATTTATTGCCAACAAACCGTTCAGCAGTTTGGCATGTAATATTATGTAAACAAAAAAAAACTAATAAATAAAAAAAACTTATATATTTCTAAATATGTACAGTTGTACGTACGGTTACACTTCCGAATGCGCCGCCGAGGCAGTCTATATTCCATTATGTCAACAGAACCGTAATCGTTGAAAAACCTTACTTATTACCCATCCTTTGCGTCGTGCAGTGGGATTAAATGCAACGAAAACTTTCAAATTGTACTGTCTCAGCTACGTTTCTACATTTGTATAATTATACTAGCTGTTGCCCGCGACTTCGTACGCGTGAAAATTATGTTATAATGCCAATTTGATAGCTCTCTGCTCAGCCCCTAGGATATGTAGCGTGATAATATATAGCCTATTTGAAGACCCTACCCCTACTGAGGACAAAAGCGAGTCACACTTAGGTCACCAGCGAGAGAGGGTCCACGACCAGATCTGGCACGAGGACCTGGAGTTGTTGCACCCGTGCCGTTCACTCCACCAATGTGTGGAGCGCTTTGTTCTCGCTGCATTCCTCGCAGTGCTGGGACTCAATCGTAGTTTCCCGGTATATTCAGCACAGATACTTACCAAAGCTTCCGTGCCCGGTAAGCATCTGTGACAATCGGTTAGAGAGAGCGCCGTGGCTCCTCTCCAGTCACTTCCAGGTCTCCGCAGTTTCCTGGTGAAGCGGGACTGCCGAGTCTCGATTTCTCCAGATGGCCCCGCTCCAGCGCCTCCTTGCGCTTTTTAAACAATGAAGCAAGGATCCTTGTTTCCAGCTCCCATGGAGGGGTCCCGTATAGGGCCATACTCGGCACGATTCCAAAGTAAAAGCTACATTTTTGCAAGAAACATAGACTATATTTTATTCCTGCTTTCCCACTGGTATCGAATCTACGCGGGTGAAACCGCGTGGCATCGACTGGTTATTTAAATTGAATTATAATAACAATTTTGTTTCGGCACAATTGAAATACCTACCTATTATACTTGGGCCCCTGTTCACTATCTAAGACTCCTATTCGCGAAAACAATACTACTGTACTGAAACCGTTTAGAAATCGATGTGTTTAAATAGTAATTACTTATTGGCACTACATGGTGATTCATTCCAATAGAATGAAAAATCTACATTCAATATTATTATAGCTGAAAAGTTTGTTTGTTTGAACGCTAGGATCTTGAAAACTAGATATTTATTGGAATTTAAAATTATTTGACCGTTCAATAGTCCATTTATTGCAGTGCAGCAGCAGAAAGTTCACACCGAAGGCATGGACTGAATTATTTTGCAATAGACTTAATTTTTAAGCTTTTGATAAAGCAAACCGGGCAGTTTCACATGCTCCTATGAGCCTAATAAAGAAATACCACTCCTTTCATACGCCTTTCTCTCGCTCTCTCTTTGAATGACGTTAACGAAGCTGCGAGGGTCAGCTAGTATCTACATGACAAAGTTTGTGAGTGTGGGTGTATGGCTGTTTGTTACTCTTTCAGGTTCTATGTCTACAGGATTGGCGTGAAGGTACCTGTATACTCGGTTCCCTGGCTGAATACTGCTGTAGCGGAATACCGTGACAAAGGCTCTTAGTTATTTTATTTTTAAGAGACAGTGATTTTTAGGGTTCCGTACCCAAAAGGGTAGTAGTACCACAGTTATATAATATACTAGCTGATGCCCGCAGCTTCGCCCGTGTAAAATTTGTTCTCGTTCCCGCTTGCCGTGGGAACTTATTCCCGAGATAAAAAGTAGACTATGTGTTATTCCAGACTATAATGTATATCTGTACCAAATTTCAGCCCGAACCGTTCAGCGGTTTGAGCGTGAAAGAGTAACAAACATCCACACTTACAAACTTTCGCATTTATAATATTAGAAGATTCGTAATACTCCATCTCTCTGTCTCTCACCAGGCTGTATTTTATTAAGCGTGACGGCTAGATACCTAAAATTTTCTATTGCTTTATCAACAAATGCATTATCTTCTAAGATCACTGAACAGAATTAAATAGTATTATTTAAGAGGCGCTCCTGTAAACGTGAATTATTCACGATTCAATGCGTCTACTTGTTGCTGTAATTAATTTTAACCGAAATTAATAATAGCAACAAGTAGACGCATGAAATATTCAGAAGAGATTGTTGTACCTAATTTTTTTTAACGTGAGGTAAAATCCTCATAGATGCTATGCCGGACACCTACCGACTAAAAAACCTTACGTAACGCCCAACAGCCTGTGGTTAGGAGCCCCGGGCAAGCCCTCGGAAGGATGTCCCGGGACTCCCAACAGACCTACGGCCGCCACTGCGGCCTCGCCCAGGGGGTGTTTCGGGTGCAATCCCGCGTCTTTGGTGGGTTTCGGGTGTGATCCCGCTTCTAAGAGGGGGGGCGTGCGTGAGTAGCTCACGTCACGCTGCCGTCATGGGCCTGCTTCTGTAAGAACGGTGAGCGACCCTCTCACCGTCCTCAGGCCCCCGGTCATTAAGGCCGATAGTCCTCGGCGAAGACACGTCGGCGGCGCCCAGGGCGCTGACTGCGGAACTCGGGTGGGAGAGCTCTCTCCCGCACCCAGCCCGCCGCCTCCTTCACGAGCATGACCTGCTCGCAGAAAGAGGCGGCGTAGTCCCAGTTACTCGCGTTGGAGAGCATGGCTCGCACCATGGTCTCGAGCGAGAGAGTGTCCACGTCCAGACCCACTACGAGGACCTGGCGCTGTTGCGCCCACGCCGTGCACTCCACCAGCGTGTGGAGCGCCGTGTCATCGCTGCGGTCCTCGCAGTGCTAAAACTCGGCCGTGGTTTCCCGGTGTTTTCGCCACAGATACCTACCGAAGCTACCGTGCCCGGCAAGCATCTGTGTCAACCGGTAGGAGAGAGCACCGTGTCTCCTCTCCAGCCACTCGTCCATGACCGGCCTGACGGCCGCGATTGTGGCGAATCCCCCCTTTGGTTGCTCAAGTCGCACCTTCCATGTCTCCACGGTTTCCTGGTAGAGCAGGGACCGCTGAGCGTCGATTTCTCGAAACGCAGGCCTGTGACCCCGCTCCAGCGCCTCCTTGCGCCTTCTGAACAGTGACGCAAGGGCTCTCGCTTCCAGGTCCCATGGAGGGGTCCCGGCTAGGAAACATGCCACCTCACCGGAGATCGTGCGGTATCCTCTAATCACCCTGACGGCCATCACTCTCTGCGGGCTCAGCAATCTAGCCACATTGCTGGCCGTCAGGGTCTCCGCCCATACGGGAGCCCCGTATAGGGCTCAAAGGAACCCTTGAATTCTAGGTTTGACGAAGTTCAGATGCCTCTAATTTCTGAACCACAAAACTCTTAACCTTGAAACTTGTGTGGAACAATGCTTAAAGTACTCCCTTTCTGACACTAAAAAAACATTTGAAATCGGACTACGCGTTGAGCAATACAGCTGAAAAAACCATTTCATATTTCATCCCCTCCCCTGAAGAAACCGCGGAAAATATCGGGATCACAAGTATCCTAGAACCTTCCTCGGATCATAAGCTTATATTGTCTAATCTTTAAGCTCTTTTATGATTAAGCAAACAGGGCCGTTTCACACGGTGCTTGATGAGGCTGATGAAGAATGACCTCTCCTTTCGTACACCTTATGTGACGTAAACGAAGTTGCGAGGGTCAGCTAGTTTTAAAATAAAATAAAAATATATTTTCGACTTATATAAAATTTTATTAAAATGAAAACAAAAAGTAAAAAAATGGTGCAACTAAAGATGAATGTGTCATTTACGAAAAAATAAAAAAATAAGTAATTTCTTTTCAATTTTTTTTGAATAAAAATTAAATAAAATAAAATTTATTCCCTTTGAAATTTTTAAAAAATTATTTAGGTTTGTCAAAATTTTTGTGACTCTACCGGGGGTTCGGAAATGCTACAGACTGTGAAGAACACCCCAAGAAACTCAGTCCGGTCCCTCTTATTCATCTTAGTATCTAATACAGTTTTTTTTTAATGTAGAAAGGAGCAATTCGTGTCACTGCCAGGCAGTCTTGTCTTCTAGAAAGTCTTTAATGCTATAATAAGCTTTCTGGCACAATTTAAGTTTTACTAGTTTTTTAAATTTATTAACTGACAAACCTGTTATGGCTGTCGGCAATGTATTGTACATTCGAATACAATTGCCCGCAAAAGAATTGCTTATTTTATTAAGCCTAAATCTAGGTACAGCCAATTTATTCTTATTTCTTAAGTTTAGGTTATGGATATCACTATTTTTAATAAATTTACTGTTATTTTTATGAGTATATAATAAGTTTTCATATATGTACTGTGAATACACAGTAAGGATGTTGATATCCTTAAACTTTTCTCTTAATGACTCCCGAAACCCCATACCATAGATAGCCCGGACAGCCCTTTTTTGCAACACAAAGATACATTCGATGTCGGCAGCGTTACCCCATAATAGTATGCCATAGGTCATGACACTGTGGAAATAGCTAAAGTAGACAAGACGCGCTGTTCTAATGTCTGTCAGTTGTCGGATCTTTTTAACGGCATAGGCTGCAGAGCTCAGTCTGCCCGAGACTTTCTCGATATGAGGCCCCCACTGCAAGTTGGAGTCTAACTTTATGCCCAGAAAGACAGTTTCATCGACCAATTCTACTTGATCATCCCTAATCTTAATACTGGTGTTAACGAGCCTAACATTTGGCAAGGTGAATCTAATACATTTAGTTTTAGTTTCGTTTAACAATAAATTATTAGCGTTAAACCAGTGGACCACCCTAGAGAGGGCATTGTTTACTTCGTCAAGATCGCGTTGTCCACGTTCAACTTTAAATATTAAAGATGTGTCATCAGCAAACAAAACTACCTCGTGATCGTCTCTTATAAGGTGAGGGAGATCATTTATGTACACTAAAAATAGAAAAGGTCCCAGAATTGAACCCTGAGGCACCCCCATTGTTACAGCAGAACCATTTGAATGTTTACCATTGAATCAATCACAATCTTGAAATAACGTTTTGCCTGGTTCCAATCTCCTCAGCAGTACTCCGCTGAGTAGCCCCAGCTTGGAGCATGCCTACTGCCCTTAGCATTTCTTCTCTAGTTAAATGGCGTCGTTGCATGACGAACCCCCAGTTTCCGAAAGGCTGATCAACGCTAAAATTAACTAATCGGCTGTTAATGGCGGATCCTCACAGAAGATCCAAAATGAAAATCCTTTTACAAGGAACATAAATGCTTCGTAAATATTTAAGAAGAATGTAGGTTGTTGCTACCTAAGCGATTCGACGTCGTTGAATGGGACCTCTTTTTCTGACTGTAGTAATAGGGAATATGAATGTTTTTTTTTATAACTTAAATGAATTCCTTACATCATTATAAAATCAAAATAATATGTAAGTAAGTCTTAAAATGATCAAATTATTCTTCAAATTCAAAAAAAACATTGATTAAATTTGAGCACTTGAAACGCCACCAATATTGGCGCCATTTTGATGACGAAAAATGTCTCTTGTCAATCCGTGTATGTTTGAACTGTTGGTTTCAGTCAGTGACCTTTATACATATTTTCACAAATTTTTTGTAGTATATAACCTTTGTACAAGTATTGTATGGTAACGAAGTGCGAATAATAATATTAGAAATGCACTAAATAGATAAAGTTATTTATCTCTATTCCATGCGGTACGAAACTACGAAAAAGTTATAGTTAAATAGGAGTATGTAGTATTAGTACATTATAAGGGGAAAATAAAATTATTGACAAGAAAAACATTTCTTAGGGTTCAGTACCCAAGAGAAAAAAACAGGACCCTATTCATGAAACTTCGCCGTGTGTCTGTCTGTCTGTAACGAGGCTGTGTCTGTTAAACGGTGATACCAGAGAGCTGAAATTGTAATATTGAAGGGGCGCTCTCATACTAGAAACGTTTTTTGCCAATTTATAGATATATACTCCATAGAGAGACCTTATTCTTAGCATTCCAAAGATTCTCCGTGAGGGTACCGGGTCCCTAGCGTGACACAGGGGGGAACACCCCGACGGCGTCTGGGACTTGCGACCCATTTGAGTAGGTTAAGGGTGGGCACTTTACTATGTGCATAAACGATCACCTTCCACCGTCAGCAATGTTCCCTCCCCTGCCCAACCAGATTTGGTAAGATCCTATCAATGCCGCTTTGGATATTCGTTTTAGAAAAGTACTCTCTCTCTCTCTCTCTCTCTCTCTCTCTCTCTCTCTATCTCTCTCTCTCTGTCTCTCTCTCTCTCTCTCTCTCTCTCTCTCTCTCTCTCTCTCTCTCTCTCCGTAACGAAGTTTCGTTTTTGTAGAAAGAGAGTCGGCCCGCAGTGCAGGTATAATCAAAACTCTTTTTGCATAATTTACAATTTACTGATTTTTCCTGATCAACTTCCTTTTTACATTTATACAAACGTTTAGCGCCATCTTTCCATTTCACTCTGAAACTTTTGGTCTCATTTTCGTTAAGTCAGTCCAGTACTGTCGTAGTTCAACTACTCGCCCCTACATGGCGCTTTTTCAAAACTGCCTCGGTAAGAAGTGTTCCAAATTGTGAAAATGAACGAACAAAAGTAACTTACGAACTTTCGAATTTATGGCACAAGTTGACACTTTTTTTATTATTTCTTGTGAGTATAGCTCGAAGTCAGCTGAAACTGTAGTCTTCTAATGTTCTCAGCGGCGATAAAATCCATCTAGGTAGAATGCCCAGTATCCGGCATCTTAAGGCATCACCTGACTTCATTGCTCTGTATTTCAGGTATCCAGAGTATTCAATACGTAATTATTTTTTTAAAGGTAGAAAATATATTTACCATCGTATTTAAAACTTACAAAAGTTACATAGATCGCCAGATTTTGTATACAAATTTATTTCTAAAAAACCGCCCAAGTGCGAGTTGGACTCGCCCATGAAGGGTTTCGGAGCAGCAAGTAACATAATATAAAAGTTCTTATAGTTCGTTGTAACTTTGATGTTTTAACACGTTCGCAGTGGTAGTGATTTCACTAACCGGAAATTGCGGTTAATGACGTATTAAAAAAAAACTACCAGCTCTATCTCGTTCAAACTAATTTTCGTTGGTAGTTTTTATGGCAATGTACATCATATTCTTTTTTTAGATTTATCGTTCTTTTAGTTTAGAAGTTAGAAGGGGGGGACACACATTTTTCGACTTTGGAAGTGTCTCTTGCGCAAACTATTCACTTTAAATAAAAATCATGTTAGAAACCTCCATAGCATTTTTGAAGACCTATCTATAGATACCCCACACGTATGGGTTTGATGACGAATCTATAAGGGTTCCGTTTTTGCCATTTGGCTACGAAACCCTAAAAAGGGCGTTTTGCCCAGTATTCGGCCGCTTCAATCCAGTACCCGACCATTGCACATCTAGTATCCGGCCCCTTAGCGGAATTATGTCTTAACAAGCGATATCATACGGATTTGCCTAAGAGGTTTGTGTATTATCACAAATAGGTGTATAAATATAAAAACAAATGAAATTATGTATAATTATTAATTATATATCATATTTGATTGTTTAACCAGTCTTTTCAGTTAAACATTAATATTCTAAATATTAAATAGTACCTAGATTCAGTTGGTAACTATGACAATTATAAATCACTTGTCTTATACGATATTAAATACCGTATAGGACCTTAGTCATAAATACACACATACATAATATTAGTCTCGGGTTTATCCCCGAAGGGGTTGGCATAGGCATAGTATACGTCCACATTTCAACTTATAGTTTTATGTCCCACGTAATAGTTGGTGAACCTGTTGCCGTACTGAAATGGACAGGCGCAGGTCGTGACGACCTGCAGTTGAATTTTTTCAAGCCGTCTCTCAACTTAACTTAAAGATTGTCATTTTAGAGTTTTCCTTCTCTACTTTACTTTAGTCATACGGTATACCTAACATTATATATTTATGCATAGGTATTACATAGACCGTAATATGTCAAATTATAGTCAATATTTAAATCTACAGTCACTTGAAGCTGTAAAAAAATGAATGTCTAATAAAAAGATACAAGCCATTTATGTCGCAAAAAACTTTTATTTAGACACTCTCAAAGGAATCAAAATTAATAAGGTAGGTACCTACTTCCCGTTGACCTAGTACTATGAAATTTCTCAGTAATAAATTCTTATACTACTAATATAAGATAAAAACTAAACAATCAGGCAAGATAGGCATCAACTTTTTTAATAAATATACAACTGTTAAAAGGAAAGAGACCGTAGTCTTAGCATTCCATGAATTCTCCGTGCGGGCGCTGTGCCGGGTCCATAGCGTGGCATGAGGGGGAACACCCCGACGGCATCTGAGACTTGCGACCCATTTGAGTAGGTTTAGGGTGGCCACCTTACTATGCGCATAAACGATCACCTTCCACCGTCAGCAATGTTCACTCCCAACCAGATTTGGTAAGATCCTATCAATTTTGCTTTGGATATTCGTTTTAGTAAAGAGCTTACTGAAGCTCTTGGCAATTCAAGGTCTTTAAATAAATTATACAGGGCTGGAAGCTGGAATTTCCCTTGCTCCTACTTCTACGGTATAGAGTTTAACCACATAGCCATTTTTGGTTAACTCATTCGTCAAGTCAAAGTATTTATTTGTCTTCATGGCGTGGTCCTTCGGTATGTTGGTCTCCCACGGCACCGTCAGCTCCACGAGCACCGCACGCCTGTGTATCCTCGAAAACAGGAATCTGTCGGGTCTGGATGGCGAGGCACATACATCCTCCGGGATTTTGTAGTGTTTTTCATACGTGTCTGCGCATATAGTCCAATCGGCGGCAGCCATCAAAATAAGTATGGCTTTTGAGGTACTTTCTTTGAACAGCCTTCCTTTACAAACGCAACTTTATTTCTTTTGTTTGTGGTTAATCCCTTTTTTCTCTCGCTATTACCAAACTGACAGCCACGCGTATGATTTCCAATACCCTATCATGTCGGTGTGAGTAATGACCCCGGTCTAATAGCGTCCTTTAACCTACCAGCATATGCCAGTTCCAATCGCTTCTCTACATGTTTTATCTGTGGCTTTCCCCCACCTGACCAGATTACTTTGGTCAGGGAAGGTCAACTCACACGCTATACTGATTCTATGAAGTTTATATGTTTGCACATTAGAATCTCAGGGACTATTGATGGATTTCAAAAAATCTTTTACCTTTACATTGCCATTTTATTGAGGAAGGTTAAATATTAAATATAACGATACTCTAAGACGAATAGAAGAGAAGCAGCAATGAAAAATATATAAAAATGGGGAAAAGGTAATCCTTTTGAAATCTTTAAGTACATGCGACGGAAAACATGCTGATTCAAACAAATTTGCTTCAATATTACCACAAAATGAATACTTGTTTTTTCAAAAACACCACACGAGTTTCTAAATAGCATAAGTCCGTATAGTTAAGTTTTTTTAATATATGCCTACAAGCAATACCTACATCTTGACTTAAAACCTACTATTATTTATCTTCTTTCAGACCAACCCAATATTTTATTCATAATAGGTACGATAATATAATTATAAAACGTAGGTACTTATGCGAAGAGTAGATCTCGCGAGCACTCAGGAAAATAACCAACCTGTAAGGAATCATAATGTGTCCTTTTGTTTCAGCCAAAAATCATCAAGGTCCGTTCATAAATAGCACGACAACGATCTTTACTCCCTTTCTTCTCCATTTTCCCTCGTATCAATAAAAGCTCTCGACAAAAGTTGTATTTTCTATCTGTAAGGTTAGGTATTGAGGAATTAAATAATAAACCATTTGTTAGCTAACAGTCACACGCGCATTTTGAAGCGCTCGTGGCCCCGCGGACTCAGTGTTCTGTAAGCGATCACTGCAGTAAGCAACATTTACTATGGCCGGATATGGATGGGTGACCACCACTTGGACCACTTTGTGACATTTATTTACGAGCGTTTCCGTGCTTCGGAAGGCACGTTAAGCCGTTGGTCCCGGTTGTCAGTAAAATGACAGTCGTTAAGCCAAGTTGAAGGCCTTATGGGCGGCTTGAAAGATTTCAACTGTGGGTCGTCACAACCTGCGCCCGGGTCGGCAGCGCGTGTGTAGCGCCTCTGGTGTTGCAAACGTCTATAGGCTACGGTTACCAACCTCCCGGTGGGCCGTAAGCTTGTCTGCCACCAAAGTAGTATAAAAAAAAAAAAAAAAAACACGCGTACGACATCCGGAGATAGAATAGCGGCTAACAGAGCTTTGCCGTATTCCTACCCCCGCACGTCACAGTCATGTGCAATACCATATTTATTCCAATATGCTACACTATCAAAAAAACACGTGTGAAATGCGTCCTCTAGACCTTACATACACACAGACAAACGGGCGAAAACAAAATCATGCATACTGTCTTACTTAATCTCTTCGCTTCGCTCACTCGGTCAATAATTGAAATGCGGCCTTCGGTCACCTATCCAAGGACTGGCCATAGTGAAAGTTGCTTACTGCGGAGATCGTTTACAGATCACTGAGTACAGAGTAAAAAGAGAGAGACCACAAGCGCTTCATATCTACTTAAATAATTTTATTTGCAAAATTTTGTGGGTGGGTACCTACCACATAATTTAGTAAAATATTTTGTCACGGAACTCTAAAAGTATATGTAAGCCTACTAGTAAAAACTTAAACTGTTTATTATACTGGTTAGTAAGTGTTTAATTTAGCATTTTTTTAAACTACATATTAATAAAATATGGGAGACCATTCTGTCTACCCAGCGAAGAGTATAGCATATAGACATGGGCGGAGGGAAAAAACCCGGGTTTTTTCCCGTTTGGGAAAAACCCCGGTATTTATGCGGGAAAAAACCCAATAGACGGAAATTTTCATTATTTGACGATCCGAAAAATATAAACATTCTTTTATTATCTTTAGGACATAACGATCCGAAAAATATAAACATTCTTTTATTATCTTTAGGACATAAAGATAATAAAAGAATGTTTATATTTTTCGGATCGTCAAATAATGAAAAGTTCCGTCTATTGGGTTTTTTCCCGCATAAATACCGGGGTTTTTACGGGCATTTTTGATGCAACGAAAAATAGGTACTTTGCGATGCGCACAAACTTTGCGTCGATGCATCTAGGGCACTGGCTGTTGCCTGTTGTTCGAAATGTCAAGATGTGTAGCAGTATTCAGGAACTAAAATAAAACCATACTTTTTTGTTTATATCATAATATTCTTTCTGCGTTGTAACGTTGTGAAGCAACGAATAAATAATCTATTAATTCATATTATTATTACAATTAGTTTGGTATATTAAAAACTATTTTATAATGAAAATTATTGAAAGCGCCATCTGCCGACAAATAGTCACATTAACACTAGCGCGGGTTAACTCGCCAAGTAGGTAAATGACGTAGGACGTAGGGACGCTACTAGCCGCAAGAGGCGCTGTTCAATGCTATAAATAGGAGTGCACGCGCAGTTTCGGGAACCACATCACAAATTTAAAATATACTATCGCGAAAGTATCAGTGCATCAAGAAATATCTTTAAAAATAAATATAATTGTATAGGGAGCGAAATTCTCCCTAGGTGAATAATTGTCTAGCTTCAAACGACGAGTACCCCATCCTTGGGTGAGTTAAATTGTGTATAACGTAATCTAATTTTTAAACTGTGAAAATTAACGGCTGTTGGTCCACCCTGTTATAAGGGGGTAGTTAACAGGGGTTTGAAAAAACTTCTTTGTAAAATTAGTGCTGTAAGCAGATGTGTAAGACTTCCGACTCCTGAAATGGTTAGCAGGAGCCGGCTGTCTTTGGAAATATGCGGGGAACAAGGGTTCAAGCTAACCCCTATTCTGGAACATTCCAGGGTCCACCCTTCGGGTTCCACGAAGGAACATCCACCCTACGGGTTGTGAAGATCCACCCTTCGGGTTCCACGAGTGAACATCCACCCTACGGGTTCTAAAGAACCATTCACCCTACGGGTTACAAGAAGCTCACCCTCTGGACTTGTGCTCCGGGTTGAGAACACCGTGCCATTCTACGTTGTGGACGGCACGGCCACTTCAGCAACTGCAGCATCCTTCAGGAGACCCAAGATAAGTCGGAACCCCGCGAAGACTATCGGAAATCGCAAAGCCTCTTGCTGCTTGACCACAAACCACGACCCCGAGTTTTTTAATTTACAATAAACCAGCATTTTAAATTTCAACATTACTTTTTATTCATCTCTCCTTTTTCTGAAAGCCTTCAGCTTTTCAGTGGCGCCCATATCGTGGTTTCAAGTAGCGAGAAAGCGATTTCCGACGGGAGTCGGGAGGTCATAGTAATAAGATATTTTGAGTTGTGTAAAATAGTCTTAAGAGTGCCCGTTAGCGGGGTAGTTTCCCTCAAAATTAATATAACTACCCAGGAATTTGGCTCTCCTGACCTCTGCTGCCAACTTGTTCATTCCGGCTTATTTTGTGTTTTTCAATAATTTTAGACAAATTTCGGCAAAAACAAGAACAAGGCAAAATTTGAAATTTTTCTCAACATAGAATTGTAAATTTTCCAAATTTTAACGGTCCCCATTTTATTTTTCACACCCTCAATATTTATTTTATGGTGGAAAATTTTTAAGTAAATTTACAGTAAAAGTTTTTTTTTTCCCAATTTTAAATATTACTTTGTTAAAGTTCTGAAGTAAAACTTCTAATTTGAAACGCTTACATTAATTTTCGTAAGTAAGTTGTATAGTATAATACATATTCATCATAAAAAGTAGTCAAAGTATATCACCACCACAATTTTTATTTTTTTACGGCGTCAAACCGCCTCAATTTGTGTATTATATTGTTGTATTTCCTATATGTGAATTTACAGCGAGACCAACAGCCGATAATAACACTTCTGGGTAACAATCCCTATTGAATTTTCACGTTAGTTAAACGGTAGAACGAATATTTCACGAATTTGCACTTCAAGTAAATAATAGAAGATTTATAATTGTTTTCACTTTTCAAATTGCGTTGAACTCTGGTACACTGAAAATAAAGCTGTAGAAAAAGCATTCCAAACGTAGATTACGCATTAAATACACTCTTGCTAAAAACCACTTTAAATTAGTAACTTTGATTCGTGTTTCGAAAAAACAACGGCAGATTTTGCTTTCATAACGTTTACAAGTAACTTTATTTCCTAGCTCGATAGTAGCGGAAATTTTTTTTTCCATATAAACTGTGGGTGGAAGTGAATAAAATATACTCCTGACACCAACAGTTTGATACAAGATATTTCCAGAATCGTCCAAGTACGAATCGGTTTTTGCACAATTCGAAATATTCAAGGGTTCCGTAGTAGTAAGGAACAATTTATATAAAAAAAGTTAGTTACTACGATATAGATTGTTTCCAGAACTGTCCAAGTGTGAATCGCTTTTAACACAATTCGAAATAATTAAGGGTTCCGTAGTAATAAGGAACTATTTATAAAAAAAATTTTAGTTGGTACGTGTTAACATACAATTAACTCTTAGCACGTTCGCGGGAAGAGTCACTTTTCAATAAAAATAATATTAGGGTCGAAAATTATATTAATTAATTAAAGCTGTCAAACATTTATTTAATTTCATCAACCAATCATCATACACTTCATTATCACTACTTACTACTCCTGGTTAGATTAACTTCAAATACAAACATTCAGTTTCATAAAGGTTCAATTTGCAATTCGGTTCACCGAACCCTAAAAAGAACAAAAATTTTTTCGTTATTGCGCGGGTGGGTCGAGAAATATTCACATTCCTCAACATGCAAAGACGAATGCAGATAACGAATAAGGCCGTAGCACACTGCGTTAAGATGCGTTTGCGAATAGCGTATATAGCATATCATTATAGATACACAATTTTGTTTATGATTATTAAATTGATAGAAAGATTAAGGGTGTCAGCACACCGCAATCGGTTTTTAATACTTAGGTGGCACATTTCGTGTCATGTTACACGCATACATATTTTCATACGGAAGTTTCACAATTACACGTACATAATACTTAGATAGCATCTAATCATCACACATTCATCATAATTATCATCACACACAATTCCCAACACTTAATAAGCATTTTTTATTAACATAGTGACACTGGCATTTCATGTTGTGTGACTCCCAAAGGCGGAAGGAGGGGGCAGACTAGCTACAGGCGAGTCACATTCATATATTAGAGAAGGTGACTCAAATGTCCTAAGTTTTGTTTCCCGACGAAAGCTGACAGGGATAATATAGCATGGAATGTAGTGTAACACTGGCCTTAGATACAACGATAAATAACACGTTTACATCAACATTATTACGTCAACATTATACTCGCAAACAAAACACAAATTACACACGTGTGATTTCATACGTACATACATACATATTATACATTTAAGGACGCACATACATTTTATACTACTATGGTGGCACACAAGGGTCCCATTTTTTTTATATAATTGGCGTTATGGCCAAATATTATTTACTGTCGTCATTTGTTAGGGTTGATATAATAGTCACGCATGCACATACATTTGATACTACTATGGTGGCACACAAGGGCCCCATTTTTTTATATTATTGGCATTATGGCCAAATATTATTTACTGTCGTCATTTATTAGGGTTGACATAATAGTCAAAACATTCTACTACTAAGGTTGCGAATCAGCACTTAGTTTTTGTTAGTTATTTTGTTAAATGGCTATATAGCCTAGTTATTAGTTAGGGACACTACAAACTACTTTCAAAGAGCTATATATAACACAAACACATGCAGTGTTCGTTATGGGGACATAGGGGTTAACTAGCATCACGAAGGATTCTGCAAGTAATTTATTTTCTATCACATTTCTGTTTCATGGTTTAGTTTGGAGATACTGTTAGCTGGAAGCATGAGTCTATCCCTAACAGAGTTCGTCGATTACTGTTAGTTGGCAGCATGGTCTTGCCCTAACAGATTTATGTTGTAGGTTGGTTACTGTTACGAGGAAACATGAGTCTTACCCGAACAGATTTATGGTGTACTGTTATTTGGCAGCATTTGTCTTGCCCTAACAGTCTTAGGTGTAGGTCACCTTTATGTTATTTTATTTGCATAGCTACTCCTACCACTCGGAAGCTAGAGGCTTGCCCTGGGGGATAGCTCATCCTATGATTCGGAAGTGTCACACTAGCCCTAGTAGGATGTTCTTCTCTGGGACGGTTGTATAAATCCCAGCCTTCAGCGAAAAGCCTTATTATACACACCCCACTTTCAGGCGGTGCGTATTACCTGAACCTTCAACCCAAAGCCTCAAATACGTCTTTTCTCTTTCTGTCCCATAAAGTTCTTCAGAATCACCTAAATACAACCTGAGAGTTGGTTTCATTAAGGTTAAGGCCGACTCTTCGCTAAACCCAGCATCACCTCATTTCACACAGCACACAAACATACACACGACTAGTAGTAGATAGACGAGTAGTAGGTCTTAGGTTAGGAGCGTTCGAGGACGAACGCAGCATTTGACGTGTTAGGGTACATTAAACGCTCACCGGAGCGGGGGAGTATGTAACGTTGTGAAGCAACGAATAAATAATCTATTAATTCATATTATTATTACAATTAGTTTGGTATATTAAAAACTATTTTATTATGAAAATTGTTGAAAGCGCCATCTGCCGACAAATAGTCACATTAACACTAGCGCGGGTTAACTCGCCAAGTAGGTAAATAACGTAGGACGTAGGGACGCTACTAGCCGCAAGAGGCGCTGTTCAATGCTATAAATAGGAGTGCACGCGCAGTTTCGGGAACCACATCACAAATTTAAAATATACTATCGCGAAAGTATCAGTGCATCAAGAAATATCTTTAAAAATAAATATAATTGTATAGGGAGCGAAATTCTCCCTAGGTGAATAATTGTCTAGCTTCAAACGACGAGTACCCCATCCTTGGGTGAGTTAAATTGTGTATAACGTAATCTAATTTTTAAACTGTGAAAATTAACGGCTGTTGGTCCACCCTGTTATAAGGGGGTAGTTAACAGGGGTGTGAAAAAACTTCTTTGTAAAATTAGTGCTGTAAGCAGATGTGTAAGACTTCCGACTCCTGAAATGGTTAGCAGGAGCCGGCTGTCTTTGGGAATATGCGGGGAACAAGGGTTCAAGCTAACCCCTATTCTGGAACATTCCAGGGTCCACCCTTCGGGTTCCACGAAGGAACATCCACCCTACGGGTTGTGAAGATCCACCCTTCGGGTTCCACGAGTGAACATCCACCCTACGGGTTCTAAGGAACCATTCACCCTACGGGTTACAAGAAGCTCACCCTCTGGACTTGTGCTCCGGGTTGATAACACCGTGCCATTCTACGTTGTGGACGGCACGGCCACTTCAGCAACTGCAGCATCCTTCAGGAGACCCAAGATAAGTCGGAACCTCGCGAAGACTATCGGAAATCGCAAAGCCTCTTGCTGCTTGACCACAAACCACGACCCCGAGTTTTTTAATTTACAATAAACCAGCATTTTAAATTTCAACATTACTTTTTATTCATCTCTCCTTTTTCTGAAAGCCTTCAGCTTTTCAGCGTATCGTGGCGGAATGTTACTTCATTGCAGATTACTGCTTATTGAAATTTTCAAGAATCGTTGGCCAAAAAAATAACCGGCCAAGTGCGAGTCGGACTCCCGCACGGAGGGTTCCGTACCAAAAAACAACAAAAAGTCGTACCTATTTGTGGCATGGGAGCCCCCCTTTTTTCTTTTTATTTAACGAGATGGAAATTCCTTAATGGATGATATGCCGGACTCCTACCGACTAAAAACCCCCACGTAACGGCCAACAGCCTACGGTTCGGAGCCCCGGGTAAGCTCTCGAAAGGATGTCCCAGTAAAGGTCCATTTTGTTTTAATTATTTTTTTTAATGAAAATACACTGCTCGATATTCTGTGAGTATTTCAAGCGTCTACTGGTTGCCCCCATTACCTATTAACACAGAGCAACGCGCGCCTTAGACAGTTCGCGTTGCTCTATAGTGTTATACAACGCGCGTCTTTGGACAGTTCGCTTTGCTCTATAGTGTTATACAACGCGCTTCTTTAGACAGTTCGCGTTGCTTTATAGTATTATACAACGCGCGTCTTTAGACAGTTCGCGTTGCTCTATAGTGTTATACAACGCGCGTCTTTAGACAGTTCGCGGTGCTCTATAGTGTTAACTATCCTTGTATAGATCCTCTACGGTAGGTACAGTATATATTTCAAAAAGAGTTTGTGAACTCTATGTTTAATTTCTTTTTCAGAATATTGATGACATTTGAATGATGACATTATAAACACGATATCTACGTCTATATACAACATAAATAGTGTGTTTGTACGTAAATTGTTTATACTGGAGAAAAATCTAAAATATGGACTATTTGTTTACTATTTCCTATGAAATAGCTATCTTTGAAATATTACACCTACCTAAAGTAATCTGCTGAAAGCGTTGTTCACTCTTTAAAGAAAAAATATTTCCGATGAAAGTCGATAAATAAGTTAGTATATGACCCGTATAATGTTCAATCATGGCGACACGAAATTAATTTCATTGAGCAACATTTGATTGTGCTATACCTCCTAAAGTATTCATTTAATTTGCATGGTGTAAAGGGAATGAATGATCTTGATGAAATGTTGAAATTAACTAACGTATTTAAATTAAGAAGGATACCTTATTACCGAATATATAAGACAAAATCGCTAAAAAACACGTTTGTTGTATGGAAGCCCCCCTTAAATATTATTATGTTTTTGTTTTCAGTATTTGTTGTTATAGCGGCAATAAAAACACATAATCTGTGAAAATTTCAACTCTCTAGCTATCACCGTTCATGAGATACAGCCTCCTGACGGACAGACAGACAGACAGACAGACAGACAGACGGACAGCGAAGTCTCATGAATAGGGTCCCGTTCTTTACCCTTTGGGTACGGAACCCTAAAAACGAGCTATACTAACAATTATTTAGTACACTTTACAAAAGTGCCCGCAGAGGCCGTCAGGGTGATGAGGGGTTTCCGCACGATCTCAGGTGATGCGGCATGTCTCCTAGCCGGCTGGATGAGTGGCTGGAGAGGAGACACCGTGCTCTCTTCTACAGGTTGTCACAGATACTTCCAGTCCCTTCGGCCGCGTATTATTCCCGTATCCCACGGGAGCTTCCGTAAGTATCTGTGGCAAATACAACGGGAAACCAAGGCCGAGTGCCAGCACTGCGGGGAGCGCGGGAAACGCTCTGGTGGAATACATAGCGTGGGCGCAATAGCGCCAGGTCCTCGATCGTGGCAGGTCTGGACTTGGACACTCTCTCGCTGGAGACCAGAGGGAGTAAGTAGGACTGCGCCGCCTTTTTCTGCCCCCCAAAGATGCGGGATAGCATTTTGGATCTTATCCCTCAGAGAGATTCCAAGCATAGCTTGTTCCATCGCTCGTTGCGCATCCTTAAGGGCGTGAACTAGCCCCACTCCGAGTGTCCACGTTTTGGCAACGTAGGTCATAATTGGTAGAACGCGCTGGTTGAAGACTTTCGTCTTCATTCATTGCGATATCAGCGAGTAGAAAATCCGGCGCAGTTTGCTGAATGCTGCCCAGCCCAAGCGAATCCTTCTGGCTATTTCCTTATCCAGCTTACTCGTTTTTCAAATGTGACTACCTGCCCGAGGTAGGTGTATTCATGGACAACCTCAAGCCTCGATCGTTCAACGTATATTGGTCCCGGCACGACAGGCTCATTGAACATGACCTTGGTTTGGTCCAGGTTCATGCTGAGGCCAACACGTCGAGACTCTTCACTAAGACTATGCAGCATACCGCTCACCTGATCCAGCGCTATTAAAACGATGTCGTCAGCAAACCAAAGGTGTAGATACATTATCCGGTTATATTCACGCCCCATCCATTCCAGTCCAACGACTTGAAGACGTCTTCAAGTGCATTAGTGAAGAGCTTGGGAGATATAGCATCTCCCTGTCCCACACCTCTGAGTAGAACTATGGGATTGGTCTAGACTTGTGTAACTCCGGAGTGAGTCGTTTCGATGAACTGCTCCGATGTAGTGAACGAAAGGAAACAGTTCCACTCTGTGGAGTTAAATCGTTCCATCGTTCCAACTCCGAGTCGGAGTTGATACGCCGAACGCTCGTTCCCATTCATATCGTTCCTACCGGAGCCGTGCTGCCATGCCCCGCGATTCGCTCACCGTTCGCTCCGGCTGTGCCGCGCCAATCACAGCGGTTTATTTGTATATCTCGGTGAGTCCGATTGGTCAAATGTTGATAGACACTACACAGTGTCTATCGCGCTGTTCTTGGTGAGTAGGCATCCCTTGCTATAATACTTTCGACTTTATCTGTATGGGATGAAGTTTATTTCCGAGTGTGCTATTTGTTTACGTAAGTTTTTTGTTTTCAAACAAGAGTATTATTTTGAGAGTTCCGTACCCAAAGAGTAAAAACGGGATCGTATTACAGACTACACTGTCCATCTGTCTATCTGGCACCAGGCTGTATATCATGAACCGCGATATAGTACAGTCTTGGTGACAGTTAAATTTTAACACATGTCATGATGTATTTCGGTTACTGCTATCACAGCAAATATTTAAAAAAAGAAAAAATATTAAGTGGGCTCCCATACAACAAACGTGATTTTTTACCGTTATTGGGTGCCTACGGAACCCGGCGCGCGAGTGTGATTTAAGTTTAAATAAATATAACTCGTAGGTGCTTAAAATCATAAAACATAATGATCTGAGATCTTTCTCTGCTCGAGCTCTAAGCTCAGATTACTGAACCCCGCCCTGAGACCCTCAGGGAAAGGATGGTTCAGTTGCCCCCCCCTACGAAAACTGTGTCTCCTAATACTTTGCTAAGAATTGTGGATGTGTGAATGGCTGCTTGTTTCTGGATGATGTTTGTGTTTATGTGTGAATTTAATGTATTGCAGTATTTGTGTAGTGATTTGGCTATGACTCCGGTGGCTCCTACTACTATGGGTATTATTTCAGTGGGTGTGTTCCATAATCGAGTTATTTCTTTTTTGAGTGAATGGTACTTGCTCAACTTTTCGATTTCTTTAGGTCCAATATTATAGCCTGATGGTACTGTAACGTCAATGAGGTATGTTTTGTTTTGAGTTTTGTCTATATATACAATGTCTGGTCTATTGTGTGTAATTGTTTTGTCAGTTTGAATTGGCATCTCCCACATTATTTTGGCGGTATTATTCTCTTTAACCTGTGGCTGTGTTAGATGTTCTTGCCACCACAAGTTGGAGACCGAGAATTCATGTTTTTTGGCCAGAGTCCGGAAGATGTATTGGACAATATTGTTATGTCGTTTAGTATAGTAAGTTCCGGCCAGCTTCTCGCATCCTGATACATCCTGATAGATCCGTGTTGTGTGGTCTCGTCCTTCACCAATCACAGCCGACATTTACCATCCACTGGTCTTTTTAAAATATCTCGTTCGTGTTGTTTGGTGGTGACAGCTTCATCTTGGATGGCTAATACGGCTGACTCTAATGATGGTGATACCGGTTGTTTTTTAAGCCATCGGAATGATTGTATTTTGTCTATGTTAACTTTTCCTAAAACATTTTTGTAAAATTGGCCGTGCAGAGGTTTTGCTTTTACTTTTGCGATTCTTGTTTTGACTATGGCGTGTTCTATACTCATTCGCAATCGGTGTCCCTTAGACAACGGGTGTGTCGATAAAGAAGAAAAGTCAGTGATTCCCAAAGTTTTTATTTTTTAATATAACCATAAACATCATGATGAATACACAGAAGTGTGACTCCTGTGGCGACCAATTGTCGGATGGGGTGCTGTGCACTGTATGTAGGCATATGCTACATTTTCATTGTGCTGGCATTACCGAGGCTGGTTACCGAAAACTAGGAGATAGAAAGCTTACATGGCGCTGTAATAAGTGCAAGCAGATGTCCAGTTCACCGAGGTCGCCTCAGCCCGCGTGCGATTTTTCTATACTGGAGGAGATACGTGGACTGTCAGCCAAGCTCGCACCGATGGAGGGACTGAAGGACGAGATAATGGCGCTGAGGGGTGAGTTTGCGGAACTAAAATCATCCTTGAGTACTCAAATAAAGGACATGTTTGACGAATTTACGAAGAAAATTAACTCTGTTGAGAAACGGGTGACCAGTTTGGAGCAGGCTCGTGAACAGGTTGATCAACTGCAGGCTCGAGTGGAAAGGATGGAGGTGGAGGCCGATGATAGAGATCAGTGGTCACGCATGTCCAATATTGAGATAAAGGGGGTCTCGCAGACTGCGAGCGAAAACCTTTATGATGTAGTGAATAGCATCGGCGCGAGAATAGGCCATCCGATAACTAAGGCGCACATTAATTTTATCTCCAGAGTCCCAACTCGCGAGAAAGACCGAACTAGGCCCATTATTGTCAGCTTCTGCAGCCGAAGTGTCAAGGAGGAGTTTATGGCAGCATCTAGACTGGGGCTAAAGACATCATCTCTTTTGGCTGGCCATATTGGATTGTCGGGCCACGGAAAAATATATATTAATGACCATTTGACAATTAATAACAAGATATTACTCTCCAAGGCAAAAAAAATCGCAGCCGAATTGAATTTTCGGTATGTATGGATCAAACATGCAAAAATACATGTGAGGAAGATGGACTCATCGCCTGTTATAACCATCAGATCGGAGAGGGATTTGTCGAAGCTCACATAATTTATTTTCTGGCTATAGGTACCTCTTATTTAACTGTGACTTTCGTGTACCCTGAATTGAGATTCAATCCAGTAGTAACTCGCAAAAAACACTTTGAGAATCGTAGACTAAACTGTGTCGATTATGTTTTTCATTATAACTTGCAATTACATTTTACCGATAAGCTGCCCCTGTATCAACGCAAAAGTGAACTTATAGTTGTCGCGATAGGGGTGAGTTATGAGTGCGACCAATTACGTCATAAGACGGTTGACGTTCTGAGTAATTTGTACCCACTAGTATCGTCGTCTATTACGGTTGCGCGATGGGTTGGGGTGAGCTTGGTAACATTTTGTTGTCTAGAATGCCTCATCTCGTCGCGGGTGTGTAGCTTTGTGTTCACTCAAAACTCGTTTAATTGCCTTCCCATCTTTCAATTTACCGTTTCTGTGCCTTGAAATGCTTACTGAACTGTGTTAAAATACGATATATTTCTACCTACTTTATTATTTTTATGTATAACATTGTCTTATGTTACAAAATTTTTAAATTTAATCTAAATAATTCTATATTCGTTACTTATGCTGCAATTGTAAGGCTTTGCAATGGTTGATATTAGTATTTATTACCAGAATGCTCGTGGACTACGTACTAAAACTACAGGGTTGTATCGTAATGTATGTGCTAACTCGTACGATTTCATCGTCATCACGGAGACCTGGCTAAACGATGGTTTTTTTGATGGCGAATTGGTAGACGGTCGTTATCTGGTCTGGAGGAGAGACCGTGATTATTCACGTACTGAGCAGGAGCGAGGGGGTGGTGTGTTGGTGGCGGCTAAGCGGGAACTCACTGTCGTTGAGAGGCATGACTGGCGTAGTTCTGCCGAGGATGTGTGGGTGACATTGAGACTGCGAAAATCAAAAAATTCTAGACCACAGTTATCGGGTAATATACATATATGTGCAGTGTATCTGTGTGACGAAAACAAGGGTGAGTGCTATAATACCCAATTAACTAATTTCATTTCCAACTTAAATCAGCTAATTGTTTCAAATCCATTGGATAAATTTATAGTTATTGGTGATTTTAATTTTGCTCATAAGGTCTTGTGGTCGCCCTCATATCCCGGCAGTGATGAACTGCTACCGCATGACATAATTTGCTCCCATATTGCAGATAGTTTGAACACTATTAAAATATGTAGTCTGTCTCAGTATAACTGGGTCAGGAACGCTAATGACAGATTATTGGATTTAGTGTTCTCAAATGACTCAGTAACGGTATCCAGTAGTCGCGCTGATCCCTTGGTTGCGCCGATAGACGCCTACCACGTTCCTATAGTTATTCAGGCAAGGTCTGTTGATATTCACTGCCTTGAGAACAGGCCACACCGGAGGTTTCTGTATTCGCGAGGGAATTATGAAACAATTAAATTCAATTTGGACAACTCGAATTGGGAAGAGCTACTCTCCTCTGGGTCCCTGGACGACGCAGTCTCTGTTTTCTATACTAAACTATATGAGCTTAGGGACAAGTATATACCATTGGTATCGTTAAAACAATTATCAGTATCACATCCAGTTTGGTATAGCTCAGCCCTTCTTAAGGTTCTCAGAGAGAAATACAAATACCACCAAAAGTTCAAAACATATGGTAACCTAACTGATTATCATTCATTTTCTCTGTTAAGGAGCAGAGCAAGGGTTATGGAGAGATCATGCTACGATGAGTACTTGCAAAAAATAGAGGCTTCTATCGTAAAAAATCCGAGGGTTTTCTGGAGGTTTGTGAAGAACCAAAGGAATGCGGGAACAATACCAGCATTTATGCATTATGATAGTATGACAGCATGTACTGGTGAAGAAATAAGTAATCTATTCTCTTCCTACTTCCAGTCAACATTTCAGGACCCTGACCCTGCAACAGGTGCTGGAAATACTACTGGCCTCTGTAATGGAAACAGTGTTACATCAATTGACACAGTGGACATAAACCCAACTGAGATATTGAAGCTTCTTAAGACATTAGATCTGTCCAAATCGGGGGGCCCTGATTTGATACCGCCCGTGTTCATAGTCCGCTGTGCTGATAGCCTTGTGACACCTATATGTATCCTGTTTAGGAGGTCCATATCAGAAGGCATAGTACCAGGCATTTGGAAGTCGGCATTTGTCACCCCAGTGTTCAAGAGTGGAAACAAATCGGATGTGGCAAGTTATCGTCCCATATCTAAGGTCTGTTTGTTCTCCAAAATTCTGGAACGGGTGGTGTACACAGATGTATATGCAGCAGTCAGGTGTGCTCTGGGTGATGAGCAGCATGGCTTTGTGAGGAATAGGTCCACGGCATCAAATTTAATCCTCTCCAACGAATTTATATCAGATGGTATGGAAAAGGGAGCTCAGGTGGATGTTATATATACAGACTATAAAAAATGTTTTGACCGGATAGACCATCAACTGCTATTGGAGAAATTACTGGCGGCAGGAATCCATGGAGACTTGTTTAGATGGTTTTCATCATATGTGGAAAGCAGGACACAAGCTGTGGTTCTTCAGGGATACACATCTGCTTGGAAAATCGTCCCCTCAGGCGTCCCGCAGGGCTCGATCTTAGGACCTCTCTTGTTTCTTTTGTTTATTGCTGACATTAGCACTTGTTTCAAATATTCTTATATATTACTCTATGCTGATGACCTAAAAATACAAAAAAAAATTAAAACTTTATCTGATACACAGGACTTACAGACTGACCTTGACAGATTCGAATTATACTGTACTCATAATAGACTCCAACTGAACGTAGCAAAGTGCTATCAACTATCATACTCACGGTTGAAATCTTCAATTGGCTCTGGTTACACCTTAGTTAACCAACCTATTACTACAGTTAGATGTGTTAAGGATTTGGGTGTGATACAGGATAGCCGGTTGATTTTTGATCAGCATATTAATGCTATAGTAACCAAAGCATCTAGAGCCTTGGGTTTCATTTTGAGAATGTCAGCCACCTTCCAGGATATAAAACCAATTAAAGTTCTCTATTGTGCTTATGTGCGTAGCCATTTGGAGTACTGTTCTCAAGTTTGGAATCCTCAATATGAGATTTACAAGTCAGCTATTGAGAAAGTCCAAAAAAAGTTCATGAGATACTTAGATTATAGAACACAGCAAAGGTCCATGGATTATAGCCACCGATGCAGACGGTATCATTTTCTGACACTTGAACATAGGCGACACATTAATGATTTGTGTTATTTAACAAACATAGCCAGTGGCGGAGTAAATAGTAGTGAACTATTGTGTAATATAGGAATATGGACCAATTTAATTGGACTGCGTCAGCGACCGGTACTTAATGTGACGTTTGCCACAACAAATTATAGACGCAACCATAGATTTAGAATGTACAAGATGAACAGTGTCAAACTGAAGACGAGACCAATAATGAAAGATCTATGTGTGGGTTAAATAGTGTTGTTGAATGGTCACACCTATGTTATCGATAAAAGTATCTGTATAAATGGATGAAATGGAAATGAAACTTCTAAGCACACAAAGTGCTTAGAAGTTTCATCTCCAACTTCTTGTTTTGGGGAATAAATTGTTAATTTGAATGTAATCGACTATGAAAAAGTAAAAATGGGATTATATGGGGTAACTCGTAATATTAGAAATTCTGTAGTGATTTTACGAATTTTGATTCAGTGTGTGAATGTGAAAATACACTTTTAACATGTAATTTATGGCATCGTACATTGCATTGTTGCCGTACATATATATTTTGCCAATTGAATTTGAAATTTTACTAAAAATCCAACTCTTATCTTAATACTAAACCGAGAAACTCATTTATTATTGAACCCTAGTAGCAATAAAAGATATTACTCGTAGATTTTTTTAAATATATTAACCTCGCCAAATTGACGTCGCCACTGATGGAAACTAATGGAAAGCCGTGGCGCATCTAGCGAATGGGGGCCATGCTTACAGCACACAAGACTTCTGACAGTAGTCCTCAAGTTGGCGGCCCTATGATGTGCCTCTTCACGCTCCGCTTGTAGAACCCGGGATTGTAAAATGAGGGAAACACATGTGCGGGCAGGTCGTTCCAGGATTTTGTAGTTCGACAGAGGAACGATCTTTTGAAACGCTCAGTTCTGGCGAAGATTCTCTCCGCTATATATGAGTGGCACCTCTGCCCGACGTGTTGTTCGGAATCGGAAAGGAGATGGTGGGATCAGGTTGAAGAGCTCTTCAGAACATTCGCCGTGATACATTCAGTAGAAGGCAGCCAAGGACGCTATGGTTCTTTGCTGCGCTAACGGCTCGAGGCTTACCGTCATCTTAGGACAACCTATAATTGAAATCGGATAACACGTCTCTGCATAGCGCCAAGCGCGTCCAGTAAGTACCTCGCACAGTCATTCCAAAGGTGAAAACAGTATTCGACGCAGAGGCTAATCTGCGCCTTGCACAGCAAACATCCCGGTGTGGCGTGGAGTACCTTAAGTGAAGTAAAATTATAAAAATTCAACTCAAAATGGATCACAAATTTTGGAAATATTATATTAAAATAGGCACAAAACCCTAAAAAAAAAGGTTAAATAACACAGTTCGAGTAAAAATCAATCATATTTATAGTAAATTAAATCCAGATAAGTTTGTTTGTAGCAATGCCACTATAATGAACTATCGACATCCTTATCGATACCTACCCACGACTATTTTACTGTAAACAGCCCTTTCTATTTCTGCCTTATATATCCTCCAAAAATGCATTTACACATTAAATATTGTGTTATGTATGAAGGAAAATGCATAATCTATGTTATGAGTTGGACTTTCAGTGAAATTTTACATCCAATTTGGCAAAATATGTACGTCAAAAATGGAATGAACGAAGTCACAAATGACCTGTTAAACGAGTCTTTCTTCGTATAATTGCGTTTTGTAATATCCTATTCACACACTAAACACGACAATATTGTTGAAAATATAAAATTTTCTATTTTAATCGTAAGATCACTACAGATTATTGGATATTATGAATAACATAGAGCCGCCATAGGATCCCAGCGGGCTCAGCGATTCAAAATACTGACATATGAGTACACAATTTGCTTTCTCTTTTCCTCTCGAGCTAAGTGCTATGGATAATGAGGTCTCGCTCGCACGCTTTGTATATCTATTGAGAGTAGCGAAAAATTCTAAATCTATGGACGCAACTCATTTTTCTTGAGAAGTGCATCTAGCTATAATAATCTTCCTCCTACTTTAAACTTTGATTTATTCTGCACACGGGCTAATACCGTGAGAAGAATCATGTCAAAGGACTTTTTTGATTTGGTACAATCATGATGCAGGGGCAGTTGGGTCGGATTGTTCTCATCGGTCTGCGGCCTGTAGATGCACTAAATAATTGATAAATACAATATAGTATTAGCACTATACATATAATTTGGGCACTAACACGGTTTTGTTTCAATTTGTTTTGTTGATGTAGCTTCTTTGTTTACAAACACAGTGGATGTTTTTCTCTTTCTTTCCGATAATACATTCATCGGCATAGTTTGGTAATCGTGGTATATAGGTCAACATAAGTAACCAATTGTGTTGTACTTTTTGTGTAAGTATTCATGATTAGTAAAATATAATATTTAATTTTTGCCAGATGCAGATGGCGATTGCATGAACCATAGACGTGAAAACACAAATATAGAATTTTTCTTTTTTGAAACTCTGTGGTAGTTATGCCACTAATAAATATTGTCTTTGGTTTGGGGCCAAATAATGGGCTGGCGACACGGTCAAACTGCAATTGTCATGCCTTGTCAATATCACGTGCACATACACGTCGATGCACACACAAATGCAAAGAAATTACGCACACAGATGTAACTTCCATTCATAAATATCAGACTTAACTCAATAATAATTGTGTCCCGTGTCGGGAGCCCATAACGCGGTGGTCGCAATTCTTGAGGGCCATCTACATTAGAGCGACGACAATTATTATTATCTTGTGGAATTTAAAATAATGTTTAAAATATGTGTACTTATAATATCAATTTATACGTGTACATAAATGTGTGTAAATATATATACTTAATTTTTGTTTGGGTGTACCTTGTTGAGTAATTTAGTAGTTCTTTTTTCTTCTTTATCTTAAGTATATATAATTTACTAGCTGATGCCCGCAGCTTCGCCCGCGATGGCGCTGTATGTGAAATTTTGCTGAATTTTCTTTGCTATAAACCTCACGGAGCCCGAGACCTTTCCAACGAATGCAAAACCGTGGAAATCGGTTCTTGCGTTCTGGAGTTATAGCGTCAGGAAGGAAAACCCGACTTATTTTTATATAATAGATTACCTATATATGGAGGCTTGTTTTTAGCAACATATGTAGCTTATTTAATTATTTATTTCTGTATTAGTCTGTAAGCCTTCTTCAAAAATAAATAAATAAATATTCTATTTCTTTGTCGGTATATTGTTCGTATTGATTAAGTCCTATTTCTTCCAAATTTGCGCGTACGTCCCTAACTATAGAGTATTTGTCTTTGTTTTTGTCATGCTCTAGTATTGCTGTTAATAAGTAATCTCGTTCAGTTTCTAAATATGTCTTGCATTTAATAATTTGTGTTTTGTGTAATGTTTCCAGGCTTGTTAAACCTCTTCCTCCTTCATCTATTGGCAAATATAGTCTTTCTATGTCTGCTTTTTGGTGATGTGCTTTGTTCATAGCTAACAGTTTTCTAGTTTTGACATCTATTTTCTTTAAGTCTGTGGTTTTATAGTTGATGATACCAAATGTGTATAAAAGAACAGGAACCGCGTATGTATTAATCGCCCTAAGTGCGAGGCCGCATTTGCGTTTTTCCGCGGCGGTTTCTAACCTCAAAATGTCATCAAACTGTCAAAATCAATGAAATCAAGTCAATGTTTTGACATTTTGAGGTTAGAAACCGCCGCGATAACCGCAAGTGCGGCCTCGCCCTAAGAAGGTTGCGTGAATTAAGGTGTGATGCTGTTAATTTTTTAACTCTTCGGAAGTATTCTTTTTTTATGTGCTCTCTAACTTCTCCGTGGTCTATTTTCCCTGCTTCATTAATCCCTAGATATTTGTATGTGTCACCTATTTGGAGCTGTTTAAACTCGTCCCCGCTCATTAAAACGTGCCCTTCTCCGCAATGTTCTTTTCTCCTTCCGGATGCAAGGTGTAGCACGTTACATTTATCGAGTCCAAATTCCTAAACATAATTAATATTAAATAGGTACGAACGTTTGAAAACTTTATTTTAATAAGTACTAAACTATTAATAAAGTCGCATTGTTAGTAGATCGGTTCTTAGTACAACCGAAGATAATATAATAATACTTGCTACAAGTTTGATAAACACTTCGTTCCACTATCCACGGAGATAAAGGAACTGTGGAGCTGGAACGATAGACACATCGTTTACAAATCCATGGAGTTAAAGGAACTGTGGAGCCGGAGTTATAACAGACCGCTCCTCTAGTCCGCGGAGCTAAAGGAACTGGGAGTCGAAACGATTAAGAGGAACTCGTTCCAACTCCGGAACGAGAGTTGAGGAACGAGTTCCACGAAGTGAACGATTATGACCAAGCCTAGATTGGTCTTCTTAGCGGTATCATACAAGCACCTCATCACCTCGATATATCGCCAATCAATACGACACCGCTGCAAAGCTTCTAGAATTGCCCAGGTTCCTATTATACGATATAAAAGCTATTTTGCTGCCATGTCTGTAGTGTAGTCAAACTATTTCGTTTGTGACTATGTATATGAGCATTCGTGCTAAGTGATCGTTCAGTGGCTGCTGAAGTATAGAGAGTGGTTAGAATACGTACTCACTGCAACCCTACTCAGCATTTTGGAGTTGCAGAGTCCTTTCCACCAAACTACCGGGTGCATTTCGGATAAAATTTTCCATATATCCATATAATCATAGAGATTATATGGATATATGGATTAATGGTGGGCCAGCTTCCTGAGCGGGCCTCTGCGATGGTCAAGCTTCCTGATTTTCGCAGGTAAATGCAGGAGTACCACAGGGATCGGTATTGTCCCCAACTCTCTTTCTTCCTCATATACATGACATGCTGTCCCTTGCTTGGATACATTCATTGTTATGCGGATGATAGTACTCTGCATGGGAGCTATTCTGGCCGTCCAGATATGGGTGACGCGATGTGGAGGAAAAGAGACGGCCACTCGTGGCCGATCTCGACCGGGACCTGGGTCGCATTGCCCATTGGGCTCATACAACTTGGTTGAGTACAATGCCAGAAAATCACAGGCGTGCGCGTTTATAGCTAAGAAGTCCCCATTTCTACCCCTACCCTCTCTTCAGAACATTACTACACTAAAGGACAACCTGGAGATCTTCGGTAGGTATAGACGTCCGGCGTGAGCTCAATCACAAAAACTACATAGAGAGTTTGTTGGGCTGGCCTCGCGGAAACTAGGAGTCCTAAATAAGGTGAGTCGGTACTACACGCCACAACAGAGATGTTAGCAGTACAAGAGGCAGATTCGCCCCTGCGTCGAATACTGTTCTCATCATTGGGATGACTCCGCGATGTACTTAGTTGACGCGCTTGACGCTATGCCTCTGCATAGCGTCAAGCGCGTCAAGGCAGAGCCGTGCTATCTGAATTATTGTTTGTCCTCAGATGGTGGAGGTTCGGCTTCGCGGGCGCGTACACCGAGCGACTCTCAGTCTATGTGTTATAAGTCTATGCATTTGACAATCAAATTAGTATAGAATACAACAAGTGGTGTTTTTTTAATAATATCAGTGCTCTTAAGCTTTCCCAGCGATAATATAAACCGATGACACCGATATTAGAAACACACACTTTTACAAAAATTACATATTATTCATTATACCTAGAATAAAATCATTTACACTCAATGAAGCTAATTCACTTTCTACATGTGTAAGAAACAAGCAACCATAAAATAACTACTCATTTCACAAGAAAAATGCAACCACTGATTTATTATAAACATGTGTCCATGACCAAAAAAAATTGACGTTTTCATGTTATTGACGGGAACAGGCAGCTATTTCACACCTGTTCGTTCTGCCTACGCTTCTAACGTGTAAACCAATGGGGAGAGGATACTGTCAGGCTAGTCTGTGTAAAGTTAAATAAATAAATAAAAATAAATGTTGGTGGACATTCACACACAACATCATCTAGCCCAAATTAAGCTAATATAAGCTTGTACTATGTGATTTAGGCGACCGATATAGATACTTATATATTTCTAAATACATACATATTATATATAGAAAACACCCAAACTCCGAAAAAAATATTTGTGGATTATACACAAATATTTGTACCGACCCAGGAATCGAACCCAGGACCTCCAGCGCCGCAGGCGGTATCACTACCGACTACGCCACAGAGGCAGTCAATATTGCATTGGGGCACCGATTTAAGAACATTTCGTGGGACAAGTACGTTGGTGCCTCTCAGCAAAAATAACGGTGAGATAAACAATAAAAAAAAAATTATTAATTAAACATCTAATACCGTATGAAGTAGAATAGATTTTAAACTTAAATTACTAGCTACTATTTTTCCACGTAAAAGCTTTTTGTGTGTGAAAAAAAGTAGGGGGACAGCACCGTAATTATAAAATTTGGAGTTTATTTATTTATTTCTACCTTTAAATATAGTCATATTCAAATAATAAACTTTTTGTTTGTTAAGAAGGTTTTTACAGGGTCGCCAGCGCGAGTGTAGCACCTCTGGGTGTTGCAAACGTCCATAGGCAGCGGTGACCACCGGTACATCTGGTGGGCCGTATGCTTGTCTGCCACCGTGGTGAAATAAAAAAAAATTTTTGCCTCAACCCAATAACTATCTATTGATTACTTATTTATTTATTTATTATTTGAAATTCTTACTTCACGGACGTCTCACCGTCCTTACAGAAGCAGGCCCTAGAGCCTAGAAAACAGCGTGACGTGAGGAATTCACGCACGCCCCCCTAAGAAGCGGGATAACACCCGAGCAACCCCCCAAAGACGCGGGATAGCACCCGAACTCCCTCCTAGGTGAGGCCATAGTAGTAGCCGTAGGTCTGTTGGGAGTCCTAGGGTATCCTTTCGAGGGCTTCTCGGGGCTCCCAACCGTAGGCTGTTAGGTACTATACGTGTGGTTTTTAGTCAGTAGGAGTCCGGCATAGCATCTATGTAGGATTTTCTCACGGTAAAAAATATATTATAATAGAGATAATTAAAACTACAAAACTTATTTTCATTAATTTATTTTAAACATCGTAAATTCGTTTCATCGCCAGTTCTCAGAGATCTTTCCTTGATCATTTTTGGACTAGCTGTTTTCAAGTCATATGCCCATCCGATCGCTGCAAAAAAGTCTATAAACTTCGTCGTCAAATTCAAGTAGTTATTTCCTAATTCTGCTGTACGGTAATCCCATGGAAACGCGTGGTGGTAATTATGAAAACCTTCTCCGAGCACTACAAACGAAAGTAGGGGATTCTCACTTGGTAAAATGTTCTTATCATAAGGTTTATTGCCCCACTTGTGGGCAACACTGTTCACTAAAAACGTCACGTGTACACCAGCCATGTACCGAAACATGGATACGTGATAGGCGTTAGACCAGCTTTCTCCCCAATAGTATACCGGAATTAATGTTGGCAGACCAACGCACATAAAAAACAACAGAGGAATCGCATACCTGAAACAAATAAAAAGAATTGCTGATTCCTGAAGCTTTTACCAATTTATTATTATTATTAAAGGCTGCCAAATGAACATTGTTTCTTTCTTTATTTATTTAAGTAAAGGCTACAGAATATAAATAAATGTTTATTGCAAAGCTTCAGGATAGTGTTTTCCTTCTCTACATTGCACCCACAAAATGCATTTAACCGACTTACTACATACAATACAATCAGGACTAATATTAATAGCACGCCCAATAAAGGTCAGTTTACAGTAGGTACACAGAGTTCGCTATTGAGTTTGGTAACCAACATGGAAAACTAAACGAATAAAAATAAACAATCACACAATTACAACTCAAGTACAGAATAAAACTTGTTTCTTTTAATCACAATCAAACAAGAGTATCTTTTTAGTCTCACCAAGACCTTTTTATTAATAAAACTGGTGAATTGCGTGATTAGGATATGCATAGACTGGGAAGGGTTCCGCAGCCACCAATTACATCATTGGCATGTGGTTTTGGAAGCTGGTTTTGTAATTACTTCATTATTTTTATTAAATTTTCCAAGAAGGTGAATTCAAGTTATTATTTATGCTGTTATAGTTTTCCTTCAAACATCACGAATATTTTCAGATTTTTAGAGCCAGCAGTTTAACTTTTTACGGTGGTGACCAAAATCCTGACTAATATAATGCTTGGTTTTTCAATGTCCTATACCGTTATTATTATTAGTAGAGTACTTACTTTTTTTGAAACATCAGCACACGGTTGTTGTAGATATCGGACATTTCAATCTCTTTGCCTTTTATTTTCACGTCAGGATGTTTCCGAACTAATGCCCATCCGATATGAGAATAGAAAAATCCGCGACTTGCGTTATGAGGATCTGCATCTGTGTCACTGTACTTATGATGAAGGCGATGATCTCTGACCCAGTTAACGGCAGTGTATTGAGCAGCGATGGAGTTCATTAGCATGAGAAGAATCTCCAGTGGTAGCTTTGCTTTGTATGTCTTGTGTGACCACAGTCTGTGAGTGCCAGCTGTCACTCCCAGGAACCCCAAAGCATATACCGGATAAGCTGCAAAACAATAATTTGCTACATTAAGCACAGATATTATAATATATTCTATATAATAAGCACGTGCATCGGGAACTCGGGGCCGCTTTTTCGTGCCATGTCATATCGGAAGGGTGTTTAGCCATACTGTACCTCTCTGGCCAGACTGATTGGTCAGAGAATTTATTTCTCTTTGACCATAACCTCGTCTTTTAGTCAGTAGGTTTGCCACTCGCAGGTGAGTCTGACTTGGGGTCCATGACAATTAACTCATTCCGTCACTGAATGGCGCTAGGTCATAAATAAGTTCAATAACGTTATAATACCTACAGTAAATTGCATTGAACAGTAAGCATTTTCCGCCCCTAGGTTTATATGAGGAGTTGATTAAGAGTGAAGTGAGAGAGGACCTTTATTTCATTATGACTAGGTAGTTATTAGAAAAGAGGTGATGCTGTTTATACCTACTAGTCCTACTACCGCGAGGATCCTCTAGCTTTTTTTAATTATGGAATTCCTAACGGATGTAATGCCGAATTTGAACCAACTCACATGTACCTTACTGTGTCCTCAGTAATATATCTTACAGCTTGGTGTGATTATATTTAATTTAAAAAAAAATACATTGAAAGGAATGTGGGTAATGTGAACAAGTTACGGTGATAACTTACCGAACGCAATTGTTGCCCATTTTGCATCCGTAAAACACAAGTATAAGCCATAAATTGCTGCCAGATGTACGTAAGACCATGATATTAGAATTTGGTACACTATTTCATATTTTCGTTCTGATATCTCTGGAGAAGCTGTCTTCTCTATAGTCACCGTGAGGACTTCAGTCTTTGTATTAGCCATCTATAAAATCAATAAGCGAAAAAGCTTGTGACACAGTATTTGACTGCAATTATCCAGACTTCACTTCAAATTATTTTTTTTTTTCGAGTTAACTAAAAAAAAATAAACTAAAACAATACAAAATACATAATGACCATACGAATTTGCAAAATATAGCTCCTACTATTTTACCTGTTAATGTGATCGTAGCAAGTGGAAAGCCATAGTCTCTGCCTACCCCGATGGGAGACAGGCGTGATGATATGTATGTATGTATGTATTTATTATCCGATTGACATGAAATAAACACTAAATGCTAAGTGGAGCAAATCTCAACACAATAAAGAAAACCACATTGCAATCGGTTAAGCGGTTACTGAGATTAGCGTGCACAAACGTACAGACAAACAGATATTCAGATAAACAGACAAACAGGCAAACAGACAAAAATTCTAAAAATCATTGTTTTGGGTTCCATTGCGTTCATAAAGCCCCCCTATAATATTTTTTCTTATTTATCTTCCATGTACAGACAGCGACCTGTTACGATTTTATTATATGTATTGATTGATATGTATCGATGATTGATTAATATGCATTTACATTTTGCGGGACATGTTGTACGCAAATGTTTACTTTAAGAGTTCAATTTACAAGGTCAAAATATCGAATAATTTGTAATACCTACTACAGCGTTCACTGTTCTTCGTTCACATTTTTCCAATTTCTTTTTTTATTGTGAGTAAAATCCTACAGGGATGCTATGCCGGACTCCTGCCAACTAAAAACCTACCTAACCGCCTACGGCTGTGAGCCCCGGGTATACCCTCGGAAGGATTTCCCAGGACTCCCAACACTGCAGCCTCACCTAGAGGGGGGTTCAGGTGCTATTCAGCGTCTTTGGGGGGTTGTTCGGGTGTTACCCCGCTTCTTGGGGGGGCGTGCGTGAATCTCTCACGCGCGTCGCGTCACGCTGTCGTCTAGGGCCTGCTTCTGTAAGGACGGTGAGCAGCCTACTTACCGTCCTGAGGCCCCCGGTCATGGAGGCCGATAGTCTTGGCCGAAGACACGTCTGAGGCGCCCCTGCCGCAGACTGCGGAACTCGGGTGGGAGAGTTCTCTCCCACTCCCTCCTGCCGTCTCTTTCACAAGCATGATCTGCTTCATCACTTCCGCTGGAGATCATGGCTTGCACCATGGTCTCCAGCGAGAGAATGTTCACGTCCAGATCTACCACAATGCCACGCCATTTCCACCCTTGGTTGCTCAAGTCGTCGCTTGGTCTCCACGGTTTCCTGGTGGAACTAGGACCACCAAGCCTTGATTTCTCGAGACGCAGGTCCCGCTCTAGTGCCTCGTTGCGCCATTTAAACAGTGACACAAGGGCCCTCGCTTCCAGGTCCCGTGGAGAGGTCCCTGTTAGGATACATGCCGCCTCAGCTGAGATTGTGTGGTATCCCCTTATCATCTGACGGCCAACGCCTTCTGCGGGCTAAGCAATATAGCCGCATTGCTGGCCGTCACGGTCTGCGCTCATATGGGGGTACCGTATAGGGCCATGCTCCGCACGATCTCAAGGTACAGCCTTCTGTTGCGAGCGTTGGGTCCCCTGATGAATGGCAACAACCGCGAGAGGTAGGCTAACATTTCTCCATTACCGTACCTATTAGACTCGCGTGTCGATACCGTTGAAAACTGCAGCTACGAGTTTCATGACCGACACGATGACACGCTGATATGTTACAAATGTGGACACAGCAGTACACTTAGACACATACTTGTCTTGTCTGCCACCTTAATGGTATAAAAAGTTCTTTATCAGCTATCGCTTAAAATGCACTGATTGTTTACAAAACACTAAAATATCGGGGCTATTTGCTCCATGGGAATACGATAACATCTCTTTTTTTTTTAAAGCAAATAAATTATGAATACTAAAATCTCGCGACAAGCTAAAAACAAGTCCACGTTGAGACCTGCTACGAGGACCTGGCGTTGTTGCGCCCGTGCCGTGCACTCTACCAATGTGTGAAGCGCTTTGTCCTCGCTGCATTCCTCGCAGTGCTGGGACTCTGCCGTGGTTTCTCGGTGTATTCACCACAGATACTTACCGAAGTTCCCGTGCCCGGTAAGCATCTATGACAATCGGTAGGAGCTCGGTTGCTCAAGTCGCACCTTCTAGGTCTCCGCGGTTTCCTGGTGAAGCGGGGACTGCCGAGTCTCGAGCTCTCGAGATAACCCCGCTCCAGCGCCTACTTGCGCCTTTAAACAATGACGCAAGGGATCTTGCTTCCAGGTCCCATGGAGGGGTCCCGTATAGGGCCGTGCTCCGCACGATCCCAAAGCAAAAGCTACAATATTACAAGTAACATAGACTATATTTTATTCCTGCTTTCCCACTGGTACCGAAACTACGCGGGTGAAACCGGGTGACGTCGGCTAATTATTTATGTTGAATTATTATAACGATTTTGTTCTGGCACAATTGAAATACCTACCTATCATACTTGGGCCCCTGTTCACTATCTAAGACTCCTATTCGCGAAAACAATACTACTGTACTGAAACCGTTTAGAAATCGATGTGTTTAAATAGTAATTACTTATTGGCACTACATGGTGATTCATTCTAGTAGAATGAAAAATCTACATTCAATATCTATTATTATAGCTGAAAAGTTTGTTGGTTTGAACGCTAGGATCTAGAGAACTAGATATTTGTTGGAATTTAAAATTATTTGACAGTTAAATAGTCCATGTATTGGAGTGCAGCAGCAGAAAGCTCACACTGAAGGCATAGACTGAATTATTTTGCAATAGACTTCTTTAAGCTTTTTTATGATAAAGCAAACAGGGCAGTTTCACATGCTCCTATGAGCCTGATGAAGAAATACCACTCCTTTCATACGCCTTTCTCTCGCTCTCTCTTTGAATGACATCAACGAAGCTGCGAGGGTCAGCTAGTATCTACTAGTATCATAGATGAGAATGTCTGTTACTCTTTCAGGTTCTAGGTCTCCAGGATTGGTGTGAAGGTACCTGTATACTCTGTTCCCCGGCTGAATAAAGCTGTAGCGGTACCGTGAAAAAGGCTCTTAGTTATTTTATTTTTAAGAGACAGTGATTTTTAAGGTTCCGTACCCAAAATAGTAGTACCACAGATTATATAATATATGGCTGCCTCTGTGGCGCAGTCGGTAGTGATACCGCCTGCGGCGCTGGAGGTCGTGGGTTCGATTCCCACCGGAGACAAATATTTGTGTGACCCATAAATGTTTGTCTCTAGAGTCTGGGTGTTTCTATGTATGATAAGTATGTATTTAAAACTATATAAGTATTAATATCCGTGGTCTGATACCCATAACACAAGCAGGTTATTCCTAGCTTACTTTGGGATCAGATAGCGTTGTGTGAAATGTCCGTGAATATTTATTTATTATTATTATTTATTTATTCGTAATACTCCGTCTGTCTGTCTCTCATCAGGCTGTATTTTAATAAGCGTGACGGCAAGATACTTAAAATTTTCTACCGCTTTATCAACAAATACATACCTACCTTCTAAGATCAGTGAACAGAATTAAATGGGCGCTCCTGTAAACGTGTTTTATTCACGATTCCATGCGTCTACTTGTTGCTGTGATTAATTTTACCCGAAATTATTAATAGCAACAAGTAGACGCATGAAATATTCAGAACAGATTGTTGTACCTACTTTTTTTTTCATGGATGCTATGCCGGACTCCTACCGACTAAAAAACCTCACGTAACGCCCAACAGCCTATAGTATGGAGCCCCGGGTAAGCCCTCTGAAGGATGTCCCAGGACTCCCAACAGACCTACGGCCACCACTGCGGCCTCGCCCAGGTTCAGGTGGTACCCCGCGTCTTTGGGGGATTTTCGGGTGTAATCCCCTTCTTAGGGGGGGGGGGTGAATGCCTCACGTCACTCTGCCGTCATGGGCCTGCTTCTGTAAGGACGGTGAGCAGCCCACTCACCGTCCTCAGGCCCCCGGTCATGGAGGCCGAATGTCTTCGGCGAAGACACGTCGGCGGTGCCCATGCCGCCGACTGCTGAACTCGAGTGGGAGAGTTCTCTCCCGCTCCCACCCCGCCGCCTCTTTCACAAGCATGACCTGCTCGCCGAATAAGGAGGCGCAGGCTAGCACCATGGTCTCGAGCGAGAGGTTGTCCACGTCGAGACTGCACTCCAACAGCGTTTGGAGCGCTGGGTCATCGCTGCGGTCCTCGCGGTGCTGACTTGTGCTATCCCGCGTTTTCGGGGGGTTTCGGGTGTGATCCCACTTCTAAGGGGGGGCGTGCGTGAATCCTGGCCTGCTTCTGTAACGGTGAGCAACGGAACACCCATACAACGAACGGGGTTTTGCTGTATTTTGCTAAAGAACCCTTTGTGCGTGAGTTCAACTCGCACTGGGCCTTTTTCTGTTTTTGTACCTATTTCTTTTTGTTTGTGTAATATTGAAATTCACCTGGTCGAAACAAAGGCGATTGTGTCGTTGTGTTGTTGTTATAAAAGTAATTAAGGAAAAACTAATTAATAAATATTACAATGAGTAAATTTCGCTCCATCAATAGGTATACATAAGTATTCATTAGGTTAATATGTCAAAATAAGTGCCGGAAAACGCAAATCATGTTTACATTATGCCTATCAAAGAATTGGACACATTAGCACTTCTATACAGTATTATAAGAGTAAGTACAAGCAGGATAGTCAGATCAACTGCAGCTTACCCTGAATCTCGTGCTTTGAATAGCAGAACAGGCTTTGTGTTCTGTCACTTGAACCAGTTTCATTAAAATATTATTCGAATGTCAATTTAAAAAATCGAAAAAGCCACTGCTCGTTAAGGTTTTTTCTATTAATTTGTTATGTTGCCGTGTGGACGCGGAATCCATAGCGTGGTACAGAGAGGAAAGTGTTTCCCTCTGTACCACGCTATCACTGTTAAACAACATATATTTATACTGTGACGCTATGGACCTGGCGCCCGCACGGTCAATTCATAAAATGCTGAGAAAATGGTCTCTCAGAAGTACAGGAACCGACATTGTTCGTTGTGCGAAATTAATGACTGCTGGGCGCCGATTCTCGCTTAATACGACGTGCAAGCGTGGACGGAAATTTACAAGTGAAACGTCATCTGTCTCTTAATTTGCCGATCCTAATTATGAGATAGATGACATTTCACGCTGGTCGGAAATGTCATTTACGTCCTTGTTAAAGACATTTTTTTTTAAATTTAAGTATGTACTTAATCGTATGTAAACATTACTGAAAAATTATATATTATTTATTGACAACTAGCTATTCCCCGCGGCTTCGACCGCGTAGAAGCCGTTTATATCAAAAAATCATACCCCTCCTTTTGCCTTTACCAAATTTCATCTCCATGGCTCCAGCCGTTGGTTTAGGCGTGAAAGTGTAACATACAGACAGACAGACAGAATTACTTTCGCATTTATAATATTAGTAGGGATTAATAAAGGAAATTTGATAAATCAAGTACTGACAATAATCTTAAAAGTAAGTAGGTAGTTAAGTAGGTATTAAAATCTTTCTTATAGTTAATATTATAGGTAGGTATGCAAAATTAAAATTATCATAGGTGGTCGGATAACAATTACAGCTCTTGGTTTTCTTATAGGATAACATGTCCAGTAGGCCGGCCTCCACCAATACACGGCCGTGCAAGATAGTTTTTGACGAAAATAAGAAATTTCAGAATATTATATTACGTGGGACATAAAACTATGAGTTGAAATGTGGGATTAAGGCGTGACTATATGTACAATATGTACTTATGTATTTAGGACAAAGGTTCTATACGGTAGATATTTAATATCGTATAGGACTAGTAATTTATCATTGTCATAGTTACAAATTGAATCTACTATTAATTATTTAGAATATTAATGTTTAATTGAAAAGACTGGTTAAACAATCAAATATGATACGTATCTTAATTTGTTTTTATTTTTATATATCTACCTATTTGTCTATTATCACAAAACCTTTAGGCGAATCCGCATGATATCGCTTATTAAGATATAATGGCGCTAAGGGGCCAAATACTGGATGTGAAATGGTCGGGCACTGAATTGAAGCGGACGGATACTGGACAAAACTCCCTTTTTAAAAAATATATTTTTACTAGCTGTTGCTCACGACTTTGTATGCGTGAAAATTATGTTATAATGCCAATTTGATTGCTCTCTGCTTAGCCCCTAGGATATGATTGTAGCGTGATGATAATATATAGCCGATTTGAAGACCCTACCATTTGTGCAAATACTTTTTTACGAATTCAAAATACCTTATTTCAGTACACCTTACCGTAAAATGTCTAAATTTAAAATACAAATAATTATTATATCAGAATTCAAAATACTAATTTTCAAATATCCTTAATTTAAAATACCGAAAATAGAATATAATGTGTCACTGTCACTCACACGTTTTGTTATTTGGCTTTAACTTATTTACACGCCCCCCCACCCCCGCCCTTCCCACCTAATTGAAGCCGCAGTTGTAGCCGTAGGTCTGTTGGTCCTTGGGTATCCTTCTTAGGGCTTACCCGGGGCTCCCAACTGTAGGCTGTTATGTAGGATACGTGTCGTTTTTAGTAAGTAGGAATCCGGCATAGTATCCATGTAGAATTTACCTCATGTTAAAACACTTTGATTCAGAGTTACAAAAGTACTACAGCGGGCTAACGAAAAATCAAAAAAAAAAAATAACCACGAAGGCTAAGGCGGGAGCTCCGCTTCGCTTCGCTCCCGCCTTTGTCTTCTAACCTAACCTATCCGAGTCGGGATACTCTGAGTCGGGGTGTTAACCATTCACAGATATAGATATAGCATCCATGTAGAATTTAAATCATGTTAAAAAAAGGTGTTTTGTGTTTGAACATTTTAGGATAAGGTATTTGATAAATTTATTTTTTGGGTTTCGGTTATTCGACCGTAAGGCATTTTAAATTATCTATTATTATCTATATATATAAAAATGTTGTGTGCGTTTGTGTATCTATTAAAAAGTCAAAATTTACTGAATCGATTGAGCTCAAAATTGGACACGATATACAATAGGATTCAGAGATGGTTTTAGGCTACTTTATACACTTTTATCATAACAGCAATAAGAATAAAATAGCTTTAAAAAGTGATATTACCAATAGATGGCGTTGGTCGTTGTATTTTTAATTATATTCTGCCAGCTTCAGAACAAAATTATTAAAAACAACCTATTTAGAAGGTACAGCCTACCAGTAAACCTACCAGATTGACGTTTTTTTAAGAGAAGTTTGATTGCGGCCTCCTTGCATTCAGAATAATAAAAGAGAGTACGCACCTAATAAAGAGGTCAGATATGTTTTGCATGTTATTTTTGAACTTTTTGGACATTCGGAATTTTGGAGTTTTGGACTTTACACTTTTGGATTTTTGGAATTTTGGAGTATTGGAGTATTGGAGTGTTGGAGTTATGGAGTTTTGGACTTTTGGACTTTTAGAATTTGGAGTTTAGGACTTTTAGAATTTTAGACTTTTAGACTTTGGAGTTATGGCCTTTTGGACTTTGGACTTTTGGACTTTTGGACTATTGGACTTTTGGACTTTTGAACTTTTGGACTTTTGTACTTTTGTACTTTTGGACTTTTCTAATTTTGGGCGTTTGACATTTTGGACTTTTGGAGTTGGAGTTTTAGACATTTAGAGTTTTAGATTTTTAGAGTTTTAGAGTTTTAGAGTTTTGGGGTTTTGGAGTTTTGGAGTTTTGGAGTTTTGGAGTTTTGGTGCTTTGGAGCTTTGGAGTTTTGGAGTTTTGGAGTTTTAGACATTTAGAGTTTTAGATTTTTAGAGTTTTAGAGTTTTAGAGTTTTGGAGTTTTGGAGTTTTGGAGTTTTGAAGTTTTGGAGCTTTGGAGTTTGAGTTTTAGAGTTTTGGAGTTTTAGACATTTAGAGTTTTAGATTTTTAGAGTTTTAGAGTTTGAGAGTTTTAGAGTTTTAGAGTTTTAGAGTTTTAGAGTTTTAGAGTTTTGAGTTTTGGAGTTTTGGAGTTTTAGAGTTTTAGAGTTTTAGAGTTTTAGAGTTTTAGAGTTTTGGAGTTTTGGAGTTTTGGTGCTTTGGAGCTTTGGAGTTTTGGAGTTTTGGAGTTTTGGAGTTTTAGACATTTAGAGTTTTAGATTTTTAGAGTTTTAGAGTTTTGGAGTTTTGGAGTTTTGGAGTTTTGGAGTTGGAGTTTTAGAGTTTTAGACATTTAGAGTTTTAGATTTTTAGAGTTTTAGAGTTTTAGAGTTTTAGAGTTTTAGAGTTTTGGAGCTTTGGAGCTTTGGAGCTTTGGAGCTTTGGAGTTTTGGAGTTTTGGAGTTTTGGAGTTTTAGACGTTTAGAGTTTTAGATTTTTAGAGTTTTACAGTTTTAGAGTTTTAGAGTTTTAGAGTTTTGGAGTTTTGGAGTTTTGGAGTTTTGGAGTTTTGTAGTTTTGGAGTTTTGGAGTTTTGGAGTTTGGAGTTTTGGAGTTTTGGAGTTTTGGAGTTTTGGAGTTTAGGAGTTTTGGAGTTTTGGAGTTTTGGAGTTTTGGAGTTTTAGACATTTAGAGTTTTAGATTTTTAGAGTTTTAGAGTTTTAGAGTTTTAGAGTTTTGGAGTTTTGGAGTTTTGGAGTTTTGGAGTTTTGGAGTTTTGGAGTTTTGGAGTTTAGGAGTTTTGGAGTTTTGGAGTTTTGGAGTTTTGGAGTTTTGGAGTTTTGAAGTTTTGGAGTTTTGGAGTTTTAAAGTTTTGGAGTTTTGGAGTTTTGGAGCTTTGGCGTTTTGGAGTTTCGGAGTTTCGGAGTTTCGGAGTTTCGGAGGTTTGGAGTTTTGGAGTTTTGGAGTTTTGGAGTTTTGGAGTTTCGGAGTTTTGGAGTTTCGGAGTTTTGGAGTTCTGGACTTTGGACTTTGAAGTTTTGGAGTTTTGGAGTTTTGGAGTTTTGGAGTTTTGGAGTTTCGGAGTTTTGGAGTTTCGGAGTTTTGGAGTTCTGGACTTTGGACTTTGGAATTTTGAACTTTTGTACTTTGTACTTTAAACTTTTATACTTTTGGAGTTTTGGAGTTTTGGAGTTTTGTAGTTTTGGAGTTTTGGAGTTTTGGAGTTTTGGAGTTTTGGAGTTTTGGAGTTTTGGAGTTTTGGAGTTTTGGAGTTTTGAGTTCTGGAGTTTTAGAGTTTTAGAGTTTTAGAGTTTTGGAGTTTTGGAGTTTTGGAGTTTTGGAGTTTTGGAGTTTGGACTTTTGGACTTTTGGACTTTTGCACTTTTGGACTTTTGGAGATTTTGAGCTTTGAAGTTTTGGAGTTTTAGACTTTTAGACTTTGTAGTTTTGGACTTTTGGACTTTGGACTTTTGGACTTTTGGACTTTTGGACTTTTGGACTATTGTTCACTTCTTACGTGTGTACAATTACAATAACACGCACACAAATTTTTTTTTAAATGTACCCATCATTTAGTTTGTTACTCATTTCTCATAGGTACATAAAACCACCATAAAAAAGTCACAGCGAAGCGTGGCAGGGTACCGCTAGTTTGTATTATAAATATTTGCCTTTTGAATATTGATATTTCGATTTCGGGTATTTTGGGCTACGATATTTTGAGTTAAGGCATTATAATTTCTGGTATTGTGACGGTATACCAATTAATCTATATATAAAAAAATGTATGTATGCGTTTAAGTACTATTACGTGTGACAAAAAACTATAAAGTAAAATGTGGTCGTATAGGTACTATGCCTCCTCCTACAAGGGTTGAAAATAATCAAGCCGCCCATAAGGCATTAAACTTGGCTTTACGACTGTCATTACTGACAACAGTGACCAGCCGCTCGCAAATAAATGTCACAAAGTGGTCACCCATCCATGGACTGTCCTTAACTAAAGTTGCGCACTGCAGTGATCGTTTATAGAACACTGAGCTCTGAGGGCCATGAGCGCTTCATTTGTTCAATAAAATTGTTGTAAATAAGCGGTATTGTTAACCGAAGACAAATAAAATTGTAGGTAGGTACGTTCGTACTGTACGGTACTGCTCAGGTCGTGGGTCGGATTCGGCGGCTGGGTCTCGAGGTCGCCCTTCACAAATCCGAGGCACTGTGCTTCCACGGACCTCGGATGGGGCCACCTGCGGGATCCAGCCTACAGGTAGGGGGCGTCAGCATCGGCATCGAGCCCTCGATGAAGTATCTGGGGCTCGTACTCGATGGCCGCTGGAACTTCGGACATCACTTCCGAAGTTTGGTCCCAAAACTGAGGGGAGCATCGGCCGCACTCGTGCGGTTGATGCCCAACATCAGGGGACCCAACGCTCCCTACAGGAGGCTGTACCTGGGGATCGTGCGAAGCATGGCCCTGTACGGGGCTCCCGTATGGGCGGAGACCCTGACGGCCAGCAATGAGGCTAGACTGCTGAGCCCGCAGAGAGTGATGGCCGTCAGGGTGATAAGAGGATACCGCACGATCTCCGGTGAGGCGGCATGTCTCCTAGCCGGGACCCCTCCATGGGACCTGGAAGCGAGAGCCCTTGCGTCACTGTTCAGATGGCGCAAGGAGGCGCTGGAGCGGGGCCAAAGGCCTGCGTCACGAGAAATCAAGGCCCTGCGGACCCTGCTCCACCTGGAAACCGTGGAGACATGGGAGGTGCGACTTGAGCAACCAAAGGGGGGATTCGCCACAATCGCGGCCGTCAGACCGGTCATGGACGAGTGGCTGGAGAGAAGACACGGTGCTCTCTCCTACTGGTTGACACAGATGCTTGCCGGGCATGGTAGCTTCGGTAGGTATCTGTGGCGAAAACACCGGGAAACCACGGCCGAGTGTCAGCACTGCGAGGACCGCAGCGATGACACGGCGCTCCACACGCTGGTGGAGTGCACGGCGTGGGCACAACAGCGCCAGGTCCTCGGTCTGGGTCTGGGCGTGGACACTCTCTCGCTTGAGGCCATGGTGCGAGCCATTCTCTCTGGCGGGAGTAAGTGGGACTGCGCCGCCTCTTTCTGCGAGCAGGTCATGCTCGCGAAGGAGGCGGCGGGCCGGGTGCGGGAAAGAACTCTCCCACCCGAGTTCCGCAGTCGGCGCCCTGGGCGCCGCCGACGTGTCTTCGCCGAGGACTATCGGCCTCCACGACCGGGGGTCTGAGGACGGTGAGAGGGCCGCTCACCGTCCTTACAGAAGCAGGCCCATGACGGCAGCGTGACGTGAGCAACTCACGCACGCCCCCCCTTAGAAGCGGGGTCACACCCGAAACCCCCCATAGACGCGGGATTGCACCCGAACTACCCCCTGGGCGAGGCCGCAGCGGCGGCCGTAGGTCTGTTGGGAGTCACAGGACATTCATCCTGGGGCTTACCCGGGGCTCTCAACCATAGGCTGTTGGGCGTTACGTGAGGTTTTTTAGTCGGTAAGAGTCCGGCATAGCATCCTACGAGGATTTTCCCTCACGTTAAAAAAAAAAAAAGGTAGGTACGTAACAAACTAGCGGACGCCTCGCAGTTTCACCCGAGTAGCTCCCGTTCCCGTGGCAATACGGTAATAAAGTATAGCTTATGTTCACCGGGGATAGTGAGCTTCCCAACATTGAAAGAATTTTCAAATCGGTTCAGTAGTTTCAGAGCATATTCGATGCAGACAAACAAACAAACAAACAATCAATCAATTATTTTCTCTTTATTATACTTTTTACTTAGTCATACTCATAACTCATGACATGGCTTCACTTGTAAAAGTTGTCCAATAAGGGTCTAACCACATTTATCGACGCGGAATCGGCTAACGCCGGTCAAAAAAGCCTTTATGTCTACGCAATAAGGGTGTTACTAATACCATTCGCGTCGGCTCGGCGCGGACGACGCGACGCGACACCGGCCGACGGCGAATCTAGCCGTTTACCGGTTAGCTGATCGCATCCGTACGGCACTGGGACAGCGCCGGACACGGTCGAACGGCAGTTGAATAATCCGCTCACATGTCTTCGTCTCCGAAGACGGCCGATCGGCGTTCGGTAGCAGTCGTATGATCCGCACGCATGCCTTCATCTCCGATGGCAGCCGAACGGCGCCGGAGACGGCCGAGTACCGATGGCGGTGGCACAGGCGCTCGCGATTGCAGTAGGGATAGCGATTCTTTCCGAAAAAGATCGATTTTTATATCGATTCGAATCGTGACCTGATGAATCGTTTCCCAAAAAAAATTGAGTTCTAAAAGATCGATTTCCAAAAAATCAATCTTTTTTAAAATTTTCCATTACAATGTATTATTGACGTTTGTTCGATTACAAATTAGCAATAATTGTTAATTATTTAATATTTTTAATTAAAAATTCATCTCCCTCTTGAGGCTGTGGTGAAGAGCATTTTTTTACGTATACAACATGGACATATTATGTAAAACATTATTATGATGGTAATATATAATACGACGTGCGCGCATGCGCAACACAGCCTCAAGAGGGTGATGTATTTTTGACTAAAAATATTAAATAAAATAATTACTAGCTGACGCGCGCGGCTTCGCCCGCGTGAAATTTGGTCCCCGTTCCCGCTTCCCATGGGAACATTTTCCCGGGATAAAAAGTAGCCTATGTGTTATTCCGGACTATACTCTATCCCTGTACCAAATTTCAGCCAGATCCATTCAGTCGTTAGAGCGTGATGTAGTAACAAACATCCAAACATCTAAACATCCAAACATCTTCACAAACTTTCACATTTATAATATTAGTAGGAAGTAGGATTGCTATTTGTAATCGATCAAACTTCAATAAGGATCGAACAAATGATAATTAATAGGAAAATATTGATTTCAGTATTTTCTTTTGATTTCAGTACTAAAAGTAGAAATATATGATGAGGGGGGTCAACTTAAGGACAAAAATTTGTTTTATCTATACTTATAATAAAACTGTTGAGGGTCGAGAGTCTGTACATGAAAGATATTTTGAAAATTTTAATTGGAGAGTGTTCTATAATCGATACTGAAGCCGAAAATGTAATTTAAATTTTTCATGTCTGTCTGTCTGTCTGTATCCCGAATAAGTATCACGCCGAAACTACTGAACCGAATTAAATGATACTTGGTACATGCTGAGCTTATAGTCCGAGGAAGGTTCTAGGATACTTTTGATCCTGATATTTTGCGTGGTTCTTGCGCGAGAGGGGATGAAAGACCAAATAGTTTTTCAGTTGTAATTTCTCAACGCGTGGTCTGATTTCAAATATTGTTTTAGTGTTGGAAAGGCAGTACTTAAAGGATCATTTCACACAAGTTTCGATATTGAGGGTTATGTAGTTCAGAAATTAGGGGCATCTCAACTTTCGGTAAACCTAGAATTCAAGGGTTCTTTTGAATGTGAGGGTAAATCTAAACAGGCGTGTTGGCTTAGTCATAAAAGAGCTTAATGATTAAGGCTATTCTAAAATAATTCAGACCGCGCCGAAGGCGTGGACTGAATGGTAAGTAACTTCAAGGAAGGAGGCAAATTTTTGATGTAGTAGAGAATGCTGAAAGTACATTGCTTTCACAAGGATGTACTACTTCTACGTCTACTCCATTCATGAGCAATGCTACAAAAAACTAAAATGATAGGCCAAAACGTCCGTACAGCTCAGAGCGCACGTTAAATCTGTGCAGAAAGGCCTGAAAGCATTTGATATTTTCGAGGTCATGACACGACAACCTGCCGCTCGCGACGGCTATCCGGAGGAGTTGACTGCCGAACGTAAGTGAACAGACGTCACGACGGCTGTTCACTTACGTTCGGAGTAATCGACTGCCGATCGCATGTCAACAGCCGTCGCAACAGCTGATCGACGATAAGCCGAGTAGTGTGGTGATACGCACTCGGCTTAAGCCGATTCCGCGTCGATAAATGTGGTTAGACCCTAATGCAACAATTTTCATAACTGCTCCGCTCCTTTTGATCGCAGCGTGATGTTAGAAGTCTAGCCGATGTTAGATAGTAGGTGCCTACCCTACTATGGTGGAATACGTTTGAATGGAGAAAGCGCAAGTTCCCTCATAATCAGACTAGCTTGACGACAGAAACACTGGAAACGCTCTTAAAAGTTATGTAAAAAAACCGTTCGAGTGTGCAAGTCAGACTCGTTGACGGATCCGTACCACAAAGCGATAAAAAATTATAGTAGACTAAGCCTGTCGGGAGCCCCGGGAGTCTGACTGTGGATCGTGTGGTTTTAGGCGGTAGAAGTCGTCAGATACAGCCTTGTGACGGATAGCGAAGCCTGATTTTTCCCAAAAAATATACGGAACCCTAAATGTAACACCAGTAAAAATTATGAATATGAACATTTGATACTGAATTATAAATTCAACGAAATTACGCAAGCCTCGGTAGCGCAGTAGGCAGCGCGTAAGTCTCATAATCTTAAGGTCGTGAGTTCGATCCTCACCCGGGGCATATCTTTTTGCTTTTTCATTTTTTTTTTCACATTGTTATTTATCATGGTATTTATATCGATATCTGTATATTACCTTTTTTCTGAACTAAATATTTCAAAGTAAAACCAAAAATTGTGCACACTAAAATGCTCAATAATTATGCTCACTAAATAAATATCCATGTCATCTGTTTAAAATGGTATTTACAGAACTGTTTTACTGAACGAATAACTATTATCAAAATAGTAAGTATATGTAACAATTCCTTAGTTCAAAAATATTACCCTCTTTTCTTCGGCAGTTCGGGTAAAAAAAAACATTAAAACTTTTTTAAGGAATAAGTAGGTACCATCGCATAATTTACTTTAGTAACATCGTTTATTCTAAGTAAAACCCCAATTTAATCAGACACCTCTACAAAATTAAATATTATTGATTAAAAAAATAAAAGTCTAACCTAACCTATTCCGTTATAAGATCGTGCAATTTAGAGTGCAAGTTAGTATTTTTGATATAGGTAAGTACCTACAAGTACAATTCGTATTTCTGTTTTACAAATTATTATATTCGATGTACAGTCACCTCCAATATCGCATGGGCCCCTTAAGATCTATAATCCCATGCACATTTGAGTCCAAATTCACAAAAACTCCACTAGATGGCGGAACTTTACTCGAAAATAATATTGCATAGACACCTTAGAATCACAAAAAAATATACTAGATGTCATAGGTACCTATTTACATTACTCAAAAGATTAATGAGTTGCTATTTTGACAATTATCGCGTTCCTGTGTGAGGTATTAAAAAAATCGGCAACGCTAGATACTTGACTTCTAATGTTATCCGAGAGATGGCGTCAATTCTCAGTGCAAAACAATCTCGTTTCGGATTGACCATGCATTCTCAAATTCGTCTGTACAAACCACATTAAATTTTTTGGTGTGAATTCGATTAAAAAGGTCATCTCGTTCTGAGTAATATTTAAGTTTTTTAAGTACCTAGGACATGTTTAGTTAATCTATAGGTTTTTTTTTGCACAGCATTTAATTTTTTTGATTATAACGCAACCAAAACCGCAACCAAAAAATAAAATTTTTTGGTTTGCATTCAGTAAATTATTGGAGTTATCTACCTAGCAGAAAAATTAAACAGATGTGCATTTAAAAATATCCCTTGTTATTTTATTCTTCGTATCAAATTTTTGATGAACATTTTGTTATTAACGATCGACTGCTCATAATCATAATTATCTCTACTTCTTCAAATTAACTCCTTAATTTAAATTAATAAGAATGCATATTCGTTAATCAGAGTTATTAGTTTATAATTAAATGCTGTTTTTTTTATTCCACTAAGGTGGCAGACAAGCATACGGCCCACCAGGAAGGACTGGCGGTCACCGCAGCATAAGAACGTTTGCAACACCAGAGGCGCCACACTCGCGCTGCTGACCCTGTAAAAACCTTCTAAGACCCCTTTTGAAGAACCCTTTACAGTAGGCGTTTTGGGAAAACCGAGGTAAGGAGATCATTCCACAACCTAAGCGTGCGCGGAAGAAAGCCCCTATCGGATCAAACCGTACTCAAACGCTCCAGACGTAGAGTGCGAGGATGAACTCCTTGTCTGTGGCGAGCGATGCGAAGATAGAACGTAGCCGTGGGCGTCAATTCCAATATTCCTCAGAGCACAAACCGTTGTCGCGGCGCAGGCGGTAAAACACGCATAAGGACGTAAAGTCTCTCCTGTCGCGGAGAGGCTTCACACTATCTGTAAGTATAGGATCGTTGAGAACTCTCGCAGCTCGCATATTCACCTTTCGTTTTTAAGGAATCCTGATTTATGCTATTTTATTACAGCTTATTACTAAAATTAAAACATTTTTTTTTTTAGTACCTAACTTTGCATTGAATTCAGCGACATCTGTATGTATAATATTAACTATGACGCAAGAATGAGTATTAAATAGTACGTTGCTAAAATCATAGAGGGCGCTAAAAAAGTATGTCTCAAAAATCATTAATGGATATTGTAATATTACGCTGTCAAACAACCAATTATCTATCTATATCTATATATCTATATATATAAAAATCAATGCCACTTTTCGTTGTAATTTTATAACTCAAGAACGGGTTCACCTATCCAAACCAAATGTTTAGGCTTTGTTAGGACTATGTGGTAGATGGTTTATGTGAAGTTTGCACAAATTCGGTCGAGCGGTTCTTCATTTATCACGCAAACGAAGTTGCGCGGGTCAGCTAGTTAGTATTATAGTAACGGAATTTAAAAATACAGAGCATCAAAAACCTTACGCAAAGTTCTTTTAATAAATTTTAATAGAACCGTGTCTAGAAAGTTGATTGTATCTTATTTAAGCGTCACCTAGTAAATTCTTGTAGAACTCGACGCATCAGAGGCAGCATAATTTTTAACAGTTGAAAAAGTTACAATAGTTGACGCTAGGTGGCGCAGTTAAAAAGTTTACTATTATGTTTTCAAATCTTCGACCAAGTATAAAATGATTATAACAGATGTTTTTTCTAGAGGTATGGAACTTTAAGTTTTCACCACTTTTTAGGGTTTCGTAGCCAAATGGCAAAAACGGAACCCTTATAGATTCGTCATGTCTGTCTGTCTGTCTGTCTGTCTGTCTGTCTGTCTGTCTGTCCGTCCGTGTGTCACAGCCACTTTTCTCCGTAACTATAAGGCTTATGCTATTGAAACTTGGTAACTAGATGTATTCTGTGACCTGCATTAAGATTCTTATATAAAATTAGAAAAAAAGCAGTAAATTTTGGGGGTCCCCATACTCAGAACTGAAACTAAAAAAAAATTTTATCATCAAACCCATACGTGTGGGGTATCTATAGATAGGTCTTCAAAAATGCTATTGAGGTTTCTAACACCATTTTTTTCTAAAGTGAATAGTTTGCGCAAGAGACACTTCCAAAGTGGAAAAATGTGTGTCCCCCCCCCCCCTCTAACTTCTAAACTAAGAGAATGATAAATCTAAAAAGAATATATGATGTACATTGCTATAAAAACTACCAACGAAAATTAGATTGAACAAGATAGAGCTGGTAGTTTTTTTTAATACGTCATATACCGCAATTTTCGGTTAGAAAAATCACTAGCACTGCGATCGTGTTAAAACATCAATCAAAGTTACAAGGAACTATAAGAACTTTTATATTATGTTACTTGCTGCTACGAAACCCTTCATGGGCGAGTCCAACTCGCACTTGGCCGGTTTTATTTTACTGGCGGTAATTTTGTCAACTGTCAAGTGATTTATGTTTAGTTTGGTTTGGCATTTCAACATGAATAGACTGACGCCGGAACAACACTTCCAAATTGTGCAAATTTATTTTGAAAATCATGATTCTGTCCGAAAAACGTATCGCGATTTTCATAAGCAAATTTTGTTTAGCGATGAAGCCCACTTTTGGTTGAATGTTTACGTCAATAAACAAAATTGCCGTATTTGGGGTGATGATAATCCTCAAGCGTATGTTGAGACACCGTTACATCCAGAAAAACTGACTGTGTGGTGTGCTTTATGGGCTGGTGGAATAATTGGTCCGTACTTCTTTAAAAACGATGCTGACCAGAATGTTACAGTCAATGGTGACCGCTAGGGAATGCAATACCGGGATACCGGGATCCCGAAATACCGGGATCCCGCAGTATTTTTGCGGGACCAGTCCCGCACGTAAATCGTGCGGGATCCCGCGGGATTAGCGGGATTGTGCAAAGGTAAACGCCATGTGTTATTCTGTAAGCGGAAGCGCACAAACTGATTCGGTTGGAGAAAGTTTTTTGTAATTGTGACGTAATATATAGGTAACATAATAACGTACTTATTTGATTTTAGTGATTTAATCAGGGAAATTTGACTTTTCTTGTACTATAAAAGTATTCAATTATCGCGTACATTGCTTGCTGGCTATCTGACATGTAAAGTTAGGAGTCGTTTGGCAGACAAGAATTTTGACATGCTATGTTTTCTGCGCTTCTAATAATTTGCAGTAGCTATTTTATTACTTATATGTATATCCGTTTAATAATCTCAATACAAAAGTAATATTAAATAATTAATTTTTCCTTGTGCCCCGCGGACTCAGTGTTCTGTAAAAGATCACTGCAGTAAGTTACATTTACTATGGCCGGTCCTTAGATGGGTGACCACTTTGTGACATTTATTTGAGCGTTGCCGTGCTTCGGATGGCACGTTAAGCAGTTGGTCCCGTTTGCCGGTAAAATGGCAGCTAAGTCAAGTTGAAGGCCCGGCTCGTCTCATCTCATAATGTCCTTTTCTCGAAATTTCCTTTCTCAAAATGTCCTTTTCCCAAAATGTACTTTTCTCGAAATGTCTTTTTTCAAAATTTCCTTTTCGCGAAATATCCTTTTCTAAAAAATGTCCCTTTCTCCAAATATGTGCACTACAGGATTAACCCCGCTCAATCCGATTTGATAGGTTAGGTTAGGTTGTAATAAAAATAACCACAAAGGCTAATGTGGAAGCTTCGCTGAGCTCCGCACCGGCCTTAGCCTTCTAACCTAACCTATCCAAGTCGGATTGAACGGGGTTAATCCTATAGTGCACATATTTTGAGAATGGGACATTTTGAGAAAAGGACATTAGGTAGGAGATGAGACCATATGCCTCGTCCTTAGACCATATAACACGGGACTAGCCTTTGCGAACCACACCATACAAAAATATTCTGCCAGTTTTCATACAAGTGAAGGGGGAAACACAAAGACATATAAAATTCCATTGCATTTAAAAATGTATTAATCGACAAACGCGTAATGGCTGTTGTGTGTTAATTGTTATTGTACAGTCAACTACAATGTAATGTACTAGTTTAATCATATAAAATGATGTACTGATGTACAGGCTTTTCATAAAGCCAAAAGACCAAATGGTCATGTGCAATGGCAGAAAACAATGCTTAAGTAAGGCGCATCCTATGGTTAGATGATCTAAGGCCTCGTCCTGCCTACCCCTTCGAGAATTAAGGGGGTGACTATTTTTCAGTTCTAGATGGATGTATGATACAGAATTCTATTCTTTTCTCAATGACTTTCAGAAATATGCGGGATCCCGCAAATACCGGGATCCCGCGGGACTGAGATTGCTCAGTCCCGCAAATACCGGGATTACAATTTTGTTGCGGGATTGCATTCCCTAGTGACCGCTATAGAGCGATGATTACTGACTTTTTCGTTCATCAATTGAACAACCATGATGTGCAGGAGTTGTGGTTTTAACAAGACGGTGCAACATGTCACACAGCTCGTGTCACAATTGATTTATTGAAGGAAACGTTTGGTAACCGCATAGTTTCACATTTTGGTACCGTGGATTGGCCTAAACGATCGTGCGATTTAACGCCACTTGATTATTTTCTGTGGGGATATGTGAAGTCGCTAGTCTAAGCCGATAAGCCCGAAACGATAGACAACGTGGAGGACAACATTCAGCGCGTTATTGCCGATATACGGCCACAAATATTGGAAAAAGTCATCGAAAATTGGACCTCTGGATTAGACTACGTCTGAGCCAGCCGTGGCGGTCATATGCCAGAAATCATACCTACTTATTTAAATTATAATGCCAGAAAATTGTCTTTCGAATAAAGTCAATTTCATATCAATAAAGAAAATCCCCTTTGTTTTATTCCATTTCAAAGTTCTGTACCTCTAAAAAAACACCCTTTACTATTTAATACAAAATATAAATACCTACTACAGTGTTAATCATTAAAAGTTTGTTTTAATTTGTGATGAAATAAATATGTCACTAAGCAAAATCCGATTATTTACTAATCTTTCATGAACGCACACGATTCTGTACGGCATAAATTGCACCTTATTTCCCCGTCAGGAAATATTTTTGGATAATAATAAAATAATGTAAGTATACCTACTTACTACTTATTAGGTAACTACCAGATGCACGGTCAAGACGGGGCCCTTTACCAAAATCGGATATAGGCTGCCAGAATACATATCTAGGTGACCAACTCTGGACAGGGTTCGAGGGATCTCCTGTTTGGGTCTAAGTACAATATAACTGATGAAGGTAGCAGTGTTGTTTCAGTTTTTTTTTCGAGTTTGACAAGATTATTGTAAGATTATGTATGACTTGAGCTTTTGGGTCAAAGCTAATCTTTTGCGATGAGCGCCCCGGACTCACACTAAAAGAATAACTCTTTACGTTTGAGGCCCCGGGGTAACTCCACGCAAGAATGTCCCCAGGATTCCTGGTTAGACTATATCTACTTAGTACAAAAGCCTACGGCATTAAGTCCATCTCTGTACAAATTTTGTGCCTCCGGGGGCCTATCCGGGATAAACATCCCGGATAGGCCCCCGGAGGCACAAAATTTGCACAAAAAACCAACCCTCTAAGGAATGGGATAACACCTAAACAGGTGTTATCCCATTCCTTAGAGGGTTGGTTCGGATGTTAACCCGCACCTCGGGGAGCGAGGCGTGCGTGAAACCCTCAAGTAAAGTCGCGGGTCACCGTTACCCTTTACAGCAACTTGCCTGTCAAGATGTACATAAATTAATCAATGAAATCAATGATGTCAGCTATCATAAACTAAGTAAGATGAAACAATAAAGAAACAAATAAAATATATATTGACGCAATAAAATAACATGAGCTTCATTTTCCACTTAATCAAACATACAACATAAAAAGACAATTAATTAAAGATTCTAAATCAATAAAATTATTTACGCTAAACGGTTATTATAAAAATTGATTTTTTTTTCCGCAAGGTCGCGCACTGGCGCCAGTGCTGTGGATTCTATTCTGATGATACCGGATTCACAAGGGTTTTTACCTCTTTCATGTAATTTTTATTATAAGTTATTTTATTGTCATTATCGTCGCGATCGATACAATTTTTCAAGCTGACTTTTTTTGCAATTATTTATATTTCACAATCAGTTTTTAAACGACCATAATTAATTATAAGCGATGCCAAGACATTTCTTTTAAGGGTGCTTTACGCAAAGGGTAAAAACAGGACCCTATGCATGAGACTCGCTGTCCATCTGTCTGTCGGTCTGTCCGTCACAAGGCTGTATCTCAGTAACCGTGTTAGCTATAGAGAATTGTCATTCTCATCGAGTTACATTTTGTCTGAAGTTGCAGTCAAGCAAAAGACTAACAATACCAGTAGTGCTACATTCGAGCTCCTTAGCACTCCAGACCATAACGACTATCGTATTATTACTGGTAACCAGAATCAACCGCTAAATATGCCTTCCAAAACGTACCGTCGTAAATTAAAATGCTACAAACTGTCTCGGACCTTTTTTTACGTGTTGAAATCCTACATGGATGCCGCTCTTAACGACTAAAACACAATGCCTTACAAGTGTCTATGGCCAGGAGTCCCGGGTAAGCCTCCTAAAGGATGTCCTAGGGCACTGTCTCGGACCTACCGCAGACAGCACATCGCACTAACCGTTTACAGAATACTGAGCTAGCCAGGCTAGATTGTTTCTCATGTTTACTAATCATTATTGTACTACACACTAATACACCCCCAATTTCATTATGAACCCACGTTCACTTAAAGTTACATATTTCAGGACAAATAAATATTTTTAACCTTCTTATAACTTGGAGATTACTTATCCAGTAGTTACTAGAAATCCCAGAGCAAACTTTGCAAGCTTGAAGTATTTGTAACATAAAATACTGGCATTCTTGCTCACACACATCTTACAAACTCTAGTAAAACAAAACCAGTAAGGTCGCATTTGACAGTTAAGGCAGTAAAACAAAACAGTCGCGTGGTTGATGGAGTATTGTTTCGGATTCCGTCACGCGTACCAAGTTGCCTGCAGTGTAAGGGTTAAGGCCACTGCACAACGCAGTACACACTGATATGGGTGTGGAATTTTCAATATCGCTCTGGCTGGCTAGCTATTTCTATTGTGTTTCAATTGTAACGATATCGACTAATTCTGAAGGTCTAGATCTGTATGTGAGATGGATAAAAAGGAAACGGAAAAAAGGAAAAGGGCTTTTTCCAATTTTCTTTCTTGCTTTTTATCTTAAATTTAAGTTGCATGGACATACGAACTCCTGGAAATATCCTTCCGAGGCTTACCCGGTGCTTCCAACCCTAGGCAGTAGGTACGGAACGTGTTCGTTTCTAGTTGGCAAGAGTCCTGCATACCGCATACCATCCATTACGGATTTTTCACACGAAAAAAAAGGACATACGACCATGCCTTTTTTTGGGGAGGGGGCTTACAAATACGCTTCACATGTAATTTTACTAGATACACAGAGTCTTACCAGCAACCTGCAAGGCCGCAAGGGCTAGATAGCTTGCATACAATAGTTGCTAATGTTCTACGACCTTAGAACATAGAGACTAGTCATATGAATATAGAGACTAGTCATATGAACATAGAGACTAGTCTTATTTTTAAACTATCGCGGTTTTCTACACTCATACTTATAGAATTCGGGACTTCACGCGAAACACATTTACTTACATTTTCACACCGACGTTTCGAGCACGTTGCAGCGCCATGGTCGCGGTTGGACCGTCCGTGGACAGTCCAACCGCGACCCGAATTCTATAAGTATGAGTATAGAGACTAGTCATATGAAAATGAAAACTATAAAATATAGGTACATAACTTGTTTACTCGACTCAATTTGCGTCATCGATTATTTGAAGAACCCTTGAATACAGGCGCCATCGGCGTCTCGTCTACTTAGAAATAGTTCAGTCAATATTTAAGTTTTAAATAATTGTTCACAATCATAATTATGATATCCAATTCCTAGATAATATGATAAACAAATAAGGAAAATCACATAAAATTGTCATTTTTATTTGCATTTTTGTGGTTTTCTTGCCTTAATGGGTACTTACACATTAATCTATGTTTACGTCATTTCTACAGAACATTTCCAACAAAAGAATATTAGAGATAACTAAATAAATAAACCAGTTCCATGGGCCCTTAATAGGCTTTTGGGGCGCAAGCCAATTTTTGCATCTGTCAACAGTGTAGCACAACACTATTGACAGATGCAAAAAATATAAAGAAACTAAACAAGAAGTCGTGAGACGGTGTCACCCAACTGTCTCTCTATGAAAGTGAAAGTTCACTACGATTGACGTTGTCATTTTGATTTTTCAAACTTTGAACAGATGATCCACGTGACCTAGTGACGCAATATAATGCAACAGAGTCACAGACTACGAGTCTCGCCAAGCCCCTCTGCAATCTATTTTATAGAGAGGGGCTAAAATCATAATAGTAAAAAAGAAACAAAGTAGTTATTCTTATAACTATTATAGTTATCATAGATTAACAAGTAAATCCTGACGGATGGAAGATTTAGGTAGGATGCATAATGTGTTCTTCATAGACGAACAAAATTTAGTAGGTATATCTACCTACTTAGGCAACTTCCTAAAAAGTATAGGTATTTTCGCGTCCATATAAACAAAAGAACAAGTTCCACACTTAACAAAAATATTATAAAGTCACTATTTCTAAATGCTGCTCGTCATCATAATTATATCACAAATATCAGTATTATGACCATGCATCACGCTTTTAAAACGTTTTTATACTGTTCATCAACTCCACCCTTGTAGGACAATAGGCGGGCTGTTACATATAAATCAAGGTATTAATGTGATTGCCAGTTGACCTTATTGCCTAACACCGACCACTTAAGAATAATTTAAAGCGAAGATCCTTTCTATCTTATAGACTATAGTAAATTCGATTATTAATACTTGTCTTAAAAAGTTGGAAGCGACTATAATGATAAGCGATTTGATTTACCTATAGCAATAATCAAGAATGTACTAAAATTGTCTTCAAAGTCTGTTTTCTTGTTTCTTTCTAACCAATTACAAGAAAAATCTTACGGAATAATAAAAATCACTGTCGTAATAATGCTTTTGTGGCGAGTAAATAGTCTGCATTTCCAGTTCGAATTCTGATAATCACATGACTGACCAGTGCCATAGCAAATTTAAAAAATAAAATAAAATACGGAGATTTTAGTCGTATACATTCTAATTCTTGAAATGAAATTAAATTCGAGGTCTTCCCCTTAAATGGTGACGGTGCAACCCTTAAAACCACCCAATTATAATACCCTTTTAAAGGGCGCCGCCCAAGCTATTAACTGTTAAACTACTGAGTTATCTATAGTCATTAATGTGTATCGTTGATTAGCAACGCCTCTCTCTTTATAAAAAAATGGATAGTAGCCATGAAATTTTACTGATTAATTACTTTCACTCTGTTTTAACAGGATTATAAATAGTTTTAGCGTGTTCGTGGATACGCAGAGTAGGAGCCATACCTATATTTAATGAGCTAGCCTGTATTTTGGCTGACTTAAAATTTATACATACATACATATAGTCACGCTATATCCCCGAAGGGGTAGACAGAGGCATAGTATCCGCCCACATTTCACCTAATAGTTTTTTGTCCCACGTAATAGATGATGAGCCTATTGCCGTGTTGAAATGGACAGCCGCAGGGCCCGCAGGTCGTCATGACCCGCAGTTGAAAATTTTCAAGCCTTCAACTTGGCTTAACGACTGTCAATTTACTGACAACCGGGTTTCATTTCGAGCTTACCTTCTCAACGCAATGGATCTTTTTGCGAAAGTGTTCCCTTAATCGCCTCTTACGACACCCTCGTGATGTATTGGGGTGGCGACTACAAATTTATATGCAAAAAAAGGGTAAGTACAGGCTATGGTTTTAATTACTTCTGGTAAGTTTACAAATATTTATGCACAAAGGTGAAACCCTGTCGTGGTACCCGTTTAAATAACAAGCAATTAAATTAAATTACGGAAACCCACTGCCTGACTGAGGCTTTCCGAGTCAGGTTGTGTGTCCTTAATGGCTAGACGGGTTGACGCAGAGATTTGTTTTGAGTATTTCCACTCTTCATTACGGTGAAGCTAGTTCAGACATCTTAGATCTCGATAGGACCTCATCACATTCCCCAATTCTCCCGAAGTCTTAAAATGCAATACTAAAATATGGTTTAAAACATGAAGAACATGGGAAAAACTACAGAGAGGCTCAGCGCTCGACCACGGTAAGGTTCTTTAGGGGCGGTCTGCCGCGCACGCTTAGGTGGTGAAATGATCTCCCTGCCTCGTTTTTCCCAAACGCCTATAGTATGGGTTCTTCAAAAGGGATCTAAGATGGTTCTTGCAGAACAGCAACGCGAGTGTAGCGCCTATGGTATTGCAAACATTCATAGGCTACAGTGACCACTTTCCATCCGATATGGGCCCATAAGCTTGTCTGCCACTTTAGTGGTGTAAAAAACCTGTCAAATAATCCCTCTTTTTTCCTCTATATACTTTTGTTACTTCTTAAAGACTGGTGGTAAGCGGTACTGAAATTTCTCCACGATTACTGGAAGACTTTTTTCCCGAGCGCCTCGGTTTCACACGTGGACTTAATTTGTCACCCAAAATGAGGATTGAAATATCATAAAGCCACGTACTACGCAGGGTATGTTTACGTCTAAAGTCTTAGCTTTCTAATAAATCGTTTAATAATTAAATTCTACTAAATATTAAATTAAAGTATGTAGGTACTAACTATTTAATATTATTCTGCATGCGTATTTTGACAAACGATGCCGCCACGAAGAATTTGAGTCGAATAACAAATTAATGGAGTAGAGTTATCACACATTTTTTTTGTTATTTGATACTACTACAACATATTAATATTAATGATAGAATTAATTGAGATGTCAAAACATTAATAGTTTAACGATATTTTTCACTGTTGATAGAATAGTAGCCGTCATAAATATAATATTTGACAGCCAATAGTTAGGCAAAATTATTTAAATCGGCAAACTAGTTCGTAAATGTTTTTTATGTAAATTTATAAGGACTGTACTGTACTTAATCAAACTTCTGTCGCCCACACAATAGTCTGTATCTCTTAAGATTATATTTTGAATTTGGTTAGATTCAACTTATCTATATGAGATGAGGAAACGAACTTATCGGGGAGGAAAGCTATAGGTACCAAATCTAACCGAAACATCGGCGAATTAAGACGTAAGTTCACACCAAAATCTAACCAAGTCTATGAGTGAATGACATGAATCAACCAACTAGTTTGTGTTTCTGATGTCACTTAATCGCTGTAGTTGACAATGAATTGATGAATTTCCATCAGGCGGCGGTATCATTTTGGCGAGCTTAATAATAAAAAAAATTTGTGTAAGTGGGAGAAGGTGAGCTACTCCGACTCATTTTTAGGGTTCCATACCCTATGGGTAAAAAACGGTACCCTATTCATAAAACTTCGCCGTCCATCTGTCTGTTGCTTGTCTGTCTATCCATCACGACGAGGCTGTATCCAGGAACCGTGATAGCTAGGGAGCTGAAATTGTCACAGATGATGTATTGCTGTTGTTGCTAAAACAACAAATACAGGGATTTAAGGGGGCTCCCATACAACAAAACGGAACCCTCCATGCGCGAGTCCGACTCACACTTGGCCGGTTTTTTAATAAAATTAGTTTCATTTTCCACCAACAAATACTTTAATAACTTTAAGCGTGGAGACAATTCTGTATTTTCATTTTTGATGAGAAATAAAAAATGAGTGCCCAGTCCATTATCGGTTGCAAAAAGCGGATTCATTATAGGGCCCGCTCAGCTCGTGGTGAAAACGGGGTCAAACGATACTTGTGCGGTTTTTTTAGTCGCTCATTAGCTAGTGGTGTATTCGGTGCTTTAGGTTAAGGAAATAATAAAATTTTCCTCAATACGTTTTTTATTAATTTTGAATTATTAATAAATCACTTTTATTAAATCCTTCTTAAATTCGTGATAATTCTTTTTATTCTACCACTTTATTTATATTACATAACATTAATACCTAACAACCATTTTATAATATTAAGAAATACAATTCTCTTTGCAGCAAATATGTATCATATCCATACAAAATGGAGAAATAATGTCAAACCAAGAATTTGACCTTTCGCGCGCTTTCGCTAAAACATAACCTATGTTACCCAAGGATAGCGTAGCTTCCCAGTTTCGGAGCCTATTCGATGCAAACAAACTAACAAACAACCAAATCTTTTCTCTTTACAAGTATAGATATAGACTAACGAAAAAAATTAAGGCTGCACTTATTCGGGAGCCCTAAGGTTATTCTTCCGTATTCTTCCAAGGGCGTACTCGGGACTCGCGGCCTTAAGCAGATACTAGGGCACCCGGTGCTTTTACTCAGTAGGAAACCGGCATAGCATGCACAAGGATTGCCACACGTAAAAAAATAACTGCTCTGATTCATCTCAACACCTTTCACTGTTCTATGACACCGACCTAAATTGAGTTATCAACTTTGGTGAAATTCATTGTTTTTAATCTTTTATATCTTTTTGTGCCGATACGTGTTTAATAGTCAATTAGTGATGCTACCTGAGGCGATTTTTATCCCAAGTGGAGCGCTTTGGTCGGCCACCAATGACCCAAGGAAATGCGTTCATGCTGAACAGACCACATTTGTGTGGCCGCAGGGTTAACAGCTAATGAATTGGGATTGTATTTTTATAGATGATTATTGTCGTAAAATTATAAATGAAAGTTCTTGTATCTGAAGAGAAATATATCATATTTATGATACACAGATGTCTAGTTTTGACCGCAGGTAATGTAGGTACTGTTTGAAAACATTTCATACATTTCTGCATTTTAAACTTCGAGTTATTATGTATGTTTTTTGACCAATACATGATAAATGCCAGAGGAATAATATTAATTGTAATTGTAAACCTACGTTTCTTCACTTAGGACCAATGAGCATTGGTATGCTATAAAACGTTATTGCCTTATTAGATTTGTTTTGCGGTGCTTGAAATTAAGTATTGTTGAGATGGGTGCCTGTTAAATTTTATATTATACAGGGTGGAATTTAAAGACCGTGGTTGGCGGTAAAGTACCCCTAATATTGATAATGGCAAGTTTTGCTGAAAGAAAACATTCCTTTATTTTCAAAAGTAAGTAAAATAAAGACCGTGGTTGGAGGTAAAGTACCTCTAATATTGATAATGGCAAGTTTTGCTGAAAGGAAACATTCCTTTATTTTCAAAAGTAAGTAAAACTGCATTTATAGATTTTTAAAAATCAGCTGCTTGAGCCGTGAATGGAACCGAAAGGGTCTTTTCTAAGAAACAATTTCTTTTAATCAATTACGTGAAAGGAAGACCAATTAAAATGTTTTTATTGTAAAGCTTACTCACTATCTACAGAAAAAAAATACAGTCGAATTGAGAACCTCCTCCTTTTATTTGAAGTTGTGATGAGAATATTCGGTCTGGTCACTTAACCAACCAACTTAAAAAATAAATAATAGTTTAAAAAAACGCTTTTATAGAAAATCCAACTTAAAAGTAGAAAATAAGATAGTATGTTGTTCATTATAAATTGTTCCTTATAAAAGGCTTTTACGATTGGCATCATAAAATACACGTTGTTTGATGTTTTTTTTACATCTCCCAGGTTTGATTCCCGACTCAAGCAGGTGATTTTTCAAAAATCTTTAAATGCAGTTCTACATTTTGCAGTTTGAAAATAAAGGAATGTTTCCTTTTAGCAAAACATGCGTTAATCATGTTTTTAAATATTTTACCTCCAACCACGGTCTTTAAATTCCACCTTGTAGGTATATAAGTAGGTAGGAACTGCTGGAATGTTGAGAGTAATGAAATAATATTCTATTCCATCAACATATTTTGTATCTTCGTGTACGAACAATTTCACCGAATGCATGACGAAGCAGAACTGAGAAGGGCCTTGAAATTATTTATTTTTTGTCATACTGATGTATTGCAGTGTGCAATTTTCAGTGCGTTAAGTTAAGATAAATAAAAAGTGCAAAAACAGACATATTAAACGGGTTTCTATTATTTCTTGACCATTCTGACAACTGTTAGGTATTATCTTTTAGTAAAAACCACTTGAAAAGTCGCTTAAAATAAACTTGAATTTTGAGTATCGCGTAAAGACTGTCTTTTATTAATATAAAAGTCACTAGTAACCCAGTAAATATTATGATTTCAATTTGTAAAAAACACAAGAATTTCTTTTTCCGTCTATAAGTTTAATTCACAGAAATTATCGTGTATAATTTTGTAGGCTGGGGCAGTCTTCCAATCATAGGGCAGTGACCACTTATGCAGTAATTGGTCCATTTCGTACCTGATCACTGATCTAAACTGAATGAGATGAAAATCAGTGGTTTGTAATAACAAGGAACCAGGGAAATTAGAATTCCTTTCGTGTAATCCTTTTCGTGATCGATTGGATGTAACTGCCGTTAAGGCCGAAGTATTGCATACTTTACAATTGCATTTTATTAAATAACTATAAGTTCACGACAATTTGCTCGTTACTAGTCTTCAGTCTTCAGTCTCCTTGGGCTCCCATTTTCCGCACTTAGGTCCGCCAGTGGACCCATTGTACGTGAGTGTTGGCTGTCACTCCAGCCACAGCACACGCCTTCGGGTCCTCACACGCTTCCTGGAGTGTTGTGGGGCTGCCAAGTATGTTGACTCTGTATGTAACCAGGCTCTCGCACTCCAAGATTGCGTGAGCTATGGTTTCTTCTTTCAACAGGCACGCTCTGCACAGCGTGCTGTCCGTGACACCTAGGACATTCAAGTGCTTATTCACTGTACAATGACCCGTTATTGTGCCTACCATGGTTCGTAGATCACCTTTATTCTTTTTCACATTTGCTCGTTACTATAATCAGTATAGTGCTATTCCAATTAGATGAAAATACTATGTTATAAACTACATACATAAGGGCAGATATGACCAAAATCGTAGTAAGACTAGTAAAACTAGAGAATACCTCGTAAGTACTTGTTTTAAAGTAAAGTCATCTTCCACTTTACCTACAACTAATAAGCACAACGTAACTATGGTGACCATACTGAACTAGACTACTTCAGTACAAGTTATTCTATAAAATAGTCTTACTGCGATTTTGGTAGAATTCGCCTTATGTAAATTAAGTTACTAAAGACAAATCGAAATGGTAAAGAAATAAGGTACCATTTCGTGCAAATATCCTCATGAATGCTATGCTGACGTCCTACCTACTAAAACTTCACGGCACCCTGCAATAACTGTCTATGAAAGCACCGGGTTAGTCCTTATGTAAACTATTTTTATTTTATTTTTTTTTATTTAATATTTATGCACACAAATAACATGAAATAAGGAAATTACAGCAATAAAGAGAAGATGAGTACCATGGTACTGCTTATTTCTAAAATAGAAATTTCTTCCAGCAGTCCGAAGAGAGGAAAGCTTGAAGAATTACATGAAATATAAGGTAGAAGTGACATAGAAATCGTGATTAAATAAAATGCACACACACAAACTAATCATATAGTACATACTTATACAAATAAATATATCTATATCCATACGTAGATACATATATAAATATATATATTTATATCTATAAATATATAAACCTATCAATCAATGTGAATACATAGAGTAAATATAAAAATGACAAAAATTTTAATGCAGAAGCGATCACAGAATATTGGAGAGGTAGTGCAAACGAACTTTCTTTTTAAACACAGCTATTGTATTGGAATCTCTGATACTAGGTGGAAGAGAATTCCATAGTCTAACTGCTTGGACAGAAAAGGAATGAGTGTAGAAATGGGATTTGTGGGCAGGAAACTTTAGATTGAAGCGTAGATGAGACCTACAAGGAACATCAGGGTCACGCATGAAGGAGAATCGATCCTTGAGGTAGGAAGGTGAAGCAGGATTGTAAAGGATGTTAAAGAGAAGACAAAGTATAAAAGTGTTCCTGCGAAGACGGATAGGGAGCCACTTGAGTTCCCGACAAAGATGAGAAACGTGATCATATTTTTTAAGATTAAATATGAAACGGATACATAAATTTTGAAGTCTCTCAAGCTTATTTACTAGCTCCTCAGTGGCATCTAAATAGCAAGCGTCAGCGTAGTCAATAATGGGCTGAAACTATCTTGAAACCCACCTTAAACTTGAAAGGTATTGTGACTATTTGCGACATAAAAACAATCATCATGATATCTGATTGCAACCCTAAAATAAAAAATACGTTCTTACGTGTTCCAATTTTTTAAATGCTACGGCACACTAAACGAACTTATAATCAAAGATCCGTCGATCTGTGGATTGAACATCGCGACCTAAACGAGAATGTGTAGCGAATGCTGATAATACTGGAAGGAGAGTGTTTATGAATCAACTTGTGTGTTCCCATAAACTTCAAAAATGGTTTTTATGAGGTTGTAGAATGTCGGTGTCAAAACCACGTCAGAACCTTAAAATCAATGACTTTGATTAATTTTGAACCTTTCGTTTTGTTTATTGTTTTAATTTATTAAGTAAATAAATAATACTTTTTAATTATTTAATTTATTTATATTCCAGTAATATGATAGTGCAATGTCAATGTCATATTCAAAAATAAAAAAACAACATCAAACAAAAACTAAAAATTGAATAATAAAATTAACTTAGCACAAAGTAAAAGGTAGTAAATTTAGATTTATCAGATATTATTGAATGTAATACTGAAATGGGCGCCAAGTAAAACTATAGGTTTAGGTAGGTGGGCATTTTTTTTTACACGACCACACTGCAAGTGAGCATGTCCCTGAAGTTTACCATTAATTTTATGGAGAAATGAAAGAAAATTTATAATGTCATGTCGATAGTTAAAATATTTAGTATTTAATGTATCCGAAATACATCAAATTATGTGAATAATTTATTGATAAATATAAAATAATGCTGAATATAATTTTCAATACCCTTGATTTTACTATGTCCCACATTGACCGGCTTAGTTTCGAGTTAAGTTTATTCGTGAATTTCCTTCAGTGGTAAAGGTAATGAAGAATGAATTGAATCGAAATATGATAATATTATCAGAATTAAACATAAAATATCACTACTTTAATAATATAAAGTATCTTTCGTGACATTATATTATTATTATGTCCCACGATTCCGGCCGTGCATGGAATTACACTTTGTAACCGTGATTTGACGGACTTAGTCGCCAAAAAATATACCACTGACTACAAATTTCTTCCCTGGTAACAATACTTCAGACTTCGCCATTTTGTAAAGCAGTCAGGGAATGACCATTTCGACGCATTTCGTGTCGAGTCTTGTTGAGCGTTACCGTGCCGGATTTTTTGTCCGCTTTGTAATTGTGATTTTTACTGGTAAGTTTGGTTTTTTGTTTATAGAAGTATACTAATTATAAACTACAAACGCATTATAAGCTTTTAAAAAAGTTGTTTTTGTGTTTCATCTTTATTTAAGTTTATTTACAAGCAATCTTAGGTCGGCGATTGGAGATACGTTACTTCTATTTTGTTTGGTTACATATACGTGGAATAAAAAAGTTACAAAATGGAAATATAAAGGCGAGTACAAATGCATGCAGGCATGTGTTTACTTATCTTTTTAGTGGATATATATTTTGTGATATCTTGGAACAATAATTATTTTAGTACATTAGTTATTGTCGGCGACTTGAGCTGTGTTTCGACAAAAAAATTTTCATCGCACTCTTATCATGTTCTTCAATTAATTTATAATTTGCAAGTGTCAAGTTGCAATGTTCATATTTTAACTTTGCTGAAGCTTTGCAAGCCATTTTTCGACCACTTCTAATTATCCGATTGAGCTGAAATTTTGCATGCCACATGACAATACAATATAATTATACCATGGAGCTGATCATCAGATCAGCTCCATAGTAATAATAGTAGTTTATGACTACCTTCCTAGGAAAGGTAGTAAGAGGAAGGTTTTTTTAGTTAGTATTGTTTCTTTAGTTACTTTGGATTCAATAGCGTGAGCTATTTAAAACTGCTTAAATCGATTTCTTATTTTTTAGAAGTCTAATTGTTTTTTAAGTTAAATCTGTGATTTCGCTGATTACCAGTATTCTAATTGTAAGAACTTCTAATTACTGAGTGTTGTATTCAATATTTATCTATTTGTTTCATAATAATTTTAGATTGACTACCTTAAGGCAGTCTTTACATAAAATTATTTTTTGGGACTGAACTGAATTAAAAGGCTGAATAGAAATAAAAGGCGTTAATTACAAAAATATAGTTTCAATTTATTTTATAAATTATCGTCCTTCATGGTTTATCCCTTCCTATTTCAGTAATGATTTGCAGCATTTTTTATCAGGGTAAACTAAGCATTACCTTTCCGATTTTGTAACTGAAGCTTTCCATTTTGTAATTGTCTTATGTTTTACTATTACATTTTCTTTAAATTTAATTGATTTTGAAAGTGAATAGCTTATTTTATTTTAACTATCTTCACGCCAAATCCCTTGCGGGGTAGGCAGAAAGAACCGAGCGCCACACGGCACGGTCCATACACACCTCACTTGCTTCTTCAACTTTCATTTTTCTTTTCATGCATGCACGTCGATTCCTACGGCTCTTGACACCACCTTCAACTAACACACGATTAATTTGGTCGTGGTAGGTGTGTCGTGGCCTTCCCCGACTCCTACGTCCATCCACTTTCGCGTTGTATATCTGTTTTGTCATTCTTTCATCTCCCATTCGTTCCACATGCCCGAACCATCGTAGCATGCCCTTCCTTACTTTAACACCGACACTCTCTTTCAGACCAACTCTCTTTCTTACATCTTCATTCCGAACGCGATCTGCGAGCGTTACTCCGCAGATTTTGCGTAGCGCGCGCATCTCGACCGCGTTTATTCTACTTTCATGCGTTTCCTGCCATACCCAACTCTCGCTTCCATACGTTAGCGTAGGTATCAGCACCGCATTGTGTACTGCGAGCTGGGCCTATTGCCCTCAGTTACCCTCTTTTCTACATCAGCGGTGTACCGTCCATCCCTGCTAAATGCACATCCAAGATATACAAACTCATCCACCTGTTCCAGCACTACATCATTTACAGTTATCCTGGCATTCGTTCTGTCCTCTACTCTTTCGAATACCATCACTTTCGTTTTAGTCGCGTTCAAATAGTTAGAATTTAGTTATTTTATTTTAACGTTAGATAGTTAGTTATTTTATTTTACTTTGCGTTAAATTTAAAAAAAAAGAGTTAATCATAAAAAAATAATTAACAACATTAGATGATTGTTACACGATATAAATCGGAAGTTAACTGGACTAAATTACCAAATAGTTACAAAATGGTAACATTTTTACAAAATACTAAAAATATTCGGCTTATCTTATATATTCTGTAATATCATTTTAAAGATTATTATATTTATAACCAAATTAACGAAAATTTTTCATTAAGAATGTACTAATTAATTAATTAATTTTACTTTTAAAAGTTACAAAGTGGATGGTTAAACCACTCTCGTGTCTAAGGAAAGTATTATTTTTTACCAAACTTGTATATTTATAGGGTAACTGTAGCTATTTTAATGCTCTTTCAAGAATAGCTAATCTATATATATAAAAACAAGAACTGACTGACTGACGATCAACGCACAGCCTAAACCGCTGGGTCTAGAACCATGAAATTACTCACAAATGCTCCTTATGTCACGTAGGCGAGCAATAAGAAGGGATTTTTGGAAATTCAACTCCTAAGGGGGTAAACAAGGGTTGCAAAGTTTGTATGGGACAACGTGATTCCTTAGTCCGATCTTCTTTAAATTTGGCATACAACATCTTTAACTGAATTGATAGGTGACGTGTTTTGTATTTTATTGAAATTTGTCTTTTATCATGGTTAAAATGGGGTAGAAAAATTTTTTGGGGGGAATTGCCCCAAAGTTCATATTAGTACTTCTTAGTCGGTACTTTTTAATTTTTTTTGACACATGTTTGACAGCTCAATACGAGTTTTTAAAAAAAATGGTGTCAATTTATGTTAAATGTCAAAAAATCAAATAATTTTATTCAAACTGCTAAGTTTATTGATTTTTGCCCTTCAGTATGCGGAATTGCATTCATATTTTGTAATTTAAAAAATACATTTGTGAGAAGGAAAACCTGTACATGACTGGCTAGGAATTATGAAAGAACAAGTTCTACCTAGGTAAGGTGTACACGGTTCATCCGAATAAGGCGAGAGTATTTATAACAATCTTCGGTTACTTTTTTATTTTATACGGTGATAATACAAACGTTTCGTCAAAAGTTAAAGATGAACATTTAGCGGATGAAAGTACGGGTTGCCTCAGCCTCAAAAGTCTGAAGACCTACATAATCCAGAAATACTTACTAAAAATAAAGAAGTTAAGATTTTTTTTTTATTTTGACGCGGGGAACGCATTTACGCGCCTTCATCACAACTGCGGGGGCAGCTGGGATGGTGTGTGGGACTCCCGGCCCGGTCCGGAATGGACCGTCCTACCCACTAAACCCCGCGGTGTTCCTCCTCACCCTATAGCCGGGCCGAGGGATATCGAAAGATTATTCACGTCGACCCGGCTAGGGGCGCCCGTTAATTCAGGGCTCTTCTCGGGGGAGCCAGATGGGCGACTCCCCAAAGCTCCTTAAGGAGCTTAAAACCACGCCTGCACCGCTCTCGATTGCCCCTCTGCAATAGAGGAGACAGAGAGCGGCTGGCGCAGGCGTGCGCTAATGGGCACCCCCGGAACACGGGAAGGTGCCCACCGCCATGTGACCGTTGGTGGGCGGGGTCCCCCGACCTTACGCCCACGGTCAATAAATATTCGGGGGCGTGTGCAAGCTCCTTGCGACGACGGCGCCCCGAACTGCACGGCGGAGTGGGACCAATTGTCGAGTTGCTCCCACTCCCCCACGCAGTGCGCCTTCCGCTTTGCCGCCATCGAAGCGATGGCGACTCAGCACGCCTGACTGCCGACCATGGCTTGCACCATGACCAGCAGACAGGCCCCTACCGGTGCTGTACGGAGCGGCCGCACGGACGGAACGGCCGCACAGGCGGAACGGCCGCACAGACGGAACCACCATACATGCGGCAGCCCGCACACACGCAGCAGTCTCTGGCAAACTGCCGCGGCACGAAACTGCCGCACAGGTGGACTGCCGTACAGGCGGAAACAGCCGCACAGGCGGAACAGCCGCACATGCGGCCGCTGCCGCACAGCAAACTTGCTTCAACCGACCGCAGCCGGGAGCGAACCTCCACACTGTCGCGACCGGGCTTCCACCGGGTATCCGGGAGCTGTCGCAACACCACGGGCCTTGAAGGCCCGCCATACCACGACCCCCTCGTGCAATGCGGTCAACTCGGTCCCAATGCTTCCACCGGCCAGAAAGCCGGGAGCACTGGGGCGTCCGCCAAGGTGTGTTGCGGTGCAGAGACGCCGCAACACCGTAGGCCTAGCAGGCCCACCCAACTGCGACCCCCTCGCCATGGGGTCAGCTTGCCGGGATATTGGTACATCGACTAATGGGGGCAGCACGCCGCACCCATTAGCCGATGTTCCAGGGTGCACCGTCTTAGTCCAGTTGCCACTCCCCCCGGGCATATAGCCCAAAGGGATAGAAAACCGGACCAAGCTCACTAGGAGGTTTCCCGACCTAGCACCCCAAAGAAGTTAAGATATCAACTCCTAATCAAATGCAGAGATTGCTCTTTATACCAATTAACAAAGACATTAGGTATTTATTTATTTTTTTAATTTATTAATTTATTAAATGGTATTATTTTTTGCAAAAATATAGATTTACTCTCAATACCTACGTAACGTATGTTTTTATTTATTTAGTCAGAATTATATCTATACATATAAAAACAGTACTGTAAAGTGCGAGCGGGCTGGCCACAGAAGACGACAGACGATGGCAGATGGATCAAACGAGTTCTAAAGCGGGCATCGCGACTTTGTCCACCCGCCAGATGGATCGAGGATCTAGAAGAGGTCGCAGGCTGGATCCGAAAGGCGCAGGACGTAAATTAGGAGGCCTACGTCCAGGAGCGTGCATGCTGATTTGATTTATATAAAAACAAAAACTGACTTAAATTCTGATCGAGATCTAGAACCTTGAAATTAGATTAATGGCATAGGTGCGTAGAAAGAAACGATTTTTAGGGTTCGTGCCCTTAAACGGGGTCCTGTTTATTCACAAGACTTCGGTGTCCGTATGTCTGTCTATCTGTCCGAAATGAAACTGTATCTCAGGAATCGTGATAGCTAGAGAGCTGAAATTTTCAGATGATATATTCTGTAGCCACTATGACAACTAATACTAACGTCAGAAAAGGGTGAGGGGGGGGATTAAGGGGGATTATTTTTTGGTACGGAACCTTCTGTGCGCGAGTCCGCTTCGCACTTGTCCGATTTTTATACCACTAAGATGGCAGAGAAGCTTACGGTCCACCTGATAGTTGGTTACTGTAATTCGCATATTGAACGTTTGCAACACCAGTGGCGCTGCTGCATTTCAACCCATATTTCCCTTGGCACTACCGCTTGGCACCCAGTAGAGTCACGGGAAAGTAAATTATCCCGTAACCCTACTGATAGTGCTTTGAATTAGGTTCGTTTAAAATAACCATTATAATGAAAATCATATTAGTGCCAAAATAATACAACGGGAGTATGTACACGCGACAGAAAACCACGCGAAAAGAATAGAAGTGACGGGGAACCTTTTTATTTCTTTCTCTCTTACGCAAACGAAGTTGCGCGGGTCAGCTAGTTATTCTATAAATTTTGTTATGCATTACCAATTTTTTTTATTATTTCATTCCATTTTGTAACCTGAACGCGTTTTTAAAAAAATGCCCAGGTATTATTAATCTCTCATAGAAATATTGGCACTGACTTCATTATTACAATCAATAATATCTGATAAATCTAAATTTACTACCTATTACTTTGTGCTAAGTTAATTTTATTTTTCAATTTTTAGTTTTTGTTTGAAGGCGGTTTTTTTTTGTTAATTTTTTTTTTTAAATATTTTTAGTGACAGGTAGACTGAAATTATATCAGTCTAGGGGTAATGTCCTCCCCAATACAAATTAATCAAGCCCAAACACAAGGTACCTGCTGTAAATCGTTAAGGAATTCCCTCGATTCGAGGGATTTCTTCGATTTCTCCAGGATCCCAGCATCAGATTCTGACTTCCTGTATATGGGACCACATGGGAAGCGCCAGCTTTCAAATAAAAAAAGAATTTTCAAAATCGGTTAACTTTTTCAAGCGATTTGCCGGTAACAAACATAAAAAAAAAATACAGACGAATTGAGAACCTCCTCCTTTTTCGGAAGTCTGTTAAATAGTCCGATGACACATTATGTTTAAATTCCGATCAGGTAGGTACCTACCTATACCTAATTTCTGAAACTATTTTAATTATTATCGTATTCTCTCATCTATCAGACTTTTAATTAATTGGTGTTAAAAGGTACGTATTTCCAAATGTACAAATGGTTTTCATTCTAAAATATTTTGTATTCTCACCAATTTAACAAAATTTCGTATCGTGTCGATAGTACCATTAACAACATTTCAATGTCCAGTGCAAATTACTTATTATGCGTGAATTATTAAAATATGTTAATTTAATAGTTGCCCAGTAGTTGACTATTAATCGTTAATACCCCATTGTTATTATTAATATACATTATTATTAAAAGCCTTTCCGATTTACTAACTGTAAATTTTCAAAAAAAATAACGGCTTGCACGCACATTGCAGTGTTCCGTAGTTTTTAAATAGATTTTTAAAATATTTTACATTTCCTTTGATTATATAATGTCTTTATATGTATGTACATTTCATGTATGTACATTTCATGTTTATCGATTTTTTTGACGTCTGGAAATCCTCTTACGTGTCATTTTGGACTCCTACCGGCAAAAAAATCTCGTGTTGCCTTGCCATCTGTTTAAGGTCGAGAGCTTCGTATGCCCCTTGGGGAGCGAAGACACCGAAACTTTAACGAAACTTACAACGGGTTCTTCAAGCAGAGCTTGATGTAACCCATAGATGGGTGACCATTGACCATCCATGCTTTGGAAGACTCGTAAAGCCGTTGGTCCTGGTTGCCAGTAAAATGGCAGTTTTTTTGACGTTAAACAAAGTTGAAGGGGCGGCTTGAGCCAGTCCATATCAACAAGGCAATATGGCTCACCACCTACGTGGGACAATTTCTAAAAAAAGGTGAAATGTGGGCATAAAATATGCCTCTGCCTACCCCTTCGGGGATGTAAGTGTGATCATTTGTTTGTATGCTTACACAAAAAGCCTATGTCCAAACTCCCTTACGCATTCCTTGGCCTCCTTGCCCCAGTTCCCCAGGCAATTTGGCTGGCGGCGACAATGCTGATGCAAGATGCATTCCAAATAAGGCACCTCCCGTTTTTCCAGGGGATCAAAGTCAGCCCATTAGGTCTTTTACCGTCTTGAGGACCACTGTCAGAAATCTTACGGACTGTGAGAGTGGCCCCCAATCGCTAGATGCGCCACGGTTTTCCATCAGTGCTACGTCAATTTGGCGAGCTTAATATAAAAAAAAGTTACCTAAGTAGGTACTGGTATACACTGTCGTATTTCGATCACTCGCCAAGCAGCCGAAATAGCTCAGTTGGGAGAGCGTTAGACTGAAGATCTAAAGGTCCCCGGTTCAATCCCGGGTTTCGGCAGAAACTTCTTTTTGATTTTTTAGCTATTAATTTTTACACAATATAGGTATAATTTATACCATTAGTGACTATAGGAGTTGGTATTGTAACATACATATAGCCACGCATTTATCCCCAAAGGGGTAGGCAGAGGCATAGTTACGCTCACATTTACATTTTTTTCCTCTTGGTTTTATGTCTCACGCAATAGGTGGTTAGCCTATTGCCAGAGTTTATATTTTCCTATGATATTGCAGCGTTGAAATTGACAGGCGCAGGTCGTCACGACCCGCAGTTGAAATTTTGCAAGCCGCCCCCGCCCAATGGCCTCCAAGTATTGTGACTCTGGTAAATAAATAAAAGTAAATTTTAATATTGATCGATGATTACGAGTACAGTTAGGTATTTGTTAAAGATTGATAACAAGTTTAGTATAAATACCTATTACATACAAGACATAATATACAACCAATTGTTTTGTTAAAGTATTGCGCAATATACCTAATAAGATGTAATTGATTGTATTTAAACAATAACTCAACGTAACTTTACCCACCATTAGATCTAACAGCTATTCCTGTGGTTGTAAGTTATGAATATTTGTTACCTACAAAGTTAGAGTTATGTTAAATGAATTATTATTAAGTATATATAAAAATCAATGCCACTTTTCATTGTAATTTTATAACTCAAGATCGGGCTCACCTATCCAAACCAAATGTTTAGGCTTTGTTCGGACTATTTAGTAGATGGTTTATGAGAAGTTTGCACAAAATCGGTCGAGCGATTCTTCATTTATCACACAAACGAAATTGCGCAGGTCAGCTAGTAGGTTGTATATAATGGAGATAAACATTGGAGTTACTTATAGACTCTACCGCCTACAATACGTCTAATGATAAACATCAACCTAAATGTTGCTTAGAAGAAAATATCTCCTCCAACTTGTAGACAGGGGTTCCAACTTTTAATTGTGACAGGTTGTTGAAGACATGAGACCATAGGGCGGCTTGTAATTTTTTTACAGTGGGTCGTCTCAACCTGCGCTTGGGTCGACAGTAAGTGCATAGTGCCTCTTTAGTGTTACAAATCTCCATAGGCTACGATAAGCATTTCCCATCAGGTGGGCCGTAAGCTTATCTGCCACCTCATCCGTATAAAAAAAATCTCTTTTAGTCGTAGTCGAATCTAGTTAGAATTTTATTTATTTATGCAAATGCGTACACTGAAAGCTTCAGAGTTTACAGTGGTCATAAACATTTTGTGATACCTGAACATACAATCTTGCAGCCCATAGGTATGAGAAGAGTATTGAATACGTAATACCTATTTGGCATTGTAAATAAACATAGCACACGACGATTTATGTGATCATTGTCTATGTACTTAATACATGTTTACGGTGCAATATGAAAATACTAAGAATAGTTGGAATAAAATCCGACAGAATCTGACACTTGAGATGTATTCTGCAGCCTTGACTTCAATGTCAGGGTCTTGTGTGGTAAGGATGCAGAGAATATTATAATAATTATAGGTTAAGTTAATAAGTAATCATCGCATACTCACTTCCATGTTCTGATTGATTTGTTGAAGGATTCCTAGCGATTAAAGCAGTTTTAGTGGAATTACGATTCCACTAAAACTGCTATAATATTCGTTTTTATAACCCTTTAAATGTACCTATTTACGAAGTAAATAATTTAACGGTAAGAAATTTTAAATAGGTACAGGATTGTTTTAAGTCATCATTCATTATTTCTTATCGTTCGTCGTCTCATTAACTTTTAAAAAATCTTATCCAAATTCTTTAGTCGTAATATGCTCATAGTAACAATATCACGAATGGCAAACCAAGAAACTTAACAACAATTTAATATCGGTAAAGTCAGATTTTCGAAAATGTTGAAGACCTCTTTTTTTGTTTTTGTTTAACGTGAGGGAAAATCCTCATGGATGTTATGCTGGACTCCTACCGACTAAAAACCTCACGTAACGCCCAACAGCCTATGGTTGGGAGCCCCGGGTAAGCCCTCGGAAGAAGGTCCCAGGAATGTTGAAGACCTCTTCAATTAATTTTAGTGTTTTTTTATTGACTACAGGCTCGCGTTTGACCTCTATTTAACCTGTTGGTGAGTGATGATGAGGTCGAAGATAGAGCACGCTTGCCTAGAAGTAACCAGTTCAGTCTAGACTTGAAGTCTCCCAGGTTATATAATATAAGCTTTTAGGAAACACAGCCCAGACAGTGCATACCACTCTTTATCAGATTAAGAACGTATAGCCAAAACAGTGACATTTCCACCATGTATCGGTAGCGCATCGCCGCGCCGCCGTACGTCTAGTCGTTTGAAAGAAGAAAGAAGAAATTCCTCCAAAAAGTCTTCCATCATGGAAGGGTTTTGGTGAAATTTCTTCTAGCCGATTAAAATTGTGTTGCGAAAAAAATCTTTTAACGTTTAGTCCGTAACACTATTAATCTCGACTGTACGAACGGCTCATAAATTCACACATCTTTCCTTCCACATATATGGAGGTGCAGATAAGTACAGTCCAGTGCATAAATGAATCAAAGAGCTAAATACTCGGTTATTACGCCATCTGCCGGCCATTCGTCGGATATCCATTATAGCTGGCGCGAACTCTGCTATTAAAGTTATAAAACGTAAGTAATGTAATTTATTGATTTATTGATCAAGTAGGTGTAGAAAAATACGCGGTTTTATCTGTTTTAGATCTTTATTCAAAAGGTGACGGAAGTCTTTATTACTACGATCTCTCATACAGCAAACAATATTATACATTTATCCATCGTTCGTAGGACCATGCTTATCATTTCCTAAGTTATATTTTTTAAAGAACATTAGCTTTATCTCTCATATTAATCCATGTCCAGACGTAGCTAAATTGCTTGAAACAAAAGTGCGTTTACATCGGTAGAGTAAAGGCCAGGATCGAACTCAGGCTGTAACCATGAACAAATTTGGTTGAAATTTAGATAGTTATACAGCTAGTTGACACCTTAGCATACCTTACACACGGTCTTTTTTTCTCCGGAAACAAACTCCTGTGAGAAACCGGTACGGGAAAACACTCACAACACAACACATTGGACAGTATTGAATATAAGTAATGCATATATTATACATACAAAAAAAAAAAAAAATTAGGGAGATTAGCCTCAAGATGTCTTCCGGTTGTCAAAGCGATGATAGATTGCGCAAGAGCAACATACAATACAATATAGATGCGCCGTGTGTGAGCAGATGCATCTACAGGGTGGTGGGTACTTATGCCACTAGAGTGCGGAAGTAGCACGTGCGCAGGAGTGCTATTGTGAAGAGTGTGTAATGTACAGGAATCAAACGCTAAGTGCACATGCAGTATTGAAGACCATAAAGAATGGATATAGATTTTCTTTTGTATGACTATGTAGGACCAACAAAAGTACTGGCAGAGTGTGAATTTGTGGTTCATCTCTGAGACCGCTTTCTCAGCATTTCATCGGTACAACGAGCGGGCGCCGGGTCCATAGCGTGGTACAGCGGGGAATACTGTGTTGGAGCTTGGGATTTGCGACCCATTTGAGTAGGTTTAGCGTGTACTGTTTAGTATATGTATAGGCCTAAATGTTATGAGTTTTAATTTAAATCTACGCGGTACAAATAACAGACTGCTGACTTCAGAACCAGAAAAATTAGAACTGCAATAATAATTATCATATTTATCCACCATATTATTCATAATGTTGGAATGCCCTTGGGCTATACCTACCCAAGTTCCCTGACTAGGTACTGACAACCAAGCGCGGTGTGGTTTTAATCGGTTTGAGCTCTGCAGTTCTGATGACGTAATTCCCGAAGGAGGTTCCACTCGTAAAAGGCTCTTTAAAACTACTAAGACTAAAACTGTTTCTTCCTGTCAATCGACATATTGCTGACAAGATGTAAATACATCAACTAATGGGAAAATTACAAAGTTCCCAACAGTATTATATTATTTTATTAACAACCTTCTAATTAAAACCCAAACCCATGTCCGGCTTCCTAAACTACTCAAACTCGATCAAATCTGAGAAAAAAAAACAAAAAATATACCAGAAACTCTCACGTTAAAAATAATCCGATACGCGTACGTACAAGAAGTAAAATAATTACGCGCGATCATCGGCCATTAAACGCCGTAAATTACGCTGGTAACGTAATACGCCCATACTAATTATTACGCGCGGTGTGTAATTGAAGCGCCTTAAATATAATAATAAATTTACCTACTTGTAGTGGTCAATTATTGTTAAGGAGACGTTCCTATGTTGTGGTTAAAGAGTAAAACTGTGCTTTAAGATGTGTTTCTTATAATAAAGAGAAAGATTTTCCATTAATCATGCGTTTATAATTGTTGCTAGTGTACTGCACATCCTCTATGGGACCTGGAAGCGAGAGCCCTTTTGTCACTAATTAGATGGTGCAAGGAGGCGCTGGAGCGGGGCCAAGGGCCTGTGTCTCGAGAAATCGAGGCCCAGCGGTCCCTGCTCCACCAGGAAACTGTGGTGATATGGAAGGTGCGACTTGAGCAACCAAAGGGGGGATTCGCCACAATCGCGCCGTCAGACCGGTCATGGACGTGTGGCTGGAGAGGAGACATGGTGCTCTCTCCTACCGGTTGTCACAGATACATACCGGGCACGGTAGCTTCGGTAAGTATTAACAGGTAAGTATTATTAGTGGCGAGGATACCGGGAAGTCAGCACTGCGAGGACCGCAGCGATGACACAGCGCTCCACTCAGGTCCTCGTGGTAGGTCTGGACGTGGACACTCTCTCGCTGTAAGAGTGGGAGTAAGTGGGACTGCGCCGCCTCTTTCTGCGAGCAGGTCATGCTCGTGAAAGAGACGGCGCGCCGTCAAAGAGACGGGGCTTGAGCGGGAGAGAACTCTCCCACCCGAGTTCCACAGTCGGCAGCTTCGTCGGGGGCGAAGATAATGTATTTTACCCGAGTTATGAATTTGATAATTTTGAAATTATCAACAAGAAATATTTATTATTTTAGAAGGATTTAAATTTCGTGGGTGAGCCATTTAATAATAAAATTATATTAATCAAATTAATAAATTTTGGTAAGAGATTCACATCAAATCGATGTATTCTATGCACGTCATAATAAAGATAAAAGATTACAATCAATGAAAGTGTCCGAAATTGATGTTAAGAAATTCTGATGCATATTGTTGATATACTGAAGAATTTAATCAATCAGCAATTTAGATTAATATCAATATTATATAATTGTTTTTAAACAAATTCGACGTCAACTTAGGTCACGCTAACGACGCGTTGATGTCTTTTTTTACCCGAGGGAAAATCCTCATGGATGCTCCTACGGACTAAAAACCTCGCGTATTATATATAACAGCCTACGGTTGGGAGCCACGGGTAAGCCCTCGGAAGGATACCCCAGGACCGCGTTGATGATTAAAAGCGTCGCTAACTTAACCCTTTGCCACCTAACGTGTATTCTAGTAGATCAAAACTACATTATATTTTTCAATTGTTTTTATTCAAATTGTTTTAATAAACTCTTCAAATTAAGACTTTTACTTTTTACTATCGTTATTAAAAGTTGACTTACAAATATTAATTTAGCAATTACAATCAATGGAAAAAATACACAGAGTCACAGGCTTGTGGCACGCGTAGTACCTAACGGAAATATTTGAAAAAATATATCGAATGGAGTCGCTGTGACCGACGTTAGGTGGATAAGGGTTAAGTAAGTTATTTGAAGTTTTCCTTTTCCGTCGCAGCAAGTGTGAATGAATGTATGCGAATATCATTCTTTGTGACATGAGTCGTATGAACTCAATTTTAGAGGAATTTTGGGAGAGGTCTACGTAGGTAAAAAAAAAAAGAAAAGTTGAGCAGTGGACTGCCATAGGCTGATTTGATTTTAAACTCAAAAAATTAATGATATCTAAACCCTTAAGTAAATTTTCAATCGTTTGATGTTAGAACTAATCGCAACTTCAGATAATGATGTTAATAAATATTTGTGGACATTCTCACACAACATCATCTAGCCCAAATTAAGCTAATATAAGCTTGTGCTATGGGATCTAGACGACTGATAAACATACTTATATATTTCTAAATACACGTTACGGCCTGGCCACGGGGCAGTCGCCATGGCGAAAATTTGTGCGGCGCGACCGGCGAAGCGTCTTGCGACTCAAACAAATGAATAGAAATGTACTGAGCATGCCACGCGGCACGGCGACCGGCGATGCGACCGGCGAAATGTACCGAGCGAACGACACGGCGACTGGCGGTGCGGCGAGCGAGTGAAACAAATGCATGAATCAGTACGGCGCGAGCCACGGCGTCGGGCGGCAGTCGCGGCGACTAGGCCAGTGATCAAATTACGGCCTGGCCACGGGGCAGTCGCCATGGCGAAAATTTGTGCGGCGCGACCGGCGAAGCGTCTTGCGACTCAAACAAATGAATAGAAATGTACTGAGCATGCCACGCGGCACGGCGACCGGCGAAATGTACCGAGCGAACGACACGGCGACTGGCGGTGCGGCGAGCGAGTGAAACAAATGCATGAATCAGTACGGAGGGAGCCACGGCGTCGGGCGGCAGTCGCGGCGACTAGGCCAGTGATCAAATGACTGGTCGCGGCGGCGAACGCCACTACCCCGTGGCCTGCAAACGATGCCGCACGATTAGTCGCCTCCGCCGCCGCCGCCGCCGCCACCGCCGATCCCCGTGGCCAGGCCGTTACTGGTCGCGGCGGCGAACGCGACTACCCCGTGGCCTGCAAACGATGCCGCACGATTAGTCGCCTCCGCCGCCGCCGCCGCCGCCGCCGCCGCCACCACCGCCGATCCCCGTGGCCAGGCCGTTAGACCATATATCACTGGTTAGATGATCTAAGAAATACACACATAATTATTATAGATAAATTACACCCCGACACATAAAAAATCAATGTGCTCATCACACAAACAGATTTGTCCTGGGTGGGAATCGAACCCACTACCTCCGAATCCGTAGTCAGGCACACTAACCACTGGACCACGACGCTGGTCATGTGTACCCAGTTACATATTTTGCTGAAAATAAGCACAAAAACTACATTACGCAGTCATTAGAAAATGGACGTGAAGGCAGATATAAGGCAATAAGGTGGGCATCGTGACTGTAGCATTGAAGCCCTAGCAGCTGTGTTCTATGTTTACTGTGGTATTAAAAATCATATTATTCTCTCAGCATCATTTTTATCTAAAACTAAGCTTGCTGTGGAATCTAGACGACAGATAGACAAACGACGACTGATAGGTAAGTTTCCAACAATCTATACTAATATAATAAAGAGGAAAGATTTGATTTTTTGTTGGTTTGTTTGCATCAAATCGGGTCCGAAACTACTTAAACGATTTGAAAAATTCTTTCACTGTGTGGAAGCTACACTATCCGCGGTGAACATAGGCTATATTTTATTCCCGTATTCCCATGGGAATGGGAGCTACGCGGGTGAAACCGCGTAACGTCCGCTAGTTATTGATAAGTTACGTGCAGAGAGATCAACATGTTCATCATTTTATTACGTGTATAAATCTCTTATGGACGCCATGCCGGACTCTTACCGACTAAAACCGTACATCATACAAAGAGATTATCCTTGACTACCGGACATCACGCGGTTTCACCCGCGTAGCTCCCATTCCCGTGGAAATACGGGAATAAAATATAGCGTATGTTCACCGGGAAGAGTGTAGCTTCCCAACAGTTGAAGAATTTTTCAAATCGGTCCAGTAGCTTCGGAGCCTATTCGATGCAAACAAACTAACCATAAAATCTTTCCTCTTTATAATATTAGTATAGATGAGAAATGAACCCACGACCCCCGGCTTCATAATCAGGCTCTCTAACAGAAGACCATGAAACCAGTCATAACGATATCTCGAGATAAGCATAGAATATCAGAAAACAGGCTGCAACCAGTTGTTTTCAACTTTTGGCTGACAACGGAAAATAATAATAAATTTCATAATCAGTCACTAATCTCGGTCGATAATAATTAAACAAAACAATCTAATCTAACATCACAACGATTATTTGTTTATGGACGGATCTTCACTTTGTATACAAAATCTTCAATGAGGTTAATATATTGATACTAGCCTAGCTAGCCAGCGGCTAGATGTCTTTTCAGCTGATAAATGATTAGTAATTTTTTATCCGAAATGTATCTCTTCAGAAACAATCTGTATTACGACGTTGTTGTTTTTATTTTTAACTAGCTGTTACCCGCGACTTCGTTCGCGTGGAAATTATGTTTTAAGCAAAATTTTAACTGTATTCTATCGAATCGAGCCTCTAGGATAAGTCGTAACCAAAATGTGGCGACAAATTTAGGACATCCTCCAACTTACCCGGGAAGCTATGCGCTAGATGGATTGTTTTTAACGTGAGGAAAATCCCACATGAATGTACATACTATGACTCCTACTGACTAAAAAACACGCGTATCCTAGCTAACAGCCTACGGTTGGGAGCCCCGGGTAAGCCCTCTAAAGGATACCCCAGGACTGCGCTAGATGGATAAGTATAGACCTCATTAGTGGGTCCAAGACCGGTATGACGTACGTGTTTATTAATTGGCCCCTTTTATAATAAAAAGAGTAAGTACTATGGTGAACCGCGAATACGAAACGTTTGTTAGATTTGAGCCACATACTGAAAACTTTAAGTATAACCGGAAAATTTGAGACACTAACGCTAACGGTAGCCAGCAAATGGCAGTCGTTAAACCAAGTTGAAGGCCTTATAGACTTAAAAAATTCATAAGTAGGCAGTACCTACGCCTGTCCATTTCGTCACGGCAATACGGCTCACCACCTATTACGTTACGTGGGACGAATTATAAAAAGGTGAAATGTAAGCGTATAATATGCCTCAGTAGTAGTATGCCGTCGTATGCATGTATTGTGTTTAAGGTGATTTAATTTATGTACCTATGTCACTGTAGCCAAAGCTCAACATGTTCCAGTAAAGTTGTATTTTTAAGAATGTTCATTATAAACTAAGTTTGTAACTTTGCTCTCAGAAGCAAAAATACAGAGGGAATCATGGCTAGTAACGCAGGAGCCAGCGACGAACACTTATTTGTGTAAGAAGCAACTTAACCGTAGGTCGACAGCCGCAGTGTTGTTGAAAGACCCTGCAAAGCATTTGCTATAAGAAAGCATATGCCGACACAACCCGTAGACATTTCTGCCTCAATAGTATTGCATTGAGTTAATTGAAGACTGGTTCTGTTTTACAACTTCAATACATGACCAACCTTCCCGGGGCACTGGAAGTTCATTCGTTGTGAAAGATCCCTCTTGCTAAGAAAAAAGTTGATTCACAAATCTAAGACTGCCGTTGGGTGCCGGGTGCCGTATACAATTGATGTGCTACATGTGACCTACAACGAATGAGTTCCTCGAAGCTGGATAACCATCACCAAAGGACTCTGGCTCTACTTGTGTCCTGATAAGCCTCTATGCTAAACTTCTGACGATAATAATGAAGATTGTTTCAAGGAAGCATTCACCTTGGGCATTGGTGCTCGGATCACTGCTTGAAACATTTGTTCCAATTACCAATCAAGTGTTCGTTCCAGCACATATGCTGTAGGGTCCACGACTTAAGCTGTTTTCCTGTACGTTAGTAATTGCCTCCTAGAGCACGTGTCTATTATCACTGTTAGACGCCACCCCACAAAGAAACGTTTCTGTGATAAAAATAATAACCCATAGCTTAAGAATTTGTGAGTCACTATCCCAGTTCACAACATCTAATGTTGTAGGCGCAATGATGTGCATTTTCATGCTCTTTTAAAAAAAGTTGTTCGAAAGAGAAACGATTTTTGCATTGCTAGATTCTGGCGAAGAGTCTTTTCACTGCATGCGAGTGGTACCTGGGCCCGTTTTATTTATGATCGAAAGGAGAGGGTGGAGTTATAAGTTGAAGAGCTCTTTACCTCACCTTGGTAAATTCGGTCTTTTAATTGAATTTAAGTCTTACGGACTGTGAAAGTGGCCCCCAATCGCTAGATGCACCACGCCTTTCCATCAGTGGTGACTTCAATTTGGCGAGCTTAATATAAAAAAAAAAAAAAAATATTGTTCTACTCTGCACCAGTGGTTCAATGCTGTCAGTTACCTCAGGACCGTCTTTATTGTGAATATCACATCGCTGCATGTACAGACGGAGTGTAAGCACTGCTGGGAGTTATCCAAAAATTGAGAGCAGTATTCTTAATAACGAATCTGCGCCATGTACAGGAGACTCTGTCTTGTGCGTCATGAATAATTGGCAGCCTTTTTTTACTTATTCAAGATTTCTAGTTTCTTTGGGACCGGCCCAACACAGTTTTCAATGCAGATGTTATTGTTACACCACGCACATCTATCAATACCAAGCTGTTATTACTGTTGTTACCAATGAACTGTATTCTTTTAAAGTATTATTATGTCATTAAATTCATATATTATATAAATTTTTAATGAATTAATAAACAAACAAACAGAGAGGTTGAGTATGCCTTTCATTGGTATCAAAGTTGGCTAAGGAAGGCCAAGTGCCAGCACTGCGAGGAGCGTAGCGTAGAACACAGCGTTCCACACATTGGTGGAGTGCAAGACGTGGGCACAATAGCGCCAGGCCCTCGTGGCAGTTCTGGACGTCGACACTCTCTCGCTGGAGACCATGCATGATCTCCAGCGGGAGTAAGTGGGACTGCACTGTCTCTTTCTGCGAGCAGGTCATGCTTGTGAAAGAGGCTGCGGGGAGGGGGTGGGAGAGAACCCTCCCACCCGAGTTCCGCAATCGGCGGCGACATGTCTTCGCCTAAGACTATCGGCCTACATGAACGGGGGCCTGACGTCGATGAGGAGGCCGCTCACCGTCCTTACAAAAGCAGGCCCTTGACGACAGCGTGACGCGAGGGATTCACGCCCTCCCCCCCTCCCCCCCCTAAGAAGAGAATTATTTGATTTTCAAACATTTACTGAATATAATGCCAGTTTGATCGACGGCCTCGTCACGCTTCACTTGTAGAACTTGGGATTGTAAGATTAGGGGGAAAAAAGGGGGCGGGCAGGTCATTCCAAGTTTTTAATTTTACACAAAAACGATCTTTTGAATCGCTCAGAGGCGATTAAGGTAACACTTTCGCAAAACCAAAGTCTTTCCAGTTGCCACACGGGCCTGTACTTTAGTAGCATGATTTTTTTTTAGGTTAGGAAAATCCTACATGGATGATATGCCGGACTCCTATCGACTAAAAACCACACGTTCCCTGCCTGATGCCTACGATTGGGAGCCCCGGGGAAACCCTCAAAAGGTTAACCCTAGGATGGATCGGTACGTAATCCATTGCATAGAGAAGAAGAAGGCGAAGTGAAACCCGGTTGTCAGTAAAATGACAATCGTTAAGTCAAACTGAAGGCCTATGGGCGGTTTGAAAAAAATATTCATTTCAGCACGGCGATAGGCTCACCACCTTTTACGTGGGACGTAAAACTATGCCTCTGCCTACCCCTTTGGGGATAACGGCGTGACTATAATATTATGTATGCTACTAAATAAGATCTAGACGCTTTTGTGTTTTTACTCCCACATTTTTTGTGTTCCACAGAATTCAATTGTTCTCTGTCAAACCCCTAGACTTAGTAGCGTGATAATAATAATCGTGAAGCTTATAAAAACCTATCCTATTTAGATTTACACTCACATTCAAAGAAACCCTTACAATTGAAATTTTCAAAATATCTGATTCTTAAAAGTGTTATAACTTTTTTATTTATTAACCGATTGACATGAAATAAACGCTAAGTGTTAAGTGGAGCAAATTTCAACACAATAAAAAAAACCGCATTGCAATCGGTTAAGCGGTTACTGAGATTAACGTGCACAAACGTACAGACAAACAGACATACAGACATACAGACATACAGACAAACAGACAAAAATGCTAAAAATCCTTGTTTTGGGTTCTATTGCGTTCATAAAGCCCCCCTATAATAATTTTTCTTATTTATCTTCCATGTACAGACAGCGACCTTTTACGATTTTATTATATGTATTGATTGATGATATAATATATTTAATGGTATTTCAGTTTAATACAGCACTAGGTATGTTATATTTATTTATTTAATTTTCATGACACTTGAATCATTACGTGAAGAATTCCTATGCTTTACATCGGGATTGTAAACTTGTGAAGTCTTCTTATAGAATTACTGCATTAAAATTATGAACAAACAACAGACCTCCTAAACATGGCTATCAGATGGTGATTAACATGTTATGGCCTACATTTTTAATCATTATTGGTGGCAAACCAACAAGCGGCCCACTTGATAGTATTCAGTAACACTAAATTTTAGTAACACAAGCTGATTCTTCGGTTCATTTGCATTTTGATCTCCTGGCAACTACAATTCAATCTTCTCGTAAAATATGTTGTCACGAAATTAGTAAAATGATGCGGCCACCTATTTTTGACCACAAATCTACGTGTGGGCGTGCCGGCGCCAATGCTCCTAACAACTTATATTGTATGCTAATTACCCAAGATTTCGAATAATAATGATTGAAAAAATAAATTTGTAAAGCCGCTCATACGGGACCGCAACTGGTTCGTCATAATAAACACTGTCTCATTTTATTATTATTACAACTATACTGTACCGGTTTTGACGAATTTCAAATAGCCTATTGAATATTCAGGGAAGCACCGTTGTATACCTACGTAAATACAAATTATGCAATTAATACAGATGTCATATTATAACTACTTGATACACACAAAAGAATAGCTAGTTTCGAAATTTCAGTACCTGAATGCTCCGTGATTTTTGTTACACAAGTAAGTAGATATATTGTCTTGTTCCATGAATAGATATTTTAATGATACTTTAATAATGATCTTGGTTATTTTAGAATCACAGCAAAATTTAAATGAATGAGGTTACGAGCTGGTTTAGCGTGTGATAGTTTTGTAAAGGTTAATATCTGGAAAACCGCGTCTTAAGTGCGTACTTACTACTTACCCAATTCAAGAAGTCTACGTCTAGCAGTGGCCTGTAATAGACTAATTTGCTAATTGAATTTCGAGAACTCTCAATAAGTAAGCATCATTCGAAGTGGTAACTAACCATATCGAATGATGCTGAAATATCTAATAAAAAAAAAATATTAGCTTAAATAGCTAATATATTTTTTTTTACTGATTAAATAATTTAGAATGTGCACATGCACAACACCGTCTTGCCCTGCAGGTATCTATTGCTCTACCAAAGGTTACCTGGAAGAGTTTGTCTCTATGTGTTAAAGCTGGTACTACTTAGGCTTGGCTTAGCTCACATGTTTATTTTTATTTATTTATTTAATTGATTTACAAAACATAATATAGATACAAATTACATAAAGGTACAACATAAACTCGTTCGAGTTTTACCGTGCACCAGTTTCTTCTGCACAAATCAATATGTTATAAAATACACAATGCTCGTAGAAGTAGTACCTTTGCTCACTGTACTTAATGCGTATAATTTGGTGTGGACATCTTGTATGCACGAGTAATTCAGTGAAGGCACAGAAGACCCGTCCATGTGATCTACTTCTGTTTCTTATCGTTACACGTGCACAAATTGTCCGATAACTGGTTTTGAGATATTACAACTTGTCTGAAAATATTTAAACAATTTTAATCTGTTCCGGTCCTTCATCGGCGGATAATGATTAAAAATCAATCTGAAATAAATATCAGTAAATAGATAACAGTTAATAGCTTTATTCGTACTAACTACATTATTATCAAAATAAAATACAATTACACCGCAATTTCTTAAAAATAAATACAAGGAGGTTTCGGTCATATTGCTTACAGCGGTCTCTTCCTTCAATTCCTTGCGGTCTCTTCCAGGCTTCTAGATACTCTCACAGCGCACAAGATTCCTCGTCAAGCGTCTCGAATTGGCGGCCCATTGACGTACCTATCGTCAAGTTTTATGCTCCATTTGAAGAACCTGTGTTTGTGAGAAGAACGAAAAACGTGAACTGCAAAGCGTTAAAGCGCCAGAACAGTCATTCAAAGACTTGATTCCCAAACCTTTGAAACGCTGTTCTGGCTAAGAATATAATTGTTCACTGTTTCACTGTATGACTTTTTTTTGGTCTAGTCCGTCCATCCAATAATGATAATTTTCATCGTGTCTATTATTATTAGGCTCTGAATAATAAATAACCTTTTATGTTAATACCGTCAGAGTAAGTTACTTGGAATATTTTCCTCATTGAACATTATGTTTTTATATTTCACTGAATGGACATCTAGTGTGGATTTTTTGTTTATAGTACTTACTTAAATAACCACTTCTTCAATAACATTTAGCAAAAGGCAAAGAGTACCATACTTAAGTGCCTTTTAAAGAAGTCCCCTATGGTTAGCGGCAAGCTTTTACCATTTATGGAGACCATACAATTAATATTTGCAATTGCTATGTACTATCGAAATAAAATGTAATTTAATTAAATGTTTCTAAAGTAAATTGAATTATAATTAATTAATTACACAAGAACGTTAAAAGCTCAATAATTTTAAAAATGTTGACTGCCTCTGTGGCGCAGTCGGTAGTGATACCGCTGGAGGTCATGGGTTCGACTTCTGGGCTGGTCCAAATATTTTGTATTTATATTTTTGCGATTCAGAAATGTTTGTTTCGTAGTTTGGGTGTTTTCTATGTATAATATTATGAATGTATTTACAAATATATAAGTATGTCTATCAGACATCTAGATCCCATAGCACTAGCTTATATTAACTTAATTTGTTCTAGATGATGTTGTGTGAGATTGTCCACAAATATTTATTCATTTATTATTAGGTCATAATTTATTTAGATATGTAGAAAAATCGAACTTGACAAGAATCGCAAACCCACAGTCAAAATTTTTCCTTATAAGTACCACTAAGTTCTTTAAAATAAAATCTAACTTACAATTAATATGTTAGAATGCAGTTTTACATAAAGAGTGCATTCGTCAATGTTTGAAGTTAATAAGTTAATTTTTAATACCGATTATCATAAGACTTACGGATTAAATAAATCTACGTGTGAATATCACTCACAGTATTTACGAGACTTTTCTCAAGTTCCAAAGATTTCTCTACAGCTTGTGGATAAGCCTTTTAATTGTATTATTAAACTCAATATTATTTCCCACGGCAGATAGACGACTTCGACGTCTACTAATAGCTAAAATGATTATACAATATACTTTAATACATGAATTGCTTATTTAAAAACATAGATTTTAATAAAAATCTTAATAAAGCGTTCAACAAGCTTATTGAATCGTCAGGAATTTGAGAAAACTACGAATATCTTTCAAATATTTCCTATGACGCGAGATTCGTTGGCAGTCAAAATTTAACAGCTATTTATTAAAAATAGCTTTATGTACTCGTACATGTTTCTCTACTTTAACTGTGTCAAATTTCACGTTAATCAATCGTGCAATTTTCTTGAAAACTACCGAAAGCTTGTGATTTTTATAGTACCTAATCTAATTAATCAAAATGTTTATTTGTATGTTCTTGTAAACATTTTTCATCTGCACGTGGAGCCTCGTGGCCCCGCGCACTCAGTGTTCTGTAAACGATCACTGCAGTAAGCAACTTTCACTATGGCCAGTCCTCGAATGGGTGACCATCTATGTGACCACTTTTTGACATTTATTTGAGCGTTTCCGTGCTTCGGAAGGCAAGTTAAGCCGTTGGTCCCGTCCCGGTTGCCAGTTAAACGGCAACCTGCGCCTGTCCATCTCAACACGGCAATACGACTCACCATCTATGTAGGACAAGTTCTGAAAAAAACGAGAAATGTGGGCATATAATATGCTTCTGCCTACCCCTTCGGGGATAAAGGCGTGATCATATGTAAGTGTAAGCACTACGCCTCTGGTTCTCTATAAGCCCACATTTCACCATTACTTTTTGTCCCACGTAATGTCATCTTGAAATTTTCAAGCTGCTAGGCCTCAAAATTTTCTTAACGTGCCTTCAGAAGCTCAGATCTGCTCGCAAATGACGTAAAAAAATACAGGCTTCATTTTAAATATAAATTTAATTATGAGTATTTTGTTTTATTTAACATTTTCGCTTTTATCTAAGCAAAGTATACTAAAAAATTGTTAAATACCTTATCTTAGGGGTCTTAACTGACAGATGTGGGTTACGACGACATCCAAGTGGTACACCCTGGTCACATGTAAGAAGACGTGTGCAAGTGAACTACACCAAGCCGATAGATACTTCTAACTACTGAGCGTCCCCGATACAAATCCTAACCTTCCAGTCCCCTCCCAAATCTCCCAAAATACTTAAATGAAAAGCCCTTATTGTGAAGTTAAGGCTTTTTTTAGAAGTAAATTTAAAAGATTTGCTTACTTCAAAACCCTATTAGCCAAGTTGCGACTTTCTAGACAAGCATTGCGAAAATACTTAGACAAAAGTCCTTTATTTATGTAATTATGGCTTTTTAAATACAAACATCATAATTTTTATACTATGTTTTTTTCCGTATATCAATTGTTTCCGATGTGCCTACTCCGTTTTTTATTCGAATATATTATATTTAAGGCTTTTATTAAAATTTAATGAGGTCATAAATTGTGAACTACTTTTTTCTACTGCTGTACTGTGATATTGACATCCACGGATTTTGTTACCCTTGAAAAATTACGGTTATCTGGTGACATTCTTAATTTTTGTCGAGTGATTATTTTGTCGATTTTCATTGGTGGTCTTGGGCGTTCTCAACTTAACAGTCACTTTCATAGTCCTCAAGACTATTGATAGAGACCCTTAATTTGGCGGCCGAATTATCTACACTTCCACTATAGAAGCACCCGGAGTTGTAATGTAACGGGAGGAAAACACGTGCACTGGTAGTGCGTTCAAGTTCTTATGGTTTGACAGAAAAACTATCTTTTGAATCGTTTGGGTACCTCTGTCCGGCGCGGGGTTTTCGAAATCGAAAAGGTGAATCAGAACTTACTTCATAAGCTGCGGCTACTATAGTGTTTAATGTGATTTAATTTCAAGCTAACTGCCAAAATCAATCATAATTTTCATCGACATAAATATGCAATAAAAAGTTTAATAAACCATTATTTTCCAATATTTAAAAAAAAGAACCCGAATGTCAAGCGAGCCCAGCTGTCAAAGTAAAAGCGCGCGGATTTATTAAAAAGAAAGGTTACGTCGGCTTTGCACAGAGGCGAAACGATTAAATCTCGAACATGACTTTATTGATTGTAATTTTGTAACAACATAATAAGGATGATCTCATAAATATTTGATCGATCTGAGAATATATTATTGCACATTAACAAGCGTATGGCAGCTATCGGTATTTAAATCGCGGTAACTCCGTTACCTAATGTGATGTAAAATTAAAATATAGGTACCAAACACTCAACAAAATAGTTCGATTTGCAGTCATCAAAACAAGAATAAATAACGTAGGGTCGTAACCACTAGACGATACAAGAATAAAAAAAACTGAAATATTAAAACACAAATAGAACTTAGTAGGTATAGTTCACTTAATTGTGCTAAGCGGATATTGTTACACTGTTATGGGGGTAGCAAGGATGCTGTAAAATATTTGTTTCAATCGGACCGCCATAAACAGTGACTATGTGTGACTTGACAGTGAGCTTAAGGCTCAGCTTGAAACAGATCGCATTACAGGCAAATTGTATCTCATTATGAATTATTATTAACGTATCAGTAGGTACATGAGAAATACCAAGAACCGCAGTAACACACCATACGGCATCCGTATTTTTAACCTTAGTACAAATAATAGGAGAACAAACATGGATTGTGTGCACTTTAATTAGCTAGTAATCATGTACTCACGTTTTGTCAACAACAGAAACGGCCGTTTCTATAACCAAATAAAGTTGAAAAGGATAAAGTCTATGATGTATGGAAGTAACAATTTATAGATAAGTGACACAAAATATTGTGGTGGGTACATTTGATTCCCGCAACGCACCGAATTGAAGTTGACAGTAGGACCTACGGGAATTATTTAATCATTCATCTAGTCATGACAAACGAGGTTTAAGTAATCACTTCCAATCACAACAAGGTAGTCAAAAAAAAAAGAAATCAAAATAGATTCCGGACGCGCTTAGTAAAAAGGCTTTCAATACCATTGGGGGCCTGGTGGGTGCGATGTGGTCCCAAATATTAGGGGTAGTAGTCCAGATCTTAGTGACCAAAGTTCAATCTGTAAATGGTGTTTCTGTCAACAAATGGACAATAGAAGCTATTGTCCATTTGTTATTGTTAATATACACGGCTAGAAGAGAAGAAAAACTTTAAATAAAAACACTTTCAATTGATGACGAAGGTATACTTCCAGCAGAGGAGTGCCCTGGGCTCCTTGGCTCGAGTCTTGACATTATGCTTGAGGCAGACGTGTAAACAAGTACGTGATAACACACGATACGAAAGACATTTCAGCTTAACCCCATTATCATAATAAGATCGCCCGACAGTATGCGCCTTAACAATTTGAACAATAAATTATTTTTAAATAATGTCCATTAAATATGCTCATTACATGACAGAATGTTTTCGAAAACTGTCGGTGAATATCTTAGTAGTGCAAATTAAGTACAGTTACGTACATAGATTAAGTAACAGTACAGATGTTCTAGGTGTTACTTCTATGTATATGACCTACCCCGAATTATATTCAGCAAACACACCACCCACGACATACATATTAACGTATTTATCAATTTTAGATCTTGTTCATAGTAATTTAATATTGTAAATAGGAACGTTTATGTTTGTTTCTCCTTTTTTCAGCTTAAAAGGAGACAATGAATCAACTGAGAACAACAAATGAGAATGATTGATTTTATAATAGAATTACCTTTAGATCTGGAGAGAGCTATGGGCTATTTTTATCCCGGAACAGCATCTTATTTGCGACGACAAAATTTTAATCACAGGTCTAGTAACTCGTAATGTTTTTATATCAACACATAAATTTAATACATTATCAATTTTATTGTGTAGAAAGTAGGTGGACCACAAAAAATATAGAGTGGTCTACTTTGGTAGTCATTAGGTAAGTATGGTACAGTGCATAGTGACTACGTTTTCTCATTCATAACACACAATTTTTTAAGTTCGATGTATCTTTTTGTAGCATGTACCATTTTAGAGGATTTATATAAAGTACGTAAGTTGAAACTTGGGTGTGATGGGAAATAACAAATTTCGAATATTATTCTGACAGTACTTGCTTCCTTACTCTTTATTTATTACCAGCGTCTAGGTAGTTCGAAATTGAAAACAGGTATGTCTTTAAATAAAATTTCTGTATAATTTACGGTCACATTTCACCTACAAAGTAGTATCATTAAACTACAAATGAGGTAAGCGTTTAAAAACTAGTTTCATGTGTACCTTCTAATTTTTCTTTTTGGACTTTATCTATGCTAATAACGATTGTGCATGTTCCTGCAAGAATATTCAGTAAAAGAATCTTATCTTTACATCCATTAGCGCCTCATATCGTATGCAAATTGCCGACACCATGGACCCACAATTACTCTATACGATCATCGATTTCACATAATCTTTTCCGTTTTTCTTAATTTTCATTTTTATCTTCATAGTTTACATCTCGCAATAATGTTCTTATTGTAAAGTGATGATTTTGGGTGGTCTGACATTGAGGTAATGATGTTATTATTTATACTGGATTATTAATGGTTCAGTGTCGGCTCAACTGTCTCATCAAGATAAGTTTGTTTTCAAAGAGTACTCATTACTATGTTATCGGATGAACGATTGACTTTTAAACGTTTATCTGTGTTTAAAGATTTGCTTTGATTGTTTTCAAATGTCGTTGTAATGTTTTGATTGGTTTTGCTCATAGCTTGCTACTGTTCTAGTTTTTCTTCTATTTAAACACAGACGTTATCAGAAATTTGTTCGTTGTTTTAATTTCCTGCCGTGAAAGGCTAGAGGTTTAAGAAACTAGAACATAGTGTATGATGCCATAGTGAGTCATAGCTAAGCGTAAAACGAGTGTACCTACCTAAAATTTTGATTAAGGTTAAATGTTAATTGCAGTTTACATAACTCAACAGCAATTTGTCTAAACACTAATCAATCCTCAATGAGAAAAAAATTCTCACTTGCTGCCAAGCGATCAAATCACAGTCAATTCACAGCGGAACTCGAACTCTCTAGCAGTAAAATACTAGGACTCTGAATTATAAGCTATGTACTTACTCCAAGTGTTTTTTATATAGCTGGCGAAAATAATGCCGCTCGCCTGAAGAAAAACCATGACATCCAGTGGTCAGTGGAATTGGAATTTTTTGACGACAAAAACATGTGCTCTAGCTGAGAGTTTTTTGGTTCGTTAGAAAAACTAGGATTCTTTCGAAAAGCTCGGTTCTGACAAAGATTTTCAATATGGGTGCACCTTTGTCCGGCGCTCAAAGTTGAGGAGCTCTTCAGAACACTCACCGTGATAAATTCGGTGGAATGCAGCCAGAGACTCCATTGTCCTACAATCCGCCAACGCTTGCTGCGTTGGCGGATTGTAGGACAATGGAGTCTACTCAAGACTTCTCGTCACCTCCAGAGGTCTATTCACATTATAGATGTCCAGAAAATCTACGATGCGAATAGACCTTTAATGCATAACATCGAGCGAGTTGATCAAATACTTCGTGGAGTCATTCCCGAACTGGAAGTAGTGTTCGTCATAGGGACGAATTTGATAGTTTCGGTCTTCGGGAAACTGATTTCTCGAAGACCTTGATATTCTCCTATCACTAGGAGCTATGAACATAGAAATTAAGGTTCTTCAGTGATCAGAAATGAAGCTTGTTGCAATAAATAAGTAAACATAAGTAATTGTTCAAGTACCCTCTTTTGTAAAGAATGTCAAACAATAGATACATCACAAACTATCTAATCAACAACATATAGATTGATAATTGCGATTGATGGCATTAAGATTATTTGAAATGAATGAACTGTTTAATGTTGATATTTTCCTGTGATAATAGTGTTTTGAAACCTCTCGTTATCCGACATCAGTAGCCAACACAAAATAAAATAAAAACCATTCGCTAACAACGTTAGATAGCAATCATTAATAATTTTCATTGAAATGGAGAAAACTAAGATTAGATATCATTCATAGGAGTAAACTTCGTGATACATATTGCAAGAGAGCCGCCTACACTGTAATGCCTATGTTTTAAAAATACCTTTCGCCTGAATTTGTGAGATACAAGTGTCTCACCATTCTATATTCACCAAGTAGAAGCAGGAACTACAGACCGATGAAGTAGTGGCTTGTCATAGTGGAGGTTGATATCCATGCTGTTGGCCTCGCTACTAAGGGTGCTAAAGACCGCGCCAACTGAATGAAAAGGAGTTGTAAAAAAGAACTCATGCTCAGAAGTGATCGAGATTTTATGAAATGCAATATTAAAAACCATACTATTGATAAAATCTGAGGTCCACATGCAGCCAATTTAACATTTGGAGTAGTTTATTTTACTCACGAACTTTTGTCTTTGCCTTGGTATCGATAACAAAATGGAAGGTGTGTCGCTTCATTGATAAACGCGATATAGAACACACGTTTCCCGTTATCATAAACTCATTGAACTATTTCGGACATAAAATTTAATGAATTCTGTAGGCTCAGGATTGATGATACCTTACTTAGCGTTGATTACAAATTGTTGCGAAGTATTCACCCTCACTTCTGATGCAACTAGGACAAATATTCGGAAAGTATTTCAGTGAACCTGACGTCAAAATTGACCTAATACCACACGTTTCTGAATGGTGAAATTAGCTGTAACTCTTAATCCACTACATCAAGGTTTCATTAAACAATTTCTTAGAAAGAATCTTCGAAATTCAGTCAGAAACTAACAAACACGCATTTATGTATCAGTAGGGATTTACAATCTTTTTGACTTTCAATAACGTATTCCTGGTATTAAAATTTTGAGTTTTTTAAAACATCCTTAAAATGTAAGCGGGATAGTAAGGCTGTAGAGTAGGCATAATAAAACTATTATTATACTCGTATAATATAATATCTGGGTTACATGGGTCATAGAAACTGGTTGTCTAACCCGTGGGAATCCAGAATGTTTGCCCGGGCCGCTTATTGGTCCCTCGAAGGCGTCCAAACACTCGACGCTTTTGTCCAAAGACGTAATGGGGATAGACAAATAAAAATAAGAGGGCACTTCAATGTGGCTGGCGCTAGAATGTATTTGTCTAGTTTTTTGTTGATGAATTGATGTAAAATATATGTTATGTTAGGTATTACATACCGTATTCAAAAACGATGGACCTTAAAAATAGCCTTTTGCACTTTTCTCTTTACAAAGGGATTCTCACATTAATCTTTACAATATAGTGTTTTATTTATAACACATTTAGCTGTATTTTACGGTTAATTAAAATCATTCTCTCTCTAAGGAGCACCGTCCACTATAACACCCACCCTTAGAGTATTATATTAGAAGGTATATTGGAAGGTACCAACTAATTTATACTCTAATCACCCACCAGATTGACTAATATGCTTACCTATAGGTACAGTATATTATTATACCTACAATTTATAGTTATTTTCCGCAAAGAAGCTAATGGACTACGGTTGGACATACCCTAGGAGTTTAAACAAACAAGTGGCGTTAAAAGGACAAAGGACTAACTGAAGACGTGAAGGGATACGCCTCAATTTAAAAGAAGTCGAGATTCGACATCGAAATGTCGAATCTCGACTTCTTTCGTAAGTACGTATTTCGTAAGGTGTATAATATTACCTAGTGGGTGTATAGTATTACCTAGTAGGTGTATAATATTATATATAATACCTAGGTGGTTGTCGTGAACTTGCTCATGAAAATTTTCGAGTAGTCTGTAACGTTACCAACCAAAGACGGCTCAAAGCTAACGAAAAGGTTTACTATTGTTTGACAAAAAAACGTATGACAAATTATCATTTTTAAACGTTTGCAAAACTAATCATTTGACAAACTTTTATTTAAAAACATTGGTTTGACAAAATACAGGTTTCGCAAATGATTTACTTCGCAATTATTCCACTAGTTAAAGAATTATTTTAGAAATTTTCATTTAAATAAATAAATGAATTCATTTGCTAAATTGGTGTTTCGTACAAAATGACAGAAGGTAACTTTTAGCTGGTAAAAAATGATCATAGAATATGGAGCAAAAAGAAATTGATATCAAACCAAAAATGTGCATATTAGACTTCGTAAAAACAGCCATCTTAAGCATGCAATCAAATTTCGAAAATATTAAATTGCATGGTTGCAATTTTCATCTTGAACAGATTATTTATAGCAAGTCATAATTTTCTACTAAAACTAATTTCATAGATACTTGTCAATTTTTAAAAAATACACTAAGCGAAATCAGTACAATTCGGTTCTGGCACGCTCGCTTCGCTCGCTCGGCTCGTGCGTTGTGGTCGTAGCCATTTCGATTCAGCCCCCTTAAATGATTGATGTGATTATTAAACAATTTATTTTATTAATTCACGCTTTAACCTAAAGTACTTTCTGTGTAAGAAATATCTTCGTATTAAAGTTAATTTTAATAAATAAAATACTTAACAAGCTATGCATTTTGTCAAATGTTGTTTATGCTATACGTTGTTTTGCCTACTTACATGTTTGAATTATATGAAATGAAGTTTTGACATAACAAAATTTTGTCTGGTAAATAATTTGTTAAATGAGTAGTTTGTCAAACAATGGTTTGTTAAAATGATAAATTCATCAAGTATAATTTTGTCAAACGAAAATTTGTCATTTGTTTTTTGTCAAATGATTAGACACCGAACGAAAACGCTCGTTAATGGAATTGTCACAAACGGTCACCTATTTCAGGACTAACTACCGATATAAGACCAGTAAGGGATCTTTTTATGATCTGATCTGAAGTTAAGCTTGATGCAGTGATCTTTTACAGAATATGATTCTAGAATACAATAATAATGTTTTGAACTATATCATAATGTTAACTTTATTGTTAGCTAAACTTTCGATAAGACACCAACGTTTTTATATTACAGCTTCTGCTAACATAGCTGAGCTGATATTTTTTTGAAATTTATCGTATTCCATTAATATTTCACTATGCTTAAATGATAATGAAAACACCTACGTGACTTACTAAACACAATTCTTTTCCACAAAACTATTTTAATAATTTCAAAAATAAAAAAACGCTGTAAGCTTTAAATTTGTACCAAACTGTCAAGGACTTTATTGACATAGACTCGAGTATTTTTTGTCAACCGCCGTTGGAAGGGTTGAATGGCTGACGGTGTTTGGAGAGCAGCGTTAGCCTTCCAAGTGAAATAAAAATTGACGATGATAATAGTAATTGCAGTATATTCTGGTAAAATAAATGCGAGTTTACTAATCAATATCTGATGTAAGTATTTTTATACTTAATGGTAGTTAAATCCTACTAATATTATAAACTAGCTGATGCGAAATTTGGTTCCCGTTCCCGCTTCCCATGGGAACATTTTCCCGGGGTGAAAAGGAGCCTATGTGTTATTCCAGACTATATTCTATCCCTGTACCAAATTTCAGCCATATCCATTCAGCCGTTAGAGCGTGATTGAGTAACAAACATCCAAACATCTTCACAAACTTTCACATTTATAATATTAGTAGGATGTGAAAGTTTCTGAAGATGTTTGGATGTTTGTTACTCAATCACGCTCTAACGGCTAAATGGATCTGCCTGAAATTAGGAACAGGTATAGAGTATAGTCCGGCTACTTTAGGAGTAATTCTATTGGTGTTATTATAGATTATTTGATTCAATTAGAAATACTAAATTGATCCTTATACCTCACTTCATAATAGGGCGACACTTCTTCTATAGATTTATTAGAAGCGTTAAAAACCAACAAAATTTAAACATTGAATAAAAATACTCAAGCTAGATCGGAATTTGAATCCGCAATTTAGTTGAAGTATACTGTGATCATATATAGAATTGCACCAATAAATATCCGTTTTTACAGGTTTAGGTCGGCAGCGCGAGTGTGGCGCCTCTGGTGTTGCAAACGTTCATAGGCTGCGGTGAACACCAGTCCTTCTGGTGGGCCGTGTGCTTGTCTGCCACCTAAGTGGTATAAAAAATCCGATTTATGATAACACTTGGCAAAAAATATTTTGTGAACATTATCTCATTCGATTCAACGAATTCAAAGAATGAAATTTAATGTCGATCTAATAAGACTCTACATTTGCACCAACATAAAGCGTGCCCCCTCGGCCCCATTGCTATAGAATTGAAATAAAAACTCACTCAAGTGCAGACAAGTGTTTGTCAAGCACTCAACTTTGCTTGTAATAAAGATTATTGAATGTACGTTCTGTCTGGTACGCGCTGATTCTATAAAACAGAGTATGGTACCACTGGCGGACGCTGTAGCTAATTATTGTGTAGTATAAATTGAGCTTACTTAATAATACCAAAACAATTCGGTTTCAAACATATAGGTACGGGTTTGAGCTGTACCAAAAGTCATATTATATGCCAACATCTCACCTTTTAAGATTCTTCCCCACGTATATGCGGTGAGACGGTTCAGTCGGGTGAGTAATGCATGTAAGTATTAGTCAATCAATTCAGAATTATAACAGTCCACTTCTGGGCATGGGCATCTTCACGCCACGACATACGAATCTACGCCTTCTGTATCCAGTCCCTGCCTGCAACCTTCTCTAGATTGTCAGTCCATCTGGCGGGTGGACGTCCTACCCTACGTACACATGAGAGTTATATTTTACATGAAATTCTTAGTATTAGAAGCAGACTTAAATCGTCGCTTTAAACAGTTTGATCATCTCTGGACTGCCTCGTGGGTCTCGAGGTCGAAATGTGTGACTGCGGATCATGAGGTCGTGGGTTTGATTCCCACCGGAGACAAAAATTTGTGTGACCTATAAGTGTTTGTCTCAAGAGTCTGGGTGTTTCTATGTATGATAAGTATGTATTTAAAGTATATAAGTATTAATATCCGTGGTCTGATACCCATAACACAAGCAGGTTATTCCTAGCTTACTTTGGGATCAGATAGCATTATGTGAAATGTCCGTGAATATTTATTTATTTATTTTATCTGACCCGGCGTTTATTCTTCTTTCAATATACGAGTATCGTCTTCGGGCGATCATAATATATCATCTGGTGCACTAGTAGAAGTAGGTCGGGGCAAGTTGGCAGAGATGGACAAGTAGAAAGATGTCAAGTGGTCTTGAACATACGAAAATTGAAATCGGTTGTCTGCCAGTTATCATAGTGTATTTATTATGTTAAAAAAACATCACAGGAGGCGGGGGCTTATTGTCATTGATATAAAAATCTTCTGTACCTACCTATTTTTTTAATTTTCTTATTTTGCAGTTTATTATTTTACACCAGAGAAACAGTAATTTAACTGTCCGACAGTACCTACCTGAAGGAAAATGTTAGACATAAATACCCATAATTATAAAACAATAAAATAAATTACCTTCAACACAAATCTTACTCTTGGTAAGTACCTAACATTTTAAGTGAACTCATCATCCATTCATACAAATCCCACACACGTTCCGTATGCAGCTCGTCACACAATTCCTTGAAAGAGTCCGTTTTCGAAAATATTCATTCTCATAATGAATAAAAAAAAATTTTTCATTTGACGGTTTAACTTAACCGGTAGATACTAGTTATGCAGACCGGTCAAATGTTTGACGAACACGTTAGCGGCGTCTCATAAGTAAGCTAGGCCGATGGGCAGTCGGGCCTTACCTTTTCCTGCCCCGATTCATGGACGGTTAGCTTTATTAACTATTTTTTTGCCTTTGGCCTCCCATTCAGTAATTTTTTCAGAGAAATAGGGTTTTGTTGCCACAAGCTGTAAGGTTAGCTGCGGATGATTATTGCGGCAACAGTTACTGTTTAATTCATTCTAATCAGAGAGCTATCGTTACTTAAAGAATAGATAACTCATAATCTAACAATGCACTTTACATATAAATAAAATAAAACAAGTTACTTAATAGTACTTTATAATGCATATTTAATATGCTTTTAGCATACATAAATACATATTAAAATTAAGATTCTTGCATCATATTTGACAATCTCAAACACAGCTGCATAAGCTGTGGTATGCACTGGCACGTTCTATAGGCTAGTTAACACTTGCATCAGTACATATGTTAGTGTCTACAAACATATTAATCGACCAAGTATACGCTAGTGTGCGTTCGCCCCGACTTACTTCTTTCTCTGTCGCCATAGAGTAGACAAAGGCTCAGAGATTGTGATTCACAACAGTTCACTAATCATAACCAATTACGGTAGTACTTTCTTTTCCTTACGGATTCTATGGTCTCAATATTTATACATATTCTTCTTTTATAAAGCAATTAAAATTCAATCGAGATTAAAACTATGTGAGAGTAATTATAGTTGTTAAAAACGTGTAATCAACAAGGCTCCATAACAGGACTCAACATAACAAACAACGCAACAATACTGCAAGATGGCATTCGTGGAAAGTTCGACGATCCTGGACCTATAGCAATGTGATATAAACCATGCATCACGACTCCTTGCCGTTATGGTCAAAAATTTTGGATCAGACGTACCCTGAACCAGAGGATACTTGGAATGTTTGACCGCCTCTGTAGCGTAGTCGGTACTGTAACCGCCTGCCGCGCTGGGTATCCTGGGTTCGATTCCTGGGACAGTCCAAATATTTGTGTGATCTGCAAATGTCTGTTTCAGAGTTTGGGTGTTTTCTATGTATAATATGTATGTATTTACAAATATATAAGTATGTCTATCAGTCGTCTAGATCCCATGGCATAAGCTAATAAATACTAGCTTAATTTGAGCTAGATGATGTTGTGTGAGATTGTCCACAAAAGTTTTTTTATTCATTTAATAAGACAAGGCTTTGTTATGAGTCTCTGTCCAAAGTTAGAACATAACAAGTTAGATGTTTAGTATTTTAAATATTAAATTAATGATTTTCATACTGCTATCAGTTCGTGATTACAGTTTTTCCTTACTTAGTTTATAATAATGACTCCGCCGCTATAATGAAAAGAAAATTAAGGCATTGTATAGAGATTAATGGTCACTGTTACAAGCTTTAGTCTAGTTTCACAACAGTGATATTCTAGTTGACTTTTCTGAAATTCTAATCTATCTCTCCTTATTATTTATACGTTCCCTTTTAATTTTAAAGCCCGGGATTTGCCCATTCTGGGCAGATTTTATATATCTATCTATTATAAATCAACTCGATAGAACTTGAAAGTGAAAATAACTTGTAGAGATCATTTCGTTTGCATAGTAAACATACGATTATAATAATATTGTTCTTTGCCCATAATATTTGAAAACCTCTTCACAGTATTAATCAAACAGCATTGCGCCAAATGTCGTCATTTTAGTGTATATATTACTGACATATCAATGAAACACACCTTCGTTTGCAAGTACATAGACAAAATACAAATAAAAATTAAACATGGTTGTAGATGTCGTTTTTGTTTAGGTATAGATATTACAATTAGTCAAACCTTTGTTTGGTGCGTATTTGGTAGCGCCACTGCAACTCACAAATGGCTTGAAGGCTCCCTGCGTTGAAGATATTATAGGAAGGTTCTATTCTAAGCAAATTTCAATTGACCTAGAAAGTGGGTGTTAATTTGCTAAACATCCTCTAATATAAATGTCATAAATGATCCAGGGCCTTAAGGGCTTCATGCCGCCCTTCGACCGAAGTTTATTTATTAGAGCAGATAGAAGCAAAGAATTTGTTAGGGGCCCCGCAGTTACCGCTTCTTGGGCGCGCTTTTTGGGTCAACGATTTTCTACGGGGATCTCTCAATGGTGTTTTTGAAAGGGATGTTAGAATGGTTGACACACAGTAAAACACGTCTGCCCACTTCCAAATAGGTCGGGCATATGCTTGTCTGGCATCTTAGTATTCTAAAAAAGTTAAAATGTAGAAAAGCTTCAAGCAGTTTATTTGATTAGAATATATTTTTACGAACGTCCTAATTTATCCCTACACGATCCACGACAAAAAAGAAAATATTAAGTATGTCATAATAAGTACAGTACTTACCTACTTATCATACTTAACTAGTTCTCGTAATACATTTTAAAAAATTTCCTTAAAGAAGGTGCCTTATCTGTCCGTTATCTTACTCTGTGGTTAACGTGGCGAGGTGCTAATCGGACAGCGCACACGCATTGCCGGCATCACGCCCAGTTAGCCCCACTTTACCCTGTTTGTTCTAAATGTTACATTTCACCCACAAACACCCTCTTCCGGCAAGATTATTGGAAATATCGCTTTTTTGTAACCGCACCTGCCGACTACTGGGTAAACAATCCTTTAAACTGACATAACTGGAAAAGGTTCTTAAGAATGTTGCAAAAACCTTTTTATTGGATTGTAGTATCAAAGACTATAAGGTGTTTAAGATTACCTGATGTGTTAGGAGCTAAGCTTCCTATTATTCCTGACTGTAAGATATTCCCTTATATCTGACACAGTTGAGTCATAATAATGGCTTTAAAAGAAGCCTTTAGCAGTCCAGTTATCAATCAGTTATCAATTAGCCCAGTCAATTCAGTGCGGGAATGATGTGAATCTAAATCTTTTACCTACAATAACTCTCAACGTAATTTTGAAACTCCGTCTCTTCTTTTGATTACATGTAGCACCTTCTGTGTGGTTGTAAAAGTCCCTATACCTACCCCGGTTGATGCTCCTTACTAGCAGCTATACTAGTATAGGCATATTTTCCCATTGGGGTTTGTTGGATCAGCTCTGCAAATCTTTTCTGTGCAAATGTATTAAGAAAATTCAAAGGCCTCCTAGCGAGTGCGTTAGACAGTGATGCAAGCTCAGCTAGAACAGGCTAGGGACTAGGGCTACCAAGCGCAGTTCTCGTCTCAATCCTAATGAAAACGGTGATAGTAAGACCCTACATTGAATGTGATCTTCCAAAACTGGACATTACTTTCTGACGTCAACATTTTGGTAATATTCAGAAACGAGCATGAAATTCCGCCGCATTGTTTTGCGAGGAATTGACCTGTACATAACAGGCTTAAAAGTCTTAAACTATTCGACGAAGGAATACTTGACGGCAATATTATTCCAAATTTTAATACGCTTTTATTAGGTCGTCGTGTATGTAACTAACAATGTAATGGAATCTAAGGACACTAATTTAACCATCTTCCAAGGATCGTAACGTCATGAAAATTGGCAGATGTATGTAGTTCTGATGACAATACAATAATATAGTACTGTCAAACTGAAATGATGATGGAGCCGGAAGATAGGTACTGAAAACACGTGGAATCTAAGGTGGCTAATTTAACCAGCTTCCAAGGATCGTAGGGTCATGAAAATTGACAGCTGTATGTAGTTCTGATGACAATACAATAATATGGTACTGTCAAACTGATATGATGATGGAGCCGGATGATAGGCACTGAAACTTCAATGGAAAAAGTGGAATCTAAGGTAGCTAATTTAACCAGCATCCAAGGATCGTAGCGTCATGAAAATTGGCAGATGTATGTAGTTCTGATGACAATACAATAATATAGTACTATCAAACTGATATGATGATGGAGCCGGAAAATAGTTTCTAAAAACAAGTGGAATCTAAGGTAGCTAATTTAACCAGCTTCCAAGGATCGTAGGGTCACGAAAATTGGCAGCTGTATGTAGTTCTGATGACAATATAATAATATGGTAATATCGAACTGATCTGATGATGGAGCGGGAAGATATACACTGGAACTTCATGATGGAATATCGTATTATATCTGTTTTTGGATTCGTCAGAAAAGTCTTGTAATGAACTTGGACCAGGTTTAGGTTTCAGGGTTATAACAAACCTTTTTTTAATTGACTTGTAAAACTATGCAATGGAATCTCAGGTAACTAATTTAACCATCTTCCAAGGATCGTAGCGTCATGAAAACAGATGTTTGTAGTTCTGATAACAATACAGTAATATGGTGCTGTCAAACTGATCTGATGATGGAGTCGTAAGATATGAACTGTTACTTCATGATTGAACATCGTATCATAGCTGTGTTTGGATTTGTTAGAAAAGTCTTAACTTTGACCACGATTAGGGTTTAAGGTTATAACAAACTTGCTGTATATTGAAGTTAATATTGAGTGTAAATATTGACATAGGTACCTGCATAAAATGTATGTGTATTAGAGTAATAATGAAATATTTTCACATTAGTCGAACTCAGACAAAACACCATGTAATACAGAAATCCCTACTAATGTTATAAATGCGAAAGTAACTCTGTCTGTCTGTCTGTTACGTTTTCACGCCTAAACCACTGAACCATTTTGATGAAATTTGTTAGAAAGATAGTTTAAGTTTAAGGGAAGGACATAGACTACTTTTCAACTGACTGCGCAAAAGGAGGGTAATGATTTTATGCGATAACAATTTCTACGCCGATGAAGCCGCAGGGAGCAGCTAGTAAAGGTATAAATGTTGTGACTAAAAAGTACAAAATAAATTAATGGTTTAAAAAACCCTAGAAAAATACGCTTTTATAATGCACGAAAAAAAACAAAAATAAATTATGGATCGTTCAAGTTGCCTCTATTTCTAGGCTGAAGTGTAAACTATGTGCTTTTAGTTATAATATTTGATTGTAAAAGCGTGGGGCGCTGGAACAACAAAAGACTTTTTTGTAAGCAAATTCCTAATAATACTAATCCTTTTATAATAAAAATCCTGGCGAAAGCTGCATGAGGTCGCACAAGAGCATAACGATTATGCTGCCAAAGGGAACGCCTCTTCTTTCAGGCAATTAAGTAGATACATGAGGGGAATACGTTAACAGCGGCAAAATGTATAGTTCTTGTTCGAGAACGAGATATCTTTGGTTACCTTTGATAACCCGCTTGGGGATATATGCGTTTGTATTCTTATTACATGATTACTACATATTGTACTAAATTTCTCGGAATGCCGAAACTTTAATGATCTACCTATAAATTATCTAATAAAGATCCGTAACGGTAATAGGTTTGCTCCTATTACGCGAGCGTCACGAAAAACTGGCAAAAGTGGGTGTTGAAAATGCGTAGGCGTGATTAACTACTTTACTTTTCAAGTAAATGTGTTATGCATTTCAATTAAAGCCTATCATCGTTAATACATTTCTAAAATTAAAAGTTTAAAAACACTAGAAAAACACGCTTTTATAAAGGTGACCTTATCCCTAATCTGACAAGACATCATGCAGCTTCCGCCAGGAAAGTCTTACCTGTCCCAGCGCCCCACGCTTTTGCAATCAAATATTATAACTAAAAGCAGATAGTTTACACTTCAGCCTAGAAATAGAGGCAACTTGAACGATCCATAATTTATTTTTGTTTTTTTTCGTGCATTATAAAAGCGTATTTTTCTAGGGTTTTTTAAACCATTAATTTATTTATTCAGAATATTTCAATTCTATATTAAACTGTTTCCACTGTTACACCAGTTACGAGTTTTATTTTGGAAACTGCAAAGTTGCTGTAGTAGTGACGTTTAGAAAACTCTCTATCAACTTAATCCTCCTGGATTTTTTTTTACTATGGAATTTGAAAACTGCGTAAATTCCCAAGTGTGAATTTAGCGTGTGCTAGCTGTGATTTGACTCTTCTTGACATCGTAGAAGCGATCTTCGTCGACATTAAATTTGCCCAGCTAGTAATGTGATTTTCTTAAATAATACTCATAAATGCGAGTTAAATATGATTTAATTTCGTAATTTTTCTTAGCAATTATATTTCGTTTTCAGCATCTGAATACTTATGTATAATTAGACACAATAGTAACATACATAGTGTCACGTTATTTTAATAAATTTATTATGTATTTAAGCGCATATTTTGTAAACAATTTTACATTGTTTGGAATGTTTTAATGTCTTTTACAGTTTGTCTATTATAACACGGAATTATATTGGAATGTAAAGCAATAAAAGGAATGGTGACAAAATAATTTGCGATCATTTCATGTCGAACATTATAATATTCAATAGATCTTTTCATATTCTTGTAGATTTATGCTTATAATTTAAATGTTTCGAATACCTGACTAAGAACGACTATAAAATCTTTGTTTTGTAGCTGTATAGATTATTGCTTCTATTATATTGTTCGACATCTATTTGTATGTAAATTTTAATAAACACTGGGTATGGCATAGAAATTTTCTTCTTCAGTTTTAGTTACTTGTAATCATTTTCATATGTATCAATACATTTTTGTTCTAAAGTAAGGGGTGTTTCTTAAATAAACATTATTGAAAATGTATAAATATTGCGTTTTCTACCGTCCATATGAAAATGTTTACAGGCTAGAATAAATTCTGTATCTTACATTTTCCTAAGTTAAATATTTTTCTACTTCAAGTTTACAGACAAAATTAATACACTAGATATAATGCGAACACACAGTCATACACTGCCACCATACTTATGGCACAGATCTTATCAACATTATTTAAATTATAATTAATGTTCTTTATTCAATATGCATGGTGACGAACATACGGGTGAACGGTCAAATTATTATATATATTATGGCAATTTTTATACGTGAAATGCATCATGTTATCGCCAAACATCGAGAAAATTTCATCAGAAGAGATTCAATTACCTATCACTCTCATACAAACTCTTAAAATAATATATACAAAGCGCTCGAAATCATTCAAACAAATTCACAAATCGACCGGAAATATATTATGATATTCAAATGAACATTAGTGAAGAAAAATTTCAGTTCACGGAGTTAGTAAGAAAACTAGGTCATATCGGCTGTGACTAATCACGAGAGAGCGGTTGGTCGGATAGCTTATATACCCATAATTAAATACAAAACATTTTAATACAACTTTACATCTAACATCTACGTTTACAAACTTTTTGATTAACTTTGTTTGATAAATAAGTAAAAACAAATTATTTTTTATTATATTTACAAGCAGATAACACGATCCGTACTTAATAATAAAGCGTTTTAAATAATAACACACTGAGAATTGACGTAAAGGCGTTTTTGCTACACTTATAGCGAGCCAGCTGAAGCATTCAAGGGCTACACAGACACGAACTTATGCGTTGACAAAGACGTGCTTCCACTGTCGAGAGGCGCGGTGCAGACCGGGTGTAGACGCTCACAGCACCGCCGTTCAGCGGTGGCCTGTAGGAACACTCGTGACTTGCGGGACTACTATTTGCTCTTTCCACAGAAAACCATTTTTTCCTTTTAGAGCACGAGTCCGGCACAAGAGCAAACGAGTGCTACAATGTTGCACGACCTTAAGGAATTTCACAGCTCCGGACGTCGTCCCGGCTCAGCATTTTTTCTTCCCCATTCAAATGTTTGCTCTCTCGCTTCAGCTACCATTCATGCGACGTTTGAAACGCCGCGGCCACCGCGGCCGAGTCAACCTAAGGCTATTCTATCCAGTCCACGTCACTTTAATAATACTGCGATTGTTGACTAATACTCTGTCCACTCACAAAGTCCAACAACAGCTGGCAACGGAACGCGTGAAGCGTTGAAGCGTAAATTAGCTGCTAAGATGAGGAGCATGCGGCGTCTACGTGCCGTCGCAGTTCTTTCGCTTCAGATGCCTGCGGCGGGGGTGGCGTACGCCATGGCACGGCGACTTAATGGAGTTCTGGGGCGGAGGCCGGGGCCTACGCTGCGGACGCGACTTGTAGTCGCCGGCGCGCACTATATTGTGCCTGGTGATGTCGAAGTCGTGGGCCTCCTTCATGAACGAGAGGCACATATGCTGACGCGGCGCTAGGTGACTTTTGGTACGTCTCAGTTGAGCGCCTCGCCCGTTGAACCCTATGTAGCGGTCTTCGTTCTTCACCAGATGATATCTGTTGTAGCCGTTCACAAACTCCTCCTTGAAATGGCAGTTGGATTGTCTCTCCGCTTGGAACCTTGTCTGTTAACAAACGTATTTACATAAATATTATTTTAAGTCCTAGACAATCTACATATCGAGTACAATCATGTCTACGAAATGTTAGAAACTCACCAGTCTCCTGCCTACCAATCGCGACCGATTGAAGCATAGGTACATGTTCTGCACGGGGGAGTGTATGAGTAGGTCTAAGCTGACGCCTCGAGTACTGAGGGTGAGATTCGCTGTAACAATAAAACACACACATATTAACATTATTATAAAATTAAATTATCAATATAACTAGAACAGTTACAAAACTCCTGGCCAAGGAAAGGAGTTAGAACATCGATTGGAAAATCTTAGTATACAAAAACCAACTACCGATTACATATAAATCAAACTTTCTTCTTCCCGAATTAATGAACTCATAATTGCTCTAATGAATAAATAAAATGTAAGTATTCAAGGAATTCCCAATATTACTCCGGAGTATGATAATTAGCTCACCCTGGGTGTACATTTTCCAATTTCTATCAACGCCGCGGGCTATAATCACGTAAAATATTCAATTTATTTTGTACAAGAGTCAGTCGCCACGAGAGTGTCAGGTGCAACAAACTAATCTTTAATGATATTTGAACACTAATAAAGTATAAAATTAAAATGTCGATAAATATTAATCTATTACCGGACATTCAATACGAGACGGCAGAGTGTTGGCTTCCATGATGCGACTTAATACTTCGACATTCCAAGAATCGGTTTTAAAAAGCAATAACCCGTCAAAACGGTAATAGGCTCACCACCTATTACGTGGGACATAAAACTATAAGGTGAAATGTGGGCGAATACTATGCCTCTGCCTATCTCTTTGGGGATAAAGCGTTACTAAATGTATGTATGTATGTAACTTGTCAAATACTGACACTTGTTTTCATACTATTATGGTAACTTGAGACCTCTTGACCGAAGGGGTAGGTTGTACTTTTTAACCGACTTCAAAAAAAGGAGGAGGTTCTCAATTCGTCTGTATGTATTTTTTTTTATGTATGTCAAGCGATAATTCCGTCAAATATAGACGGATTTCAAAAATTTTTTTTTTGTTGAATAGGGTTTACTTCTGAGGTGGTCCCATTTTCACCAGGTCAGGATCTGATGAAGGAATCTAGGAGAAAACGAGGGCAACCACCGAAAATTGTAGGGACAACTAGTGTGCTTGTTAACTTTTTAATTAAGTGCTTTAAGGTTCTACACTTTAATGAAGGTATGGCGTCGATCTGATGATAGAGTCAAAAGACAGTCGAGGGCATTCCTAAACAATTTACAGCAGTTATCTTGTGTTTGGGCTTGATTGATTTGTATTGATGAGAACTTTACACCTAGATTGATAGATCCAAATTTTTAAAAAAAAAGAAAGGGGTCAATGTTTTATGTATGTTCACCGTCAATTATAGACGGATTTCAGTTTTTTTTTGTTGAATAGGGTTTACTTCTGAGAAGGTCTCATTATAACCAGGTTAGGATCTGATGATGGGATCCTGGAGAAATCGAGGGCAACCACCAAAAATTATAGGCACAACTAGTGCGTTTGTTAACTTTTTAATTCAGTGCTTTAATGTACTACCATTAATAAAGGTCTGGAGTCGATCCGATGATGGAACCAAAAGAGATTCGAGGGAATTCCTTAACGATTTACAGCAGCTACCTTGTGTTGGGGCTTGATTAATTTGTATTGATGAGAACTTTCACATAGATAGATATATTTTTCGGTTCACCCGTCACTTAAAATATTGAAAAAAAATTTTTCAATAAAAAATACAACCGACTTCCAAGAAATCCTGAAAAATAAAATTTACTTAGCACAAAGTAATATGTAGTTGATTTATCAGATTTTATTCAATATAATATTGAAGTTGGTGCCATGAATAATACCTCCCTAAACCTATGAATTTACTTGGCGCCGACTTCAATATGATATTGAATAAAAAATCAGATAAATCAAAATACATATTACTTTGTGCTAAGTAAATTTTATTTTTCAGGATTTCTTGGAAGTCGGTTGTATTTTTTATTGAAAAATTTTTTTCGGTTGTATATTACTTTAAACACTAAATAGGTGCTTAGCCAATTGCCGTCCTGAATTATTATACAAACTGCCATGATAATGCATGAAAACTATAAGTATTAAATATGAAATGATAGTAGAAAATATTGACATAATCTACTAGTTTTGTAGATAAAGATGTTCATTTTTTTACATTAGTATTTTTTCTTTCAAAATGCGGCTCCATGTAAACCAATCTTTATTCAGCTAGATAACATATAAAAGGGAAAAGTTGTGTATGGAATTCGATGTCTAAACTGTTTGAAACGTATAACATGAGATTTAAATAAAGTAAAACTATGTACCGCCTGCGACACAGTGCGTGTCATAACATTAAAAAAATTAAAATGCTTCAAACATCTATTTGTTATAAATTTTGTAAGTAAATGAATGAATGTGAAAGTGGGTAAGTGATAACATTAAACATTATATTTGTTTAACCATCTCATTAAGATTGAGTTATGTGATTGGGCACTATGTAACATAATTTGTTATTTAACTTACTAATCGAATTGTTCCTACGTAATACATAGAAAGTACCTACCAAATTATTTTAATGCATAATATTATTTATGTAGAATGCATAAGAAAGATGATCTTGGTTCATGTTACATGCATTTACAAATAATCTTTCTAACTAAAAATAATACCCACATAAGAATTACATAAGGTCAAATCGTAGTGGCATTTCAGCGGTCCCAAAATTTGGGAAGCGGAGCAATGTTTGCTCATAGGGTCAGAATACTAGCCATGTCACAAGGAACACTTCCTATTAGCAATGTAGAACTTCTTATTTATAAGGTACAATGCAAAGTTATATCGATTGTAGGTAGTCGACATGCTATTCTAAAAAATAGTTTTTTTCGACCATTTGGTAATTTGCTTAATACATAACCACAAGTCATATCTCAATAGTACTCATTCCTGCCAAGTCGTGATATGTACAATGACCATTTCCACGCGGTCAAACCGTTCTACAATGAAACTTTTTAATTTTTTTTATGGCTATGGCATCAAAAAATCAACATAAATGATTATGCCAAAATCGATGCTGGCGGCGATATTACTAAGTTAAAACGGTACGGCTCGCGGCGGGTGGAGGTCCACAACTATGGCCGGGGGATATATTGACGATTCAGTTCAAAGAAAAGTTCAAGTCTCGTGCTGATCTATTGTGCCACTCAGTTTCGCTTCGTGGCACAAACTAGCACTCGTGTTACAATAGTTATCATTGCTCGACAGTGGCATAAATAACTATTTCCGATTTGAGAAATGATTACTGCTTGTTGCACAAATCATACATACAAGAGGGAAAGCTCAACATGATTTAATAAGGTTCATACCTTCAATCATAAATTATTCACATTACTAATATAACGACAAACAATAACAAACCGCCAAAATAGAAGTATACAACTTTCTAGTTTGTATTCCACATGACCCACCATTTTGCTCATCTAGGTTAATATCATCAAATGTTTTGTTTACCTTGTTCACATTTCACGCCAAAACAAGTATGCTCTCTGTGACCTATGGGATTTCCACGGGCCTTTCGACCGACTTAAGGGCAAAGGGACTTTCTTTCGAACGTAACGAGCCGTGTAAACATTGCCCAACCTCCGTAATAGGCTAATTTTGTAAAGACAACATAATCTTGAGTCGGTAAAGTAAACATGCTTTGAAGTGCCGACTTGCTTGTAATTTCACATGAGCTTCTTCTTGATACATTGTAGTTTTCTTCGAAGAAACACGTACTTGTTAATTTCTATTTGCATGAGGAAAAGATGATGACAGTTCTTGGCATGGTGATTATGGAAATTGCAGAAGAATGACAATTCTGCACGAATGGTTTAATTCAATTACACCCTTCGCGTTAGATTCCTATTTATAGCCGGATTTTATGTGCAGTCGGGTTTCTAAGGCTATATTTTGAGGGTGTACCAAGTTCTCTAGCCACATTCAGTCGTGAAAGAGCACAAAGCTGTTTACATGCAGCCTGTAGAGTAAATTACTAGTATCAACATAATTTTAGACAAAAAAAAGACAACTAAAACGAAACAAATAAATAATATTTTTCTCTTCACTCCTTAAATTTGAAGGACATCACGTATATTTTTTGAAATGATGAATTTCTTTGAATTTCTTAGAATTGACACTATGCCTATTCATAAGCAAAATAAACATTAGAAGCATTTATAAGGAATAGCCAGTTGGTGTCAATGACTGATTACCGGTTCTGATAAGTATCCATCAATACAATCTTTGTACTTGTTACCTGAATTCAGTAAAATAACATCTCTATTATCAACGCCTTCTGTTACAGTTCGTGCTATCGCGATATGGCCATTTTTAGTAGATATCTGTTTATTTTACCCTCGATGTATCTCTTGTTATTATATTGCAGAGTCACTTAGTGATGTCAAAAAAAAAATAACAGAATCTTTTTTTTAAGTTAGGTCAGTCTGGTTCCTGGTGCTCCTTTTTTGAAGTTTGGAGTAGATTCAATCTTTTTTCTGTACTGGCATCAGCAAATGTCGTTGGACTTCTGATTGTCTCAAGTTCCATAACTTCATGTAATAATTAATAAATTAGTAGTATATGGTATTGACTATAAAATTTATATTGCAACTAGCTGACGCCCGCGGCTCCGCCCGCGTGCAATGTTTTTCCCGGTCACAGGGGTATGAAAAATAGATGTTGGCCGATTCTCAGACCTACTCAATATGCTCACAAAATTTCATGAGAATCGGTCAAGCCGTTACGGAGGAGTATGGCAACGAAAACTGTGACACGAGAATTTTATATATTAGATGATTAAATGGAATAAATAATAATTTATGATAATCTGTATATCAAAATATGCACTACCGAAAATGTTGATAAATAAATGTAATTCGTATTGTAATTAATAAATAGTAATCTTATAAAATTGTAACTACTCTGGTAAGAACGCTAGTCCGTCAAACCCTGCTATGCTACCGCTGCTTTATTTATATTGGATGTAGTTATTACTATAGTAACTTGAAACTACAAAATTTTAAATGACACGCATTCTTGTATTCATGGTGTTGTAATTTAATCACAATGTTAGTGTACGTAACATTTAAATAATGTACACAATCAAAGAACTGATCAAATATATATTACTTACTAGCTGATGCCCACAGCTTCACCCGCGTATAACTTGTTTCCGTTCCCGCTTCCCGTGGGAACTTACTCCCGAGATAAGAAATAGCCTATGTGTTATTCCATAATCTATCCCTGTGTCAAGTTTCAGCCAGATCCGTTCAGCCGTTAGAGCGTGAAAGAGAACAAACATCCACACTCACAAACTTTCGCCTAAAGTATTAGTAAGATTTTTTCTTTGCAATTTACAGACAACTTTTAGTTGGAATACCTTTTTGTTCAAAACGTCGTCACACTGAAATAAACAGCTGAAAAGGGCAAGCTCTGAACTAAATTCATTCTTTATGATAATCTGTATATCAAAATATGCACTACCGAAAATGTTGATATTATGTTCACTACATAATAGACAACCCTCCTTCGTGTCTGTTTGTCTGTTTACGTAGTTTAGGTAAATATATTTTTTAAGTCTATATATTTTTTAAGTCTTATTTAAATTGCTTAATATGCTGAAAATATCAGAATAATTAAAATCACGTATTTAGCTTTTAATCGAAAATGCTGCCTAAGTCGTTTTATGCGTAGCAAAATTTTTATTCCTGTAGTAAATAGGTATGGGAATAATATTTTATTATAAAGTGAAAAAAGACAACTTGGCCCAGACGGGACTTGAACCCGCAACCTTTGCCTAATCCAGGGCAATGCTCTAACCAATTGAGCTACGGGAGCCGTACTGATACAAGTTGAAATTCTTCACCTTATTGTAACCGCCATTTAAGAGTATGGCACAGAGCCATCTATCGAGCTACTTAGCAACTCTGATATCAATGAACGATATTGCAATCATTTTTATACATTGATTTGATGTCTCCGACTCAATCTATAGATTTTTAATATTTAAAGCAATTAGTATGCTAACTTTTTCATAATATTTTATTATAAAGTGAAAAAAGACAACTTGGCCCAGACGGGACTTGAACCCGCAACCTTTGCCTAATCCAGGGCAATGCTCTAACCAATTGAGCTACGGGAGCCGTACTTGTACGTGGTTAGAGCATTGCCCTGGATTAGGCAAAGGTTGCGGGTTCAAGTCCCGTCTGGGCCAAGTTGTCTTTTTTCACTTTATAATAAAATATTATGAAAAAGTTAGCATACTAATTGCTTTAAATATTAAAAATCTATAGATTGAGTCGGAGACATCAAATCAATGTATAAAAATGATTGCAATATCGTTCATTGATATCAGAGTTGCTAAGTAGCTCGATAGATGGCTCTGTGCCATACTCTTAAATGGCGGTTACAATAAGGTGAAGAATTTCAACTTGTATCAGTACGGCTCCCGTAGCTCAATTGGTTAGAGCATTGCCCTGGATTAGGCAAAGGTTGCGGGTTCAAGTCCCGTCTGGGCCAAGTTGTCTTTTTTCACTTTATAATAAAATATTATGAAAAAGTTAGCATACTAATTGCTTTAAATATTAAAAAAGGTATGGGAATAACTCACCCAACGACTATACAGCCACAATTTTGGTTGTATGGTCGTTGACCTTACCACACGGGCAAAACCTATTATACAAAGGTATTAGCTAGTCTATACTAGAATACTATACATAGGAACGCTTTGATTGTTTGTTTGCTTCGAATAGACTCCGAAACTACTGGACCGATTAGAAAAATTCTATCACTATTGGGAAGCTACACTCTTTGCGGTGAACATAGGCTGTATTTTATTCCCGTATTTCCTCGGGAACGAGAACTGCGCGGGTGAAACCGCGTGACGTCCTCTAGTATTATATAAATGCTTACTAATAACGAACGGTTATTGTTACACATTCTAAGTATCCGATTACTAAAACATGTTACACGTTGGTATTTTAAACTGATAGTACTAAAAAGGCTAGCTGTATAAGTTAGGTAAGTAGTATTGATAGTCCAATTGAGGTTAAGCTATTATTTCCTGAATTCCTTTTAAATTAGTCATGTTTCGAAATATTGGAAAGTGAGTAATGAGTCTATGATAGGTATGTATGTACAGTATACTAATATTATAAAGAGGAGAATTTGGTAGTTTATTTGCATCGAATAGGCACCGAAACTACTGAACCGATTTGAAAAATTCTTTCAGTTTTGGGAAGCTACACTATCCCCGGGTAATTTAAGCTATATTTTATTCCCGTATTCCCACGGGAACGGGAGCTACGGGGGTGAATCCGCTAGTTAAAAATAAATAACCTTGTGTTGTAACAAACATTTCTTCTTATAGTTTACGAGTCTTTTTCACATTTTTTTTATTAATTAAACAACTAAATGACCCGGATAATGACTTATACAAATAGCGTGTGAAAGGCATTAAAACTTTTTAATCCCAAGCTTCAAATCTACACTTTTAAAAACAATGGTAGTACCATCTATATTTACATCAAGGCGCCTGTCTCATTTTAATCAGAATCCAAATTCTATCATAATTACCGCTGTTGACTAAGCGAAATCCCAGTTAACACAGTAATCTACCAGATAAACGGGAATAATCTCCATCTAAGTACAACTGCGCGTAACCCTGAACACGTGGATAAGTCGTATAATCTGTCCAAATCCTACAGGATACAGGCGCTGCGGTAGGTAAGCAGTTGTCTGCTTGTGTGTCAGGAATCTTGTGTTAAATTCCTGAACTTCCTCGGTAACGCGGTGTGCGTTTCCATTGTCGTGTCACTTTTCGATCGGTGACAAATATTATTTGAAATTATAATTTAATGAATTTATTTCTCGTATTGTAATTGTGGGACTTTTCTAATTAATTCAGGTTTGGGGAAGCTATCACTCTAAATTTTATTACTAAAAATAAAGATATTAAATCTGTTACGAATGTACACATTGTTAAAACGCAACGCGATCCTATGGAAGGCAACGCGTGTTGAGTAGAATCAATTTGTGTTGTTTTAAAAATCTGACAAGTATAAAAAATAGTTATGATTTAGTGTTCACTTGGGGTAGCGTTACTTTCAGATTTTGTCACAAATGGCTACTAAAAAGGGTTTGTGTAAACTTCAATATTCCGACTTAACTTTTACAAATAAACTTTGCAAGGTTTATGTAATCTTCTAAAAATATTAGGTTTTAGTAGAAAGATAAAGCCGCAATCTAAAATATTGAATTTTCATATTTTCCGATATTTGTGTTCTATTTAATTTAAATAAAATACGAAACAAATGGTGCGTGACGATGGCAAGAGACCTGACGGTATGTCGTTGCTGCCTTGGAAGATGGGTCGGTCTTTGGTGTGGGACGCCACATGTGTCGACACCCTTGCGCCATCACATCTTCCAAGCACAGCGGGTTGTGCGGGGGCCGCTGCCGCTTCTGCAGAAAACCTCAAACGGCGAAAATATAGTAATCTAATTGGTGATTTGTTTGAGCCGTTTGGGGTTGAGACGTTAGGCCTTTGGGGTCCAAGTGCCCGCTTCTTTTTTAAAGACTTGTCCAAGCGGCTAGTCGACACTTTGCGGGACCAGAAGGCTGGCTATTTCCTTGCACAAAGGATTAGCATTGCCATTCAACGTGGCAATGCTGCCAGCCTTCTGGGAACGTTTCCAGTTGGCGATGATTCGGAGGAATTCTACGACGCATGTATGTAATTATGTATGTATGTATTATATATTATGATTAGGTTTTTTTTTTGCTTTTATTTTTAATTTAAGGTAAGATAGGTTCAATTTTTATTTATTATTATTATTGTAAATTTAGGTACATGAAATATGAATTCTATTAAAATTCCAAAATTTCCTTGCCTTGTGCGATAAGGCCACCAATTGTTTTACCAATAAGTTAAAATTAAGCTACTCAAATGTATTTCCTGGTGTGCAATAAAGAGCTTTTATGTTATGTTATGTTATGTTCCTTCAATAAAATACGTATATCATAATAATATAAAAATAAACCTAATAAATTGCATACAGTATAGTATACATATAACTTTCACCAACATTTTCCGGAAAAACAATGGCGTGGTGCAATGGAAACGTGCGATAGCCTTCCTGCCGGGCTGCGACAGGATATAGTCGTACTGTAAACAGGGATTAACATGTAGTATTGAAATCTCTTAGTATGCCACTATCTTAATCTCAAAGCCCTTGATATTAAGATATCTGACGACAATTTTAAGTGAACTAGTTTTGTTGATTTCTTTTCATTTTGAGTACAAGCAAGTTCACTTCACTATGTTTATATTGATTCACTTATTTGATTTACTGTCGCTATATTGATTGATATGACTGATTCAGTAGAATAAAGTAGTCTGATATCTGAATGGAATAAACTGAGTTATTTTTCGATTTCTTTCAGAAAGTTCAGAAATATGCTACACTTGAAAATCCAACTGACAGGCTTAGGGCAATCAAAACCTCAGTCGGATTTGACAGTTGGCTTTCCAGATTTAGGTTATCACATGTATAGTGATAAATGAAATCTATAAATCCACCTAGAGTGCAGGGATTGCATAACAGCTGCAACCATGTAGCCGCCGTCTATAGATATACAGATTTTACACATCGTTTCCTTACTTTACCTTAAAACTCCTGATGTTCCTGAACTGAAATCTTGATGTTGATGTGTATGAGGCAGTTTCGTTTCGGCGAATTTCGTCTTTGATTTTATAAATCATAGGTGTCTGTAGTATCCAATCACAGTGCGGGCTCCGAATATAATGTCTGGCTACAACCAAGAATATGCGAAAATGATGCAGTTTTAAATATTTCTGCTTCAACCATAAATAGGGTGTAATAAATAAAAATGATTTTCCATTTTTATTCTCTTCATCTTGCGATGACTTTTTTCATCGAATGGGACTGTGGAATCACCCTAACTATCATGCGAGACTCGAACTTTCGATGAGCACGGCTGCTTAGCCTTGAAGGGCAATCATCTAATATGCAATGAATATAATCGCATCTCAAAGCACTCATATGATTAACCTAAGCTTAGGTACGAATATCAAGTTACCGTCTAGTCATACTAGATTATGTGACCACAAACACTATGTGGCAATGACACTAATATGATCTAGGCCTGATTCATTTACAGTATTGGATGGCTACCAAGAAAGTACAACAGTCTCTATTTTGGAATTTTCCGCACTCCAAATTGTTTCTATTCCGAGTATGAAACCAAAACTTTATACAGAAATTCATATGGTTATGACTGGATGCAGATTCAAGCTATAATCCTCATTTTATAGACGTAAACCTGGGTGGGCCGGTCAATCTATCTAGCAATTTACAAATGATCGATATTTCGTTGAAATTCGAGATTGCCAACTTAATTGGATATCATAAATAAAATTATCTGTATTTGGCCAAAATTCTGTAAAAGCCTTGAAAATTTCGCAACACATACGTTCAATATTTTAAAGTTTTACAATAGATGTCATATAAATCTAGACATAATGATAGTGAGTAATATAATACCTGTCTTTACGAAAACTATGTCATTATACGAATGATATCTGATTGATGTTTCGAAAGCAAGCAAAAATCACCTTTAAAAAAGTTCAGATAAGACTGATCTCGATTGTAACATATGTTATCGGAATGTACAGTGACTAGTGAGTAAAGATTGTTGTGGCAATCAAAATCAGGTCAAATATTTATTGATAAACTTAAAACAGTCAAACTTCCAATGATAGGATATCTCACTTGTACTGACAACAGTGACTCTTTTCGTTACCTACCTACTTCTTTTGTTGTAAACCTACAATTTTGTTGTACTTACTAGATGTTTACGTGTTAGGTTAAAAGTGTATCTGTCTAATGAGTACCTACTTTTAATGTTGGCTCAAATTCCGATTATAAACTAATATTAATATTCATTGAAGCTACTCATGAAATGCTATGTTGTGTATTTTATTAGTATTAAATTATTTAAAAATAATATTTTTTAAATTCGATTCCAGATCTTAAGTTGCAGTTATAAAACATACTAGATGTTTAGACTTATATACAAAGTTATAACTAACAATAATAACTTATTCCATTGAAAGCAATGCATAGCAACGCATATTTACAAAAGCAGTTTCAAATGAAGTCCAAATGGCCAAATAATTTTCACAACGCAATGCTTACAATAACATAACTACAAAGTACTCATGTTTACTAAACACCCTTTTTTATTCGCGACATCAAAGTACGTACAAACAGGCAAGACCACCCATCTAGCAATTGTTGAACATATGAAACAATAACACCAATAAGTCAGATAAACCGCACGTCTGTTATTTCAATTTCACGTGACAGAAAATCGTATCAAGGCATTAATTGAAATGTATGCGAATAAAAATAATGATAAATTTTAACACAATTGATTGTGACATCTGAATGTTTGTGTTAAGATAGTTGTTATCATAATATTTTGGAATGGAATTTAACTAGGTAGTTGCTTTAACTAACCGATTGTTTATTTTTCTCAACTGAAACGCACAATTATGTGAGTACCTACGAGTGCTGATTTTGCGCAAGCTGGGAAACGCATAACACTCTAACGTCTACGCTAAAAGCTACGTCGTCGCAGCTAATAGGTACTAGAATATCAGTTGTCGATCTAGAATTCTAGAAAACACAACAAACGCATAATGTCCTAATTTGTAAGTAAACAAACAAATCTCTCCACTTTATACTGATGCTATATTTTTTTTACAAATCTGTTCAAATAAGTAGTTAAACCAAAATATGTTGTGTAAAGTGTGATAAAATGTGATATAATTTTGTACACGACATACTTTTATTTAAGTATTACTTTTATTTATTACTCGGGCAAGCGTTAATCCGAATCGATTTTCGTTCGTTATCTTACTTAATATTATAAATGCAAAAGTTTGTGAGTGTGGATGTTTGTTACTCTTTCACGCTCAAACGACTGAAAGGATCAGGCTGAAATTTGGTACAGGGATACATTGTAGTCTGGAATAACACATAGGCTACTTTTTATCCCAGGAATAAGTTCCCACGGGAAGAACAAATTTTACGCGGGCGAAGCTGCGGGCATCAGCTAGTATGTTATATTTAGGTACATAAGTGATAGAGGTAGTTGTAATACTTTCAAATCATAATTTAGTTTAATGTGTTCAAACATTTAAAACTCAAAAAAGTAGTAAAGAGTCGTATAATAAATAGATGTTTATACGTCTATGCACACGGAGCTTAGTATATCTTACATGTATTTTATCAATCAATTAAGTCTAGTTTACATGTTTATGTAATTGTTATCGGGCGCATCTTTATCTTGAGTATCAATTACACGCATTTACGTATAATCGAGGGCGATATACAAGATTGTCTGTCTGGCACAACGTACGTAGGTACTCATCATACGTTTTTATTAACTTGTATTTATACAATACACATTAATTATTAATAAAACATAAGTGCACTACTGGTAGTTTGTTTGTTTATGTCAGAAAAAGAAAACAGCAAGTCACGCCACTTACCTATAAGTTAACAAAACATCAAACTTTATCACAGTTCTTTGTGGTTCAACTACTTTAAACAAACCGTTCTTAATTGTGACAGCTAAAAAATATTTACAAAAGCCTTTTTTTGTTCACAGAAATAAAAAAGAAATTGATTAAAATAAAAACAACATCCGAACGATTGAGGGTCTGTTATTTTCCAAAATGCGCGCGCAAATTACGTTATTAATTCCTTATTAGATTACACGTGTTATTATTGAGAGACGTGCGTGTGGTACTTTTTGCACCAAAACGGAGGGCTTTATCTGGCTTTATTATTATATTTTAAAGGTAACAACTTAATTTAGGTAGGCGCCGTACCGCCTACGTCGATTGATTTATTATAATTTTCGTTCCGCCAAACAATTTTTCGATGAATTGCCACAAAAAATAAACGACCATAAAACATTTTAAGTTGAAGTCATGTTATATTTCTTTTGATCAATCTGACACTAGTATTCTGGCCCTTAAGACTCTCGATTGAACATTGAAAATTTTTAACCATAAAAATTTCCTAATTGTAGCTTTGATTTTCAGTGAACTAATTTCAAAACTTAAAACAGCATTATTGGCTAATCGTTATGTGATGTAAGTTTCTGCCAACCAGTTTCTTGGTGACATGAAATCATAAAAATATTTAACCGAGTTTCATTTTCAAAATAAAAAATATGTGAGCCCCGAGGCACCCGCGCTACTGCCGTTAGTTCAAACCAGTCGCTTTTTCTAACACGATGGGAATAATTAAATTTCGTTATCAGTGCTTTGGTATCTAATTTTAATTAAAAAGCGTCACATATTTCACGTGCTATTCGGTGGTAGGCGGTGCAATGTGTCCGACGAGTGAAACCCGCCCAATTAAAATAGAACCCTCTTGCATTAACATTTCTTATTAAATAGAACAGCAATTACAGGTCGGATTATCATGGTGATGCAATATTAAATCGTTAAATTTAATATTGGCTTGTAGTTTCTTTTATTGCTTCATAACTAACATATGCTAACACAGGTCAAGTGATTAAATTTTTATTCGGGTAACAAATAAATGTTTATTCTCACGCGATTATTGTTCGTATCGATTAAATTAATAGCTCAAGCTCGATATTATTTATTGATGTTAGAAAAATTACATTAAATGTAATATCATCATTGGTATGTTAATATTACATGATGTAATTTTGTTATTAAACGCAACACCTAATAGTAAACAAGTCATAAAGCAAGTGTCTAATTAATAAATCTAAATTATATCATGTCCAAATGCTGATACGATAAAACGTCCTGTTTAGGTCACAAGACAGAGTGATCGTGTAATATGAACTTCCCAATATGCCTATTACTTAGGTAGCTAAACAAATTCCTACTCTATGGACCTGAAGATTAAGTGCAAATTTGTTTAAGGTGGAGAATCTACAAGGTAGATAAAAGTATATTAAACAATATGCCTGCATGTTTTGCATATCATCAAATTCCATTCTGTGACGACCCTTTATAGCTAAATAAGTACGTCTCATTCACAAACAACAATATTGAAAAGCGTAATTGCGATGATGAAATCATTATCGAATATTACAAAACATTTTAGACGTCTACTTATTATAATAGGGCTTCTTTGTGCTTTCAGTGTGAAAATAAAATTATAACGAAACGTATAACGTAGACTTGACTACAAAAGGAAATAAAAAACCCACTAAAGTGACCATGAAACAAAGTATTTTGAAAAAATATTTTAAAAGTCTGTTGGTAAATTTCCGTTTAAATTAAAAAATAAAGTAATTGGATTAACATAATTTCTTTAGCATATTGTCCAATTCACAATTATTTCAAACTTTAAATCATCGCAGCATACCTATTTCTTGTAGTTTTCACAATGTGTGAAGACTCGCCAGAAAAATGAGACACGGTTGGCGTCGGTGATAGCCACACACTATAAATTGTCGCATCTAGCTTTTTGTGCTCACACCGACCACTGAACTGATATAGAATTTATTATTTGTGTCATAGATTCAATCCCATCGTGCGATTTCGGATAAAATTTTTCTTCGTCAGATTGAAAATGTACCAGCCACCGACTACAGGGGCTGTCTCGTCCTTTAGCTACCTTTGAAGCCGCTTCTAGCTTCTCGAGACGTTTGTGGAAGTCGTATGTACGGCGACACTAAATAAATATTTTGACATGGTAATGAGTACTTATTAGGTAATATTTCCAAGAAAGCATTGGTGACATTATGAAATATAAACAACGACGATGCATGAAATATGCAAAAGCAACTTGCAAGAATTCCAATAATCGGGCAAGTGCGAAAGAAAGGTGAAAGTCTCAAACAAGCCAACGTTGCGTATTTTAAACAAATGTTAAGCAATTCGCAAGTAAAATCTAGTATTACGGATCGGTATACTTTCGTCAAACAGAATAAAAAATAGAACCAACCACTCTACCGTGCCACCTTAAAAGCCAAGTCTTGTACAAATAAAAAAAAGCATTCGATTTATAGCTAGCGTCGATGGTGGTTTGCGAAACTTTTAGTTCAGAAATTTAACCCTTTCCTTGGCAATGTGGTTTAATTTAATAAACATCTAAATTTCTCACATCTTATATGAATACATATTTAATTGTTTCAGACAATGTCTTAACAGCTCTGTGTTAAAGGCGTTATTTTTTTTATATTGGTATTATAACTATGTACGAACTCCAAAAAAAGATCGCTAAATAATACTATTTCTTCATCTACTTCTATTTTCTTTCTTTACAGGAGGGAATAAATTGAGGTTGCAATACCTTACAAATGATCAATATCTGATATTATAATGTGAAGTAGAAGTAGACTAGTATCAGTAGGGTAACCCATTTACGGCATGGAAATACATAGATGAAGTAGTTCTTGTCTATAAAATTACCATGACCGTACCATACAATACATAAATACGCGAAATGCTAAACATTTTACAGTCCGTCGGTGCAATAATGCGCACCCGTTACTGTATCGTACAGTAGAGTCTACCTGTTGCAGCGACTGGCCATTGACCCGTCAAGTATTGACATATTCCTATAGTTTCTCACGTCTAGCCCCTACGCGATTGCTTCAAGTTTCTACTGTGTTAGCAAAATGTACATAACCGTTGGGTCACCTTTGATTTCGTCGGGTAACTTGCTGGAATCTTTCATTTGAAATTCAAAATAATATAAAAATTATCATAAACTGCACATTGAACATAGACATCGGTGACATTGAAAGTAATAAAAAGATGATTTATTAAATTTTTGTACGTGGTCGATTATGAGCAAAAAATGTTAAAAATCTACTCAACTGACCCATACTCAAGTTCGACTACAGCCATCAATCTGCAGAGATATTCTGGACCCATTTTATCAGTATTCGACTTTTTCAACTAAGCTGTTGAAAATAACTCTGCCTACCGTTTGGGTAATATGGCATAACTTACTTGAATAAAATGATCACAACGCAGCTAATTAATATAATGGTCAAAACCCAATTAATCAGATTTCTTGTGACACTCAAACGGCGCAAATATAATAATTTGATAGGAAATTATATTTTTGAGCCGTTTGGGGTCGAGACATTGGGCTCGTGGGGTCCAAGTGCACATATGCTTTACAGAGACATCGCAAAGCGTTTGATCGACTCTTCTCGTGACCATAGGGCTGGCCTCTTCTTCGCTCAGCGAATAAGCATAGCTATTCAACGCGGTAATGCGGCCAGTCTTATGGGAACCTTACCATTTGACGGTGATGGGGAGGAATTCTTCGACACCTAGACGGGGCATTGTCAGTTTTGTATAGATAAGTATTTTCCCCCTTTTTTTATTTTGTTGTAGTTATTTTTCTTTTTTTCTGTTCTTTATTTTACTCTGTACATAGTTAATTTAATATTTTATAACCTTGTAAATTTATGTAAATATTAAATTAATCAGAACCTTCAGATAGAAGCTTTAAGTAACTCACATTTTTCGGCAATAAATTTTATTTATCTGAGATTTACTGAAAAATTCACAGCACACTATGTGTGGTATGACATGATAGTTAGTCAGGGATTGAAACAAAGGACTTCATATAAATTTACACTTACACTGATCGCCTCCATCGGAGTGAGCCATGATGGTACCGTTTGGGAACACGTTGACGTACATACGGGAGCACTGGCTGAAGAGGCGAACCGACCGGACCATCGATGGCACCGCACCGCAGATCACCACCTTTAAAAGAACATATAAAATACATTATCGATCTAGCAGAGCAACATAACTTACTTTCTTTAAAAAAATTTCAATGCTGGATAAATTTTTCAACATCTACCAATTAAATTTATTTGTATTAAACAAAATACAATATTAATATCCACTTATTTATGTGCTATTGCGGTTGAACTTGATTGAATTTTATAACGTCATTTGACTCTGCAACTTCACCTATGTTCCTCAATTTAATCTAAAAACCAAATAACATGCATCCATTGAAATTATAAAGCTGGTTATTTTCCTCGCTATCGGCGAACAGACTGATGGTCATGCTAAATTGGCTGCCCGATAACATTGTGCCGTAAAACTCTGATTTGCGCAAGTATTACTCACAAATAGGTACTCATGACTTTTAATAGCCAACTGATGTAGACTGCATCATGAATGACGTAACAAAATGCAATAGAAGTAGACAAAGAATTACAATTTCGTATGTTGAAGGTACATCAAATTCTGACATTATCACAAGAAGAATTATAGTACATTATCTAATAACCGATGTAATTGTACCTATAGCTTGTGTTCCTAACACAAGCAAGAGAAGAGCTACATACTAATGAATGAACGTAAAGGAAATAGTCAAGCACCTGATAATAATACGTTAGCAGTACACCTTTTGACTAATGCACAAGGCAACCACGCATCTTGATCCAGTCTCTCCTAAAATGCATATTATTAAAAAGTTCCTAAAAACAAATAATAGCGGACCTCAAGATTAAAATACATGTAATGTTTTGAAGCACTTGGAAGGACCCCAAGATGTAGAAGAAAACATTAACAAGTAAGCTTTTATGTCGTAGGGAAAACTACGTAAATACTCTTCTGTTGTGTGTGGCCAATAGTATTTCACTTTAGCAAGTAAGTGTCGAGTCGTTTAAATTAGTTTCCTTATTCTGTAAGTACTTTCACTGGTTTTAATGGCGCCAGTGTCGACCCACAGCTCATTACGCAGATATTGATCAAACTCTATCTGATATGACCTTGTGAACTTCACGAATTGAAATGTATAAATTTAACTAGTTAACTTCAAAACACAAACTAATTTGCTTCTAATTATATCAATTTAAAATCTAGATTCAAGTGAAGCTTTAACTAAACTCTCTGACTTTTGAACACTGACGATACTACGTCTATGTCTTAATTAGATAAGACCACAAATACACGTTATCCTGATTTTAATCTCCTTTGATGTCTTGCATATGTATATCAAAGCAGTCCTCTTGCAATCGGTGAAATGTCAACTAACATAGTCATCACGCAGAATTTTTTAATTATTGCTCAAACTATGCGTCGTTGCCACCACAATGAGGAAACAATCGATCGTTTAATGGGTCAGCCGTGCTCAGCTAATCCGTCAGACTAAGGGTTCCGATTGTAACTTTGCGTCGATATTAAATCCTATTTGGATGTCCATCAAAGTTGATTTTTCTTATAATATATTCAGTGGATTTAGGCCCTTTTATAAGTGTGTACGTGGTGTCATATTCAAGTGGGAAAGCATAGGCTACCGCGACGCGGTCACTATTCAGCCATATTGCATTTCACGTCAACTTTTTGTAAACAATGCTACATTTACTTTTAATTTTAGTGTTCAATGTTTCAAGTTATTCAAACGGCTGTCGGTAAGGTAACGATTTACTAGAACAAACATAAAATGTAAGTATATAAATATAAATTAAACATTTGTAGTTGGCGTTTCTGGTGTTGCAAACGTACATAGGCTACGGTGACCACCAGTCCTTCTGGTGGGCCGTATGCATGTCTGCCACCATGGTAGTATAAAAAAAGTTTGCACTTTTAAACTTAAGTTAATATAATATTAGTTTTGTTTAAAAAGCGAAAAAGATACCTAATTACAATTTGTCTAAACGAGATTTACTTGGAGTAGCTAACGGTTCTTTCCAAAAATGATAATCATAAATCGAATTTTATAAATCCACTTATTATACAAAGATTAAGTTTTAATACTAGAATATAATATCTCTAATTAATACTTAATGGAGCTGTAAAAGAACATCCTATTGAATATTAACGCCACACCACCGGCAATAAACCGCATTATTTACAATAAATATGTTTGTTTATCTCAAACGTTTGTAATGTCTTAAGATATAAACTTTGTACACTTAAATCTATTAAGATAATTAATCAAGATACACTATCTATCATTGTAAGTTTAACAGATGTAAGGATGCCGACTTGATTTACAAGTATTGTTCCTTTATTTAGTAGACATACCGTAATCGATCGTTTATTATTTATTTGACTTTCTGAACCTTCTTCAATTGTGTTCCACTCATTTTTGGAATACAATACTGATATAAGTGTAACATCGTCCATAACTTTAGAACTAGTTGCTTTTAGAACAAACCCCACTCGACTGTTTTTTCCAGAACTATCACTCATTCTGCCTAAATTTTAAAAATATTTAAGATTATGTTTAAAATTATCGAAGCATGTTTACAGCATGTGTTGAGAGGAAGGCCGATGTTTGCAATTATCAACTATTTGGAGGTCAGTGATCGTCGTGTCATTGGGCTTATCTTTGTCGACCCGAGTAAACGTATTATTGACGCTTGATTACTTGTCAACCAAATCAAAACTACCCGACATCAAGTGTATTGGAAATGTTCACGGTTGGATAACATTTGTATCGGTGGTATTATCTTCAGTATTTAGTAGAGATATGTTATTTAGCGATCTGTGAATAGGAAAATGGGTACCACAGGACACTGACCTGATGCATTAAATTATGAAAACGATTATTGTACTTAGCTGTACAGGTTTACCGAGCGGGATCATTTTTATTGTTTAAGTCTGGGGTTCCCAACCTTTTGCAGGCCGCGGCGCCCTTATAAGTCTTGAAATATTTTCACGGCTCCCCATCATATCACGTGTTAATCATCGCCCCCCCCCCCCCCCTCGACTAGTAATCCTCCGCACAAGCCACTTGCCTGTGCCATGGAGCCTCGGCCAAGTCATTATGCAGACCAAATCCGGGAAAGCCGGCGTTATCTAGAAAAACTGTCTTCTTTTTTACTTGTGAAATCTGTGTGCCGAAATCTTACCGACTGAAACCATACGGTGCTCTACCACTACCTACGGTCGGGAGCCTCGGGAAAGATGTCCCAGGATTCCCGACAGACCTTGGCTACCACAGCGACGTCATCTACTTTACTTCATTTGGTTCGAGTACTTCCCCTCGTCTTTGGGAGCTTTCGGGTGTCACTCTCGCTTCCTGGGTCGTGAATCGTGCGAAAATCTTTAAAGTCACTCTGTCGTCTTGGGCCTGCTTCTGTTAGGACGGTAAACAAAATCGAGTGTATGGCACCCTCGCCGCAGACTGGAAATCTCGGGTTGGAGAGTTATCTCCCTGCTCCCTCCCCGCCATCTCTTTCACGAGAATGACCTGCTCGCAGAAAGACGCGGCGGCGTCCCACGTACTCCCGTTGGAAATCATCGCTCGCACCGTAGTCTCCAGCGAGATAATGTTCTGGTCAAGACCTGCCACTAGGACATGGCGCCTACGCTATGCTCTGTATGGAGCGCCGTGTCCTCGCTGCTTCCTTCGCAGTGCTGACACTGAGCCGTGGTCTCCCGGCGTAATCGCCACAGATACTTATCGAAGCATCCGTGCCCTTAATTATCGGTGACAACCGGTAGAAGAGATTACCATGGCTCCTCTCCAGCCACTCGTTTATTATCGATCTGATCACCACCTAAGTTGAAAGATCCACTAAGACTCTTCAAGACCGAGTGGCCAAGTTCTCACCGCGTTGACCACGCGATGAGAACTTGGCCGATTTCCTTGGGCGGAAGGTGGCAACTTTCGCCTCTAACTATACTCAGACACCGCGTAGATTAGTTTTAAAAAATCGAAATAGTTGTCTTGACAGACAGACCCTTTTTTGCAAAAGAGTTTTAGAGCGGAGTCCGCGACTTGGAAAACGACGGCAACGGGTAAAACTCAAACTCAAAAACATTTATATCGCATAGTCCTACTACATAGGCACTTGCGACACGTTCATGATTACAAATCAAAGTTAGTACCACCACCAGTTCGGACGCGGCCTGCTTAAGCAGAATTGGCAAAAATCTTGGCGGGCTATTCTTTTTGTGCTCTTTTTATTTTTTGAGAGAGATCGCCTCGCGGCGCCCCTCTGGACTTTCTACGGCGCCCCGGGGCGCCGCGGTGCACAGGTTGGGAACCCCTGGTTTAAGTAGTTTATTTATTCACTAGGTATAACGAACAAATAATCACGCAATTAAAAATATTTTAAGTGAATTAAGTAATAGGTGGTCGGTACATAAATATATGAGATGAGTCGAAAAATATTAAGCGAATCAAGACAGGTTCTTTGTTTTTTAGGATTCTTTGTTTGCATTCAACAGTAGCATACATAGCATTAACTTCCATCATAACATCAAATACACACTAAACATCAAATATTTTTTGTTATGGTATCATGCACTTTAATTTGGTCACTAAAACGAGATTATTTAAATTTATTAAGAAATTTCATGAGCTTTTACTTTGTAATAATACTACGAAATATAGGCAATAAATGTGAGATTATGGTCACCATATAGCCAATATAAAGAACATGGTCAGTTGATAACCGGGAATTTACTCGTTATTTATGTGACTCTTTCTTCCACTCGCATGCGTCAATTTATTTAGTTTCATGACCATTGTCAAACAATATTGAAGGAAAAAGATTGAGTCTCCCATTTTTTTTGTTGAGGAATCGCATGAAAGACAATCATTCGAACTTGAGTAGGAAATACTGTGTAAATATTTGTGTAGGTAAAATTTTTTTGGTTGAAGTCATTGCTTATAAACAAGCATTTTAATTGGAAAACATCAAAATTGTTTAAACGATACTATATCATAATGCGCAATTAACTGCTATTATTTATTTTTCGTCGTTAATGTAAAAAATACATAAAACTCATTAAAAATCAAATTTCAGTGATGTTTAGAGTTTTTTGATGAAAAGTTTATTTATTTTATGATTAGTAGATAGATTATAGAAACCGGCCGTTAGATGCTCATGTCGTTTACCTCAATTATACAGATTTAAGACCGGTACTCACAGGTACCTATACCTACTTCTCATTTCTGACTTATAATACCTAACACATTGTATAGAGTACTAGCTGTGCCCGCGACTTCGTCCGCGTGGAATGTAATAAAAAAAAATAGTTTAATTACCTTTTTTTTTGTTTTTGGCATTTTTATTATAATAAAAGTAGCCTAAGTTACTCCTTATTACATAAGCTATCTGCCAGTGAAAGTCCCGTCCAAATCGGTCCAGCCGTTCCAGAGATTAGCCTGAACAAACAGACAGACAAAAATTTTAAAAATATATATTTTGGTATGTGTACCGTATATACATTCATATGCATGTAGTAGAAAGCGGTTATTTTAATATTACAAACAGACACTTCAATTTTTTTTATTTGTATTGTATAGAAGATCTAAATCAGTTAAAACCAGATTTAACCAAATATTTACTTAATTGCGTAAATAAAAACAGAACCTATGTCTTTTTAAATTACGCATTTAATTTATTCGATGCATGAAATAAAAAACATGTTTTTTTTTATTAACATTACTTATCAATTAGATTCGTGATATCAGTACCTACCGCTAGATACCGCTGACCATAACCAACATGAACTGGTTAAAACGTTGTCGTATAAACTAGTTACTTCATAGTTATCAAAGGCAAACAGTGATTTTTATCCATATAATAACGCCTATTCCTCCTCACTGGGCGTATTACTGGATTATACATATACACAATGCTTCATACTCCGGCAGACTACCTACCAAAATAAAGACTGCGGTAGGAGTAGGCTCCTTATGATAACTATATAGTCTACTGACTTATTCGACAGTGCGAGACTGGGTGGAATTCCATCGCCTTGTAGAAGAAAGTGATAGGCAGAAAATAAAGACTTGGCAGGAAACGAAGAGCCTGGAACGTTAATCCGAAACTCGTTTGTTCGAATAATCTGTTGACGGAATCATTTTTGGCAGATGTCTCCTTTCATAGAAAGCACGGTTGGCAGAAATCACTACTCGAAGAAATGGTACTCTTCTATGACGGCGAAGACGCACTGAACGCTGGAGATTTCAAAAACGGACTTACTTCTGTATTAGTAAAGGCTTAGGGAGACGATCCGAGCTAGCTGTCGCTTTAGAATCGAAGGTACTGGCGCTATTCTTTCGAGTTTTTGTCGGTAGGGGTCCCGCATAGCATACATGAGAATTTCCACAGTTTAAAAACACGACATACAAAAGCTGAGTTCCTTTTTGGGTCTTCATATAAATATCTATATTATTGTTTCGGAGTCTTCGCAATTGTTTTTAATCTAAATCCAAGATAACCGCTTCGTTATGACCTCGGTGAGATCAGTACCAGGAGGCGTACTTTTATTATAACATTGTGACGTTTAATGAAAACAATATATTAACATAATTTTTACCTACAGTTCAACGTTCGATGTTCAACATAATTACATTTTTAAAATATTAAAAATAAGAACAAAGCGCCATTGTACTCTTTTTCTCCTAGTAATATCTCTTTATGTATTTAAATGTGTGTACATAAACTGTAAAATAAAAAATTAAAAAATAAAAAACAAAATATAGAGACCTCATTTGGATTCTATGGATTCAGTGTGAGGGCCTCGAGTCTATAGCTTGACACAGAGGGGAACACTGTTTAGGTGTCTGGGATTTGTGACCAGATCTTTCATTAAGTTATATAGGGATTTAGCGAAAACTCTCCTTCTCTTCTCTCTCCTTTTCTTATTTCTCAAGTCGAAGTATTTATTCATCTTCAAACGTCTGACGGTATGTTATTCTCCCACGGTACCTTAAGTTCTATTAGTACTGCATGCTTTATAATCTCGAAAACAGAATAAGTATATCGAATCTGGGTGGCGAGGCACATACATACTCCGGGATTTTATAAAGTTTTTCATACGTGTGTATGAGTAGGGTTCAATCAGCAGCAACTATCGAACCTGAGTAGGTACGACTTTTAAGGTAATTTCTTTAAACAGCCTGTTTTTACAAACGCAATGTCACTTCTTTTGTCTGGTCCCTTCCTCGCTCTAACTACAGCTAAACTTACACACGCATGGTTTCTAATACCAATGTCGAATTTAGTCATAAAATATGAAATAGAAGGTCTAGGTTCTTGAAGAACTCGGTGAATCCTCTAAACTAAAACCGTCTGTGTTTACATCAATGGTACAATGAACGGCAATAAAACTCGTGACTTAGGTTTTCCTCCACACCAGATATTTCTAAACTGCTTTCGATTGAAATTGGAATCCCTAACCTTTTAATTAATGCCATTATGCACCATACCTTACGTTGTGGAGACGAAGAACACACACATGCTCCCATAGCACATCCCGGGTTAAGGGACATCCCTGTCTTGAAGTACAGCATGAATTGAAACCGCAGCCCATTAAATAACCTACTGAATAAAATTTCAATATCGAAAGTACAATAAGAATGTAAGTCTCTCTTTCGCGCACGCTTAGGTAGCTTGTGGAATGAAATCTCTGCCTCGGTTTTCTCAAACACAGTGTATGCAGTTCTTCAAAAGGGTCTTACAAGGTTTTCGCAGGGTCTGCAGTGCGAGTGTACCTCTGGTGTCACTTTCCATCAGGTAGAGTACGACCCCACATGAGGTGGAAAGCCTGTCGCTTTAGTCGTATAAAAAAGGTAGGTAATATTTTACTCAATTAGTAAACTCGTTCGTGCTGAGAAGAGTAAATTTGTGACGACAGTGACCAGTAAAAAATCTACACTATACTACGTCAGACATGGATTAGTTGGCCACACACAAGCTGCGATAACCGGATAGTAATTATCTACTAAGACAATTATTGTTTTAGCTGATAACGTAAGCTCACTTTCTTACCTCATTTCCTAAATCAAGTGATATGTTGACTTATAATTTAGCTTACTTTTATAGGGTTCTGTACTCAAATAGTAAAAACGGGACCCAATTAGATACACAGCCTGGAGATGGGCAGCAGAGTCTACAGAGACCCGGCTGCCCATCTCCAGGGTGCAGAGTAATAGCTGGACAGCTGAATGTATTTCTGTTGCAGCTATAACAAAATTACTACGAACAAACAAAAGTTTTATACAACAAAAGTAATTTATGGCATGTTTTTGTATGTAACACTCTGTGCTCGAGTCGGACTTGTACTTTCCGCTTTATCAAATACTCCCAAGGCTCCAAATCAGTATTTCCCTGCTTCCCCCATAAGTTGTCTAACCGTTGGATGGACAGTAAGAACACTTAGTACTTACATAGGACTTGAGTTACTCAGAAACTAACTCAAAATCCTATATAGCCCCGTGTGGCGACGGGGTCACGTTTTTCGACGGGTTGAGTACAAAATGTCGCCACCACAATACATTCCAAGGGTGTTGTAAGAGGCGACTAAGGGAACACTTTCGCAAAAAAGATCCAGTGCGTTGAGAAGGAAAACTCGAAATGAAACCCGGTTGTCAGTAAATTGACAAGCAATCGTTAGGCCAAGTTGAAGGCCTTATTAGGCTTGAAAAATTTGAACTGCGGGTCGCGGCGAACACCTATTACGTGGGACATAAAAGTATAAGGTGAAATGTGGGCGTTTAGTATGCCTTTGCCAACCCCTTCGGGGATAAAGGCGTGACTATATGTATATATGTAGGTACAGAAACTAACATACAAACTTCTTTACTTACATGAATGTATCAATTGGTGAAACATGTGTCGAACGTGGTTATTAGTTTTACTTTGTAGAATAAAATTGGTCATTGTGAACAGATATTACGACTTTTAAACGTAAATAAAGATATTTATTTACATTGTATTATAAAATTGTATAAAAATAAGGAAAATGTATACAATTACGCAATAGGGCAAACAGCTACATACCTACTTACTAGGTTAAAATAGTTTTAGTCATAATTATTTTTTCTACTAAGTTGGTCAACAAGCATGCGATTCCATGTCTATCTGATCAAAAGTAGGTTGGCTTCGGTTTCAGTGGCATTATAGTCGTTAAGCCAAGTTGAAAGCCTAGAGACGCTGCTTGAAAATTTAGGTAAGTCACCTGCGCCTGTCCATTTCTACACGGCAATAGGCACACTACCAATCAAATACGTGGGAAAAAAGTTATAACATGAAAATGTGGTCGTATTCTATGCCTCAACCTTTAGGGAAAAAGGCGTGACATTGACATAATGTTACATATATTATGTAACATAACTGAAAAAGTTTAAAAAGAAAAAAATCTATACAAAACCAGCGTTGCTCAATTTATTGAATCGAAACGTTTACATATCGATTACATGAATATGTCAACTGACGACGGGAAATAGATAAATTCACAACTAAACAACCGAATATCGAGTGTGATTCTTGCGTAAAGAAAATTATTTATTACGTCCAACTCATCTTAAAAAAGATTTATAATATGTGTCTATTAATGATAGTTAAACAGTTTGATGTCGACGTCAAATTATGCTAAGTTTGACAATAGAGACAGCCGAGATTATTTTAGTTTACGTAATCATGTCAATCAACTGTCCATCTATTACGGTTTCTGAGACAGCTTAGAAACAGAAAAACAGACGGACAATTTCAGTAAAAGAGTTTTATCCTTTGGGTACTAAAGCTTAAAACAACTAAAGGATTTCTTTTTCAAAGTGTGAAAAATCGAATCTTACCGACTGAAAACCACACATTCGTACCTAATGCGGTTAGGAGCACCGAGAAAGCCCTCGGAAGGATATTCCCAGGAACTTTAAGACATATCGGACTAGGGCTAGAAAATAAATAGTAAAGTGACGATGATTGATTATAGGCATAGAGCAACACGATCTATGACGTTCACCGGGAGAGTAGGCGCCATACTGAGGGTTTCCCTTCTGTCAAAGCGGACTCTAAAAAGTGTACGCTTATACACACAAATATAAGAAATTATGAACGCATGGTAAGTTCCATAGTGACAGCCGATTCTTTTGTAGTGGTGTATTTGAATATGATTTCCCCCCGCAAAATATGGCAGACAAAAATGTACCGAGCAAACATGCTATGTCTTCTCCCCTTGTGCTGGTCGCGTTGCTTTGTGGTTGTAGATAAATCATAATTGACGTTTAGCATTTTAAAGCGGCTACGTCAGTGGGCGTTTGTGATATTCATTCGCTCTATTAATCACCACGCGGTGGCCTAAATTTTGGCTTATTATGATTAGCGTATCAGCAGGTAATATTGTTGTGAGCATAACATTTACACTGAATCGGAGATTGTTGACCTTGATTAGGAAAAGTGAATCTTTTGTTGGTAATATAACTGTTAAGTCCTAGTAGCATTCAAAACTCTACAATTCCGTTAAGATTATGATAGGAGATTGGTTGTACATATACATACATACGGTCGCGCCTGTCTACTGTCCGGCTAGAAGACTATGGCTTTCCACTTGCTACGATCCTGGCTTACCACTTTTTCTTGGTCTACTTCGATAAGTGTTTGCATACACGCTCCTCAGTTAAGGATACTTTTGACATTGGTTGCAGCTTTACTTTATTTGCAACGCTCTTTCTTCTTAACCTTTTATTTCTTTTAAATTTATCTTGAAATTTATGTATGGGATCAGGCAGACATTATAACTCAATATCAAAGTTTTTGATAGGTTCTAAATAAATATAAGGTAATTTTATTTATCTACTACTAAAACTGTACTCGTACACTCATTTTACCCAAAGAATGATGATGTATTACAGCGTCGGTAATTCTTCCTGAGTTTAAATTTATCGAACACTACAACTTTAACATGATAAATTAACCCGTATTTTATGGTAGACTTTGTAATTGAAAACTTATAATAAGGGTATTCAGTGAGAGTAAATTTCTTCATCAGCGTTGAGTGTTTGTGAATGTAATCATGGTAAATGATAGGTCTTCGTTAAATAGTGGTATGATGCGCGCTCTTTATACAGTACGTCCACTAGAATATAGCGAGACTATCTCGAAGTTTCGTAGTTAATACTGATAGATATGTCTTTGGCTCAGATCTGCGGAAATTTCATTCGTAAAAACAAAGCTGTGGTCCTGAAAAATATTTAATATTTAACAGCAGAGCATTTACACTTGTGACGGTAGATAAAAATAATGTAGTGTAGAAGTCAGATGGAAAACTTATGTAAGTATGTACTTTTTTTTCAAATCTACCCTCTGCTACACACACTCGCGCACAAATCAGTATCGAAACTTCGGCGCACAAATCAGTATCAAAAATTCGGTTGAGACCGCCTGACCTCGTGTCTGTGAATGAGTTGTCTATGTGTGACCTCGTGTCTGTGAATGAGTTGTCTATGTGTGCGTAGCCTCAGCGAATTTAGTATGTAGGATTTTGCAATTTAGGTAGTGGCGTTTTTCAAAATAATATTATACCTATGTATATACAGTTTTAAATGTACTTCGATGAAAAGGGGGCAGTTTTACGTGTATGGGATGTACAACAAGAACATTAGATTTATCAAGTTCTATTCTCCACAACCCATTAGACTGACTGAAAGTATCGGCTTTCCTAAATAGATCTATGCCTTTACGTAGTAGCTAAATTTTTTAAGCCTTGTGTAGAGTTGGTGTCAATCGGGTGAGATGTTATATGCTAATTCGTTTATTTGAAGAAGTTGAAGTGCTACTAAACAAACATTTTAGAATTGGAATGTCGTACATGTAGCGAGAAGTGGGTGTGCTATACCCCGATCTAACTAGTAATGAATAGACGTGATGGTATGCTAATCAGTATAAATGATATTTTTGACATAATTCCTTTCTGATCGTGTGGTATTACGATGATATGACATGTGTGTTAATTGCGCACGGTTTGCGCTGTGTCACGTAATGGCACGCCCCCCGTCGTCAGTCAAAGCAATATACATAACATTTGAATGAAATCATCTCATATGCTAAGATTCCGATAAAGCTGAGAATTTTCAGAAATGATGTTCGTTCTAACTAGAAACGATAAGGATAATTTGAGGTCAGAACCGTTGCAATCTTACTGTTTCCAACATAGTGCAAATTAATGTTTGCGTAAAGCGTTTTGGGTGGTGGAGATTAGCAACAAGTGCATTAATATTATAGTCAGACTGTTCTTCCCAAAGATGTAATGAGGGTATACCTCATTACTTCTTTATACGCCCACATTTCCCGAGTTGTATTTAGTCTCATGTAAATATATTGCCGTGCCGAGTAGAAACGAACAGGCATAAGTAACATCTGCCGATTCTGCAGGCTGTTCTGCTATTACGCATTGCATCTTATAATCGCTAGGGAGAGCACAGGGAGTTATTATTATTAACAATCTTCATTTTCTCAGCTTACGCTTCCGAAATTGTTGAAGAAGGATTCAGTACAATGACCTTGCAATAATCTTCTAAGAAGGCAGCACACGTAAAGGTACTGGATCCTTTACGTTCCCAGGTGCAATAACGTAAGAATAACGTTTTAAACTTTTACTATCCGTACCTACACAACAAAGCATGACGAACAAATTTTCAAATCAACAGTGAAATAAGTTAGTTTAGTTCCACTACGCAATTATTTTACTTCTATACAGATTGGTCACTAGTGAATATGGCTAACAAGGCGTAGAAACGTTGATGTGAAAAAAGGACAAACAAAACGCTACAAGGATTTGTACCTTTTCTAAATTATTTAGAAATTCGAACTATAATGACTGAAATAATTAACAGCGAATCATAGCACTCACAGTCACAGGTGACTCAATTCGAGCAAATCATTTTTAGTAGTTTCAACTTAAATTTACAATTTTTCATGAACTTGTTTTGAAAATTCTGCAACATAAATTGTCAAATTTAATCTGTCCTAGCACTGTGTAGAAGTTTCTTCATGAGTTGCCAACAAAAATTATGTTAGCAAAATATATTTTAGAACAAATTTTCTTGAACTAAATTGTATTGGTATCTCATCGATCAGTATGAAATTAAATTATTGCATAGATAATTACTAATTTAATAATAGAAGTGCAGGATGATTTATTGCCGTCATATGTCAGATAGTGATGTGACACTGCGTCAAAGTTGAGATGATTGTGTAATACTAATGCGGAACCTCGAAATACAATGATAATGTTCGCTTTAAATGTTGTCTTGAAATATTATTTTGCGTTATCGACTGTTGGGAGTCACGGGACATCCTTCCTGAGGGCTTACCCGGGGCTCTCAACCATAGGCTGTTGGGCGTGGCGTGAGGTTTTTTAGTCGGTAAGAGTCCGGCATAGCATCCTATGAGGATTTTCCCTCACGTTAAACAAAAAAACGAAAAAAAAAATTGCGTTATCGGTCAGAGTACGCGGTATCGCGGTAGCCTCTTCCTTCCAAATTGATTTTATGTATGTATTCATCTTTTGAAATACCTTTTTGTTTATCGATTAATTTATCGTAAAAATTTCCGTTCATAATTTCTCAAACCCTTTTACAATGTATCGTAGTTTAGTTTGAAAATTATAATTCCCTTTTGACTTTATTTAGAACACTAAACTTAATCAATCTTTATGCATTCTACTTTAGCATTTTTTTACACAAATTATGTCGAGTTAGATTCATGTCGAGTCACTTTCAATTTATAATTATGTCAAAATAATAATATTATATGAAAAAAAGAAAAGAATCATGTGCCGTTAAAATGTAAATGTTTTTAAAAACACAGTTATGTCAAAAAATCTATTAAAGTGCGTAAATAGACATAATAAGTATCTACACTTAGTACCTATCAAATAATTATAAATGCTGATCTCAGAAGTAGGTTGTTAACTCGATAAAAAGTGAAATGTAGACAATAATTGTGAAGACGAGACATCACTAATGGCATATTTGTGTAAATAATATAATACTGGTTTACTATTGATGTTTAACAAGAATATAAAACTACTGTTCACTTGTATATAAGCACTTATTCGTCTCAAGGTGTTTTGTGTTGTTTACATAGCGTACTTTGCGATGGTATAACATGGGCATTTACTGTTATTTTAGCAGTCTTGTCGCGATCAATCAAATCAATATGACCTATATTAAAGCTCCCTGTAAAACATATTATGCGTCTACATTCCCTGTCCTCCGCACTTCACATCCTTTTTCCTCCAAGCTGAAGGGTCGCTTACTTTGTTTACGGCGAGATTTGTAGCAGTTACAGTAAGTGTCCTAGTTAAGTTACCATATTACCGATGTGAAAGAGTGGATGGGCCACCAGGACCAGGATTCGTTAACTATACGAAGTGATACTTCCGAATTTACCCTGTAAAAACCTTCTAAGATGCCATTTGAAGAACCTCATACTGTAGGCTTTTGAGAAAACCTAATCCTGACAGTCGATGCTGCAGGAGCCACGTCCACGTGTTTTGTAAGAAGCCGTATCAGAAGGTTATCTTAAGCATTGAATTATTCATTTAAAAATTCATAATAGCACTCAATCGATAAACAGCAAATTGAAACCAATTTGTTTTAATTCAATCAGCAAAAGTATTCGTGTGACATCAGGGCCAACTACACTACACATCATCCACAAGGCATTTAGCTGAGATGCGCGTTAGAAAAAAAAATAAGTAGGTATTGTTGAATTACTAATTTATGATTTTTTTGGACAAAAACTTAACTCTTTGTCATTGCCTGGTTAGTTTGGAGTATTGTTAACAAATATTATTAGATACATTTGCAAATGCATGCACTAGTGGCTTCTTTGCAACTTAAAAGACACTGATTAAGTCTATTTCTGAATGAGCTGGCATAAATTTATTTGGTAACCTATAGCTTGGACTGCACACTACCTACTGTACCTGAATATTCTAAAAATGCTTCATAAAAATAATACATAAATATTTTCTCATAATGACTACACTGAAATGAGTCGTATAGTCAGTACGCCTTACCGGCTAATATCATCCTAAGTAAACCTAAGATAATGTGAATAAAATGACAGAAATTAAAATAAGCAAACATTTTACACTGCATATCTGACCTTTTTAGAAATTACGTAAATTAATTTACGAGACGAACTGTCGAGTTTGAATGCTAATCGGAGTGGGCTTAGCATTAACTCAATAGTTATTCATGTTAAATCCTAATTGAGATCTGGGCTTTAATTAGAAAATTATACAAATATGCTTAAGTGACTGATTTTAATATCACCTATGATAATTGAGTTATAAAACAAGTATTTGATCAAATGCTTATGCTATGTGTAACCTGCGTATAAGTGCAGCGTTTGTGCAGTAATGACCTTACATCATATTACGAAATTTATTTTTTTGATTGATTTTTGCAAAAACATTATTAATAACAAAATTATAACAGCCACCAATTAATGTTTTACGCAAAGTATATATGATTAATTCATAGCCGTGTTATTATCATAAATTACAATCGTAAACAAAATAATATTTTAATCGTTAAATGATACAGTAGCCGATTTTATAGATCGCTACTTTACACATTAATTGTATTTTAATGATTAAACGATAGCCTTAAAGCCTTAATTTTATATTTATTTAATCAAATCAGAACTGCTCACAACATTAACCAATTTTATAGTCAAATGTAATTTATTTTATTGTAAATTAATTGAGCGTTAATTTTAAAATTTATGGTGTGTGCTAAATTTATGTCAAGTATATAATTCTAACAGATTTATATAATTTAAAACCTGTTAGTACAAAAAAGCCGATATTAATAAGATAAAAACTGGTCACAAATTAAGTGCTTCTTATTGTTATTATGGATGCCTGCATAATTTATATTTTGAAAACTATTTATAAACTGTGATTCAATAGGAAAAATACTTTAATGGATTTTTGTTATTTTTGAAATCAATGAAAATATTTAGATGTAAATATAATCCGAATCTAAAAAAATAATCCCAATATTAATATTTTAGTTAGTAAATCCACCTCTGTCGTACATAATAACAATTGTTTACATTTTATAACGTTGTAGCGTATCTACAAATACACGTAGTTGAATACATTCTTTCATAAAATATTTGTACCTTACCTACTCTACTACTGCTCGTTCGCTCTAACTTTGCCGCTCGGCTCCATACTAAAGTCGAATTTTTAATTAGACGAAGTAAATTGACAGCAACTAATGTCACTTCTTTATACAATGTTGCGTATTTTCTATGACGAAGTGACATTAGCTACTGTCAATTTACTTCGTGTAATTAAAAATTCGGGTATACGCCTCTACGCCAGCGGCAAAGTTAGAGCGAACGGGTAGTACCATAAAATGAAACCAATTTTTGTCTCAAAATCTGACTTCAAGCAGACATGCTTCAGTCAGTATTAGAGGAAAAACAACTAGGTATCTATTTCAATATTGGCCATCTCGAATGTAGCAAAAGAGACACGTGTACGATTGTAATCGGAAAAAAATCCTAACAACAAAATTATAAAGAATTGTTTTCGAGTGAACTATATGACTTACCATCAGGAGGCACAATATCTTTGCAGAGACGGCAAGCTGTGGTAACCTGTAACAAAAAGAACGATCGTTATGAATACGTAGATAATATTTTAAGATCTAGTGGTATCATTAGGTGTTAAGGTAAAGAGCTGGACTTTTTAATCCCTCCGAGGAGTTAACCAGAGCGCCCTGAACTAGACAGTTAGGTTGGGACGGTGTGGTTTTAGTCGGTTCAAATTCGTGAGGAGATAGACATGTTAAGAAAAGACTGTTTCAGTTCCGTCCCCACACAGTATTGTTAATCATAGATATTGTCTTGACTATATCATTAGAAAGACAATAAGATCCCGAACGTCGAAGTATTATTTTCTCTACCGTATCACAGAAAGCTTAGTGCACATGTTTCCATCCTCTCTTACAACCAACGGTTCTATAAGTACATAGTGAAAAGCATATAAGTCAGCCATTTTTAAATGCTACTATTATTGACCTACCCGACTGTGATAGCTGTAGTCGACGAATACTTAAATTGATTGATGAATCGACGAATACTCGATTTCGTGAAATTTTAAGCTAGATCTCGTATGTTATAAGTTGTTTTTATAATATAAAATATTTATAAGACAGATAATAGTAAAATCTTCATTTGCACTAGAGCATTTATTAATATTGGTTAATTATAGTTTTTTTATTAATTTATTTCGTTAAAAGCGCACAAAAACCGATCGCATCTCTCTCTTTCTTGCACGCTAAAATGTATATCTTCTATCTTCTTTTAACAATTTGGCGTCTGGTAGGCTCTTAAGTACCTATTCGTTCTTAGTGGATGAATAAAAATGAGTAACCAGCTCTCTGAGGGCCGGAGTCCATTATTGATATTGCTGATTGATTCGCAGTCCATTACTTTACAATACCACGATACACCTATCTACAATAGTTACTTTATCTCCTGTGGTTACCTAGTCTAGTTGAGTATTCTACTTTTAGAAGCGAGTTACTATCCAGTTATTCTAGCGAGTCTAGTGACACTGTGAGAAGTAATCTTCTTCAACAGATGGAAAGCGCAAATATTTAATGTTTGAACGTCTTTAAGCATGAATGCGCATAAGAGATAAATGTTAAGTCTGTTGGAACACGCAGTTGTACAACATCCTACTGCACCAATCCGATTGGTAAGAAAGATGTTTTGTGGGATTGGTTTTGGTTTTAATTGCCTGACATAAAAAATTAAGGAGAACTCCAACTTATTCCACATCAGATCCTTGTATATACTCTATACTTATAATATTATTAAAAGGAAAGATTTGATTGTTTGTTTGTTTGTATGTTTGTTTGTTTGCATCGAATAGGCTCCAAACCTACTCAATTCTTTCACTGTTGGGAAGCTACGCTCGCCCCGGTGAACATAGGCTATATTTTATTCATGTATTCCCGCGGGAACGGGATCTACGGGGTTGAAACCGCGTGACGTCCTCTAGTTTGAAATAAAATCTTAAAAACAAGCAAGCGGATTCCAGACTCTATAATAAAGACGAGGCTTATGCTTTAATATTAAAAAGTCAAAAGTAGAAACACTTAGTCCTTCTTTAATGACTATCAACCACTTTTAACCTCCTGCTTTCTGGATTTTATTTCACCCCATAGTTTTGTTTAAGGTAGGTAATAGTTTTTCTGGGCCATTCATATCTATGTAACATTTATGTAAGTGAACGGTATTTATTAGCAGATAGCCCGGAAATCAGGCATTTATAACTCGAAACTCTAGATAAAGCCTGATTAGACAAAAGGATTATACCGTTACAATGTATGGAAAGTTTGTTAATCTACTAACTGCTTTAAATTATTAACAGTGAGATGGCCCACAAATTTAACGTTTAATCCTTTGTTTTTTGTTTATTAAGTCGGTATAATCCAATAATCTATATAAATGAAGCACGAAATATGTTGCTAAGTGAACTCGAGAATGATTTTGAAGAATCAAGATCTAGAAAAAATGTAGTGTGTGTATTAAAATAGGTTCTGCATGGTTTCAAAATACAATAGGAGCAGGAGCGGGTAGAGAGAACAGCTCTTATTGATAGAAAAACACGCAGGCGAGGACGCGCACAGTTAGCTTGTCTATAATAATCTATACTAATATTATAAAGAGGAAAGATTTGTTTTTTGCTTTTATGTTTTTTTGTTTCGTTTGTTTGTAACGAATAGGCTCCGGAACTAATGGACCGATTTGAAAAATTTTTTCATTGTTGGAAAGCTACACTCTTTGCGGTGAACATAGGCTATATTTTATTCCCGTATTCCCACGGGAACGGGAACTACGCGGGTGAAACCGCGTGACGTCTGCGTTGATCCGTTGAATCGAGTCTATTCTCGACATCATTGGCGAACGGTCGCGCGCGCATTGTTGAGAGAAAATCCTATTGTACCCTCCGTTTAATAATGGTCATCAAAAAGTGTATAAAATGCAAAAAAAATATTACCAAAAAAGTACCAGGTTTGGAGTGCAGTCGCTGTGACAAAATAGTGCATGCAGATCCTGCTTGCTCAAAACTGTCTAACAAACAGTTGATCACCATCAAGAACTCGTCCGGGATTGAATGGAGCTGTGAGGACTGTGTGAAAAATGTCTCGCGCAGATCTTCCTTTGTGATTCCCGAAGAGGACGATGACAAGGATGACTGTGATACTGATGGATGCACGGAAATGACCCCAGTTGGGGACGCCAAAAAATTGGTGCAAGATATAAGCCGGGAGGTAAAGAAAACCTTCCGAGAGGAAATCAGTGGTCTCGAACATTCACTGGAATTCCTTAGTGATCAGCTTTCAACGATGGAACAAGCTATTAAAAAACAGGACACAAAAATTAAGGAACTGGAAAACAAAAACTATGATCTACATAACAAAAACAAAAATTTAGAGCTACGGGTAAACGTCTTGGAACAAGGATTAAAAGAGTATGAACAGCAGTCTCTTTCAACGTCCCTGGAGATAGCCGGCCTACCTGAAGTACCGTTCAGTGATGCAGGGAAGATCATTAATTCCGTGGCTGTTATGTTGGAGATACCAGACAAAGAAATCCAGTTGTTAAAGCGCTTGCCTGGTACTAAGGATAATCCAGGCCCCTTCCTAGTGGAGCTCAAGTCAAAAATGCTCCAGCAACAATGGATAGAAGCTGGTAAAGTGCAATGTCTCACCGTGGGTCATCTGATGCCGAACGTTTCGAAGGAGAAGGCTGACAGACGTGTTTACATACGTGAAGCTCTAACGAAGTATCAAAAATCTTTATTATTTAATGCTAAAACTAATTTATTGAATAAGTCATGTAAATATGTGTGGTGTAAGAACGGGAAAATATGTGCCAGGCAGTCTGATACCACTAAAATTTATTATATTCGGTCACTGCTTGATATTAAACAAATCGAAAAGTTGTGTTCTTCGCATGTAAAACAAACTCTAGCGTCTACCCCGATGTAAATGCCCTATACTAAATTAATTTAATTACAAGTTTGTGCGTTTATCAGTATTTATTAATTTATTGTGTTGTGATGGATATAAAGGTTCAGGAAATATTTAACTGCAGTACCACTAACCATTTTTTCAGACAGCTACCACCTAAAACCAGCTTAAGTATGACTTGTTTACATTTCAACATCAGATCAATCAAAAAAAACTTTGCGAAATTACAACAAACTATCCATGATTGCGTTTACCCATTGGATATCATAGTTTTGACTGAGGTAGGTATATCTGGTAGTATAGTTAACCTTTATAACCTGCCAGGTTATAAGTTGTACTCACAACTGCGCAGGAAACAAAAGGGTGGGGGAATAATTATTTATGTACGAAAGGATATCAAGTTTACACCGATAGAACAGAAAACAAAAACTTTTGAAAGTATTACAGGCATTCTCAAATTAGATACACAGCGCGATTTTGTTGTGAGTGCAATTTATAGACCACCTTCTTCCAATAAAAAGCTATTTATTAGAGAATTACACAGTCACGTCACTAAGTTTGATTTTAAACTGAACTTCCTACTCATTGGGGACACAAACATTAATTTAAAAGAGATTTCTGCATACAAGGATTCATACTTGGAAGCACTTAGCGAACATGGACTAATGTGTGGAATAACCGATTACACTCGTATAGAAATAAAAAAAAATCATGTCACAAAATCTTGCATAGACCATGTGTTCGCACGTGTTCCAACATTACATCCTTTCGCAACGGTGCTAGATACTGTACTGGCCGATCATCGCGGAATAATGTTTGCATGCGTCGACGAATCGATGCAACCTTGTAAGTATGTACAGGATGTTTCAAAAAAATATATTAATTATAATACATTTTATAAGGAGCTCAAAAGTGTTAAATGGAATGAAACTGCACATATGACTTCTCCCAATGAAATCTTGAAATTTATTTATAAATCCTTTGATAATGCAAATACTGTTGCCAGTAATATAAAAACGTGTAAAATGTCATATAAATTGGTTAAAAATTTTAAAGCACCGTGGATTGATGATAATATCATAAGACTTTGCAATAAAAGAGACAAATTATTTAGGGAATGGAAATGCAATTTAAATAATCTAGAAATAAAATTAGAATACAACAAAATACGTAATAAAGTACATAAAATTCTTGAAAATAAGAGAAATAAATATTATACAGAATATATTAGTAATAACTTTAAGAATGTCAAAAAAATCTACAAAATTATTAATCAAATGTTGGGAAGAATTACCCTGTCTATCGATGAAGCAGTATTGAAGGCCTTCGACAAACAGGGAATTACCACCACAACAATAGTGAACAACTTTGCAAAAAAATTCGACAAATCGGTTAAAGATATTATCCCCAACTGCACAGTTAAGCTTTCGAACAATACGCCAACGCCCTTAAATTCAAGTATTTTATTTAAGAAAGCCTCGGGGAGGGCAGTTCATAATATTATTAAAAAACTTAGCTCAAAGAAAGCACCCGGTGCTGATAAGGTCAGAGTAGCAGATATTAAAATGATAGGCGACAAGATAGCGTATCCCATTGCTGACTTAATTAACCGAAGTGTTGAAAGTGGACAGTATTCGGATGATCTAAAAGTAGGTTGCATTAGACCGATCCATAAAAGTGGTAAACGTAATGATTACTTAAATTATCGTCCAATAACATTGCTTTCTTCAATCAATAAAATAGTGGAAAAGTATGTGTCTGAGCAAATACACACGTTCTATAGCAAGAACAATGTAATTAGTTCGCACCAATTTGGCTTCCAGTCTGGTAAGAGCACCATAGCATTGCTGTCTGGATTTACGGATGAGGTCAATAAGCATCTTAATGAGAAAAAACACGTGCTTGCTCTCTTTATTGACTTCTCCAGGGCGTTTGACACATTGGTGCACAGTCAACTCGTCGAAAGGCTGGATGACTGTGGAGTTCGCGGTCCATTGCTGGCTTGGTGTGAAAATTACCTCAAGAGCAGAAAATTCACAGTAAAAGTTGACAATACATGTAGTAGCCTCATGTCAGTAACCGAGGGCACGGCGCAGGGATCTGTTTTAGGACCCCTACACTTTATATCATACGTTAACGACATGAGGAACTGCATTACTTACAGCACATGCTATCAGTTCGCTGACGACACTTGCCTTGTGATAGCTGATAGAAATCCTCAAACTGCATGTAAACTTTTACAAACCGATCTAAATGCTCTTTCAAGGTGGTGTCATGACGCAGGATTGGTACTTAACGCGCTCAAGACAAAATTGTTAATTATAAAATCCCCCTATATAAAGCAAGTCGCTGTTCAGGACTTGATAGCCCATGAACACAAGTGTTTACATGCTACCAGTGTAACGAGTTGTAATTGCCCATCTATAGGCGTGGTAGACAAACACAAATATCTTGGGATGATTATAGATGGCAAGTTTAATTGGAGCCATCATATTGAGCGGGTATGTGACAAGCTGCGACAATTCTACGCGAATATAATTATACTCAACAACCGTATACCCTTCAAAGTGAAGATTATGTTGTATAACTCACTAGCGGAATCGTACATACAATATGGTATCAGCAGCTATGGCCGTACCTATAAGACTTATCTTGATGCAATATATAATCTGCAAGTCCGAATTTTAAAATCATTAGTTTCACCAAAGATACGAAAGCAATACATTAATAATGAAAACCAACTATTTAAGCATTGTAACATTTTACCCGTTCACACTCAAGTGCAGTTCTCCTTGTTAAAAGAACAATATTTTAAAATGACGAGACATTATGTCGAACATCCTGTACGTACACGCGCAGTATCTCGGAACCGGCTACAAACAATAGGTGCCCGTAACATGTACGGCGAGAGAACTGCCGCTTATATTCTACCTCGTTTATGTAATCATCTACCCTCAGATTTGTGTAATAAGTTGACCGAAAAAAATATGAAACAAAAATTAAAAGCATATTTTTTGGATTCAATGTTTCACGATCTAGTTAAATAAATAATTATTTTGAATGTATGAGTAATTAGTAGGTATATACAAGGGATTTTCTTTTTTGATGTACCTATGCATGTAATAACTAAATGTATGTTTGTAGTTGTAGGTACTAAAATTGTAAGAAGATAGACTCACAACAGCACAGGTCTAAACCTCTGTGGTTTTTTGGTGCTGTTACGAATAAAAAAATGTAAAATATGTATTTTTTTTAAACAATAAATAAATGGAATGCTAGTATTAAATAAAAGTAAAGAATTTTTGGAAACCGCTTGTGCTTGCCTAATTTCACTCTGTTATGATAGTAAAGGTTTTTGCTCCAAAATCTTATGAAACTTTCTGATTTTAAATCAATTTCGTTTGAGATTGGAGGTTTAAAAAATAAATTAAAAACAGAAAATTTTTGCACATAATGCATAATACATCACCTCTGTCCATATTAGACAGGTGGGTGTATATTATACCTACATGTGAAAAAAAAATTCTATAAGAAATATCTAGTTACCCTTACCATGTTTTTGATAATAGTGATTATTCTTATCACTTTGTCCGAATTAACAATCTTGAAAGCGATAAAATCTATTACATAAAATCCATTCGTATAGGTAGTACTATCGATTAAAATAAATAATATAACTATTATCGATATCAGAAACAAGCGCTGCTATTAAATTTCACCTTTTAAATTGTAAATCGAAGTCTACGCTGTATTTTATACCTTTGTGTTAGAAACAATTTTATGAGTCAAGGGTTGCAATATAAATATAATAATAATATTGAAACAAGACGATCGTTAGTTAAGAATACCTGACTAGAGGAAACCCTTAGCAAAATCATAATTTATGTGCAAAGAGGGAGAGGAATCCCATTTCTCACCCTAGAATCGTAGATCCTTAAAAGTGAACGAAAACAATTCTCGTAGAAGTAACGGCTAATGACGCGAAAAGGTTCTGGAAAAGAAAATGTTGTGTGTGGTACCGACCTTAAATGCCAAGCGGGAGCCAATTTTCTTTTTAATATGCGGAAGGTCTTACATGTATGCTATGCCGGAACGATGCGAGAAACCACACGTTCCCTACCTAATGACTACGTTGGGAGCCCCAGGTAAGCCCTTGAAAGGATGACCCCAGGATTCTCACCAACAGACCTTGGCTGCGGCCTCACTTAGGGGGTTCGGGTGCTATCCCGCGACTTTGGGGGGTTGGTGCGGGTGTTATCCCGCTTCTTGGGGTGTGTGGCGGGCGTGAAACTTTCACATCACGCTTCGGTCTTGGGCCTGTTTCTGGAAGGGCGGTGATCAGGCCCTCGGTCATAGAGGCCGAGCGAATATATGTCTGCGGTGCCCTCGCCGCAAACTGCAGAACTCGCGTGGGACAGAAAGTCGCAGCGGTGTCCCACTTTCTCCCACTGGAGATCATGGCTCGCACCATGGTCTCCAGCGAGAGAATGTCCACGTCCAGACCTATCACGACGAACTGGCGCTGTTGCGCTCACGCTGTGAATCATGGTGCAAGATTGTTGTAATCTTTTAGGAAAGCTTATACTCAGCAAATGTTGCCAAAAGACTGAGATGATGAGGTTTATATTTTATGTGATAAGGCATAATTCACTTTAATATAATAATTCTCGTAGCGCCGCGTCGTGGCGTCAACATTCTACGCATTAATCATGAGTCATTAGGTAATACGATACGTAGACATCATGAAGGTATTCGAAACAAAAACAAGGTTCATAGGCCATTTATAATCTAGGCTTAGGTAATTGATATGGCGCTAATCTATCACATGCCAAAGTAAAGATACCCATGAAAACTTTGAGCTACTATAAAACTGGAAATAATAGAGTACTCTTAGGAAGATAATAACTTCTTGGCCTTTGTAAGTGTGGAAGGTAGTTAAAGGTATAACTTGTGCCTGACATTCAACAATAACTTAGAATGTAGAAATAGATTTAGAAATTGCCCATTGTAGCATTCAGCAAGTAGATTTTAAAACAGTGTGGCATAACTAATAAGTATACATGGAAATATCCTTGAAGCGAATTGTTGTGGTCAGTTCTGAATTAATGGGTAACTGTTGAATTTCTGTTTCTGAGCGTTATTGTTACAAGCGACTAGTAAAATCGTAGTAGTTAGCTTAGATTAAAAGCCTTTAGACAGGCAGCTTTAGAAATTGCAAACAGTTGTTAGTCACAACCTGCCCCTGTCCGTTAAAACGCAATACGCTCACCAGTTATTACGTGGGACTTTGCCTACCCCTTTGGAAAAAAATCCCTAGATACCTTTTCTAGATCGTCGGTCCAACTGGCGGGTGGACGTCCGACCGTACGTTTACTGAGTATTATTATAATGGAAGCACGTAATCGCAACTCCATCATAATGCGTAATCATAACGATGCAGTTACGTTATAAACTCAATACAGACGCTATAGGTAGACATTTCTTAGATTGTCACCCTGACGTATGCAGCTTATCGGGGTGTTCCTGCTCACGTGTCGCATTTACAGCTATCAATCATCTTATAAATACTAGCGATAGGTCGTGATGTGGGTATCAGTTTTAAGGGTTCCGTACCCAAAGTGTAAAAATCTTTCATGAGACTTTGCTGTTTGTCTGGCTGTCTGTCTGTCTGTCAAGAGGCTGTATTTCATGAACGGTGATAGCTAGAAAGTTGTATGTTTTTTTAATAGTTTAATCAATTTACTATAGAAGTCATTTTTTAACGCTATGCATAATGGCCCACACTTATGGAAAGTAGCTATCGTAGCATTTCCAAAGGTGCTACATTCACGGTGCAGATTTTGAAAATACCTACTAAGACCTCTTTGAAATTAAACCCGAGGCAGAGATTTCATTCCACAAACCTATTCCACGGAGACTATTCTGGCCGATTATCCAAATTGTAGTATTTTCAACACGTTTACAGGAATTTGCAAAATTTCAGGAAATTTTCGACACAGATACGGGGGTTATTATTGACTTTTTTTTGGATTACTCTCTTCTGTACATATTTTAATCTGTAGATTATATAATTGGCCTACCCTTAAATAAAATCAGTAATAATTACTTTCAGTAGATTGGGAAGACGGTAAGATGACGGAAGAAGATTGACACTAAATATCTATTGATTGACTTATAACAAAACGAATGATTCTATCGTAGAGTAAATAAAATTTTAATTTCACTAATAAATAACTATAATTAAATCAATAACTTAAAGACAATTAAAACGCATCTACGAAACTATTTTATATACGAAGAACAATGGTACAAAAGTATACGTATTACCAATCATAATTTATAGTCTAAGTAATTACAATTAGACATAGTATACAACAAATGCCGTGTACTTAAGGGTTAAGTGAAAAATTCCTAAACAATTATGTTTTACGCCATTTTATGAACAAAATAATCATCGGTACCGATAAACATAGTACCAATAAACAAAGATTAACTACATCAGTGACAATAAAATAAATTCTTCCATAAGCGAACTGCTGTAAAAAAGATCGAGTCGAGAGATATTTATAAGATACGTTCGTGTTGGCAAATTCTGCAGGAAATACTGGGACATCCATTCCAGGACTTACCCGAAGCACCCAGCGCTAGGCAGATTGGTAGGTTATTTCATCAATATCAATCTTTATAGAGGATATGTACAGAACAATAATCAAGGATGAGGGAGAGAAAAGTATGTCCTCTCACTCTCCTTTTTCCTTTATTATCTTTAAACGATGCATTTCCGCTATGTTTAGATAAGTACAGTGAGATACATATCCCTATGGGTACACCGAACCGCCCCCTGGGCGAGGCCGCAGTGGTGGCCGTAGGTCTCTTGGGAGTCCTGGGACATCCTTCCGAGGGCTTGCCCGGCGCTCCCAACCATAGGCTGTTGGGCGTGTGAGGTTTTTTAGTCGGTAGGAGTCCAGCATAGCATCCATGATGGATTTTCCCTCACGTTAAAAAAAATACCCTATAGGTACCGAACAATTATAGAAAATGTACATAGGTAGGTACAGAAGAATTATAAATACAACGATATAATAATTTACTATTCGGAAAACTACACAAGTCGACTTCCTTAGATGTCTTCTTGCACTTCCAATAACATAATTTACACGTTAATTACATATCTTTGTGCACATTTACATCGCTATAAAATAAAATGTTTATTAATTGTTTATGGACGCATGCCGATGCATTATAGCTGTAATAAAATTTGTTATTATCATGATGAGACGCTAATTCTGGTTGCATTGTGAAGGTTTCACCTGTAAATCGTTTTTTACGTGTGGAAAATCTGTCATGAATGCTATGCCGGACTCTTACCGACTAAAAACCAACACCTTCCCTACCTGCTGCATACGGTTGGGAGCCCCACGTAAACATCCCAATGTTACACAAAAAATTGTCTAATTAAATGTAAGTACGACCTTTAAGTTTTCGTAGTCTGGCCATCACAGAGTTCTAAAGCTAGCCATCGCTACGGTGCGTCCTTAAATAAATAAATAAATATAAATATTACAATTGTTGTTGGACACTCACATCATCTGGCTCTGAAACTTACCTCCGACAGACGTTTCTCTGCCGGATGAGCCGCCGACAGAACGTTTCGATTATGAGTTGTTCACCGACAGAACCTTTCAACTACGAACGTTTTGCCGATAGAACGATTAATTCATGAGTGAATCGACCACAGAATCGTTCATCAAATAAGAATTCGTCGACAAACATTGTTTAGGCATGGTTTGTCACATTGACTAAATCTTTAAGGATAACCTCAACGTCGAGGTGTTAAATAAGTGAATGGTTAACACCCGACTCAGAGTACTCCGGCTCAGATTTGTTAGGTTAGAAGGCTAAGGCGGGAGCAAAGCGGAGCGGAGCTCCCGTCTTAGCCTTCGTGGTTTTTTTTTTGTTTTATCGATGAATTCTTATTTGGTGAACGATTCTGTCGTCGATTCACTCATGAATTAATCGTTCTGTCGGCGAAACGTTCGTAGTTGAAAGGTTCTGTCGGTGAACAACTCATAATCGAAACGTTCTGTCGGCGGCTCATCCGGCCTCCATTTGCGGCCGCACTAGTGACTTATAGAGAAGCAGTTTTTGAGCCGCAGTAAAGTACCGCCGTGCTTTGCTGAGCACTCCGAGCTTCTTGGACGCCAGCTTGGCCTTTTCCTGCAAATGACTGCGGAACTGAACAACACTGGAGATGTCAACACCAAGAATCCCTATACTTTCAGAGATGGTAAGTGGTGTGCCCTGAAATTGTGGCGCTACAGTAAATGGGGTTTTCTTTGCACAGATTACACATACTTGGGTCTTGGTGGGGTTGAATTGGACCAGATTTTGTCTTCCCCAATCGGACACTCTAGAGAGAGTAGCCTCGATTTCAGACACAAGTTGTTCACGACTTTCCTCCACTACAGCCCGAGAGATACCGGGACGGCCCGTGTAACAAGTGTCACCCGTACTGTCGTCAGCATCATAGTGAATACTGTCAATAGACAACATGTGATTGATATGCAGCAGAAACAAAGTGGGGGATTTAAGGGGTCTCCCATACAACAAACGTGACTTTTGACGTTTATTTGATATGAAACCCTTCATGTGTGAGTCCACTGCACACTTGGTCAGGTTTTTACTATCGTATTCGTTTTGGCACCAGTAATATGTCAGCCACGTGTGACGGTGAATTTTCTAACATTTTAAATATTTTATATTGAAACAAAATTTGCAAAGTGTGTCGAAAATATGTAGACATATTGATAAATATTATATAAGAAACGGCATTACAGGCCTACTGACCTACTTCTTTCAATCTACTCTTAAGCCTAAAGATAAGGGGGATAAGATACAAGGTGTTATCGAATGTCGAAATCAGAGTACAGTTGACAATACGTGCGAAATTTTAATAAAATTTATCAGCTTAGTCAAGAAAAGGTTGGGTTTTCAGAAAATTCTCTTGAAGTTTATAATTCTGTCTGTCTTGGTAGGTAATCTCAAAAACCAATCTATCTGGAAACGAAAGCTTTTCAGTTTACTGTAATAGACTGATTCTGATAGAAACACTGTAGAAATATACATTTTACCAAACCAAGAGTTGGAGTAATCGAGGCTTTGTGAATACTTCACAAATGGAGTTAAGACTCCTGAAAAAGAAAGCTTTTCAGTTTACTGTAATAGATTGATTCGATTGATTGACTGAAAGAAACAATGTAGAAATACCTATAGATTTTACTAAACCGAGTATTGGAGTAATCCAGATCTAGTGAATATTTTATAAATCAAGTTAAGATTCCACTCTACTGGATTTACATTACACGGCTACAAGCATCAGAATCTGGTAGTATTAGCTTTGTTTGAGATTTCCTTCTAGATATCATCAGATGATATGCAATCCACTCAACAAAAAAGCAATAAGTTCTGTTTCTGGTTCGCTCAATCTCGTGTAGATACCTATCCTATGTCCAGGTTGACCATATAACCGTATACTTACCCTTTAAATCTGAATTATTCTTAGAAAATGATAAGATTACACAATCTAGGTATTCAGCGCAGTCATTGTCTGGCACTTCAATTATGAGTGGATAGTACGAATGCAGGTGCTTTTTTTTTGTTTTTTTTTTTTACTTTTACTCGACTACAGTGAAATGCTAATAGGTGGGTCACCAGTTCTCTTTTGATAGGTCAAACCGTGGGCACCGCATAGAGACGTAATAAATTAGAAAGACAAATAAACAGTTCAATGAAACTTATTTAAGATACGTTATTCCAGACACTATTACGAAACCAATCAAAATAATACCAAAGTAGTCTAGACACTAAAATATATATCTGTACAAAACACCTTTAACTAAAGTGAAAGCAATTATTTTAGAGAGCCCTTTAAAGTCAGCTCAATTCGTTAGCATAAAAGAGCGAGGTGTTACAAAACATAGAAATACTAAGATATAAAGGCGTGTACATCCGTCGTGAATAGTTCGTCACACATGCCTCAACCTGAGGCATTCGATGAACGACGGTGATACTTTTATGTATGCGTTTGGAACGACACGAGTAGTTTGCCCACACGTAGCACACGGCTCGCACTGAGGCAGCTTTAATGGGGTGAATGTTCACAGTGAGCATACACGTCTACACATTTTGAGGCATGCGTGACGAACCATTCGCGACACATGCCTCGTGATGTCTGTACTCGGCTTTAAGTACGCTGGTGAGCAGCCGTGTTGGTAATGAATTTTCCGCACCGTCCTTGAACTTCGCGTGCCTAGAATATGAAATGAACAGCTCAAACGACTGTAAATTCTAATGAACGTCTGGGAGTTCTATTTACATAAGTGCTACCAAAAGTAATATAAATATTTGAAATTTTACAATACTATAGACTCAGCTGTTATACTATAATTATGTACAACAAGTTGTATAGATGTACAGAAGCAGAAAGAAACCAAACCTTTCACAATAGGTAGTGAATCCAATGCTGGTAAACGAGGTTCTAAAGCAGACCACTAAAAAATAGTTAACTAAAAACGGCTGATGAGCGAAACCCATTTCAAAAATTAACCCTAAGGATCCTAAAAATAAAAGTAAAATTAGTAGGGTTAATACGATACGGCCTAAAAGGCAAAAACTCACTTCCTGATAAATAAAAAAAAATGTTGTACCTAGATCTAACAAACGGTGAGAATGAATAAAATATGTAATGTAGCTTAGACTTAATTGGCATAAACATCCGATCGTAAATTTTTTAAGATTCCTAAGAGTTAATAACCAGATTAGCAATTGCCAAAATAGCATTAGGATAATCATAATCACTTTGGGTACTTAAATCGATAAATAAATCTATAAGAAAAAATACTGGAAAACAAGACCTATTATTAAAATGCTATGTACTTATTTAAAGTTGATATAGCTATAAAATCTAGAGTCTATAGTATTATAAAATTTAAAATATTTATATTATTATTAATAGTATTAAAGACACCAGTTTAGCAAATCAGCACACTAAGGTATATGGTTTTTTTTAAAGAAGTGAGACTTTTTCTGGAAGTTTTCTAGACTTGACTAAAATAAATAAATAAATAAATATTCACGGACATTTCACGCAACGCCACCTGATCCCAAAGTAAGCTAGGAATAACCTGCTTGTGTTATGGGTATTAGACCACGGATATTAATACTTATATACTTTTAAATACATACATATTATACATAGAAGGGCCCAGACTCTTGAGACAAACATTTATGGGTCACACAAATATTTGTCTCCGGTGGGAATCGAACCCACGACCTCCAGCGCCGCAGGCGGTATCACTAACGACTGCGCCACAAATACAGTCAAAACAACACCATGTTGCTCATTAAGAGCTGGCCTTCATTTAGCACAACATATTCAACTTAAAAATGTTCCATTTCAATAAAATTTCTTGATACCAAATACATTAATTTAATATAATTATATAAAATAACTTAAACTACCAATATAATACTATCCTCGTAGATCAGTTTATCAAAATAATGTACAAGAATAAGTGATTCTTTGAATGCGCACTTCTCCACAAACGTTGATAGTTAGGTATGTAGTAAACTTTAATGATTTCTGTGGGATTCCAACAAGCTGATTATAATATGACTCATTTATTATAAAACAGAATATTATATAATAATAATAATATACAAGGTCAAAATGTCAGTACTAACTACATAAATACATGGGACAAAACACAACTGGGCAATCTGGGCGTATAGAATCCCTTGGGCAAAGACGTGTGACTATTTGGGCAGATATACTTTAAGCTAACATTTTGATGATGATTCTTGCACCGCGTTGAAACTAATAAAGCTAAATTGTGACTACCTGGTTCTGCTACCTAAACCAAAATGTTACAAAACACTCATTTCATCACAAGTACCTACCAGAATTTCTACAGGATTATTTATTTTCCATGAATAATAGGTACTGAATTAGTGGTGCTACGAGAGCTTCTACGAAGTAAATAATAATATAAACAATTGAAAGACGTCCGAGGAACGTAGTTGGGTACAACCCAACGTGGGGCGAAATTTTGTTTATTCACAAACATGTTTTTTTTGGAATATGATGTTTTCCTGAGATGAAAAGCAGTCTGAATCCCCTAAACTCTACCCATAACAGAAAAATATGTCAACCTTTCCTTTCGTTTCGGCGTAAAAGAAAGACAAACATTTTTAATTTTTTCTAAATATTACTATGAAATTAATTTTGAATTGATGCTCTGAAAAACCTTTTTTTTTATAAATCGAATTTTAAAATCGAAAGAAGGTCTACTAAAATTCTGTCTAACAGATTTGTAATTGTGTCAAAATTAAAACTAACTTTAGTCAGATGTAAACATTATACAAATTTGTAATGAGTGTTTAAATTTGACTACAACTATAAAAAAACAAAGATTCTGCAACCGCGAAAATTCATTCAGCACTGTTTCCTCATAATATTCTTTACCTGCGCTATATTGTGTATATATTTATTTATTAATTTTTATGTTTTATTGTTATTTTTAAATATTAAATAAATTTACATAATATATTAATTAACTGCGTCATAATTCAAACTCAACGGTTCACACAATTTTCTTAACAAGGGATACAAAGTTTTCACGTCACGTATTAATATACCTAATACAGATATCGGGGAAACCAGAAGTACTTCTTTGTTACTACGGTTATATTGTAATATTGATATAACGTCACAACTTCACAAGTATGTGAAAAACTGATTATAGAACATCGAACCTTTGATAAGTCACGTATTACCGTAGCTCCTACGAAACTAATGGCTGTACAGTGAAATCACTGAAGCTATTTACTACTGCTAATACGCATACCTACATATGATTTCATATTATATACTATGGTTTACATAAGCCAGTGTGTCAATAGAACTGTCGAACCAATAGGATTTTCGAAAAATTTATAATTTATTGGAATAGCCATCGGAACTTCAAAAAAAAGGTGTGAAAGTTGTCACCTCAAAAAAATATCTTTATAAATAGATTTACATAGCAATTAATTTCAGCAAAACTTGAAAATATTAAGACATAAACACAATTTATAGCCCTATAATTCAGTATTAGGACAATATTATCGATTGTGTATGTAAATTTTTTAGTCTTACCTGCATGGTTTAATGTATTTTATTAATAAAATTTACTTAATAAAAACATTATGAACGCCTTTGTATACAATGATTAATCGTCATTTATCAAGACACTTTATTTAAAAAACTTACAAAATGTTTGAAAGCCCTACTTAAATCTTTAAACTTCTATTAGCTTAGATGGTTTAGAAAGAATTTGGGTTGTTCAGTATTAAATTTTATGTAAGATTTTTTTTAAGTAAGAGAGGGTGACTATTTTATTGATGAACTTTTTAGTTTACGTTCAAACTAAATATTTACAATGTATGTATGTATGTATATACCTTTGTTGTTGTACAACAAAGATACATACTACGAGGATACGCCTTTATTTCAACGACAAAATATAATTCTTAATAGTGTACCTAATTCAAACTTTTATGCATGTAAAACAGGGGCAAGTACCTTACTGAGATAAGTATCAATTTTTACCCAAATATTTCGGTTAATACTTCGTCAATGTATTGCTAATTATTTGATAAATAATTCACTTCAATATTAGGTAGCATAAAATAATGATGACAAGAAAATTCATATAATAATTTATTACTACAGTACCTTGAATTAATAATACTTACTTACATCATAAATACATTCACGCATGTCGTAAAATATTCACTATTCATTGTTTCATGAACTAATAGTGTTAGACAAGTCCTCTTGCTATTTATGTGCCATAAATCATGAATGCCAAGCTAACTTTACTGCAATTTAGTACAACGGGAATAATCTGAAGTTACAGGAAAACATTAAATTAACACTTAATAATATAATTTGTAAATAAAATAATATAATGACACTGAACTACTTGAAGAATGTAAAAAATAAATTTAAAATTTTTTTACAAAATCGGACAAGTCAAGACTCGCGCGCCAGAGTGGGCCGGTACAAGAAATTACGTTTGCTGTACCCTCCATAAATATTATCTGTTTAAATTATGCATCGGTCTAGTTATTGCTGTTTATTAGATATAGGCATACAGTGGCAGCGATAGCTCCCCGTATATCATTCGGGTACAAAACCCTAAAATTGAAAATATCACATACAATTAAAGCCGTGCAAACTTACTGCAATATGCTTCTTATCTAAAGAAATCTAAATATTATTACACAATTTAAACTCTATAAAAATGTTTTGCGTTATACCATAATATTATTAATGAGCTAAGTATAATAAAACATTATTCTAGTGTACTCGAAGTGTGTACGTGTAATGTTATAGAAAATTTAATAAGAATTTGTAAAATTTAATTAAAATTTACAATTGAGTTCTGCGTCAGATTTTTATTATGTAGTCCGTTGGCTCATTACTGTTTAATTTACCACAATGTGACACAACCGTTTTTCTATCGGTTTTTAATCAAATTATGATAAGAACAGTTCTTTTAGTGTTTATTTTTATTTTTTTTTTTTATTTATTTCAACTTTCTGCACAAATACATGTACAAAGGCGGACTTAATGCCAACGGCATTCTCTACCAGTCAACCTTTGGGTGATGCAGAGATAAGATAGAGCAGGTGCTAAAAGTACAATGACGAAAAGTTTGTATAAATTGGTACAAACTACAAATTTATACAAGGGAAAAAAAAATAAGAACTTAGTTACTACTTACATACATAAATATAACATACTACGAAAATTATATAATGTAGATACTTAAATAAAATAAATATTGATAGATATTTATATGTAATATAATACTATTTATAGAATATAACACATAATATGTATAAATAAATACAAATGTGAAAATCCTTACCAATAAAATAATGTTCTGCTTAAGGGACCTTATAAAGTTGACGTACCCTGTTTTTGAACGTGAGACGGTTCGTCAATTTCCTGACTTCGAGAGGAAGGGCGTTCCAGAGAAGAATGGATCGCACTAGAAAAGAGGAATGGACAAGATTTGAGGAGTGAGTTGGACAGTGCAGTAGAAGATTATTAGAGGAGCGTAAATATTTATCATGATTAGAGCCAAGTAGATGAAGATGAGATTTTAAATAAGTAGGGGCATTGGGAGATTTGAAGAGTGAAAAAAGTAAACAGACAGCTCGAAGACTGCGCCGCCGTCTAATAGGTAGTGTTGTGTGTTAAAGACCAAAAAATGTGCGTAAGGATTACATCTCCAAGAAGTATATAATTGGCATATTTAATTTTTATTCTACTACCATGTTTTACAACTATTTTTTTAATATTGGTTTTAAATTAATCTATGATTTACAGAACAATTTTTTTTAAAGTTGTGCATGAGCGACATAAAAGTGTGTCATAAGATTTCCCATTCATACCTTCGCCTAAGCCCAACTGTTGGTATGACCTAAAAATTGTGCAGCTGTATATCTCGAGTGTTGACACTTTCGTATTTGAAGTTACAAAAAAAAGATTGCACAGTATCTCACTCGTTAGATACCGTGTCTTTAAAACATAAATACCCTAAATAAAATGAAAGTACCTACCTAAAATTGATATTATTATAATGAACACATTATGTGTATGTGTGACATAAAAACTATATTTTTTTCAACTATAGACGGTTAGAGTATTGTTGTTTGCTATTTGTCTAACAATTATTCAGTTTGTTGCAATAATAAAAGTATAATTTTGAAAACACCATAGTAAAGTATGTACCTATCATTGTTATAAGACAGTTTTTTTACGTGTGGACATCCCTCTTGAATACTATGCCGGACTCTTGCCGACTAAAACCACACGTGCCCTACCACTTTTGATTCTGTAACATACCTCCGTCAGAAGTTTCTCTGCCGGATGAGCCGCCGACAGAACGTTTTGATTATGAGTTGTTCACATGGTTTTATGCGATTATACTTAATAGTGGTATGTACCCTCTTATAATACATCCTGGGATATTCTTCCAAGAGCTCACCCGGGGCTCCCGACCGTAGAACAGTGGTGACTCTGAAAAATACCTCCGACAGACGTTTCTCTGTCAGATGAGCCGCCGACAGAACGTTTAGATTATGAGTTGTTGTTCACCAACAGAACCTTTCAACTACGAACGTTTCGCCAACAGAACGGTTAATTCATGAGTAAATCGACGACAGAATCGTTCAGCAAATAAAAATTCGTCGAAAAACAAAAAAAAAATAACCACGAAGGCTAAGGCGCGAGCTCCGCTCCGCTTCGCGCCTTAGCCTTCTAACCTAACTTATCTGAGTCGGGGTGTTAACCATTCACTTATTATGGTTGAATTAATCGTTCTGTCGGCGAAACGTTCGTAGTTAAAAGGTTCTGTCGGTGAACAACTCATAATCTAAACGTTCTGTCGGCGGCTCATCCGGCAGAGAAACGTCTGTCGGAGGTATGTTTCAGAGCCACCACCATTCTACGGTCGGGAGCCCCGGGTGAGCTCTTGGAAGAACATCCCAGGATGTATTATAAGCGGGTACATACCACTATTAGGTATAATCGCATTAAACCAGAGTGTAAAAGCGCTTGATACTTTATATAAAACATAAAATAAAGTCGTATAAAATAAAATTATTTAAATCAAAAGAATCAATAAGTTTAAAACATAATTGTTATAACAAACACATGTTGTATCACGTTCATCTATCACATGTTAAATCACGTTTCGATAATTAATACAATACAGTGTAAATGACACTCAATCGAATAATTTAATTGGACGATTTGTCTGTGTTTACGATTGCAATTATATTTTTTATACTACAACTTATTTGAAAATGGGTACTTCTCATATTAAAAGTATACAGAGGACTTGATGGGGTAATACACGTACATTTAAAAGTGCGATTTGATCAAAAACTCCTCCAGTAACATAAAATTAGTTAACCATAACAATATTCTTTAAATGTAAGTAATATATGAAGTTCTTCGTTTATTTGTATAATTCTTAATGTTGAAAGAAACAAAAATGCCGTTCTCGTCAAAAAAAAAATTAAATTAACACTAAATCAGAAAAAAAAATTTGAAAGACAAAAAATTAAGACAAAAGTCAGTTGGACAGGCGCAATATTAAAAAAAATACAATGCAAAGAAAATGGGAAATATAAAAAGTCGAAAATGATGCATCATTTTAATCAGTAACTTTAGGGTTACATGAGTCAAGTGCTTTAAGAGTAAATGAATCATTCATTATTCGAATGAATTATTTCAATTTGTGGTAATAAATAATATATTTACTTGCATACCTACTTGCTATTAATAATTACTGTTCTTAATGTAAAAGATGTAATTGTCTTGCAAGGTCAACAGATTTGTCATTCAAAAATTTTAATGTTTTTTATTTTGAGAATTCCATTTGTGTCAAATACAGGAACTCTTAGAACACGTGTTCTAAAGGTTCTTAATGTATTTGGTACTTAATGATTTATCAAAAAAGACAATTAAATGTCTTATTAAAATATTAATTTCAAAATCTCATTGATAGCAATAAGTAGTAGCTAATTATTGATAAATGCTACTTCAGGCAAATTGTAATCTTTAGGCGCCGTGTAACAAAATAAATAGTTCTGCTGATTATATCAGTTACATCCGGTGATTATAATAATAATGGAATTTATATTTTTATATTATAAATTATTTTGTCACATCAAATACCCACATAACATGTACCTATAGTGCAAAAGTATCTCAGTTGAATATACTCGGTATGGCTCTAAGTAGAGTTCTTGCAATTTAAAAAACAAATCAAAAAGTGCGTTTCCAGTAATTAAAAAAACTGTCCAAGTGGGAGTCGGACTCGCACACAGAGGGTTTGTTTTACGGAGCCCCGTTAATACCCCCTTTTTTCTGCTTTTACCATTTTTGTTGTTATAGCAGCAGCAAAAATATTATAATCAGCGAAAATTTCAGCTATAATGATTTCAGAGATACAGAGTCGTGTCGGACAGACAAACAGACAGTCAGACAGACAGACAGCGAAGTCTCGTGAATAGGGTTTACCCTTTGGGTACGGAACCCTAAAAAATTATCTTGATATTGACTGTATAGCGTAAAAAAAATGCCAAGTTAATTTATTTTCACTCACAGAAATAAGTTCGTTCCCTGTTCTTTATTTTTTTTTCAAATTATATATTAACTATGTAAGAATTTTCTTAGCAGTCGTTTGCTGTGCACATAAAACTATATCATTAAGAAATAAAATAACTCGTGAGTTGTCTCCAGATGTTCATAAAAATATTTGAACACTCACATGATTTTGACTTATCTCTTTGTTAATACGATAAAAATGATAATATAATTAATATTTATGACAGCGACGCCGACGATAGTCACGTGTAAAAAATATTTTATACAATATTATTTATGGACAATGTTTTTGAGTTATCCATTATAAGTTTATATTAGGTATTTATTCATAGTTGGCGTGTGACTACCGACAATAAGGGGGATTATAATAAAAGTTGCTTTATCGCTTTTAAAACTTTGGTCTAGCCTATTTGTAAAATATTTATTTGCTTAATATGATTAAGAATCTATGCTTAATATCATAAATTTTAAGTTGAATATAATTTTATTTAAAGTTTATACTTATTTGTTTATTATTGTTTATCTGTAATAGACTTTCTGCACAATAAATTACATCAGCGGGTTTATACGCGTCAGCGTTTCTTACTATTCATTCATATAATAGGGCACTTCGTAGATATTATTCTGTAGAAATATTTCTATATAAATGAAATCACCGAGTGGTTTTAATAACGCCGCGCCTTAACCCTTGGCCTTGAACCTAAAAAGTTGAAGTTTTAGGATAAGCTCCCCTTATAAATTTTAATCCTACTAACCCTCTAAGAGCATTTCTTTTTCGATTTCCACCCTCGTGGGTAAAATAAAGTTCAACTGTTCTATGAACTTTATTTCTCAAGGTTTCTAACCTTGAGAAATAAAGTTCATAGAACATGAAATTATGCAGACCTATGTATTTTTTATTACAAAGTTAGGTATTTAATTTAGCTGTTATATTTTTATATATCAGAAATTTGTAAATTTTTTTATTGAAATAAATTATATTTCGTCATTAAGACGGTACACTAGATGAAGAGGAACTATTGAAACCGAAGCTCTCCGTGCATAAAGGCGTAAATCAATGATAAATAAAACACGAATATTAATAGAAGAAAAATTTTATATAACAGTAAAAAGTAAAAAGGTGAAATGTGGGCGTATACTATGCCTCTGCCTACCCCTTCGGGGATAAAGGCGTGAATATATGTATGTATGTATGTGTAGTAAAGTTGTAGGACTTGCCCGGAATCGAAAATATTCATATTCCAAAACGAACACTTGCGAATCACAAAAAAAAAATTCCTACCTAGAATTCGAACCTGAGACCTAAGGAACGATAGTCGTAGTCAACGTACACTCCCAATGCGCTACCGAGGCCGTCATAAATAGTTTTATAGTCTTACTTATCAGTATAGGCATATTTCTTTCACGGAGTATACGCTATTGTTAAATAAAGTTAAGATCTAACATTATCTTTAACACATACCAAAGATATGACATAAAATTCCATTCATAATAACAGCTTAATAATTTCGTCACATGTAGCTCCCGCGTCAAAACACTAATAAATATGTCTAAATCTATAATCAAATAAATACCGCATGGCTCTATAAAGATTACAGAATGGCGACAGACTGTAGGCAAATTAAATACTTGATTGGAATAAAACCGTGAGTATTTTCAAATATACTTGACATTAACGAGTTTTATATACAAATGGCAAATGCACAGCAACTCTCATGATATTTTTAAATACTAATTACTACAAAATGTAATAATTTTACTTACATAGCCGAACTTTGCCGTCATGTTGTGTCCCGTTGTATATTATGTTGAACACACATCTAACTGAATTACTCTGCGGCTTTTCCTTTACTAAAACTGAACAATCCACTTTTATGTAATATTTCAACACACTTCTTATTCAATAAAACAAAACACTCAAAATAGTATACTTTTTGTACTTCAATTCATGCAAAACTCAAACAATAGCTTTTGTAGTCACTAGAACAAATACACAGTAAGCGCTGAACGTACTCTGAAGAGAAACACCTACGTTTCACATCACTTTCATAATTTTCCGAATAAGCTTGACGAGCGAGGTTTTAAAATGGAGCACCTTTTTATTCGTCAAACGCTTTTGACGGTCTCATTTCTTTGAAATATCCAAAGTGCTATTTTATTTTCTTCAATTTTCATATGCGGGTGGTAAATTTTTCACGCGCGTATTTATGAGGCTTCGGCGTCGACCGGCGACATGCGCTCAGCGCCGAGTTCGACCAGCGACTACAAGATAAAAACCCCGCTTGATTATAAACTTATGAGCTAAACTTTTTTCATTGTGTGCGTGACTTTATAGTGGTGTGCACGCGAGGCTTATTAGTGACCTTACAAAGTTTTCACTAAAATGGATATTTAAAAAAAGACAAATTTAAGTAAGCAATGGAAAATTGTGAACTGGCACTAGTACGTATAACGGACAGCAAATATATTAATAGAGCTCCATTGAAGCTCAAATTTACATTATAGCCTAGTTTTAATTTGTATTATTTGCGAAAATTCGAACTAAAACTTTTACCTGTGCGTCTCGGGCACAAATATACTGACGTACAATAAAATAATATATTTTTATGTTCTTTCATTTCACATAATTATAGAGATATGAATTTGTCTATTGTACTCTTTCGATTATTAAATTAAAGAGAAGTAAAATATTTTTTTTACAAATTGCTACGTTAAGGAAATATTAATTTTAATTGGTTAACAATAGTAAAAAGAAATACTTGGTACGGAAAACGATGCATGCAACACCTGAGTATTAAAGTGGACGTAGTGTAATCTATTCACGGCTTTATCAAAATGGGTCAATGCGGCAGTACCTTTACTCCTTACTGCGGTAGACTCGTCGTACGATAAACACGTATTGTAGTATAGGCTGCTTGTTTATTACCGAGGTATAGATTTTTTTCAGATTTGTTTACAAAGGTTAACTTTTTTTTAAAATTTGTAGTCTTGGTTTAAACTTGTCTGATTTTTGAATGATTGCAGTCTTGTGACAAAAGTGAAGCTACTATGATGCTTATTCCAAATCGTTTGTTTGAATATTTTCTTCATTTTACCTTAACGAAAATCAACCAGTAAAGGTAAAATGAGGAAAATTATCAAAAATATAAATATGAAAAAAAAAAATGCTACTTATATTAGCTAAGCTACTCGTACTAGATATACTAGCCAAGCCAGTATTTTTTTCAAACATTCCAAGCAATATTTCCGTTTACCACCTTCTGCAACTACAGCGATTTAGAACGTAGTAAGTGGAAAGTCATAGTTTCTGTCTGCCTCATTGGAGATAGGCGTAATGATATGTATCTACGATGGTGAGCTGTTTGTCCCTAATTCTTCCAACTTCAGTCAAATGTCAAATGGTGACCTATTCATTTTCTGAACACTATTCACCTAATGTAATAAATAATAATAGAATAGCATTTTGATTTGAGGTAAACGTGCAAAAGCATATTTATTATAGTTTTCAAATCTTTAATGAGTGCACAATAATAGTGATGTTGAAACTACGACTAACTATTATCTTCCATCTTCCACAAATCGATAAAATAACAATAATGCTTACTGAACATAGATCACAAATGAATAGACATGTTATTGATAAAATAGAGATTATGAGAACTTTAAAGAAAAATGTTTTTAAAGTTGACTGAAAGTCTGCCAATATATACCTATCTGTATGTTAGCTTTTATGTTTAGCGTCAACCCCTTCATTAATGAAACAATTTAAAAATAATAAAGAAGTAATCGATTTACTACTTCAAATTTTTGAATTGAAATGTTCAGTAAAGTATACTGACAGTTGAAGTACATGTTAAAGAATTAAGAAATAACCGAATTCGAAAATTCTTTCACAGCAATCTCTATTAGCAAATGTGATAACTTTGTTAAGTGTGGTTTGACATACGAATGTAGACTCGTATATTGTAACACCCACACATATTAAAGTCTTCAATGCAATAAAGACTTCAATGACTGAAGACGTTTGCTTATTTTTTACGCTCTGCATGTCTATTATCACTTCTTAGCTTGCGTCGTCCTGGTTGCATCCAAAGTGTTACTTGAAATTTTTTCGCTGTTTTCGAAAGCGACTGTTTTGTAACCTTCCATTCTCTGTGAGAGCCTGTGTAAAAGTCTCTATTGTTCGTCTGTAGGTGTCAACTTAGGTTATGTTGCCTTGGGATAAGAAGCCAATGTGAGGTTTTTTAAAAACTAATATGACGGTGAAAGTGCTGCAAAGAATAGACTTCCCCCTATAATATTTAATACCCATGTAGCCGTTATCAGGATTTTGACACCAATGAAAAGCCGTGGTGACACCTTGCAAATTATGAGTCACTATCATAGTCTCATAGTAAAACTATTAAAAGTGGTCATAAGTTCGTAGTGCGCAGTAAGTTTGGGTGTGCGATGGAATGGAGAGTGAACATGTTCGATTTATAAGGCATGTATTTAAATCGATATCTGTTTATTCCCTTTTTTCGAACAAAATATTACAAAGTTAAACCAAAAATACTGACTTGCACACTAATTATGCACACTAAATAAGTCAAATTCATTATACTGTTAATGGTATTTGCAAAACTATTTTACTGAACAAATCACTTTTATTAAAATGGTACCTATATCTAAAAATTCCTTTGCTTAACAAACATATTAAAACTTTTTTAAGGAAAACCATCATCTAATTTACTTTTAGGAACATCTTTTATTCTAATTAAATACCCAATTTAATTAGTCATCTTTACAATATTAAATTTTATTAATCAAAAAAATTAAAAAAACTAACCGAACCTAACCTATTCCGTTATAAGATTGTAAAATTTAGAGTGCAAGTTAGTATTTTTGATAAGCTATTCGTATTTTTGTTTAGCGAATCTTATGACCGGTGTACGAACCACATTTTTGGTTTAAATTCGAGAAATAAAGGTCATCTCATTTTGTGTATAAATTTAGTTTTTTAAATAGTACATGTTTAGTTAATCAATTGGTTTTTTTGCACAGCATTCAGATTTCTGGTATGCATTCAGTTAATTAGTGGAGTTACCTAGTGTGCAGAAAAAATATATAGATGTGCATTTAAAAATATCTCGATTTACAATAGGTACATGTTGTAGAAGAATATAATATCGTAAACTTTCCTTTACCTACCAATTTCTCCGTTAATATCTTTACTAGGAACTATACCGTCATCTGTACCATTAATTTTCTCATGAAATTCGTCCCATAACGACTGTTGACTTAAATATTCGGTAAAAAATGGCGCTCCTATACCTAATTATATTACAGTGCGTCCGAGGTGTCAGCAAGAGTGGATATCCTCAGGCTCAGGCAATAGTAAAACGATTGAAAGTGGTCATAAGTTCGTAGTGCGCAGTAAGTTTGGGTGTGCGATGGAGCCCTACTAACAGCGCTAGGGTCCAAGCCAGCCTCACTTGCGGAATAACGGACGAGATCATGTCAAACAGAAGTAAAATCGAAACAAACCCTGTACCAACCATTCTGACCAGAGTGGTACGGTAAGACCCTAACCCTACTAAAGAGAAAACATGAACACAAGAAACGAAGGGAAGTTGGAGGATGTGGAAGGCTCGGAACCGTGTGTGGTGCGGTAAATTAGGAGAGCCCTACATACATTCAGCCGTGGTTAGTCCATAAGCTGATTTGATTGATTGATTGACGCTCCGCTTGAAGAACCCAGGGTTGTAAGATGTATATTGTATAATATAGTGACTATATCTATCACTAAGTTCTGGTTGTTTATGCATGTACGTGCAATTTATTGAAATGTCCTCACTCAAAGAAATAAATTAAACTGCGGATTATCACTTGTATTACCTTGTGAATGTTATTATTTGCGTTTTACATACTAACATAGCAAAACCTTTATAATGTTTGCACAAAACTGACATTACTCGCGGCTAGTTGTCAATGTCAAATTTTATTATTCCGGTTACATAATATGTAATCGTAATCATTATAGCATTGATTCCATGTGGCATCTCGAGTCTTCGTTATGAAGACCGGGGTTTACTATTATCATCTCAATCAATCACTAAACTAATATTTGTATTTCCGTAGCGGTACGCATAAGATTGACTTTGATATAACTTAATATTATAGTCGTTATAATTTTCAATATTTTAGAATAGATATAAAATGATCAGCAACTACTTAGTCTCGCAAAAAATATCCGCATTTAATTATCCTTAAAAGCTTTTATAGTGTAATAAAATGGTTTTAAATTTTTTGTGGGTATTTAATTAAGTAATACAGAAAATGTTTACAAATATTATGTCGCTACAAACGATCATCCGTCTTAGAACTGGACACCCATCTGAGGAGGCCTTATCATCATCTTCATGGATGTTATACCGTTGCCCTTCTAACTGCCTACCAGTCGGGATTACGGGGTACGTCCTCTGAAGAATAACCCAAGGATAGACGTAATGCTTAACGCAGTTGCTGAACAAAGTGATCGTTCAAACACTGAACTAGCCGAGCTACAAGCGTTTCCCTTACTTGCTGCCTTGGAAATTAAAAAGATATTCCGAGCATCGACTCAAGTATTAACCTTTCCATATCAATACTAGTCAAATCTTACTTCCGAGTTACAACACTATTCTTTTTCCTTGTTTAGACATAAGGATAAAATATTGGATGGTATGCAAGTAAAGAGGTTTGTTTGGACAACGGTTCGCCTTGACCCGACCAGTGCATGACCGCTTCATAGCTGTCCAATACGCAGTGGCCTTTTAAGACTCATTTCATTTCCTATATTTATTTAGCCGATGAGTGGATTCCGGACGAAGTGAGGGACTCTTATAAACTGGTCTTATAGTTTTAAAAATGTGATAGCTGACAATTTCGCCACTGTTTGGAATTCCTAACATTTATGTAGCTTGAAGAAATATGCGTATTGTTTCCTAATTTTCTTCATAGTTGAAATGGTGAACTAGTGTACACAAAATTTAAATACACAAGAATTGTTCGTTTAAATGTAGAAGGACAAAAGTCTATGCTTACTTTAAGAAGGTTACGTATGTATTGTAGTAATAATATTGTACACGGTCACCTATAATGTTGTTATTTATTACACAAACGGCATTTTCATTTATGTAGCAAAAGTTCCTTTCAGGAAACTTCTATAATCCAACACTTTCAGTAACATAACGCAAGGATGACACAAGTATTAGGTACAGCACTATCAGATAAACCAAATAACTAGATTAGTGGATAAAAACACGGTAAGCGTAGCGTTTGACAGTAAATGGAGAAAGAACAACATTTTTTTTTTATACTACTTAGGTGGCAGACAAGCTTACGGTCCACCGGAAGGTTGGTAACCGTAGCCTATAGGCGTTTGCAACACCAGAGGCGCTACACACGCGCTGCCGACCCGGGCGCAGGTTGTGACGACCCACAGTTGAAATTTTCAAGCCGCCCGTAAGGCCTTCAACTTGGCTTAACGACTGTCATTTTACTGACAACCGGGACCAACGGCTTATCGTGCCTTCCGAAGCACGGAAACGCTCGTAAATAAATGTCACAAAGTGGTCCACGTGGTGGTCACCCATCCATATCCGGCCATAGTAAATGTTGCTTACTGCAGTGATCGTTTACAGAACACTGAGTCCGCGGGGCCACGAGCGCTTCAAGTGTTCAACATGGAAAATACCAAAAATACGCAAAAGGATGAGCAATTTTGAGTGCACAGCGCTGGGCCAGTCAACCTGCGACCAAGACCGATGCAACTTGGTTAAAACGTTAGACAATAAAAAGATATAAAAGATGACCACATAAAAATAAATCTCAGAATATATTTTCGTGTTAAAGAAGTTTCCTCGCAAAGCCTCTTACCACTTTAAACAATAATTATGTCTTCACTGAAATTGAGCTAATGATATCGGCTAAGTCTAAGGCATATCAGTCTATCATACCTTACAGTTGTAATTGCCTTTCATTCTCTAGACTTGGCTAACCTTACCGACTGAATACAGTTTATTTATCGCCCTAGACATCTTATTGACTATTAATAATATTAACTAGGTAGTTGAAGAACATAATATAATTTATCTCTTACCACTTTACTGTTTAATTAATAACCAATCGTACGTTATGCTTATGTTACACTAGTAGAAGTTTTATATGTACATGTTTGATTTATAATAGGTACATTATGTTGTAGAAGAATATAGTATCATAAACTTTCATTTACCTGCGAATTTCTCCGTTAACTCCTTTACTTTCTAGTAAAGGAGTTAACGGAGAAATTCTGTACCGTCATCTGTACTTACCCTTAATTTTCTCATGAACTTCGCCATATAACGCCTTGACTTGATGTGATGGATATAGTATTAGAATTATATAAGTCTTAAGAATTAAAAAAAAATAATATGAATTTGGGAGTAATCATCTCCTATACAGAACTACCACAAGATAATAAGGTACAGAACGCAATCTCATGTAAGTACTTTTTTCACACCTACCCTCTGCTACGCACACTCGCGCACAACGCAGTATCAAAAACTACTATGAAAATCTTTGACCTTGAGTCTGTAAAGTCTGTAAGCGGTGTCTATGTGTGCGTATAGGTTTCCATCTGTATTATCTAATTTGTGGAACTACACTTATCATTTGACCCAATTATACACCGCAAAAATTAACGTGCCGCACTTTTATACTTCTATTCACTCTCATCTATACATTAATTTTATTAGATCATACATAATTTTATTTCATTATACACACATCAACACCGTCTAGGGATATTTCACATTTTCTCAATTTTCAGAAAATCTGTTAGGAATAATATGCAACAATGTTATATTCTTAGGAAGCCCATTTTTCAGACTATATTTTAAAATAAAATAAAAATATATTTTCGACTTATAACGGGTGTTTTTTTTAGAGGTATAGAACTTTAAGTTGCCATAACTGTTTTAACTGGCAGTATTTTTGTCAGCTGTAAAGTCATTTGTGTTTAGTTTGGTTTGGCATTTCAACATGAATAGACTGACGCCTAAACAATGCTTCCAAATTGTGCAAATTTATTTTGAAAATCATGGTTCTGTCCGAAATACGTATCGTGATTTTCATAAGCGAATTTTGTTTAGCGGTGCAGCTCACTTTTGGTTGAATGGATACGTCAATAAACAAAACTGCCGTATTTGGGGTGATGATAATCCTCAAGTGTATGTTGAGACACCGTTACATCCAGAAAAACTGACTGTGTGGCGTGCTTTAATGGCTGGTAGAATAATCGGTCCGTACTTCTTTAGAAACAATGCTGACCAGAACGTTACAGTCAATCGTGACTGCTATAGAGCGATGATTACTGACTTTTTTGTTCATCAATTGAACAACCGTGATGTGCAGGAGTAGTGGTTTCAACAAGACGGAGCTACATGTCGCGTAGCTCGTGCCACAATTGATTTATTGAAGGAAACGTTTGGTTACCGCATAGTTTCACGTTTTGGACCCGTGGATTGGCCTCCGGGGTCGTGCGATTTTACGCCACTTGACAATTTTCTGTGGAGATATGTGAAGTCGCTCGTCTACGCCGATAAGCCCGAAACGATTGACCACTTGGAGGACAACATTCGGCGCGTTATTGCCGATATACGGCCACAAATGTTGGGAAAGTTATCGAAAATTGGACCTCTAGATTAGACTACGTCCGAGCCAGCCGTGGCGGTTGTATGCCAGAAATCATATTTAAATTATAATGCCAGAAGATTTTCTTTCGAATAAAGTCATTTTCATATCAATAAAAACAATCACCTTCGTTTTATTTCATTTCAAAGTTCTATACCTCTAAAAAAACACCCTTTATAAAATTTTATTAAAACGAAAAAAAAAAGTAAAAAAATGGTGCAACTAAAGATAAATGTGTCATTTACGAAAAAATAAAGAAAATAAGTAATTTCTTTTCAATTTTTTGCACTGATAGGAAAAATCAGTAGTCAGTAAAACCACCCATGACGTTAACCACGGTCCTGCAACGGTTTTTCATGCTTTGAATTATGTTATCAAAGTCTCGCTGCGGGATATTGTCCCAAGTTCTGCTAAGATGCAAAAAGTTGCTCTTCAGTCGCAATGTCTGCAGGAAAATTCTTATAAGCCCTTCTTTGGAGCATGTCCCACGCATGCTCGATGGGGTTTAAATCAGGCGATTGCGCCGGCCAGGGTAAAACCGACACGTCATGGTCCTGCAGCCAGCTGGTCACCGCTCACGCTATGTGCGGACGGGAGTTGTCTTGCATGTGAGTAAATTCTTGACCCATTTGAAGTCGATGAGGGTAGACAATGGGTACAAGCACCTGGTCGCGATATTTTTCAGCGGTCATGGTGTTTCTAATCCAAACGAGGTCCGTTCTTTCACCAAAACGAATTCCCGCCCAAACCATAATTGTCCCGCCCTTGAATGGATGGACTACCTGGGGGTGTTGCAGACGACTCTCACGACCAGGAACTCGCCAAACGCGTACTCTTCGTGAATCGGGATGAAAACCGAATCGGGACTTATCGGTAAACAGTACTACAGACCACTGGTTATCTTCCCATAGCAAATGTTCACGAGCCCACTCTAATCTTCGTCCACGATTTCCTCTGCGTACTGCTGGAGTACGAAGAGGCCTGCGAGCATGAAGGTTAGCTTCATGCAGTCTTCTCCTCACCGTTTGGTCACTGACAAGCAATTGGTGTTCTGACTGGAGCCGTTGAACCAACTGCACGGCTGTAACGTTTGGCTGCATTCTCGCGGCAACTTGTAAAAATCGGTCTTGTCGTTGGGTGGTTATGCGTCTCCCGCCACGGTGTCTTTCAGCCACTTCCCCGGTTGCACGATAACGCGACCACAATCTTGAAATAACGTTTTGCCTGGTTCCAATCTCCTCAGCAATACTCCGCTGAGTAGCCCAGCTTGGAGCATGCCTACTGCCCTTAACATTTCTTTTCTAGTTAAATGGCGTCGCTGCATGACTTACACAATGAAATAAATTCGTAATTAATCAATAACTAGCTTTAAAACTTCAACTGGACAAAACAAATACCAATTTTTTGACAATAAATATTTTTTCATTTTTTTTTTTTTTTTTTTTTTTTTTAATTAACTATCGTCGGTAAAATTAAAATTGTGAACTTCGCCAAACATACTAATGTAGCGCAAATAATTTGTTTTAATTTCTTTTTTTAATTTCAAATTTGGAATCATTCAAATATACCTACAAAATAAGATTCAATCAAAAGTTTTTAAAATCGGCCAGTACTTTTTGAGATGCAGAACTTTTAAAAAAATATCCCTAGACGGTGTTGATGTGTGTATTTTTTTTCATCTATATTTTATTAAGATATTATTAGATTTCGTTGATTCTAAAATTATGCTATCTATCATACAAATAAATAAAAATATGTGTGATTAAATGAAATATATTAAGGTGAAGTGGGACTCAAAATACATAATTTTGACATATTTCGAACCAATTTTGCAACGGTGTTAACAAAGATTTCACAATTTTTTAAACGGATAATTATTATTAAGTATATTGACCAGGGATGTCAGCTCTCCAAAACACGATTGAGTAAATTCGGCTCGATAGAAAATAATCCCAAAGTTCCCTCGAATCTGTAAATTTACCTGTGACCGCCTTGACTATAATCAATTTCATTCAGTAGTTATATAATGTACCACACTATTTTTTTATTTCCATGTCCCTAATAAGTTACCTCGAGGTCCTATGAAGTTATTTATTAATTAAAAACATATTGCTTTAATAAAAAAAAACGTTTTGTTGAGCGGGAGTGCATTTTGCCGCTATCAGCCACCTCACAGAGCCCGCTCAGTCAGCCGACAGGCTTCGTTGAGGACACCCGTATACAACTTTGTCACGCCCGCTGACGTAATTCGCTGCCGTAGTAACGAAAATAGGTAATAAAAAAAAACCAAAAAAGGAAGTATTCAAGGCTTAAGCTCAAGAGCGTAAAAATATCGCATTCTGTTTGGGGAAGTTTCTTTGGTGTATTTTATAAGTTAAAGTAACGTTTTCATACTTTCCAATACAAAGTTTGCCTGATGCCACATAATAGATAAGTCCAGAAGATTCACCTATAAATGCGCTCATGTATGTGACGCCCTGACCGAGCGTATAACATGTACATTATTTAAATTAATATTTAAGTAAAATCAATGTCATAACGAGTATAATACTAATGACTGATAAATCAGTGGGCCAATTCTCCTAAATTTACAATATAACAGTAGGAATAAACCTTAATTGAGTATATAATAAATAAAACTCAAAAAATTGGTATTCTTCTATCCAAAATTACAGCTTTCAAGGCACGTATTGCGTGTTGTTGATATTCTCGTAGTCTTACTTTACTACTCGTACGTCGTAGTTGATGTAGGTAGGTATTGAATTTGAAGTTGTAAGTACAGTTTGTCTATAAAGTCGTGAAATTAAATGAGGGCGCTGCTGAATGCATGTATGCAACCCTATATAGTACGACGAAAATGATTTTGATACGAGGAGTTCGTTCCGAGTAAAATCTTACTAATATTATAAATGCGACAGTTTGTGAGTGTTGATGTTTATTACTCTTACACGCTCGAACGGTTAAAGGGATCTGGCTGAAATTTGGTACAGGGATACATTATAATCTGGAATAACCATGGCTACTTTTTATTCCGGGAATAAGTTCTTATGGGAAGCGGGAACGGGAACAATACAAATATTATAAATGCCAAAGCTTATGAGTGTGGATGTGAGACTCTTTCACGCTCGAACAGTTGAACTGATCTGGCTGAAATTTGGTACAGGGATACATTATAGTCTGGAATAACACATAGGCTTTTCATCCCGGGAATAAGTTCCTACGGGAAGCGGGAACGAGAAGAAATTCGACACCGGCGAAGCTGCGGGCATCAGCTAGTGAGTTAATAAATAAAACACATTATACATTTTTAATTTTGTTTCTGTTTTATTGAATCAGATCCAGAATAAAGTTATTGAACCAGATCCAGAAGCCCCAGTCTAATAGCGTCTTACAACCCACCAGCAGGTGCCTAGCAGTCCCAATTGCTTCGCCACAATCATGTAATTACATGTTTTATCTGTAACTTTCCCCCATCTGACAAGATTTTTTTTGGCGCAGTGCACAAATATTAAAATCGTCTATTTCTTTCTTTGCCGACCTTTTCTGTGTTTCCCAGGAGTTTCAAACTTTCCTTCATTATTAAAACCTTCGTTAACTACTCGCCTAACTGTACTCTCTGATTTTCCTGAAAAGAGTAAAAAAAGAAAATTAATTACCTAATGGAAACAAACTATTGACATGAAGCAATTAATTTAAAATAAAAAAATGGTAGAAAACCAGATTGAACTGAGTATCAAAAATGTAGGTCGTACTATAAAATAACAATGTTATTCTAACCACTGACTTACATTATAGGTAAAAATATGCAACGTAAACAATGCCTTTTTTTTTGTCTACAAATCGTAAATTCAGTAAATTTGTAACTTCAGACAGATTCAAAACAAACAATAACACGATTACATACCCACCAAAGATGCTGTTCGCTCATAAACATCCTCAAAATCCCACAACAATTGTCCAGCTTGGTACTCCGCGAAACATCACTGGAAAACTTAAAAAATCACTTCCTGCGCACCACTCCGATTTTCCTTACTCATTTCTCAAACCTTTATGCGTAGTTTGGTTTCAATTTGTTGCAGTTTAATCCAAACATTAAAGTTACGTGAGAGAGTAAACGAAATTCGACGATAGCATTGACAACTGACGTACATAAGTTTCGTGTTGCCAGTGTTGCCACACACATAACTATTTTTAGTTCCTCAAACATTCATTTCACGACTTTATAGACAAACTGTATGAGTTTCTTTTTTTTTTTATATTTAGCTCGCCAAATTGACGTCGCCACCAGCCTGATGAAAAGCCGTGGCGCATCTAGCGATTGGGATGGGACAGTGGGGATTCTGACAGTGGTTCTCAAGTTGGTGGCCCTGTGATGTGCCTCTTCACGCTCCTCTTGAAGAACCCGGGATTTTTAGATGAGGGAAACACGTGTGCGGGCAGGTCATTCCATGTTTTTATAGTTCGACAGAGGAACGATCTTTTGAAACGTTCAGTTCTGGCGAAGATTCTCTCAACTGTGTGTGAGTGTCATCTTTGCCCGGCACGTGTTGTTCGGGATCGGAAAGAAGAGGGTGGGATCAGGTTGAAGAGCTCTTCAGAACATTCGCCGTGATACATTCGATAGAAGGCAGCCAAGGACGCTATGGTTCTTCGCGGCGCCAAAACGGTTCGAGGTCTCCCGTCACCCCAGTTTGAATTTTAACCAACAGTGAACTGAAAATAAACAGTTTACATACAACCCGATACAGTCAATACAACCCTAACTTTGTTTTTAAGCCATAATGTAAAATAGTAATACAATGTTCAATGGATAGTGGTACCTATATGTTAAGCGCTAGAAGATGATTTTGTGAATATATGTTACTGAAAAGGCCTGATGATTTAATATGACTTACGAATTATTTAATTATGATATATGAAAGTCTGTGAAGATGTTAGTGACAAAATCACGTTCCAACGGTTGAGCAGATCTGGCTGTAATTGGTGGCCTATTATAATTATTTTATGCTATTCCGGACTGCAATGTATTCCTGGACATATTATACACTAGCTGACACCCGCAGCTCTGGCCGCGTCTAGTTTTGTTCCCGTTTCCGCTTTCCGTGGGAACTGATTGCCGGGATAAAAAGTGGCCTATGTGTTATTCCAGGCCTATATCTACCCCTGTACTAAATTTCAGCTAGATCCGTTTAGCCGTTAGAGCGTGAAAGAGTAACAAACATCTACACTCACAAACTTTCGCATTTATAATATTAAGTAAGAAGTAAGATAATTTAGAAAATAGCATAAAGGCTATTTTATCCCTGGATATGACCCAATGGTAGTAGGGAACGCGAACAGAATTCTACACAGCAGAAGCTGTGGGCAATAGCTATGCGCAGTGAAACGTAGAATGTTTAATTTAGGAAATGGTAATCATTTGGACAGGACTAAAGCCTAGTCTAGTTTAAATAACTAGTATCGAAATTTATTCCTTTACGGGTGTAAAGGAAGCAAATAGCAATATTCGTTTTTGTATATTCTTCGTTTTCTTAGCCAAAGAGACTTTGAAGTCCGTTTGTTCATCTGTATCTCATGAACTAGGCAGTAATACATTTCAAAGATATGTTTCTGCTACCGCTGTAACGACTATAACAACACTAGATAAAGAAAAAAATAAGGTTACTCCCATACAACGTAATCATCTGGAGTTTTTTTTTGTTACGAAATCCTCATCAGTGTGCCAGTCCAACTTGAACCTCGGCCGTTTTTACAGTTCCGTATCCAAAGGGTAAAAATGGAACGAGGAGAAAGTATTGCCTTTTGAAAATGCTAAGAGGCAAAAGCGGTCAGGTGTAGAGTAAATAAATGCTGTAAAACAGTACAAGTGGTGGTTATTCAATATGCGCTGCAGGTTCCACCAAGTGCCAACAGTATAAATAATCTGTAATAACGCGACCCTATTACTGAGACTATCTATCTGTCATCTTATGCACCACTGCAATAGCTAGGCATTTGAAATTTACGAATCCTAAGAACAGAAAAAAAAATTAAGGAGGGCTCCCATACAGGTATATTTTTCAGTCTTTTTTTATACAGAATCCTCCTTTTTCCTTTTCAGGAAGTACCAAAAAATATAAACAAAGGATAGGGGCAGCAGATTCTTACTTTTTCAATAAACCTGGCAAAAATCGTCACAGGTAAAAAAATAAATTGAAGTACTTCTTAAATATATTATGTTCTATTCTTATTATGAAAATGAATTTCATTACATGTTAGTGATAAAAAATTGCATCAAAATCAATTACGTAGTTGCTCACGAGTAGAAGATCTAAAGAGGTTTATCTTAACAGGGCGAAAAAAATTGTTATGTAAACTTGTACTTCTGTCAATGATTTCAATTGCGTAGTGAACGGGTTAACGCGCGAAAACGTTTCCGACGCACGGAGCGTCCCGAACATCTTGCGTCTGCTTCACCCCCTCCGAATCGCTTGAGACACAATTGCACTTCGCCTTAATTAAGTTAAGAACATAATTACTGTTTCTATTACGTATGCCATGCTATTAGTTATTATGAAGTTCAGAATCGAAAACTTTAATTGCTTAATTGTTTGCGCATCTTTTTTTATAAATAAGTAGCAAATATTTTGTCATTTGTGGAATGTGCGCCGGTGAGTTCTTTCGAGATTAAATACTAATAAACTTTTAAATCTTAAATGTAGGTACGTGAGCCACTACAAAAGATATTTTATCTATGATCGTAACATGGCGAACATAATGTGCTAAGTAGTAACAACGCCTGTGAAATGTCGAGAAACTAATAAGACTTGTAATTTATACGTTATTTATGGGAGTTTCATTCCTTTGATGTTCTTCGTCTGTCGTGGGAGCAGAAATGCTGGTACTCTTACTTCTACAACCTGATCTCTCAAACGTGTAGTGATCGCAAGGATTGACGGATTGAAGGTATGAAGTGGTTTCTTCTTTACCTGCTTAGCCTCTTACACTATTTTTACACTACACTTATTGTTTTACCGTGAATCTTCATCATATAATATAATCCGGTTTAGTTAGTTTCGCTTGGAAAAATATTTTTATGCATTTGATCACCGGTGTTTCCTTCATCTTAGCAGCTTGCAGTACTCAAAAGAAGTGTGAAAACCTGTATTAGGATCGCGCACTTGTGCAACACTATCAATATCTATGCGCTTGTAAATGTGGCTCTCAATTCTTCGATGTCACTTTTACTTTCTATCAAGCAAGAGGTGTAATTTTTAAGAGATTAAGATAATTTTGAAAAAGTAGGCCTATCTGAAAATAAATCAAAAAATGCGTTATGCGTAAGTGTTCCAATAATTAAACATTATCAGATAAGATCGGATTAACTATTGCTTCTTATCAAAGAGGAAAAGGCGCGTTACCTTTTCCTCTTCGATAAGAAGTATAAATTCTTGAGACAAAAGTGATCAGTGTGTCATTAAAGCTACGATTAATATGATAAAAATGATGTCAATATTATTCTAAGAATGTACTGGAGTTAGGAATACATTTTCGCAAATTAATACATCGTTTTAAATTTAATTGACTTTGCAATAGATTCGGTTGCACTCTACTACTCTATCTCCGCCTCGTAAGGTGCCACCCGCTAAGTTCAATTTCCTTTTTAATTGTTCTGCTGATGGAAACTGTCTGTGTTTCACGTCCCATTATACAGAGAAATTCAAACTGGTTACGTATGAATATATTTAGGACTGACGCGTCACAGTACTAGCTTTTGGATTTAGTATTTGCTTTCTTGGCCTCACTTTCTTGTTCGGTAAGCGTTATCTGCTTTTAGTTCTTGATTCTGAGAGCTACATATAATAATTCGATTGCTTTCTTGCCGGACATCGAATTCCAAGACGTTTTCGCTATTATCCGTGTTTATCATCTACGTTTTATTGTGTAAGTGCTAAAGTTAAATACATTAGTAAATCAGGAGTCTCTGAGTTATGTATCTATTTGTTTGAACAATTACATACCGCAGGCGCCAGTCGACAAACACACATCTACAAACTTTAAGTACATGCGATGTTTCTGCGTTCACATACCGGACCTAATAAAAACGTGGTGTTGATTGCACTTCAATTTAATATTTTTAATATATTATAACTTGTCAATTGATTGTTGATTAGTGTTAAATATCCAGGGAATGAGATTGCTTCTAAAATGAATGCAAACTTAATGAATGGTGTTGGATACGTGCAGAGTCTACGATGATTACTTACTATCAGCTATGCCATACGCTTGTCTTACCTATCAGTGTTGCGTAAAAAAACATGTCATAATCACTTTTTCTACTTAGGCATTTAAGAAAACATAAAATCAAAATAGTCATAGTCATCGTAGTATATAGCATTAGCCAATCAAGTTTGGAGCACATAATGGCATAGGTATCATACCCGTATATAACATTTACTTGCTAAAATATTCATAGGAACGAGTACAATAATACAACATCAGGCTATGTAGATACGTGTGGATAATAACTAGATTATATAATATGCTGACGTGGTAGATATCTATCAGGCAAAACTCAAGGTCACATTCGTTCCTGTCAACTAACAAAATAGAAAGGAAACCCAGCGCACATTTTTCTCCTAAAAAAGACATGTTTTTCAATAATAAATTATTTACGGAATGGACTTTGACACAAGGATACATCTATAGAATACTCCTCCCCACATTGTTTCCTGACCCTAAATAAAACCTTTGATCGTCAGGCGAACTAGAAACGGACGTGACTAAGGTTTGCAGTTGATAGATGAACTCGAAAAATTGTTTGATTTAGGGCCTTGAGATACGTCCAAGACAGTGTTCTTAAAAACTGTAAAGATACATCTTTCTCTGTGGTCTTTTAAGAACACTGTATGATAGTCATTAAGTAGTCTTGTATGAAGATTTTTTTTATATATTTCCATCGCCAAATTGACGTCGCCACCAGCCTGATGGAAAGCTGTGGCGCATCTAACGATTAGGGCCACTTCTGACAGTGGTCTTCAAGTTGGCTACCTTGTGATGTGCCTCTTCACGCTCCTCTTGAAGAACCTGGGATTGTAAGATGAGGGAAACACGTGTGCGGGCAGGTCGTTCCATGTTTTTATAGTTCAACAGAGGAACGTTCTTTTGAAACGCCCAGTTCTGGCGAAGATTCTCTCCACTGTGTATGAGTGGGAGAGGGTGGGATCAGTTTGAAGTTTACACTCGTAGTCGATCACACAGTTTTTCAAACACCACGTGCCATAACAAAACCAAATAAATCCTCATTAATCAATCACATCTCAAAAACCAGACACCTCCAACGTTTCAAGGATAAAAGAGGTGTACCACATTATTTCAGCGATACCAATGATAGTAGATATCACGTTTTATATGCAACTTCACAACAATGTCTCAAAATATTATTATCGGATAAACTGTAGCTATGCAAATTCTGAGGGTGATTCCCGTTGGCCAGCACCATTAACTCTGCGGTTTCAACATCAAAGAGTGCTGAAAGTGCTGAAATTTTTATAAACATTTGGATGTTAATGGGGAATTATCTTTATTCGTTTTCAGTTATACTGAAGTTTAGGAATTTGAAAATAAAGTTAATACTATTATGTATAGAAAGTGTATGCGAGTGTCGGTGAATATAGGTGAAAGTGATTCTTATTCAACTGATCCACATGTCACGAACATGAAGGTCATTGCGGATGTGATTTTTCCTCACACAAACAATTAACATAATTCTATACCTGTATATTATATATTTCAAACAGCATGTACATATGCGTAGTACCAGACAACAGTGAATACGTATCATTATCTACTTTCACGAGCTGGCGTCTGAAACGTTCAAAGTAATCGCTTATCAATAATAATTTTATCGGCACACACTCGTTGGAGTATGGCGCCATGCATTATTACCAATACGTGTTTATACCAGAGACATAAATGTCATGAATTGCATTGAAACGCATCATATTCGTCAGACAAAAGACCAATATTAACAAGACTATTAACTCTGGTCTCATTTGTTGTAATATGAATACGTTACTTAAATGGACTAGTTGCTGCAATGAAAAATAGAAAAAGAAAATATTGCGCTGCAGTTGCCATGTTAAAGTAGATTCCAATTAATTGCCTAATTCGGCTAGAAGTTTAAATAAAATTATGATCTCGAACATTTACGGAGGGATTCATTCCATAGTTGCCAGTCTCAACCAATAATTAAACGAAAGTGCCTTAATGAGTTAGGTACTTTGTATCCCAACATATACCGAGGACTTTCTTCAACATTTACGGCATTACAATTATCAGAAGTTTTCAGTCCTTGATAAATTTCACCTCCTGAACCAATTTTATACAATGCATAAGCCTAGTTTGTTCTGATAAAATAAAAATTGTGACCTATAGAGTGTTTGAAGTAATTAATGCTTGCAATCTCAGTCTTTTTAAAGGATCTTAGTCTCCACATTAGCACAATTTTTTGAACTGTATTCAGTAGCCGACGTATTGCAGACATTAAATAGATACTTTTTATTCCACTGTTAATGACGTTAATGTTTACGTACAAGCAACAGAATACATTTCGTTACTCGTAGTCTGTGACGAGAGAGCACTGGTTCCATAGTTTGCAGTCGCAGTTTCTAGTTGCAAAACAAACTCGCCGAATCTATTTTACGTTGTGAGCTACTGTCGCAGTAAGGAGGTAACTATCGTCTTAGCTAACTTGTATCTATTGTCAGTCTAAAAATAAAATTCTCTTGTGTAATATTGTGATAACATTATAGTTTTAGATTTCGCCGAAAATCTTGACGTAATCTAGACATGTTATTATAAATAAATAGTTTTACGAAAGACAATACTATGTATGATAAGAATGATAATGGAAAATAAAAAGATGATAATTTCAGATAAAAGTAGATACGTTTATGTTTTGATCTATCGATAAATCATTGTCGCGTCAAGATTTTTGACGTCACTTGTTGTGTCATTTCACACGAAGAAATTGATGATTGCACAAGGTACTGAATATTTAAGGAAAAGTCTTTCACCGTATCAAATTTGGCTTCTTGGCAAACAATGTATCAATAAATTTAAAATGTTAGCAATCAATATGTCTATCACAGTTCACTGGATGGAACCATCTCACGATTTGATTTTAAGAGGTTGAGTGTAGAGCTGTATCTGACCGCACAGAACCACACTTTCTTCTAATTCTATTATTTTTGTTACTTAAGACCGTAAGAGAAGGAGATCAGAATTGGCGTCTCGCTCCCTTTCTCACTCAGAAAAATAATAGAAGTAAAAGAAAGAGCGAAGTTGTGCATGCAGATGTAGCTCAATCCTTATAAGTGATTCCAATGACATAAAATTATTTATTATTTGCTTAAACATTCAACTTCTGTGGTTACTTTTTCATAAATTAATGTTACTAGATGATTGCACTCACCTCAGCGTCATTCGTCAACTACTGGATCCAGTTGAAAGCCAGCGCCAGGCTCCAATTTTTACTTTGGCAAGTGATATCGGAATCTCCGACTCCGGCTCGACGACTTTGCCAATACCAAACGTGCAATAGAGTGTATATATGGGGTTGTAAAGAACCCCAATACTCTTTGTGAGGATGTTGCAGTAAGTACACTGAAACAATTAGAGAATTCTACTCGCAAACTTTAGAAGCAAAACAAATGAAATAGGCACAAATAAGATTGCTGATTTATCTACATTGTAAAATATTGGTTTTAAATCTGACAGTGTTGCGATGTATAATATGCTATGTCAATATAAGAAAGTAAGTATAAAATTTGAGATAGGTAGATAATGAGAAAAACACATTGAAAATTCTATTAAAAGCACAAACAAAATCGACATCATTAATTGGGGAATGTTAGAGGCTAACTTAAACCGATATATTTAACACTACCAGTGTCTACACGATAACAACATCAAATAATCGAATTTTTAAAAGCAAGATAGGGGAGACCGGGGCTGGTTGACTAGATTTCAGCTTAAAGGCTTGTATTTTTATTTCTTTATAGAATATTAATTCAAAAACAGGTTTATTTCATAGGTTAACTATTAAGCTTTGGAAAAATATAGCAAAAAGCACTTAATTCATTATAATATAGGGTACAGGCTAGATCTTATACAAAAAGAAAAACTGGTCAACCTACCCCATGCTTGGGGTAGGTTGACTATTCGCCTGGGGTAAGTTGACCTATGGACTTGTAAAGGCAAAATCTACGAGGAAATAGGATAAAGGGCAACATACATAAAGAATTATTATTTTTATAATTTTCGATTGAAAATAAAACACACATACAATAAATCACTGAGAGCGCGGCGTCGGGCACGCACATAAATGAGTGAAGGAATTTAAAGATGAAAAATAACGGTCGTAAGTAATTATTTTCATCGTAATGTTTTTGTAATAATGCCTATATATTTATGGTTACTGATTGTCAAAAAAATTATAATGGGTGTTTGATTCATGTTCTTTTTCATGTACGATTATTGGTCATCCAGCCCCGTTATACATAAGTCTACTAGCCCCGAACCACATTTTTATTTATTTTTAATCACATGACATAACCACAAAACTGCTAAGAAATCAAATAACATCATACATAAAAGAAAGAACATGAATCAAACATCCATTATAAATTCCTTGACAATCAGTAACCATGAATAAATAGGCATTATTACAAAAAACCTTACGATGAAAATAATTACTAACGTACGTTATTTTTGAACTTTAATTTCCTTCACTCAAACGGTGTGCGTGCTCGACACCGTGCTCCCGATGACTGAGCGGGGAGAGGTAGCGGACTCTCGGTTGTCATCGGTTGGCTCCAAGCCATTGCTTTGGCCGAGTTATTGATAGTTAGTCTACCTACCCCTATAGTCAACCAGCCCCGGTCTCCCCTACAGAAGGAGAGATATGAAAAAAAAATTAAGCGAAGGAACATCGGTGATCTAAAGCCACCGAAGAAAAACAGTTCTTGTGCTAAGAGATTCAGTCTATTTATTTCACTCTGGTAGGTATTTTACCATTTTAAAGCTATATAAATAAAATCATATAGTCTATCGCCTATGCAAAAATGAAAAGCCGTCAGAAGTCAGGTTTTCATATTATTTTTTGTAAATGGTCAAGTGTAAATAGTAGTTTAAAATAATATGTAATCCTATGCTTTTAAACGTTATTGTGATTCCTTGACCTGTTTGAGGAAAAATTATCAAATACATACAGTTATATCTAGAACATAATTATCACTGAGAAACTAAAAAAATCTTTGCTTATGGACTACATGTTAGGGAAAAAAATCATATTTATACGATATTGCTATTTAAGATAACAAATAAATGTTATCATCAAATATATGATCAGATTTCATAATACTTATATAGTAAACGAATAGACAACCTACCTGTAAACTCCATTGGTCTTAGAACATTAGATATATTGGTCAAATCTGAGTATAAAAACGATGGAACAGTTTATAAATAATAAATAAACGCTAATTAAAGTTTAAGTAACTTCATCTCATTTTACCAACAACCCATTCTCATTCTACATCTCATTTTACTCTACAATGCGATACTTATTAGTCAAATTAACTAAAAGAATTTCAATGACATCGGACTAATCAAAACCACTCAAAGCTTACATTATAAAATCAATTCAATATGAGATAAGATCTATTGCATAAACTTTATTTAAAGCGTTGATGCAGAGTAGAAAAATTACACTCAACGATTATTATGAACTGTGTAAAAGTCAATCGAATTAGTCGATGAGTTTCTAATCTGTAAGGCCGCAAACTGAATGTCAGCGACGAGCGGGGTGGCGCGGCGGCGACTGCAGAGATGGCGCGACGCCGGAGTACAAGAGAGTAAAGGTATCATTCCAAACTCGTCAGCAAGCAGCACTGCTGTCGCTGCAGAGCTGCCACCGAGGTGCTGCAGTGCTGCCTGCTGCTTTGATTCTGAGCAAGGCAGCAGTGCTGCGCTGCACGTGGCGTTACCTTTTCATATGATGACATCACTATTGGTCAGTCGCGACACTGCTGCCGAGTATCGTTTGTTCGAAGTAACCTACTCTCTTGTCGCGCCGCTGATCACTGACATCCAGTTTGAAGTTTTACGGTCGAATGTCGCAATATGTACAGAGAGGAAGCTCAAACGTAAGTGACGACATTGACAGTCATGTGGACACATATCGACGTGTCAATGAACTTGTCATGTGTCCTAATTCACTTGCACTTAAAGTTTTAAGATTGACTCACGATTAAACACGTTAAAACGATGAATAGGTTATAACTGTAATCGTGTATCACATGCAAACGGTAGATAATAAAAATACGTTGTTATACGAAACAGCCACTGGCCTTAGAACAGACCACCTGTGTAGAAACAAAAGCCTTATAAGTACTTATAGGCGTGTAGGTACCTGTTAGTTTTTTGCCCATGCAATCTCTTTGCATATTCTATAGAAATATATCAATACACGCTTCTAGTTCAGTCTTTCTCAGTCAGGGATTTTCTGACATATGGACATGCTTTTTTTACAACCCACCAACGAGTGGTTCAATGTTTCATAGATACTTTTTCTGGGATATTTTGCCGAGGAGTGAGCCGTAGCCCCAGCGCTAGACCGCTAGGGGAACTTTTGATTTAATCTGTTGAGTCAGGCATAGCATCCCCGGGAAACGCCACTTGTAAAAAATGTTACAATTAACATTGCACGTATTTTCAAAATATTTAACACTGTTCTGACAATGAGCAAATGCAAAATCTCGGTAAGTATAATATTCAAAATTATCTAGATTTTTCACACTCTTTATTACAGGCTGTAATTAAAAAGGGATTTGAAATAAGACAGACAGAACTACAGGTTGTTTGATTTTTATAATACTCGTAATTGAAATAGGTATATGCAATTTTACATACAACATTTATGGAAACGGTTACAAATTTTACATAACACCTTTTTAGCCTTACGTAGGTGTTCAACGTGCCCCTGAACAATACTTCAAAAACAATACCTACCAAAAAATTCAAACACCATTAAAAATTATGCAAAGAAATGAGTTACCTAAGCGTTTGAATCACCATAGCCAACGTTACGTCTTGCAAATCACCATAAAATGTTCTGTTATGTTCCTGATTAGGAACAAAAGACTTGTTTTTACGAACGTAACTATTACCTACCTTTGCAAACTTGAAAATTTTCATGGTCGTAATTTTCCGGCATTATATTGAAACATACCAAACATTTTTACAGCGAGTGTTATGTTACCGATAATAATTGGGTCGTACCAATCTTAGTTTCATTGACGAGGAACTTAGGCTTACCAAAATTACCGTACAAAAATTGGAGACAAACCATTGTAGTAGATATATTGACTACCGTTATCTTCGTCACCCCCTACTATATTTAATACTCGATGCTCGAGGCTTCACCTGCGTGAAATTCAGTACCCGTTCTCGCTTCCCGTGGGAACATTTTGCCGGGACGAAAAGTAACCTATGTGTTATTCCAGACTATAAGCTATCTCAGTACCAAATTTCAGCCCAATCCGTTCTGCTGTTAGACTGTGATTAAGTAACAAACATCCAAACATCTAACTTTAACCCATACCGTGATGCAGTAGGTAATTAGTGCCAAACACTAATTACCTACTGCATCACGGTATGGGGAGGAGCTGCAAAATCTTACATGTTAAAAGTAGAACGAGCTCGAAGGTCTGTGTTAAAGGTGAATTATTCCCTGCCATACTTTTACCCAACTTCTTCTCTCTACACAAGATGCGAAGTGCTCAGAGTCCGTCAACTTTTTATAAGACAAATAGTACTTCACAAGCATGCAAAGTTAACATTAAATGCCGCCCAATCATCACAGACACGGAGAAAAGGCAGGATATGCCCCACTATTCTATTCAGAACTTGCCTTTCACATCACAGTTACTGTTTTCTATGTAGTTACTTATATAATAAGATAAACTCCTTAATTAATATATACCCCCTGACAGGTAGACAATGCAAAAAAGTACTTACAACGTACCTTTTAGGCCTGAACTATGAATTGACGGAAAACTTACTAGTAGTCCCGAAATAATTAAACACACACACTCACTCACACACACACACACACACACACACACACACACACACACACACACACTTTTATTGTTAATTAAATCGTAAAGAAACCACAGTCTGTTGTTGAACTAGCTCTTTTTGTACTGCATATTATTTTATAAGATATATCTGATAGTGGTGCGCCTGGTAATCCGTGTGACAGGGTTTCCTAGTGCGGATACCAGTCTCCCACAAAGGATTGTTATTGTGCATTATTTTGTATAACTTTAGACTAATTGTACCTTTGTGGAAGAGAAATAAACATTTCTATTATTATTATTAACTATCCAAACATCTTAACAAACTTTCACATTTATAATATTAGTAGGATTGATTAAATTACTCTACTATACTTTTTTATGATGTGAGGCAATCCTAAGGATACCTGGGCTCCTGACACAGATGTCGGCCACCATCGCGAACTCTCCCTTTGGATACTCGATTCCCCATAATATGCTCTCTCAAGTAACAGGTTCAACAAAATAAATCCTAACGAGCTGAGAATTGACTGTGGTGAAAACATACCATCATGTATATGGCTCCATGTGGCTTCCAGTTGACCTATGGCAAACCAAAAGTGCTACTGCACCTCTCCTACTTGATCTGAACAATATGCCACCACAACAATAGTTAACATTTCGTACTTTAAGGAATAGGGCCTAAATCTACTTGGGTCGCAAGTCCCAGACACTCACAGAGAGTCACATTCTCTGGTCTTGATTGCCTTTTCATCTAGTAGATAAGATCGATATTGCATACCTAATGTATTATGTAAATAAAACGAACAAACCACTTTATCTTTTTCAAAAAGATGAAACTCAGTAAATCCAACTCTATTTGCATAACCAATTTCACTGAATTCCGCAGTTATTTTCAACAATTAATATTATCTCTGTGAATCAACAATCAAATCGCCATATTCGAAAATATAAACAACTTTTGTTTGCGTACTTATTCTGCATACGACGTGCTAAGTCAAATCCCATGTATTTTAATATACCAGCCAGCTTGACGTTTATTTGACGAGATGCATGCCTGGGCATTGTTGCAAGACCACACTGTGCAAATAGATAATATGCCATAAGGCGCAGCGCAGACGACGCACGGCGCGGCGAGACGCGAAACTTTTGTTCGTGGCTATGCATGACGAACAGACGCAGACAAAAATGTCGCACTGCACCTACCTGATGGAAAGTGGTTCTCGTAGTCTATAGACGCTTGTTCTCAAACGCGCTGCCAGCGATCCAGGCGCAGGTTGTAACGATACGACCTACCGTTGAAATTTTTCATACCGTCTTGGTGTAACGACTATCATATTACCGACCAACAACGGCTTTACGTACCTTCCAAAGCGATGTGCGAGAAGTAAATTATGTATTGGTTCTATCATCAATGCACTTACAGGATCTTCAAACAAAAAGTAACTCCAGGATGCAACAAAATGCTAGAAATAAGAGGATTTGTCAAGTGGTGTGCAACAATTATATTATATCCTGTTCAATGTCAACAATACAGCAATTATTAACATAGAAGTATACTCTTTGACTCATCCCGGAACTATGTTAAAGATGACTGCGGAATTATGTTTTAACAATTAATTGTCGTCTATCGATAATTGGCATAGAACCAACACAAAATTTACACACTAATAACCCAACCGCGTCACAAAACAATTTATTGTAAATAATAGCAACTCGTGACGAACTAAACGTAAATATGACAGATTAAAATGACGTCATAAGTTCGTATTGTGTGTTTTGTGAAGTACCGGGGCGGCAAGGACGAGAGTCAACAGTCACGGATTAAGCTTTCCAACAGTTATCAACATTGCAACCTTTTAAGGTTAAGGCCATAAAGCAAATGTCTTCTTAAATTCTCTCATATTAGCACTTCTTGTATTACGCATTTGTTCAAAGTTCGTTAACGTGTGCAGCTTTTAAAACCGCACGGGTAATTTTAGGAAAAATTCTGGGCTTTTGTACGAAAATGTTGTGTCTTTCACTGATTTCCTGTTAAAATTTAGACGCATTCTTTTATAAATGACTGTTTTAGCCTGGAAACTACTATTGATTTCACGCTCACTTAGCGAAGTATTTATGGGTTACAGTACGATAATTAGGATACATACAATCAGTGATAGGTAGGTACTCAAAGTCGACAACCATATAATTCTAATCAAGCCCACTTACCTGAACCAAATTCCAAACAGAATTCTAACAGCCAGGAAAAATTATCTATACACGAGTTCGAGTAAAATAAAAGTAATGATTTTGAAGATTACTAAACCTAATATAATTCTGTAACCCCAATAAATTCTATCTACTACCTAAATTTATTCTAGGTCTGTCAAACTTTTCTCAAGTTTGAGCGGCAAACATTTTTGCAGAGTTCGCTTTGCCAGTATACCTTTATGGTCAATAAATAAATCACATACCTATAAAATACAAAAGATTGTTTACACTTTTATAAGGACTCATCTTTCAATGGTTTCTAATGACTACCTAGAACAACTAAATCGTTTTATGATTGACCTTAGCTTTGGCAGACCAAGGTGATATTATCTTCAGAATTAATTTCCACTTACACGATATTGAGAAGATTTTCATTTCTAATGCATGAAAAATTCTTCTTTTCTCTATTATTTTTTGTTACTTCTTTTTTCAAGTATAATCTTTCTTATAAAGATACTCATTATTTTGGTAGGTTTACATGCATCCAAAATTGTAACTACAAATTCGATTTGGATTCGAAGCATACATTTCACAATTATATAGAAATCGCGGCGTATTATATGGCATTTTGTCGATTTCCCTCAGCAATTCTTTTAGCACTTCCATAGACGCATCTAATTAATGCCCCATCACGTTCGTCTTTAGTATTATCGTTCGCAGCGTGTCCGATTTGTTTTCTTTTTTATAACAAAACAAATATGTCGACATATGCCAACATTCCACATCTTTAAGAATTGTGTCATCAACTATTACTTAGCATATTGTAATTGCACGAAGGTTTATCAAATAATAAGCACTAGGTCGAATTAATTATTAATTACTGTTATTACTTATGGTTTAAGCGTGGAATCTTGTCATTGAATGTCATATTCATTTACAGTAAATTGTAATTGTTTATATTTATTGAAGAATATTTTGAATAATTATGCGGGTACTTCTAAACGGCCTACCTTCAAAATGGCCGACTGAAATCTGAGTTCTTACTGAATCCTTAGTTTTTTAATACAGGACCTGATGCTTGAACTAGGATATTAACAGAAAACCGTAGCGTAGTACCTATTTGCTTACAAAGTCAGGCGACACGCTTGCGTGTGTTAGCGACCTCGTAAATAACTAAAATACTAGAATTCGAATTTACGTGTGGCCATGACCAAAGCAATTTAGTTACAATACTATAAAACTACAGACTATAAAGCTTTCTTCAAATTGTTGAGTTCTGAAATTTACAAATTATTATAAAAGTCTTTACTGTGCCTTAAAGGTTACGTACCTGAATATTTTAGGGTTTTGATTGTATCCGTTATACTTTCGATTGTTGGCACTTGATGGAACTTGTTATAATACATTATGAAAATTCACTTGTACTATTCCACTTTTATTTTAATTTAAAAATACCTGACCGGTTTCGCTTTTAAAGCATTATCAAAGGTTCTTACACTAATTTTCTAAAAATTATCAGAAAGCATTATCAAAGGTTCTTACACTAATTTTCTAAAAATTAGTGTAAGAACCTTTGATAATGCTTTAAAAGCGAAACCGGTCAGGTATTTTTAAATTAAAATAAAAGTGGAATAGTACAAGTGAATTTTCATAATGTATTATAACAAGTTCCATCAAGTGCCAACAATCGAAAGTATAACGGATACAATCAAAACCCTAAAATATTCAGGTACGTAACCTTTAAGGCACAGTAAAGACTTTTATAATAATTTGTAAATTTCACACTTACACTAATTTTCTAAAAATTAGTGTAAGAACCTTTGATAATGCTTTAAAAGCGAAACCGGTCAGGTATTTTTAAATTAAAATAAAAGTGGAATAGTACAAGTGAATTTTCATAATGTTTTGATTGTAATTTTAGGACTCTATGATCGTTCAAAAATAATTTAATACAAAGAGAATCGTTTAATATTATTCTACTATAATGCTAGAACAAAATACTGATTGGATCAAATCAGCGTAAATGTTTAATCTGCTGGAATGAGAATCTTGAATACTATGGATGAAAACTTATACATCAGAGAAGCAAAATGATAGGATTCATAACATACCGCTCACTTTAACTTCATAATATTATTATAAATGTGAAAGTTTGTGAAGATGTTTGGATGTTTGCTAGCCAATCACGCTCTTACGGCTGAATGGAACTGGCTGAAATTTGGTACAGGGATATATTACAGCGGGAACTAAAACCGAATTATACGTAAGCGAAGTCGTGAGCATCATCTAGTACTTCATAATATTATTACAAAGCAGTGAACCAAGCATTTGCAATGATTATAGGTTATAATAAAATATGTCATTCATGTCACCATTTCAAGGTCCAATGTATCAAAGGTAGAAAATATGGTTATTAGGATGGCACTTCATGACCACACGCCACCACGATTACATATTGATCTTTAATGAAAACCGCAACTCGTGAGTAAAGCTTGGGACTCATTTACCGACTAATCTTCAGAGCAATTTCTCTCTGTATTTCCTATATGATAGAGATTGAACGTATAGTTTATTAGTTAATATCATCATCGACCGAGCATTTTTCCAACCCAGTTGGAGTCGGTCTTCCAAACTAACCTAACTACTGAAATTCGATATTTTTCATGAAACATCTGATCTCCATAACCAATTTGCCGATGTCAAAATTCTGTAGTTTTTGAGGCATGTTTTTTTTTCAATAACGAGGTTCTCCTTTCATGTTTGTAGCCTGTTCTTGTCTTTATGCTATCTAGGGATATGCTGTATTATACATATATCAACACACATGTGTTGACATATAATACAGCATATCCCTCTCGTGTAAGAAGTATAATTTATTAAATATGGACTACCATAATATCTAAAAGTCTTCAACCGTTTCAACTGTAGACTTCGTGTGAAGAACCTTTCTGAATTTGAGAGGAAAAAACAGCTGTCACTTCCAATAAAGTCAAAAACACTGACCTAACTAAAAGTTAATTATAGCTATTCATAGAATCTTCTAGTAAGCCTGAAGATAGAGCTGAACTGAGCATTGCACCTCGCGCATTTGGAGAAAGCATATAAAGGTCAAACATCTTCATATATACTAAAATTATAAAGAAGAAAGGTTTGACTGTTTGTTTGTGTGCATCAAATAGGCTCCGAAACTACTAGACCGATTTGAAAAAAATCTTTCACTATTGAGTGTAGCTTACACGATCCCCGAGTAACATTTTATTCCCGTATTCCCACGGAAACGGGAGTTAAATACGAGGGTGAAACCGCGTGACGTCTGCCAGTAGATTATATTATATCAAATAACAAAACGAAATTGTGACAAGTACCTGTCATTATAATTTAGAGAAGAACTTAGTTTATTTTAGTTTATAATTTCAGCTCCTTCATTCTAACATTCATGACTAGTAGATTTTCCTAGATGCAATAACTTCACAATTTAGTGTACAACCACCTTTATAGCGTAGACTATGAAATCGATATACCTACTTAAGTTGAAGGTTTCTTGTAGTGCACTACTGGGCAACAGAATTTTGCCAAGGCCTGAAGATTTTCTTTATTATTTGACATTATCATTTTCACATAATTTTATTCCAAATCTGTAGAAGATTAATCTGTAGCAGATTCTCAAAGTTGCGTAGCAAGCAATGGAACGAGCTATGCTTGGAGTGACTCTGAGGGATAAAATCCGGAACGATATTAACAGTCAGAGAACAAGAGTGGTCGACATAGCTCGCAGAGAATGCACTTTGAAATGGCAATGGGCTGGCCATATCTGTAGAAGAACCGATGGTCGGTAGAGTAAACGAGTTCTGGAGTGGAGACCGCGACTTGGTACACGTTGGGTAGAACGACCCCCGCCAGATGGACCGGCGACCGACCTGAAGAAGGTCGCAGGGAGTGATTGGATGCGAAAGGGGCAGAACCTTGCATTGTGGCGCAATTTTGAAGAGGCCTACGTCCAGCAGGCTGATTTGATTAAGATTCTTCTTACTTGAATATTTTATGCATCAGGTGAGATTGGCTTGTGTCCAGTTGTTTGAAACTCTTTACTGCTTAATAACATGTAGTTGGAAATTTGGCAAAGTGCCACTACTACTGCAAAACATGTGACGTTTACCTATAAAGGTATTTTTTATTACCATATATACTTATCAGATAGTTTCGATTAACTCCTGAAACATGAAAAGCTGATCACTTCATGCTCAAGGGACTAAAGTACTGTTTTTATCTGTGATTGCAATCTTCAATTTCAGTAAACGTGCACTCGGAAAGCAAAATTTCTTCAATTTATCGTTGGAAATATTCCAAGTGTGCTAGTAGTTCTGCAATTCCATTGACTCAATATATATATATATCAAGTAAATGGATTATTAAGACACATTTTCATACATTTTAATTTTGGTGGTGTCAAGAGCCGTAGGAACCGACGTGCATGCATGAAAAGAAAAATGAAAGTTGAAGAAGCAAGTGAGGTGTGTATGAACCGTGCCCTGTGGCGCTCGGTTCTTTCTGCCTACCCCGCAAGGGATTTGGCGCGAAGATAGTATAGTATAGTATAGTATTTTCATACTCACATCCAATAGAAAAGTATAATCAGAAATATCAATTTGATTGATGAAATTCACGGCTTTCATATGTACAGACACTTTTCTTTAATGTGAGGAGAATCCTACATGGATGCTATGCCGGACTCCTACCGACTAAAAGCTACACGTATCCTATCTAACAGCACGGAGCACGGTTAGGAGCCCCGGGAAAGCCCTCGGAAGAATACGTCAGGACTCCCAACAGACCTACGGCTGCCACTGCGGCTTCAACTGGGGGGGGTTGTTCGGATGTTATCCCATATCTTGGGGAGCTACAGACACAACCTAGACTCCGTTTATGAAAACTGAATTGTAATGAAACTAAGGCCAGTTTTATTCAATGCCAATAATATCAGCTTTAAAGAAGCTTTATTTTAATCCACAACATCTAAACAGTTCGGTTTAATAACATGATTCTTTAAATTTTGTGCTACAATAAGTACGAGACTCTTAGGTTACTGTATAGCATATACACTTTTAAACTTTCGCGACCTTCGCATAAAGGCATAACACCTACACAATGAACATTGGTAAGGAACTAAGATGGTTATGGAAAATTATAAATTGACACATTGCCACAATATTGTGTTACGACCACCCAAGATAGAAGTTTTATATTGAATGTGAATTGACACCTTCACTCAACTGGTTATATTATTATATTTCGAAATTTTATTACTTTGCAGACGTGAGAAAGAATTACAGTTTACCTAATTGATTATAAAAATATATTATTAGTAATATTTGTGAGGTTTCTAATCTTAAGTCCATATTTCCTTTTTAGTCATTAAATAACCTCAATGATTGCCCAATGCCTTTGCTTAATCGGTAGATTTGGTGATAGATCTTTCATTTTCGGTCGTTTGAATTATTCTAACGGAATCTACAAGTAAAAGTACTTAATGGCGTACACTTTATTTAAGAGTTCCTACTACCTGAAATGATACATTTTGAATATTTAAATAAAAATGAATCTGCAAAATACGCGCGTTGTACGCGCATAACTTCAGAAGGGCTGGACGGATTTCGCTAATTCTTTGTTTTTTTTGTGTTAGTTATAGCGAGGGCAAGGTTTGTATCCAAAAAAATGAGAAATAAAAATCTTATATCGGGTCAGCGTAACAAATAACAAAGTCAGCTAATAAGAAATAACAAAAGCAATAGAAATCTAGCTTCCTTAGCATTTTTAGTCCTAGAACAGTGTCACTACAAAACAAGTAGTTTTAAATAAATGACGTTAGCACTTTGATATTTCGCTTTACAACTTTTTTTATTTTGACAACATATCAAACACAGATAACGTAATTCAATTGTTGAACGAAGTTGTTAACACGCGGATTTTGACAATTAGCAGTTTTGTAACAGATAAGAATGACTTCAATGTCGGTGATAAAATGTTTGGTTCATTTTAGATTTTTGTGTTAGTCTCGTTAAAATATATTTTAAAAAAAAAAATTGTTTTAAGGTCAAAAATTGACCCTAGTGCTAGTGCGTAGGCACTAGATGATGCTCGCGGCTTCGCCCGCGTGATATTCGGTACCCGTTTCCGCCTGGCGTAGGAACTTTTTCCCGGGATGAAAAGTAGCCTATTTGTTATTCCAGACTATAAGCTATCTTTGTACCAAATTTGAGCCAGATCCGTTAAGCCGTTTGAGCGTGAAAGAGTAAAAAGCATCCACACTCACAAACTTTCGCATTTATAATATTAGTAAGACTAGAAATCATACGGGAGAGAACTCTCCCACCCGAGTTCCGCAGTCGGCGGCCTGGGCGCCGCCGACGTGTCTTCGCCGAGGACTATCGGCCACCATGACCGGGGGTCTGGGGACGGTGAGAGGGCCGCTCACCGTCCTTACAGAAGCAGGCCCATGACGGCAGCGTGACGTGAGCAATTCACGCCCCCCCCCCCCCTTAGAAGCGGGATCACACCCGAAACCCCCCAAAGACGCGGGATAGCACCCGAACCACCCCCTGGGCGAGGCCGCAGTGGCGGCCGTGGGTCTGTTGGGAGTTCTGGGACATCCTTCCGAGGGCTTCCCCGGGGCTCCCAACCACAGGCTGTTGCGCGTGACGTGAGGTTTTTTAGTCGGTAGGAGTCCGGCATAACATCCATCCATTTTTTTTTTGTTTAACGTGAGGGAAAATCCCTCACATTAAACAAAAAAAAAAGACTAGAAGAAGTCGGCGACTCTACCATTTCCAATTAATTAACTCGCATATGCGTGTAAAGTTACGTACACGAGTAAGTAAAGTAGGTATATACTTTAACCTACCTGGACACCCGCGACTTTTCCCACGTGAAATACGAAAATTTAGCTGCATCATTTCACTTGCTTCTTCTGATGATGGGTGGAATTTTCGCTTTCGGTTTCTTTCTCACATAAGAGTTTTATTTTACTTACAGCCTGATGTGATGTAGGTGTAGGAGACAATATGCGACTACAGTCACCAACACTTTTACCATTTAGTCTCGTCCTATTAAATTATGTAACAATGCATTAGCTATCCTACTTCGTTTCCTACGATAACATTCATGGAATTAATTGTAAGAATATATTGTGAACAAATAGGGTCTCTTTATCATAACATGGCAACATTGTAATTACTTTGTAATTAGTTCATTGACATTTTTATTAAAATTTCAGACTTATTATTCGCTTTTTAAAACATCTTGTTGGCAGTTGATGTCTCTACAAGGCAAAAATCTCATCCTGATATTGTCTAAAGCGCTTTAAAGATTCTACTGAATTTTGCTAGCTAGAAGTGAGAGGATTTTACTGAGTGGAGAAAAGTGGCAAGTTCTAGTCACTGATCGTGAGTGATTAGTAGTAAAAATTTTTATGAAGTGGAGCTTCTAACAGGACATCATGGAAGGCTAATTATGATTTACGAAACGAAATAAGTACCTAAATACATAAAACATGCCAAATGACAAGTATGAAAAAGTAATGAATTTGCCATGTCATTTTCTTTTCACAGCATAATCGATTATATCTAACTTTTTTTAACTTTTCACAGCATAATCTATTATATCTAAATCCCTGTCACTTCATTTACATTATGTACCTACCAACAAATCTTACTAAATCCAAATTAATGGATTGAAATCTTAGCTTATTCCACAAAGTCTTACCAAATGGTATAAAACCCATAACGTAGAGGAGTTTAAAGACTTACAAAAGTTTAAACAACAGTAAGAAAGAGGGTACCATCAATTACTTACAGACAGAGGGTGCATAAAGAAACAGTAGCGTCAGTAATGCAAAGGTACACGACTTTAAAAAAATAAAAAGAACTCATTATACTCAGTTTAAAAATTAAGTGAATTAATTTACTGCTAGCAATCGTACATGTTGTGCAAAGTTATATTTTTCATTACTGATTAAACACTTAATTAAGCACCTAATATCATTACAACTTCAATTGATTCACCACACAAGTTCCGCTCCTTTAGATTACATTAATCAAATCGTACCGTGGCTAAATTAAATTGTGACACTGTCGGAAAACATACTGACGTGTGTCGTTATTCCAAACTATGAAAGCCCACGGCTCCACCTGCGTAGACCTGTAGCCAATTTAATCTTGGTTCATCTCAACCTTGCTTTTGGCATGAGCAAAGAGTGAAGTAGGTAATGCATAGGTACTTAAGACTTTATTTTCTTTTTATGCACCATTTACTCACATTCACTGACTTCTTCCACATGTCTTCAATTGAATGATAACCTTTTCTGTGACATTTAGCATTTGGTTTTTAAGTCTTTATTTTATATTTAAAATTAGAATCTTCTTTATTTATAAGATTGGCTTTTGTCTTTATTTTACTAAAATTAGAAGCTTCTTTATTTATAAAAGACTAGCTATTCCCCGTGGCTTGAGATTTGAGAGTTGAGAGTTGAGATACAAACTAGAAGTTTTGACAGTAGCTTTTACATGCGACTTTTAAATTTTACCTCTAAGGGAGACAGTGATAAAGTGAACATATTCATGGGCTTCCAAATAGTCAGTGTTAGTACAGACCATAATTAAATTTCTGTTCTATTGAAAATTCCTAGAAAATCCGAAACCGGTTTTGACACTAATCAACTTGAGTAACTGAACTCTATCGAATTAAACATTCCGTTGAAAGGACGAGAATCGTATATAAATGAAACATTATATAGGCTTCATATGAATTGGATTAATTCAGTGACCCCAACCCAGTTCACCCACAATCACAGTCACGCGAGTTTCCATTTGATTATGGCCTGTATTATGTTTGGAATTTAGCATTTATTCCTAGCTTAGCAGGTTATTCCTAGCTTACTTTGGGATCAGATAGCGTTGGAAATTTGCTGATTTGTCTAATATAATTTTCGCAGAAATAAGAGTTTTACGTAAACGTTTCTTCGAAATTTAAGACAAAAATATGCAATACCGCCTTCGTAGGTTGATATTCCTCAGTCTTTATTGTTTTATTAGTTTTTATGACCACCTAGTAAGATATTGCTTTTCGCGGAAGTTTTATTTGTAACCAATTCTTTCAAATATTGATCGTATCGATGAGGAAATATTATTTATCGGTAAATATTTAGAATCCCTACTTAGAAAACCGTACATTCCATACTGAGTTTAAGACTGTCAGACTGATGAACCTACGAGCTAGATTAATGTTCGCAAGAACTAGAATCCTAGATGCGAAAACTGTGTGTTATGGCCAAAATTCTATAGACAGCAATCAAGCAAGGCAGGAATGCTTTTTTTGTGTGTAATGTTGTCGGGTAGGTCGTCCAGAGAATCTGAGATGTTATGGATTTGTTAAATTTATATTCAACTACCTTATAACTAAAAACCGGAACAAAAACACCTTGGCGTGATTTCCGGAGCACAGAAAAGTATTCAAATGGAAATATCAGAAATTCGTCACCCATTCGTGCACTTTTAATAGCAAAGCCGGTAACAAAACACTCAGTCAAATTTGAGACAAATTTACTTACATAACATTGAGATTTGCTTCGTTTAACCAACGCTGAAGATGCTCCAATATTTTACCTCCACCGTCATCAGCATTACTGTGGCTTAATGAGTAATTTTAATGTCAACATAAATACCACGGTGATGTTCAGTATCTACAAACAATGTCATAGTTATCTTGATTAATTTTTATCTTCGGGGAATGTTATGATCCTCTAGTCAGACTGCTTGACGACTGACGTCAATCTTAAACTGAGATAGAAAGATACTGATCTATTTGATTTGTAAATTGTCTTAAATTGAGTCACTTTCATAAAGATAAGGAATAACAAAGTGTTAATGATTTTACAAGACATTGTTTCCGCTTTCACGGTCACTACAGACCCTGCCAGTACATTTAAAAGAAAGCTCATGTCACACATATTTTGTTAAACAGTTCAAATATCTACGTAAAATATAACAGTAAGTATTGGACAGATTTCCTTTCTATAACACACTATTCAGTTTATTAAACTCATGAAACATAGTTCGAAATTATTCAAAACTTCTCTATATTTTTTTCTATAAGTTTCTTGTTTCTATTAACTTTAGTTAAATTGTTAATTTGACAGTTAAAATCCACACTCAGATGAATCGTTTTATTATTATTATTATAGCATTGATAGTTTTCTTAAGATATTCATTCAAAATCAATAAAAGGAATGAAAGTCGGTGGGTATAGATGTACTGTTGGAAGCTCAGTAATACAATGGCCGCAGCATCTGCTGAATAATTTCGTATTGTGTTATTTCCCATAAAATCAAGCTCCAGGAATAGTAGTAATTATACATTCTACGTAATAAACCACAAGTTTAACTGCCTACAAGTTTTGTGCACTATTGACAAGAACAGTATAGTGGAAGCCATCTTGAATATTCATTACAAAACCTTGACCAATAGATTGATCCGAGATGCGTTTGACTCGCGTCATGTGATGTCTGACACCGTCTTTATGCTAATTCGAAATTTCTTCTAAAGGAGGATATTTGTTAGGAAATACCGTTGTCGATGTATGCAACACGTAATTACGTACGATGTGATTATACATAGGTTAATTCCTTTGATTAAATCAGGCGCCATTTAATGAGTAATTTATTTATGCTGCAGCGTATAAGATAATTGATATATTGGATTGGAATAATACACACACACAGAGAGAGTTTCAAAAAGTAAGATTTGATAGAATATAAATTTAGGTTTCTACGGTATGTTTTTTCTAGTTTTCTGCATTATGGGCTTGTAAGGTAGGCAGCACGTGTATAGAACCTGCGGAATTGCCAACGTTCATAAGTTACGTTGAATATTTCGATCAGTGCCTCGAGCACGAAAAATGACGGCAATCGTATCGTAAAGGTATCGAGTCCACGATACGTAAACAGAGAACGACGTTAAGCAGCAGCACGAAGCACTAACGCTATCGTTTCGAGCTCTCTATCTAGCTCTCGATAACGTCAGTGACGTCATCCTAACGTAAATAGTGAGGAACTCGTGAGATTAATTGGACGTTCGAAAACTAAATTATACTATGAATATCTTATTATTTTCAAGTGAAAGATCTTGTATATTGATCAAATCAACAAAAATGGTTGCATGATTAAAGAAAATACGTAATTAAGTTACGGGAGATTATAAAATACTATAAGTTTTGAAAAATAAAACAATATCTGAAAACATTTTTACAAAATATGGTTTCCGAACGACACTACTTCTCTTCATTGACAAGGTCAAGTTTGTTTTGGTTTTACATTCTTGAAGGTTATACTTACTTTAGAAATCACGGATTGTGTTTGTAATGAGAACAAGGTCTTTTTCCCTAATTCTGGGAGTTGTTGTGCGAGTGAAAAGAAAGGATACAAAGTTCGCTATGTAGGTATAGTGTTATTGAAACTATGCCCGCTTGGAAGACGGCTGGCATCTAGTCTGCCCCAAAGAAAACTAAAAAAGGTGTTGAATGAAACTAATGTTAAAATCGGACACCATATTCCACGGTGTATGTTGTATGTGAAGCTTTACTTATGTATATAGAAATAAAAAGAATACGTAAGTTTATCTTATCTTTTATTCAAATAAAGCATCAATAATGGTCCTTATATATCTTGTTTACATAAAAAATTTGGTAATCACTGTACACCTACCAAACATTAGAACATTCCGTCAATAAAAATGCTTTCTACATTGAAATAATGCATCCATTTCCTAATGAGTTCCAACAATATCACTCTCAGCCATACATAGATTTTCGTTGTTAAACTCGTACATTTTGAAGTAAATTTGCACCAAGAATGTATTAATTATGATTATATGAGTAAAGTGGCGGTCTTTGCACTCTAACACAACACAAAATAAACACGAAATACTTTAAAAATGGGTTTAAACGTGGTTTGAAAAGTTTCGATACTTTTCACACCAACAAATTATAAGTGTATAAAAATTCGTCTTACTCGACAGCTAGCCTTCGAAATTTACGTTACCGTATGTCAAAATGTATGTTCGTGCTGCCAAGTTTCTTTATAAAGTGTCAAATATCGAGGATATCGAGTACTCGACGATACGCTTGCGATACGAAAGTAAATTAAAATCATTCGTGTTACCAAATTTAGTTATCTTTACGCACGATAGGGGCGCTGCACAAATCTCATACAAATTTTTGACGATGACGATACGATTACTTTTTCACAATTATTCGTGCTCGCCCCACAGGTCAATCGTATACCTACCTATCTGCTACCTTGGCAGTATAGAAAGAAATTCACCAGTATAAACTGTACATGCCTCAGGTAAAGTTTAGGTATTGTCTAATTGCTCATCGTTGCTTTCTTTTTAGCGTGTGGAAACTCTCATCAAATTTTTGCTCCTGAAAAAGACATACTATGTTGACATTAAATTGAAATTTCGAGTTGGACACGATTGTTTCCTGTTCCTCACGATGCATTTACTGTGAGTACATGTATGTCTAGTCATAAGAATATTTTAAATAAATGCATAGTTGTTACGTTGGGTACACTTCACATACGCTGTGGTATATGTGTGTAGTGTAATACATATTTATATTCAGTTTCAGTCCCCAATGTTATGATGAAGAATGAGAAAAGAGTTTCTCATTATCATGAGTTTTTCATATAGATATACTATCTGAAGTTATCAGAATACTTTTTAGGAACATGAAAGCTTTACTGTACAATATTTTCCTCTTTTGAATAGATAAATAGTAAGTATGTTGATTACCCCATACCTATGACGCATTATAAAACGACAATAAAGTATAAAGTGCCACAGGTGCAAGTTTCCAAACTTTTGATAACGTGTATAAAACTGATTCACGACCATATTATGAATTCATAGCGTTAAGCTATGGTCCATAATGCATTGAAAACTGGTGCATAAAATATAGAAAAGTAAAGACCAATAACTAAAGTATCGAATCCCATCGATAACGACCATCACGTTACGTTTACAGCTATAAAGTTTACCATCATCAAACCAAATGGCATCGTAACTTAATGCAAATGTCCATTTAGAAATCACGAATGCCAGAAGTGGTCAGAACAAAAGCAAACAATAAATAAAATTCTAGTTGAAAGATCGTTCAACTTTCTTTGGCGCCAACCCACTCTTGGTTGTGTAGAAGTTATATAACTCCACCGTTATACTCGTAGAGTTAGATTATTCGAGAATGTACAATAAGAGGTCCTCTTAGTTCAATCAATCAAATCAGCCCATTGCAGTCGGCTGCTTGACATAAACCTCTCTTAAATATCACCCTATGCACGGCCTTGCTCCTTTCGCACCCATTCATTACCTCCTTCTATTAAAAATTCGAACTCAATTTAAAACATTACTTCACGATTAGAAATTCTAATTAGGGTCAGCGCAGACAGAGAGGATTAATCCGCGCGCAGTCTCGAGCATTTTCTTTACGGGTCGCGTATGATCCCCGTGTATGTTCGAGGACGCGCGAGCATTTCTTGTTAGGTTCAAGTATTTATGCACTTTATTGCAATAATTTTTAAGTTTATTTTCAAGTGCGTTAATAAAATCCTCTCCGCTGCGCTCCGTTCTATTCGCGCTGAGCCTTATTCTGTAGTAACATTAGCTTAAGAATCATTAAAAAAAAACATTGCACAGCTATGCCTGATGTCAAAGCATTGTACAGACAAGAACAAGCTAATAATATAAAAGGTAACAGTCCCCCTGTAAAAAAACAACCTGCCCTAGCAAAGTAAAGCTTAATCGACCTACAAAACTTTGACATCGCCAATTGTATGTGGGGGTCAGGTGGCAGTCGCTTTAGTTAAAATATTCACTATAGAAGTTCAGCCGCATGGCAGCTATAGTTTGGAAAACCGATCCCAACTGGGCTGGGAACAGACTGAATGATATTCGATAATATTGTTATAATTATCTATATTATAACAAAATTTGTAAAAAGTACAGACTCAATGTCCTCGCCAATGAGTTTCTGAATTTAAAATCAGGTTATTTATCCATATAATTAATATTTATAGGAACTAATTTCTTTTGCATAATGTCTGAAAAAAGAATTAGTTTGTAAATTTCCGAGACACTAGACTTCGTGTGATACTGATCAGAAACAATAAATTAGTATTTATTGTGAATGCGGGAATTAATTTATGATGTATTTATGATAATCAAGATACTACTGAGACGTATAAAGCAAGTTTTATGGAATTTTCATTGCGTTTTATATTGTTTCGTTTTGAAACGTGATAATACTTGTTTTGGTGTTATACTCTATTAATTTGATAAAAGACATCATAGTGCCATCAAATAAACTTCTAAAAATAGTAATTTTTGTAATTTATACTATTATTAAGGTGGGGCCGAATTTCGCATTTATGTCAGAGGTAATTATCGAAACATACTACCTATATTTGTCAACAAATCAGATAAACGTGCTTTTAGAGAGAACGGTAAAAATATGGCATCATTTATTGGTTTAATACTCAATCACGCCCCGAACCAACTTAAAAGCTGCGTGCTAACTAGCCAAGTTACAAAAAGTAAAAAATTCAATATTCAATTAACTTAAAATGTTGCAAATTAAATTAAGTCAAGCAAAAAATACCAACAATATTTTTTTATAGACATTGTAACATGTAGATTGACATATTTGCAATCAAAACTTACAATCGTTTATGTCATTTACGGTTGTTATGACATAAACAAAGTGACTTATTTCGCCTCACAATCAGCTTTCGCAAGCTGTATAATTAATAAGCAAACTTTCATTGTATTTCAACGTTTCTTCAACTTAAATTTTCAGTGGGTCGCCTTGGCAATTCTACGTAATAATATGAATTAATAGAAATTGAATCGTTGTATTTCAGAATTAGGTAAGTACATTGACGCTGCGTATATCAATTTGTAGTTAAACACGCAAAGAGAATATTAAAAACACTGTCCGTATAATAAATTTCAAAAAACTTTACATACATAAACAAGATAGTTTAACGATTTGTTTCTTTTTTATTAAGATTATTAATATTTATGGTCGTGCTATGCTTGTAGGGTAAAGATGTCTCTAGTTAAGATGTACAAGGTTGTAACAAATAGGGCCTGCTACGGAAGAAGTTGTACCTGTATGTATGTACGTTTTAAGCATGTGTATAATGTATTCAGATTAAGAAATACGTTCAAACGCCTTTAGTAAACCAATAATACGGAACGAACTTAATCTTTTTTTGTTTGTCTTATATTTTATACACGCGGCTTGAGTTGCCTTAAGTTAAGCAATCAGATAGAATCTATATTGCATTCGTGGGACAATAACTTGGTTTTACGAACGTTGTATGAAAACTGAAATCACTTACACAATGACGATCCTGAAAGTTTTATCGAAATTAAATGCTTAAACTTGAGTGATGGACAAGGCTCTGCACAGAAAACTTAAGGGACTAAAGTCGTAATCGGGAGAAATTGAAAATAAATAAATACGGACTGTGATGGCTGACTGCCAAGGCTGGTCAGACTGCCAAGGCTGGCCCGAGTGCCGGGGTTCTTCTTTTCTATCCACACACAGCCATGAAGAAGCACAGGGTTTTTGAGTCGGTTTTAATCTCACTTTTAGCTCCAGTGTCGTGTAACCTTTGAAGGGTTAAACGGGGAAAATATGAGTAATTACTATTCAAAGCCAATTCAAAGAACAACTTGAAGTTAGTTTATCATTCTCATTCTTGTTTCCTTGTGACAGTACATTAAAATCATCATTATCAACAACATACCCCTATCATGTGGCTAATCTTTAGCTACAAGAACGTTACAATTCTAATAGGTACTGAGTTTTACCGCACGGTGGCGCCAATGTCTTCGTTGATATCACACCGGTAAATCGTGGCTTTGAATATCGCCGCAGATAATGGTCTGTACACACTAAGCTTTTGAAGTGAATATGTATTTAGAAAACATTATTTGGTTCGAAAAATATTAAAGAACTATTGTGGTTTAATTAAATAAACATTTTTCATTTTTGCCATTTTGTTACAGGGTTTTGTTTTGTATTTTTTCTTTGGATCCTCAGTTATCAAGGCGCTATTTGCGGTTTAAGCCCTGATGACATTATTAGGGCTCCGTCACAACACGACGTCTTTATTATTCCCATATAATTTATTTCCTTTAGTCTATTTCGACGTATGAAAATTCTGTACTAACAATGCGTGCGCATGATCCATAGCCTAAATCGAGCATAGCAATAAGAAAATAAATACCAATGTGAGTATGTAATTAATTACGTGAAGCTAAACAGATATTGGTGCCACAGACTTTGTTCATAATTAGCATGTTACGGTGTGTACACTACGACAAAAGCACACAGCAATGTAACCGACAAACAAGCGAAATTTAACATCGAGTTGACAACTATGTACGGCTGTGTTCGAGAACATGTATTGTATGTACATACGTCTAACGGTCTCATCTAACGACCATTATAGATGGCGGCTTACAATGATAGAACGGTTTAATTTAATTTATTGCATTCTTTGTCACAAATTGAACAACACCGTATTAACATATTTACGGATCTTTACTTTGAGGCTTTGAGGGATGTGACACGATGACTATTATTTTCTTACATTAAAACACATTGAAAACATGGTACGTTACAAACATGTTAAGACTTAATCAGATTGCTCTATTCGGAAAAAAAAATTGTAAATGGTAAAATTTCGCAGTTTTTGTAGCATAAGAATCTCAAATTTATAACCGAGGAAAATAACATGATTGTTATTACCTTTGTAAATCCAAGTCAATTATGATTATAGGATAAATATAGCGATGTATGATCGCCGCTGTACAAAAGCAGAAAAAGTCAGCAGCATGAACAAAGTTCGCACCAGATCAGAGAAGCGGGATAGTTCCAAATACAGAAGCGGAATAACATCCCAACATGGCGGATAAAATCTCTATGTTCTCGGAGTTCTGTGGTTATCCTTACTGGGACTTACCCGGGGCTACCGGCCGTAGGCAAATTAGAGGACACCGTAAAGTTATAGGGATGCATATCTCAGTATCTACATTTGGATTATTCTTTTATAATCGAGATTTTTAAATGGGTTTGATATACAGCAAATAATGACTATGTTCCAGGTGTGCCTCGTACCGAATGACAAAGAATCTCGAGTCGCTCTCAGCTGTATCTCGATTGTTTTGCATATCGCGCAACCACTTCTGCGCAGTTGATGCGAGGCAAATTAATGATCAAATGGAATCCCGCCACTGTCCGCTTTATTGACTTCCGACGTAAGTGACGCAAACGACATAATGCGTTTTTCAAAAACTTTCTTGTTAACTTTAGACTTTATGTCGTATACGCATGAAAAAGTTGACAAGACTTAGCTACATCGTGCTTGTGGTATCATAATTCAATTACGCAGTGGGCCTTAGTTTGCGGACTTGGGATCCATCAATCACACTTTTAACTATATCAAGTTTTTTGCCGCTTATCCCATCACCATATCTCTTTAAGAGACCGCATTACTGACCGCTATAATTTGTCAAACTTTTTCATTCAATCAATTGATCACCATGACGGAGTGTGAAGAACGCATACCATACTGAGGAAATATTAACATACTCGATGATTGTGTATCTTAGAACTGAATGTCATTAACTATTTCCTGCATAAGAGTTTCGAGTGTTCATCTTTCAAGTTAGTATTGAATAAATATTGTTCAACAAGTTGCCAAGTGACATTTTGTGTCGTGAACGAGCGACGACGCGACGGCTTGCGATGGGCAGCCTCTCCCACGTCATCTCACGATGTCCACACTTATCTTGGACAATTTATTTTCACTACATTCTATGCAAAACGTGACAATTAAAATGTTTTATGATTTTATAGGCTGACCAATTAAGATTTCATTTTGATAAGGGACACTAATTTTGTAAACTGTATCATTAGCTTCATCACGTAAATGTACTAGTCGTGTAAGTTACGAGGTACCTACTGCAGTATCTATTATGTCTCTATAGTGACTTTATAGGTACTACTGCGTATCTTTGTTAATTCTCAGAAATAGAGGAGTACTCGACGACCAGTTTTCCTTATTACAAGTCATAGCATTCTTGAACTCACCAGTATGATTTTGACTCAGATATTGTCAGAGGATCAAAAGCCCTAAAAAGTTTTCAAGCAAAATGAAGATGTTTGAACATAATATTTAAAAAAAAATCATACAAAAGAATGCATGTGCACGGCATATTTTCTCTTTTGTTAAAGATTTTTATAATACTGGTAACTGGAAATCGTAAAACACTTCGACTGAACGATATGTAAAAAAGTCTTTAAACCTTTAAGGAGTTAAAATGAAGACATAAAGCATAATAGACGTTCGCAAAAGCAGTGTTAATTTCCAACAGACATTAACAGGACCGTCTTAACAAAGCGTCGGTGCCTTACATGCCTACAGACAAATCCCTATTGTCAAGAGTTGCTATGTGTGTCATGGATACATTTTGTGCTTGGTACAGCACACCCTGCTATTGTGATGGACATTGTAATCTTGAATGGAGTAAAGGCTTCCGATAGTTTAAAAAGTGTGTCTACTGTTTTAATACCTTTTGATGCAATGGAATTTAAATGTGCAATTGTTTGGACATAAAACATTATGTTCAAAATGTGAATAAAAACTAGCTTCTCACAGTGGCTTAGTGGTATTTTAAATAACCCAATTCTGAACAGTATTTTTCATAAAAGATTGACAAGCAAGACTACATATAGGCATACGCACATAGTTGGCATACTAATTGCTTTTTAAAATTATCTGCAAGACCACATCACGGTACCGTATAAAATCCTTAGTGATAGCTTTCTTGATACTCTTTAGTTTTTATTAACAAGAATTTGTTAAAATATCATCACTTCCGTGCTTGATCTTAAGAACTTAATTGGTAAGATTTTTAAGTAAACAAAATGTTTTGTACCGCCTCGAATTTCATAGATGCGAATTCATCACGGCTGAGTGTAAACTACGGCGGAGAGGGTAAACGGCCGAGTGGTATCGACAAACATATCACTTCACTGCTAAGTTGATTTTGAATCCTAGCGATAAAACATTGCCCTTAATTTGTCTTCTGTCACCGCCGTCTATTGTTGGGATGGTGACTATACTTTTCCAGATAAGTTCCTTATCAAGAACAATAGCGAGGTTCAACGTAAAAAGATAAGTACCAATAAATTTGCTTTGATAGAGATCTTCCAGATCATTTTGCATGGTTGCATCGTTTACAAACTAAATTGACTAAAAAGGTGTCTTAATATAGTGCAAATTAGGGTATCTGCCAAGTTATACATAATTGCAACTATCGAGATAAAACTAGTGATATGTTATTCCGTAACCTACATGAGCTGGGACTAAAAAAACATATCGGCATACGGTCTAATAGAGAAACCTCTTCGTTTTTGTTGAAGTCGAGTATAAATATTACTTTTCGAATGAAGTTGTCGAATAGCGGCGGTCTTTATCTCGCAACATCTCCATACAATAAAATAAAAGTAGCAAAACATTTTACTGTATACCACTCTTTTAACATACTTTCCGATTTCTTTATGGTACCGGGAGCTATAAAGTGCTTCGCGAAAAGTATAAACATGATTTATTGTATAGTAGATACATAATAATGGTAGTAAGATATTGACTTCCATCTCTAAACTATTTCTTGAGAAGCGAATGTCTTATAACAACTTTTATTTATTTACTTTTATTAATATATTTATTTAGTCGGAGGACCAACAGCCACAAAAAAAAATTAAACTATTTCGACTTAACTGACTTTTGCTTCCTATTTCGCAGTGTGCTGAATAAATAATAGGGATTGTAGCCATCAATGGTATAGCACCACATCGTATAATACATATCTGCAAACGTATAATACGTACCAGTGTCGCCTCCAACGTTCTCTGCTCCTCTTTGCCAAGCAATACTCTGATTGCTTTCTTGCTGAAATAGTAAGGTAGGTACCTACTTAACTACCACACATAACATTTGTATATTGTTTTTCATGTGGTAATGATGATAATAGTTTGTATTTATCTCTGGATAATGTGTTAGCCTGAGAGGTCCCATGCGCCAACGGTAATATTGACTCAGTAACATTGCTTCAATATAATTTAGGTCCGAGACAAACCTCAATGTGACCCCTACACGGTCAATTTATTGAACAATCATCTTTTTTTTTTTTTGATCAAGATTGTTGTGCGTGTGTGGGCCTCTTTAGTTACTGGTACCAAATGCAGATCAGTGCCTGGTGCGGATCAGGAAGTGACTATTTAGAAATGTTTTTGTTTTTTGGCAGTCTATTTGGCCGTATTTTCACTGGCCCTTGGCCCTAGCAGAATACCAGCGCTAACTCGCTAATATTATGCGAAGTAGCATTAAAGCTGAGCTAGGGACCATTTCTGTCTCATGCAGGGATATTCATGTTAATATCTTTAAGTTTCATGTATTATGTATTTACTTGTATTATGTGTCCTTGCTGAGAAAAGAATAAATATTTTTTCTTCTTCTTCTTCTACCATGTGGAATAGTCCATACCGTTAATTAACTAATGCGTCTATAATGATTCTTTATATCAATTTGCCAGTGGCACATGTCAATGCCAGTGAATTTATTATTGATTAATTACCAAACTTTCTAAGTATTAATTTTATGATGCATAAAACTTATAGCGACAGTTTTTATAAGCAATTGGAATTTTAAGCTGTTGGCATCATGTAGAGCATAATATAAAAGTTATATCAAGATTTGTCGCTTCTGTTTGAATTTATCATGCTTAGAAATCTATACATGCCACCATCATTTTCGATTCATTTAATTGCTTTATATTTGGAGAATCGCATACTTAAATGTGGTCTGTTGTTCTACGACACCAAAAGAGAATTGAAAGGAATACTAAAAGAAATATCATCCTATTCGTTGCAAGTAACAAATATTAATGATTTTTTTTGTATTTGAATAATTAATGTTCAATTAAAAAAGATCGTATTTGTGGATGTATAATTTTATACATCCACTTATGACCTATTTTCATGACCAACATCGAAGACAGGTGAAAATTCTGTCCTGGCAGTTAGAATTTTGGTTTAAATTAAAGAATGTTTCGAGATTTTCTTGAATTTTCGATTTTCGGAGAGTAAGAAGAAGGGCAAGTCTATTTACTTGTCTCCTATTACGTGGTGACAACAAAAATAACTGCCAAAATTTGAGTGTGTAATTTCCCTTTACCTACTTTCACGGGTATAGAGGTGTGATTACATATACCTATGTTATGAAACAAGTAACGAATTGCTTGTACTATAAACTACAATATGAATCAAAGCAATCCACCTGTCCTATAACTCTATGCAGATATTACGAAACATAGGTACCGCAGAGCACTGGGCGTGTTATCAATTAGCCACCGGCTATTTAGCATTCATTTGATTCGTTATGATCACTTTAATATGCTATTTGTTGCCGCCCCGCAATAAATATTACACCTGTGTATTGAAAGAATTTCTTTGACTTGATGAATGGGGACAAGTATGAGTAAAAGTGGATGTTGCATTTTGCTGGAATTTGATAGTGTCATGCCACATGGCTTCAGTAAGAAGATAGATGTTTACTGGTTGAGCATTAATTGTAAAGTAATAGTTGTTTATATATGATTACTGGTTCTATCTGAAACACTCGATGAGAGCTGAAAGGCTAATATTCCATTTTGTAAATTTAAAAGGTTAGCCTTTGCTACATATTTGCTGTGTGAGCATGGCTATCACACCATGAATTTATCAAGTGATTTGATCTTTACATAGAGCTTCTGGGATTGTATCATGAAAAACAATCTTCAGACGTTCAGATTTGCGTATCAATACCAGAAGTTTAAGTGAGTTTAACCTTCGACTCATTATCTTAAATATCATCAATAAAATGCATAATATTTCGTTTTAAAATAATATTATATCCAGCTGCGCCTAAGTGACGTAAATACAATAAAAATACCGATTAAAAGCATGGCTTTACGGAAATCGAATCGCTAATTGTTTAATAAGTCGTAAAAAATAATTAGCAGATATTCGCCAATTGCTGGCTACTGGTCATTATCTTTCGTGTAGCGTTTAAACTTATATTGCGTTTAAAATATACTGGAAAAGATAAATTGACAAGTAACCAGTGAGTTCTTTTATCCCATGAGTTATACGGTATAAGGTGTAGAATAATAAGTATACTAAAAAGTAAATTATCAATAATGGAACTACCTTTTTGACGTAAAGAAAAATCTACAAGGATGCTATGCCGAACACCTACCGACTAAAAACCACACGTACCCTACCTAACAGCCTACGGTTAGCAGCCCCGGGTTAGCCCTCGGAAGGATACCGCAGGACTTCCAACAGACCTACGGCTAGCGGCCTCACCTAGGGAGGGGTTCGAAGCTATCACGCGTCTTTGGGGACTGTCCGGGTGTTATCCCGCTTTTTGGGAGTGGCGTGCGTGAATCCCTCACGTCACGCTGTCGTCTACGGCCTATAAAAGATCTATAACCAATAGGAACAAAGTGGTCTAGTGCAAATGAAGATTTTACTATTGTCTGTCTTATAATTAATATTATTTTGAAAAACGTTACTAAGCAAAAGTAAAGAGTTTAATCGGTTTTTAATATGAAAAACTCCTCACGTGCAACCATACGGCGATGCTTTGCTGTTAATGGGGTTCAGGCCGCTTTTTAGTTACGAAAACAGTTAGCCGAACCATTGCCCCTAGATTCCTAGAATTACGCTTGTGGAAGATAGAAATCAATTTATATTATAGGGATCATCAAATAATCAACACAGTAAAGCAAAAAGTAGTTTTTAATATTTAGATCTTTATTGACGTGGCTGTATATGTGGTTAATTAAGAACCCTGTAAGTTGATATTCTTAAAACTTGTACATGACTGTTGACATTATAATTTAAATATTAAAAATAGTTCAACAATTTACAAGCCAACCATTACATTAATTGTAAACATTGAAGATATAAACCGAGTATTTTATTATCATTAAAAGCGACACTTGATTCCATCAGACATGCCGATTACAAATTGACTGCCAATGACTGTTTCGTTACATTGAGCTAGTAATATTAAGTAGTGTATCATTTGATAGTCATTTTATACGAGACCAGCGAACGTCCCGCGGTTTCACCCGCGTAGCTCTCGTTCCCGTGGGAATCCACTGCTACAATTTTATTCCCATATTCATGGGAATAAAATTTATAGCCTTTGTTACCCGGGTATAGTGTACCTACTTAACAGTGTAAGAATTTTTTAAATAGGTCCAGCAGTTTCAGAGCCTATTCGATGCATATAAACAATCAAATCTTTCCTGTTTATAATATTAGTATAGACTAGTTTATGCCTTGTGACATCGCCGATAGTTGTTTTCGTGCCAAAATCGTGAAACGAGATTAACTTATATTACGTACAAAGAAAGTGATCACATACTTCAACAATTCAGTGCTGAGAATACCTAACCATTTTGGATTTTCTTTTATAAATATAATATCACTTTTGCACTGTATTAAATAATGTGGACATAAAGTACAAGACGTGAGAAATTCCTTGGAGATAAATTTTACAAATATGGCTCTTAGAGAGATGGTTTTATGAGAGTCTAGAAAGTACCGAAAGCTCTTACTAAAAGTGGCTGTTAGAAACACTTTAGGTCATTAAACTAAAATATTCAGTAGAAAAGTAGACTGTTCCTAAGTAATTCAAATATATTTATCTCGTATATCAATCACATATTTATCAAAATCATATCAAATATTTATTTTTTCTTGCTAGACAGGTATTTTAGTGAGGAATTTTTATCGCCCCATAAATAAATTGTGATTTAAAGGCGATGATAATCTAATTTGACACAAATATGCAATTTCACTGGCTACTAACCTCTTAATACAATGTCGGACCTCATATAAATTTCCTACATCATTGGTTACATTCTTGCTAATTGGTATACACTAGTCAAGTCAGATTAAGAAATAACGTGTTTTTGTCCTTTTCTCATTATGTCTTACTTTAATGCTATTGATAACTATTTAAATAGGACACAAGCAATGTGTTGTAGAATACTTTAACATATCAATTACGGTTGGATGGAAGTGATATAGATAATAGGTAGTTATGCGATGTTGTATAGGCTTTGTAATAACGCAATGTAAATAACATCAATAGACAATAAATGTTTTTGAGAAATTACAAAAAACAACTGTCTAGTTTCTAAAATTAAAAGAGAAAACAGATATTGTTTCCGCATAAAACAAAGCTGTAATTCATTTATACTAGTTTTATAAAGAGGAAAGATTTGATTGTATGTTTGCAACGAATAGTTTCCGAAACTACTTATCCGATTTAAAAAAATCTTTTACTGTTGGAAAGCTACTTTATCATCGAGTAACATAAGCTTTATTTCATTCTCGTATTTCCATGGAAAAACTGCGTGTCGACTAACTTCCGAAAGATGCCACTATCCAAAAACTAGGAAGGTTCACAAGAATGAACACACAAAATATAAAATAACATACAATCACAGAGGTTCATGAAAAGCGTTGTAGAGTAAAAATCGTACCGACAGTTCATACTTTACCAACATTATACCATACAATAAATAAACAATTATTATTGTAAAACCAACTACACATTTTATTATCTGAAATCTACATTATACTTTCAAATTTTTAATATTCATACTGAGCATAAAATTATTAAGGGTCGATAAAGAAAAATTCTTACATTCTCAAAGTACCGACTGCATAGATAACCATCAGCCTCAACTTGAATCAGTTACGTAAAACCTAGATTACCGCACGCGATAAAAACCATAGCCTAGATCTTGGATTTAGATATCGGGGAAACTTGAGCCCTGGAAACAGGTCACGGACTAACGAATAATAATATATGAAAATATGACGCAGTGTGGTGATGACTTTATAATTGCGTTTCAAAGGAAGCGATAAATAAATAAGTTAATACAGGTGTAAAGTTAAATATTCAGATAAAACCTAATGAAGCTTTGAAAGATGTAACGATAAGTTAGTCATGCTCTTCGACTAGAAGGTTTTATTTACATGTAGAAATCTACATGGATGTAATGCCGGATTTGAATCAACTAAAACTATAAGATCGCTACCTATCCATAGTGGCAGGAATCCGTGAACTCCTAGGCAGTATTTCCAGATACGAAGACTACAGATTAGAGTTTTCTGTTACCACCACTTACGATCTACCTGTGGGTTAACATGAACCTAAAGATTTTAAAGCAGACAAAAGTTCTGCATAATGTGTGGCAGTGATATTTAGTGTGTGAGGAATAGTGGCAGAATAGCATTCCACCTACCTGTTTGCTAGTGATCACCTCATCTTGTAGACGTTTGTCACACCAGAGGCCCAAGTGCTATTTCAACTGCATCAGAACAGCAATATAACGTAGCCAACAGTTACGAAAACTGTCGTATTCTATTGTACCGAGACTGACGCGTGTTTTATAAAGCTACGATTACGATTCTGTTTTGGCACAATTGAAATAGCAGAAGGGTTTTGGACCTGCGCGCTGCCTACATTATAAAATTCAGAGTTACAGAGTCATTCGTAAGAGATATTGATATAACTAGGGGTTGACTCGCAATCTATCTCAAAATTTTCTAATTATTTAAGTAACAATTGCAATCATGGAAGTAAAAGCTCCTATTTTGAAAAGGACATTTAAAAGTGCATGTTTCAGATTACTCTTTCTCACATAAACTTACATAACGCATTCTTCATAAAATTTCACACCGCCGTTTAAATCACACATAGCGACTAGAAAATCGAATCATACCACCTACGTTATAATTACTAGGCTTTTAATTTAAATGAACAAACCGTGAGATGATTTCACGGCTATAAATATCGGTAACTATGAAACAGACTATTCGTTTATTAGTCCAAGATTGGTTATGATAGAAATAAGTAACTGTGTTGAAACTGCCATAATATTACGTTATATGGGTTATGAAACCGTCAAAATAACACTCACATAATGGAATATAGTGTTGGTTCATATTTATATTAAAATTAATTGTGTCTAACTAGATTTTAGATGTTCGACCACACGGGAAGCTTTTGATAACTTATGAAATGTTAGTTTCCAGTTTTGTATAACAGAGGGTTTGTATAGTGATTTATGCTGGGTTTTTTAAATATGGTTGGTTTGTGCATGATTTTTATACGTGTTAGGATAATTTTCAACAGGATGGTTGCCTCTATTTAATATTGGCGCTGAGCACTGACTGCATTAATAGAAATGACACTTTTTCAAAGTGGTCGAGTAAAACTACAACGATACATACAAACAATGATAATAATTACATTATTATAAGGTATATTATATAGCTACATTAACCACTCTAAACCTACAAAATGAGTCGCAAGTCCTAGACACCGTCGGGGTATTCCTTTCTGTACCACGCTATGGACCCGGCGCGGCGCCCGTTCGGTAAATTAATGGAATGCTAAGTATAAGGTCAATGTTGGACATTTTTACACTCCGCCATTTAGTCAAAAAGTTGATAATTTGTGCTATAGGCTAGCTACTGATAAACATACTTGCATCACAGATATGGATATTTACCAAGAACATAGTGAACAAGCGAGCTCCGGGATATGCAGGGCCACGATCTTTGAAATAACCGGAATGAACACTCTAATGATGATAGATACCTAAATAAGTTATAAAACCATACTCAGAATAAAATTATTATTTTTTATGAAAGCATTCTTAGTCAAGCACTCATAAGTATAACACTACATTTGTACGTTGATATAATTACATACCTATTTTATTTAAATCGGGTATCTTTCCTTACTGAAGTATTAGTGCATGTTTTCTGAAATTACCTCTATCAATCAATCAATCATTGATAACATAGACACATCTAGAATTCAACTTTCCAAAATCTAACACGACTTCAAAGTTCCAGTTCTAATTTCCAAATACGGCGGCTGTGGTTTAATGTCAAATAAATTTTAATTAAAATTCGAACAGCAGCAAGATGGCCACCTTTGCCAGTAATTGACAAGCTCTTGATGAATCGCTTTAGCCACCTTGTTATATTATAAGTAGAGCCCATCTGTCTTACCTTGGCACTTTAGTCGTACATTCGAAAGATTTAATTTGATGTTAAATCTATGAGTGATATATTGTGCTGCGTTTTCGCTTTCTTTTTACGTGTTTGTGTGGTTTAGAATATGAACGTAACGTGACAAATGATGTTCGTCTCACTATGGTACTGAACTGGTTTTGACATATTTGTTTACTTTTTTTTTTAAATTTGTAGTTCTTCATAGTGAAACACAGAATGAGGTTACGCTTACGATCATAGAGTGGCATAATATCAGTATTTTATCTACTTAAAGTTCTTTTCGCGATGTTTACAGAAACTCCATGATTTTAAGAGAGCATATTTGAGAAAACCTAGATACAAAATCTACATACTTATTCCTAGAGACACAATAACGTCATTTTAAATACTAGCGAAGTTTCTTTTCTTCTATGAAATTGCAACGATTTAATATTTATTATTTAGAGGGAAATAAAATTTATGACGTAAGCGACATCGCCATATATTTTAGCATATCAGAGGGTCACCGCCATCGGATTAGGCATATCAATCAATTAATTTTATATTTAAAAACTGAGAATTGGTCAATACAAGCCATTTATTTTATAATCCTAATTTTTATTAAAACTTAATCCGCATTAGTATAAACTTAAGCTTATAATTTTCAACCATACTGTTTCGGCTTATCGACACGTATAATAAAAAACTTTCGATAAATTAATATCCTCTCAATGGCATATAACGGTACAAATCAAAACTATAAAAATACATTCCTAGAGTTATCAAAAAAGTATAAAAATAAACCGAGTATTCTTCGAGTTGTATCAGTGAGGCGAGAAGTTGACATTATTCTTTCATCAGAGCCTTTCATCGAGGAACAAGGACGTTTGAAGCTGAAGAGGCGGCAATTATATTGCTGCCCAGAAAGTTGTGTGAATAGTTTTGAAGAGGTCGAGCAAAAATTTTCGGAGATTTATTTTCTGCCTTAATTTAATGGAAAATAATATTTATTTAAATAAGTGTATAAAGATTCCACGCTAAATATTTTCTGTAATTAATAAAATGTTTGTAAAACGACAAGTTTGGTTGGAATGGTCAATCTTTTCAAACGATCTGAGCGTCTCGTCGCTTTGGGTAACGCGCGACGCACTCAGTATCCTTCGATTTTACTTACAATAAATATCTTCTGGACCATATTTTTATTCACTACTAATTTATGACATTTCGATGCTTCACTCACCACCGCCTGGATCCACCGCAGTCCACTGAGGAACCTAGGTCTCTACCGGTCATTAAGAGAGAGTGATAGGAGAATTGGATTGGTACAAGATTTTTTTTGGAGATTTCCGTCTCTTTGCTATGACCTCGTCCGTTAGTAAGCAGGTGCATTACTTGAAGGTAAGGCTGATATGGTCCTCAAAAATACGGTAAGACCCGTACTCCATACTCAGTTTTAGCCGAACAATAATTATACATTCATTTTACACTAAACTTAAAGTTTTTATTATTAATACAACTTATAAATATTACATACATAAATGTCAAAATACCATTCTCGTCAATCCTTAAATAAATTCGTCAATGCCACCTCCACCCGCGCCTGGTGCAAAAGTGCCCATCACACTGCTTGCATTACCTATCTGTATGGCAATGGACAGCCTTTGCACCAACCACGAACCAGCGCGTGAGTCTCCAACTTAAAGTTGGTTTAAAATATTATTGTAAACTGGAGGTTCTATAATTTGTAGCTCCATGTAAAGGATCGTTAAGACATGAACAATTTGTCGTGGGACATCAAAGTCCTTAGCCACTTTGTATTATTAATCTTGCTATCTCACATCAAATCAATTTTGATACTCCTACACAGATTTGTATTACATTACATTATTTTAAAATCATTCATGAGTCGGCATCGAGATTAGGAGAAGAATGTAATAAATGAAACTTCATAAAAATCCTTTAATCCAGGATTACAATCTAAATAGGCATATAAAATTAAACTATAATTCCAATGATGAAGCTACTAAAATTTCTAAATTTTAATAAATTAAAAATATTTTTTGTTAATGCAATTACTGATATGAAAAATCTAACATGGATTTGAACAACCGTTATTTTATGAAAATTATTGAATGCTGGCAGGACACAGCTGTGTTGGAAAAAAGAACACAAGATTCCATAATTAAATTAGCGTGTCGGAAATTAAAATTGGAAAAGAACACACGGGGCGTCCTACCGGCCGCTGTGGGGCGCCGTCCTCACTACACATACCATAGCGTTTTATACCCATCAAATCGACCGATAATTGAAATGAGTTCCTTGTAAAAAGCAGAAAAACGATTATCCCTGTACCTTTTAAGACGTCCGAGATACACAAATGGACTTTGTATTAGAATTTATGTCACTTAAAAGAGATGATATAAAAAAGCGCCGACGGGTTTACACGCAATAAAAATATAGGAACGACGAGAATGCCTTCCCGGTTGTCAATCGGGAGGTTTAATAATCGTAAAATGTTTTTGATCTACTGAAGCGACGTTATTTGGGAATATTTACCTAATAACAATTTGTTTATTGTGAGACTTGGGTTTTTATTCGGAAACATAGGATATAATGACCATTTACCTTGGTGAAATTACATTCACATGTTTTTGATCATTACTCGATTCTAATTTTCGGTGGTTTACAAGTATTTAACTTTTCAATTTGAAATGTGAGATCTGTGCAATATAACAGAATTTTCTAAAATAAAACACAACATTATTTTTACCATGTAAATATTTTTTTAAAAGATTTCTGTAATAATTGGCCGCTGTTGTTCTGACTGAGCTAGTCCTGATCTCATCAAGCTTTTTTTTTTGCAATTTCTTGCTAATTCCGGAGAAAACGTGAGGTAAAACCATCTAATGGACTGGTCTAATATAATTAATAACTCTGATACTACTACCCGTGATAGATATGTACTGCACGTAGGATGCTAACATAAGGATCCAAATTATTAAAACCAAATTAATAACATGCTGAGATATTGATTTTATGACTCTCGGTGGCAATTATAAGTGTTGTTTATCTCAAGAATGTAGGTACCCAATGTGACCGTTTTACGACCAGTAAAGTAGCATGGTATTACTTAAGCTAAGCAGCAATTAAAAAAACGTTTTAACGTTCTTAAAAACCCATAAAATAATATAATTATTGCAGACTTCTTACCGCTTTCACTGGAATCGATCACTTTACTAAATATCCTAAAAGATTATAATCATCTTTAATTACAGAGATCGCTCTTAGCAGCCATTTTTCTTGGTTCTTAACTATTTTCTGACAACTAATAACGTGTTACGTTATCGGCATATAATTTAAATATAGAATTCTTTACGCCTTTGACGGTTAATGATTTTTTTTTTCAATGTTCATAATTCGGGGCGGCTTTGTGTTTCAACGGAAATGCACACTCCATCGATCAACTTTTATTAGATCGACTACAACACAAGTTTATCCACAATAAAATATGAAGACTACAAAGGATGAGAGCTCTTCAAATATTGATGTTTATTGAAGTAGACAATTATAAGAAAGAGACTATACTAAATTGATTTTTATTTGGAATACGATCCTAAGAAAATATTTTTTTTTGTGATAAATATCTACGTGGAACTTCATAAATTCTACATAGTTTTTTTCCTAGGTTATAATAAAGTAGGTCATACTCATAACTATAATCTAAGATTAGTGCTGTGACTAGATAGAAGAAAATATTAACCTCATTCTTATACCAAGGCCTTAAAGATAGTTGCAATACATATTTTTGGCATGATTAGTACAAATATTATCTTAACTTTGTGTGTTCAGGATTGAGTCTCTGAACGTAAATAAATATGGACCGTGGGGCTGGGTTACTAGTTAAGTTTACCCATTTGTATTGTAGAAATCACTTCTTTTCTATTACCAAGAGAATTTATCTAGGTTACGTATTATACTTGGCCGGTATTTTTACAAGTATCTATTGCTCAGACGGGTAAGCACTTTATGACATTACCATTTACGAGCATTGCTATGCTTCGAAAAGCATGTAATGTCCATGCTTGCCAGTAGCATGCCAGGTACGAATTAAGCATAATAATTAAGATTTCCATTGCAGGATTTTTATGATAAATATCCCCTAATTACTTTTCTTATGAAGAAAAGACATTTTCAGGAGAAAGACAAATTTATTATCTGCATCAAACCTTATCCAACAATAAGATAAAAATAATTCCAACAAAAGTACTTGCACCTACATTTTACCATTAACAAGGCATCAAGCAAGCAATTTCTTACAAAACTACATAGTATCACAGAAAAGGTATAAAAAACCAATGTAATTAAAAACTTAAACACTGAATATATTTCACGTATAATCGAGATACGATGATGGTAGCGGTAATAAGACATCAACGGTTTATCGTATATAAATCCTGCCCCCGAGTTAATATAATACCTATTCATTAAAAACACTTGCGCCTGTGTAAAAATGCTGCTTTTTTGTATGGTCTAAGTCAAATGTTTACAGCGGTTAAGTTTTATACTAGACTAGAGGACGTCGCGCGGTTTAACCCGCGTAGCTCCTGTTCCCGTCGTAATACGGAAATAAAATATAGCCTATGTTCACCGGGGCGAGCGTAGCTTCCCAACAGTGAAATAATTTTTAAAATCGGTCCAGTAGTTTCGGATCCTATTCGATGCAAACAAACAAACAATCAAATCTTTCCTCTTTAAATTATTAGTGGTTTCTTAGATCCTGGCATTCAAACAAACAAACAAACTCTTCAGTTTTATAATATTAGTATAGATTATAGATGATGCCACCCGCGTTATTATTTGGCCTACCTCCAACAAGCTTTGTCGAGTCAGTTAATTATAATACAATAATGAAATTTATTTTCAAATGGAAAAGTATTGGTTTTGAACAGGACTTGAACCTGCATCCTCTGGCATGCTGGGTCAGACGCTTAACCAACTAGTAAACTACTAGTGGACGTGTAGTTTGGTCCGGTATAGAGTTGCAGGTTCGACTCAAGCTCGAAATCGATAACTTTTCCACTTAAGGTTGATGATGTAGCAAATATACCAACTGCTTTTCAAGATGCTTTTCAATTCTATTTACCTTCGCCTACTCATAAGAGGTGCACTGAAGAAATTTGTTCAAAAACGCTATTGTAACATTACCCGCTTTCTCTTGTCACTTATGCCGTAGTGTTAAACACTAAACCCACAATTACGCATATTGCTCGATCACTTCAAAAGCTCCGACGGACCAGCTATTATGAAGAACACCGAATTAAAATGAAAACATTAATTTCGCTATTAATAACTATTATATAGATATTAATAGTAAATGAAAATTGTAAAGCCTTCTGTTGTTTTGACGAGGACAATAGTTGGCTGTCAAGTTTAACGAGTTGAAATTTATTTGATAGCCATAAATTTAATGTTAAAAATAAACTATGTATTAATTATTAAAAATTGTAAATTTTTGTTTTTATTCTTGAGTTCTATTTCTGTAAGAAATTGCACGATTAAAAACGCACACGTATTTTACGAGTGTAATGTCTTGAGAATAGTCCAATTTTGCAATTTTATGTTAGCTTTGAAGTACTTTATGCTCTTTATTTTGCTATCTATTTATCTACAGCAGGTATGTGTAGCCGGGAATTAACACGACATGCATGAACTTGATAACAATTTCACTAAAGACATTAATTAGGATTAATACGCATCAAATCAAGATGACATCTGTAGAAATATTACATAGAGATCTAATTCAATCATTTACATAACAATGAGGTGACATTAACATTCAAGAAACTTCATCAGGAGGCCCTTAGGCTCTGAATAGCAGAGCTATGATAATTAATTTATTGTCACGTTCACTATACTTTCTGTATGCGGTCTATTATTAAAGGCGGATGTTAATTACTTATAATATGTGTGAAAGAGAAAGAGGACAGCTGGTGTGAGGACCGGAACTCAACTAGTGGTCTTGACCTCTATGTTACATGTTTTGAGTAAAATTATTTAGTCACCATATATAACTTTATTGAGTATGATCTGCTGCGAAAAAATATCGTGAAAATCAATGCCTCTTTTAGATTCCAAAGCTTAAGACTCTTCCAAAGATAAGACAATTACAAAGATGGACGGTACACCGCTGATGTAGAAAGGAGGGTAACTGCGGGCAATAGTGTGAATTGAGCGTTAGGCAAACTTTTGGGTACCAAAAGCTTAAGCCAAAAAGCCCAGCTCGCAGTACACAGTGCGGTGCTGATACCTACGCTAACGTATGGAAGCGAGAGTTGGGTATGGCAGAGTACGCATGAAAGTAGATTAAACGCGGTCGAGATGCGCGCGCTACGCAAAATCTGCACAGTAACGCTCGCAGATCGCGTTCGGAATGAAGATGTAAGAAAGAGAGTTGGTCTGGAAGAGAGCGTCGGTGTTAAAGTTAGGAAAACGATAGTTCGGGCATGTGGAGCGAATGGTAGATGAAAGAATGGCAAAACAGTTATACAACGCGAAAGTGGATGGATGTAGGAGTAAGGGAAGGCCACAACACACCTACCACGACCAAATTAATCGTGTGTTAGCAGAAGGTGGTGTCAAGAGCCGAAGGAACCGACGTGCATGCTTGAAAAGATAAAATGAAAGTTGAAGAAGCAAGTGAGGTGTGTATGGACCGTGCCGTGTGGCGCTCGGTTCTTTCTGCCTACCCCGCAAGGGATTTGGCGTGAAGATAGTAGTAGTAGTAAGACTCTTCTTACTTTCATAAACTGCCGCAACATATAGCAATAGTAGAGCCTTCATTATTCCCTTGTCGATTGACTGATAAACTTTTAGTGGTAATAATACAAATTCAGGCTCATTATGAAATCACCGTTATGAAGAAACGTTTTGTGAGATACGTATCTCACTAAATGTTATATAACTTTTAAAATTTTTATTGCCTTTAATTTATATTGAATAGGAAGAAGAAAGCTTACCATAAACTTCCATTTTTGACCACTTGATAATCAGGTTTATGCAAACAAGACTCTTTTGACCGCTTTTATAAAAATCAAAACACAAAAGTAGTAATATAGCATTGCATCTATTATTGTCTGAAAATACAATATGATATTTATCAAATGATTTATATAAAAACCAATTATATTATATTTCAAGTAAAAAAGAAGAATTATAGAAACATAAAGCTATAGATCACAAAAATTACTTTGTAAAGAAACATTCAAGTTTGGTTTCTGGTACCAAAGTGTTCGCCTACGCACTGAGTAAAAGTCGCTTTCCAAACGCAATTGTGTGGTATGACGAGTTTAAAAAGTGCTGGTACTTCCTTGTAGTAGTCCCATTAAAACAAGACTTAAGAAATATTGTATGTTATTCGAAACTACCTCTCTTCTATCGTCGATATGCCCAGCAGGCATATGCTTATATAAATGAAATTGCTGATCCGAATCCAGCACTTACAAAGACAGTAAATAAGAGTTAGTACCTAATAAAGTTTTCCGAACAACTAAGAGTCACCTGAAATAATATAGATGATAGAACTCACTCGTTCACGAAAACAAACAACGATGATAAATGGCGGGAGGAAATGAAGTTATTTGTGCCCTTCTATGAGTAGTTCGGGTCCAAGTAGACTTATAAGAACATTGTGACATTAAATAACTAGAAAGGACAAGGAGAAAATGAGTATTGAAGTATCTTTGATAACCCTAAATTTTCAGACTTTGAAACGATTACAGTACATAGTTGGCTATTGTAGACTGTTAGGATTACGAGTACAATAAATAATAATTAACTCAAAAGTCAGATTAAGTAGTTTTTAATGAGATAGAAGTAAGGATATCGGCAAAAAGAGAAAAGACAGCAGATTGTATAGGTTATATAAGAGAATAAAACAATGATTGATTTTAAAACAAAATCACGCAGACGAGAAATATATAATAAAATCTGCTTTCCTTAACTTACTGCAAATGAGTTGCAAAAAGCGTACAAAATCAATTACAATGGTCGCATTGTAATCTTGTATCCGTAGCCTAATATACCGTATAATGAGCACATTACATCACTCAACCCACCTGCCTATTAGTTAAACAAATTGTAATTAAATACTCCACTACTGTTTAATTATACACCATTGATACTAAGGTTAACTAATGAGTAATTAGGCATCGCCAGAATGTTACAAGTAGGTGTTGGATACACAGATTATGTTTTTATTGTAAGGTGTAATCTTTGTACAAGTCTAATGCGATGTGTGCTATTAAATCATTGTGGGAGTCTGATAAACGATAATGCATAAAAAAGTGTGATTTGAGTCTGGTAGGAATGCAAACATGAACTTTGCTCTAGTCATGGTAGCATTATAGACTCTGACTTTTGCATACAAACTGAACTTGCGGACGAAGAACGTCTATGCATCGGTGATGAAAAAAGAAAGGTAATAATAATGATAGGGTATACAGATGGGAAAAAAATGTAGCTTGGGAAATACAGAATAAATAATAAATTAATAAACTCCTTTCTGCAGAGAAGATTTACCACATATATTTATTTCATTTTAGGCATATACAGATGCACTTGTAAAACGTCCCGAATATAAAACTAAGAATCACCAGCAGTTCACAACGCGACCTACCTGAAAAGAACTAGCAAGAATACAGGTTAAAGTACTAAAAGGACTGCTGAATTGCTAGACATATGAACTGAATCAAGGAAAATAACAATGTAAACACATTGATCAAGATAACTTGAACAAATTGACATGAGTAATTGGACTTAGTTCTGATTAAAAATTGTAATCTCCAATTGGTGGAAAACTTAATTATAAAACCTAACATGATTAGCAGAGTAAGGTAAGGCATATAAATATACTTTCTGTCAAGAATCCTGAGACATCTCTGCGAGTGAGCTTCCCTGTCATATGCCATGGTAGGGTACATTGTGGTTTAAGTCAGTAAGAGCCCGGTATCGCATTCACGAAGAATTTTCATAGATAAAATAAAAGTGGCGTTTCATACATTAACTTAAATTGTTTGGAAGAATTCTATGAATCGGCAAAAAAAGTGTTGAACTTAACTTATCATGGGTAAAGTATAAAAATACCAACCAATTAGTATGTTTCCGTGCCAATTTAAAAAAAAAAGTTACGTGGCTCCGGGTTTATCGCCAATGTGAAAAGGTTTTCATATCTGTGAGAGTAAGGAATTGTGACGCACATCTTTTTTTTTTAACGTGAGGGAAAATCCTTCATGAATGCTATGCCGGACTCCTACCGACTATAAAACCTCAAGTAACGCCCAACAGCCTACAGTTGGGAGCCCCGGGTGAGCCCTCGGAAGGATGTCCCAGGACTCCCAACAGACCTATAGCTACCACTGTGGTCTCGCCTAGGGGGTCAGATTCTACATCATTGTGGACTATTCGGAGTCAATGTATCGTATAACTCAGTAGCAAAGGATAAGCGCGTGTTCTGAGTTCCTGGCACATAATTGACTAAAAAATGATTCGACATTTTCGGTTCATAATATTAAAAAATGCCTGGCCAAAATATTACACTAATGATAATACTATTAATGTTATTCATTTAATAAGCATAATTTATTCATGTGCTCCTTATTGGGAGGTTCTGTTGATATGAGTGACATATGAATTCATAATGAGATTGCTAAGCACACAATACACCAGACAGTTTTTGAGTATTACATATCTATAAATTTACATTATTACTATCTAAACTAAACCTAAATAAGGCCCTCGTGGCATTGTGCCCAAAAGACTAGCAGCATTCCCCCTTTGAACAGCAATACGTATGCGCTGAGCGAGAAAAGTGTTTTCGAGTTGATTACTATTTTACTCGGGTCGAAGATACTCGTATTAAAGAGTGGTGTACCTTTATCAGTTTCGTGTTATTATAATCAGATATTGACAAAGTAAATCTTACTAATATTATAAAAGCGAAATTTTGCCAGTGTAGATGTGTGGAACTGTGGATGTTTGTTACCCTTTCACGTTCTCAAATAAACTCTATATACTTTGGCGTTGAAGATTGAAGTCAATTAGTAGTTTTAATTACATCGACTCATCATGATTGTGTTGAAAAAACGAGAACTAAACATATTTTTGCTCTACATTTTATGAGCCAAGAACTTTTAGCATGCACTTTAATTTAGCGCATGCCTCGAGAAAGGCCAGTTTCCCAAGGTCTGGAAGACAGGGAAACTGGTCTTGATTCGAAAGGCGGGGCGGCCGGCAAATTCCCCATCAGGGTACCGGCCGATCGTGTTGCTCGACGAGGTGTGCAAGCTCTTTGAGCGCATTATTGCACAACGCCTCGTCGGGCACCTCACACGCGTGGGGCCTGATCTGGCGGATAGCCAGTTTGGCTTCCGTCAGGGACGCTCCACCGTGGACGCGATCATGCGCATTAGAGGCCTGACGGAGGAAGCAGTCTCACAGGGTGAGGTGGTGGTGGCGGTGTCTCTCGACATCGCCAACGCATTCAACACCTTGCCCTGGAGCTGCGTCAGGGAGGCGCTTATCTATCATGGAGTGCCTCCCTACCTCCGTCGAATTGTCGGGGCTTATCTCTCCGAGAGAGCCATAACTTACCCGAGCTGGCTAGGGCCGGGTCGGCGAGATGTGTCGTGCGGTGTTCCACAGGGATCGGTTTTAGGGCCGCTCCTGTGGAACATCGGTTACGACTGGGTGCTGCGTGGTCCGTTGCTCAGAGGGGTCGGCGTAACGTGTTACGCCGACGACACCCTCGTTACGGCGCGGGGAGCAACGCACCGTGCCGCAGCACTTAAGGCCACGGCAGGGGTTGCTCAGGTCGTGGGTCGGATTCGGCGGCTGGGTCTTGAGGTCGCCCTTCACAAATCCGAGGCTCTGTGCTTCCACGGACCTCGGATGGGGCCACCTGCGGGATCCAGCCTACAGGTGGGGGGCGTCAGCATCGGCATCGAGCCCTCGATGAAGTATCTGGGGCTCGTACTCGATGGCCGGTGGAACTTCGGACACCATTTCCGAAGTTTGGTCCCAAAACTGAGGGGAGCATCGGCCGCACTCGCGCGGCTGATGCCCAACATCAGGGGACCCAACGCTCCCTACAGGAGGCTGTACCTTGGGATCGTGCGAAGCATGGCCCTGTACGGGGCTCCCGTATGGGCGGAGACCCTGACGGCCAGCAATGAGGCTAGACTGATGAGCCCGCAGAGAGTGATGGCCGTCAGGGTGATAAGAGGATACCGCACGATCTCCGGTGAGGCGGCATGTCTCCTAGCCGGGACCCCTCCATGGGACCTGGAAGCGAGAGCCCTTGCGTCACTGTTCAGATGGCGCAAGGAGGCGCTGGAGCGGGGCCAAAGGCCTGCGTCTCGAGAAATCGAGGCCCAGCGGACCCTGCTCCACCAGGAAACCCTGGAGACATGGAAGATGCGACTTGAGCAACCAAAGGGGGGATTCGCCACAATCGCGGCCGTCAGACCGGTCATGGACGAGTGGCTGGAGAGAAGACACGGTGCTCTCTCCTACCGGTTGACACAGATGCTTGCCGGGCACGGTAGCTTCGGTAGGTATCTGTGGCGAAAACACCGGGAAACCACGGCCGAATGTCAGCACTGCGAGGACCGCAGCGATGACACGGCGCTCCACACGCTGGTGGAGTGCACGGCGTGGGCACAACAGCGACAGGTCCTCGTAGTGGGTCTGGGCGTGGACACCCTCTCGCTTGAGGCCATGGTGCGAGCCATGCTCTCCAGCGGGAGTAAGTGGGACTGCGCCGCCTCGTTCTGCGAGCAGGTCATGCTCGCGAAGGAGGCGGCGGGCCGGGTGCGGGAGAGAACTCTCCCACCCGAGTTCCGCAGTTGGCGCCCCGGGCGCCGCCGACGTGTCTTCGCCGAGGACTATCGGCCTCCATGACCGGGGGTCTGAGGACGGTGGGAGGGCCGCTCACCGTCCTTACAGAAGCAGGCCCATGACGGCAGCGTGACGTGAGCACTCACGCACGCCCCCCCTTAGAAGCGGGGTCACACCCGAAACCCCCCATAGACGCGGGATTGCACCCGAACCACCCCCTGGGCGAGGCCGCATTGGCGGCCGTAGGTCTGTTGGGAGTCACGGGACATCCTTCCTGAGGGCTTACCCGGGGCTCTCAACCATAGGCTGTTGGGCGTTACGTGAGGTTTTTTAGTCGGTAAGAGTCCGGCATAGCATCCTACGAGGATTTTCCCTCACGTTAAAAAAAAAAAAAAATAAAAATAAAAAAAAAAAAAAAAAAACATGCACTTTAATAAAAGTTTAGACACGAGTTTATTTTCAACTGTGAAGCAATCTTGACGCAATAAATCTTACAACAATAAAATCGGTATCTCACCGAAATCACTGGGGCATAATCAAATTGCACCTGCTAACTTGTGTACCTGCTGACCAAGGGATTACCATAAAAGGGTTGGTCAGTCACATAGGAATCACTCGGATTGCAGACTGTAATCTTTCTATACAACCGAAGTGCAATGGGGCTTTATCCAATCTTTGAGCCTTAAGTCAGCTTCACCTGCAAGTAGTCCACCTTTTGACTAACGTAAGAGTTGAAGAGTAGAAAAACTCAAAATAGACCTAATACTGACCACTTTGGCGAGTATTATAGATCTTTCCAATATGATTGAGAGAGGTCTACATCCAGCAGTAAACTGCGATAGGCTGATTTGATTGATAGAACCGGGACTTTAAGACGAAATTTAAACAAAACAAAACTAATGGTACCAATCTATAATATTTATTACAAACACCATATATCACGTCTATGTACCACCAGCTACTTGTACTCGCTTGTGTGAGAATCAATCATGATATGTTTTACCTCCCACGTTAACTAGTAGCCGAAATAATGTCTAGACAGCTCTGATGTAACACTTTTGTTGTTGTAATAGAATTATTGACACACATTCATATTCGGTAGTAGTTCAGGGCTTAGTTTTCACACGACAGATCTAAAGTTCTAAGTTTAAGTTCTTTAGTTTTGCTCTTTGGTGCATTATGATTGAGAAGGCAAGAATGTGTAATAACAGTACTGATTCAGCGGTTCTTGACAATTTTGCAAAGAATATATATAAAAATTCTGCGTACCACCATACTTGGGTGTAAATGCAGATGTAGACACGATAACGTGAAATATTATATTACTCTATAGGTGTTGTTATCTTGTCAGTCGTAAGCATAACGGCGTATTGACGGCATTCATTGTTATGCCGACGACTACGGGGGACACTTGTTACACGGGCCGCCCCAGTATCTCTCGGGACACAGTGGAGGAAAATCGTGAACAGCTTGTGTCTGAAATCGAGGCTACTCTTACTGGAGTGTCCGATTGGGGTGGACAAAATCTTGTCCAGTTCAACCCTTCCAAGACACAAGCGTGTTTTTTCACCGCTAAGCAAACACCAATTACTGTAGCGCCGCAATTTCAGGGTACATCTCTTTCCACCTCCAAAAGTAAAGGGATCCTTGACGTTGACATCTCCAGTGACGTTCAGTTCCGTAGTCATTTGAAGGACAAGGCTAAGCTGGCGTCCAAGAAGCTAGGTGTGCTCAACAGGGGGTACTTCACTGCGGCGCAAACAATGCTTCGCTATAAGTCGCAAGTGCGGCCGCATATGGAGTACTGCTGTCACCTCTGGGCGGGGGCACCTGAATATCAGCTTCGTCCATTTGACTCGGTGCAAAGACGAGCTGTAAGAGTTGTCAACGATCCTGTACTTACAGCTGGTGTGGAACCTCTTCGCGACAGGAGAGACTTTGCCTCCTTATGCGTGTTCTACCGCCTGTACAATGATATGTGCTCTGAGGAATTGTTTGATATGATGCCCACGGCTACGTTGTATCATCGCACCGCTCACTACAGACAGGGAGTTCATCCTCACACTCTGCGTCCGGTGCGTTCCAGCACGGTTAGATCCGATAGGTGTTTTCTTCCGCGCACGCTTAGGTTGTGGAATGACCTCCCTGCCTCGGTTTTCCCAAACGCCTACAGTATGGAGTTCTTCAAAAGGGGTCTTAGAAGGTTTGTACAGGGTCGGCAGTGCGAGTGTGGCACCGCTGGTGTTGCAAACGTTCATAGGCTGCGGTGACCACCGGTCCTTCTGGTGGGCCGTATGCTTGTCTGTCACCTTAGTGGTATAAAAAAAATAACATAAACAGCCATTTCATTAAAAATATTTTGGATACCAACATCATTCCAACTGCTCCTATTCAGTCCAGACTAGTATAGTGCTTGCGCGTAAAGTGGACCAAATCTGCATCTTCTGATTGCAAACCCACAAAGCTACCGCTTGTGCCAGTTCATATAGACGCCAGACTTTGTCATTGACAATCTAAACCTTGTTCTAAAGTTAGATCCATACGCATACCTATCTTAAAATAGATGGTGTAACACGAGAGGCCTTAACATCGTTTAAACAATGTACATCTACCCACTTACAACAGTTATTGTAGCCGCTGTTACTGTCGGTGATATGTTGATGTGCAAATAAAAAATTATATAGGTATCTTTTTTAATTGTTGTTCAACACAATTATTAAAAATATTGATATCGTAGGGAATTCATTAATATATTTCTAACAGTAGGAAGAATGGTTGGTAGTCATTAGTTAAAATAAGATTAATATTATGACAAGCTTTAGCGGTTAAAGCCAAAACAATGGGTTAATGAGTAATGTAAGTTCGTGAAATCAATGACGGTGAATTGACTTATGATAAGTAGGTACTCGTACTAATGTTGGGTGATACTGTTACAGGGAGGCAGGATATATGCGAGATTTTGGAGACGGTGGGAAGAGAGGAAGCAATTTGTTACATAAGTGCCCCCATTGAACTTTCTTTATAAGGATGCCCATCAAAGCATCAGCAGCCTTCCCTGCTTTGTTCCATGGTCGAAGCACACCCCAGCGTGATTATAGTCACCCATATGAGGGACCCAGCATCTTTTTTGGCTATACCCTGGCCGCCCCTGCGTATCACATTCATAAGCCGCGCAATAAAGAGCCTTATCTTCCCAAGATGCGGCTGCAGCGACATATAGACGACAGTCTACTAGTAAGGTCTACCAACTCCCCGAGGCAACCACCTCTAGGCGGGGTCAGCCCTCTCCCGATCCTGACCAGCAGCATCCTTGTGGAACATGACATTCTCGTAGAAGAAGACGAGCGCCCTCCACCTCATACCCCGTATTGTCTAGCTAGAGTGTAGTACAGGTAGAGTGGAGGGACCTTAATCAAATGAAAAGTCAACGTGTAGGCCTACATGGTGAATATCTGCTTGATGATCATACAAAATTCTAAAAAAGCTCTCAGATTCAATTAATGTGATGGCTTACGGTAGCGAATCATAAGATCAATTCACACGATATCTACTAATAATCTATGATGGCTCCAACCATTTAACAATTAATCATTGTGATAAATATTCAAAAAATATTAAGGTGGTAGCAATGTAGAAGTCATAAAAAGATTATAATGTTCTGAGAATTCAAGACGATTCGGTAGCATCGCGGCATCAGCGGTTTTAATTTGCGTGAAATATTGATTTGTTCACTAATCGATTACATTATGATGAGAAACTAACCTTACTTGCAGCAGCACGACAGAATAATTATGAATTAAAATTAATGGATACCAAAAATAAGTAGTTTGACGACATTTCTGGATCTCAGCCTGCTGAGGTCTTTACGTAACGGATGCTTTGGAATGGAAACAACGGAAAACACAGTCTTTAATAACAATATTGTATGTAGTACTTATAAGATTACAGGATCTTTCCAATAAGGAGAACCTCGTGAAAAGGCAGGCACCCTTCATAAGTATGCCAGCTCTCCAGACTTTAATACAAAGTCATATTAATATTGCTGTACAAGTTAATTTTGTAGAATATAACATCAAAGGTCGACATTTCCTCAGAAATCTAACTCCAAGAATAATCACATTAGGAATCATAATCCATAATTTAGTTATTAATTTCTAGATAATGTCTGACTCAATCATATCACAAGAATAGCATAAAATTACCTACTGAGTAATCGGAATAAAGAAGGTGTCATTGATATACCCATTATACAGATTATTAAGTATATTAAATCATATTTTGAAATAACTTCATTCAAGTAATGATAAGCTGTTTTACTTTAAAATCAGCAGGTCTTATTTTAAAATCTGATAACAAGCGTACAGCAGAAGCTGGTTTGAAGTCCAACAGGTTTCCTTAATATTTATTGAAATCAATAGTAGTTGATTCTTGAATATCTACCTCTTTTCACACAAATATTTCAATTTGTAAGTCAGCTAAATCAACTAGTAGAGACCAAATGCATTTGGTGGTTCAGTAGGTAGCGCATGTCCATTTTTAGGGTTCCGTACCCAAAGGGTAAAGAACGGGACCCTATTCATGAGACTTCGCTGTCCGTCTGTCTGTCTGTTTGTCTGTCTGTCTGTCTGTCCGTCAGGAGGCTGTATCTCATGAACGGTGATAGCTAGAGAGTTGAAATTTTCACAGATTATGTGTTTTTGTTGCCGCTATAACAACAAATACTAAAAACAAAAACATAATAATATTTAAGGGGGGCTCCCATACAACAAACGTGGTTTTTCGCCATTTTATTGTATATATTAGGTAATAAGGTATCCTTCTCAATTTAAATACGTTAGTTGGCTTGAACATATCATCAAGATCATTCATTCCCTTTACACCATACAAATTAAATGAATACTTTAGGAGTTATAGCACCATCAAATATATTTCCTGTCGCCGTGATTGCACATTATACGGGTCACATACTAACTTATTTTTCGACTTTCATCGTAAATATTTTTTCTTTAAAGAGTGAATAACGCTTTCAGCAGATTACTTTAGGTAGGTGTAATATTTGAAAAATGGCAATTTCATAGAAAATAGTCAACAATGAGCCCATATTTTAGATTTTTCTCCAGTATAAACAATTTACGTACAAACACACAATTCAATTACATGCTCGGTGCATGAGACTGTTGAGACGTATCGTATGTATTTATAATGTCATCATTCAAATGTCATCAATATTCTGAAAAAGAAATTAAACATAGAGTTCACAAACTCTTTTGGAAATTTATACTGTACCTACCGTAGAGGATCTATATAACAGGATAGTTCACACTATAGTGCTAGCAACGCGAACTGTCTAAGGCGCGCGTTGCTCTGTGGGCGTTGCTCTGTGGTTAACAACCACCACAGTGCAATACTTGTTTTATAATATGTAGTGTTAATAGGTAATTAGGGCAACCAGTAGACGCTTGAAATACTCTCAGAATATCGAGCAATGAATTTGATAAAAAAAAATTAATAAAACAAAATGGACATTTACTGGGACATCCTTTCGAGGGCTTACCTGGGGCTCCCAACCACAGTCTGTTGGGCGTTAAGTAGGGTTTTTAGTCGGTAGGAGTCTGGCATAGCATCCATAAAGGATTTTCCTTATCGTTACAAAAAAAGAAAAAGGGAGGGCTCCCATGTAACAAATAAGACTTTTTGTTGTTTTGGTACGGAACCCTCCGTGCGGGAGTCCGACTCGCACTTGGCCGGTTATTATGTTTAAGTTGCCATATTAATACCTGATTTACACCTGATGGAAAGTCATGACGTCCAGCGATTGTGGGTCACTGCTGCACAGTCGGTAAAGACTATTGACGGCCCTATGCTGTGCATCCTCGCGCTTCGCTTTAAAAACCTGTTGCCGTAAAAGAAGGGTAGCACGGGTAACAGCAGAGCGTCTCAAGTTTCTGTGGTACGAAAGAGAAACTTTCTTGAATAGTTCAGTTAGGGAGAAGATTCTGTTCACTCTGAGAGAGTAACACCTCTGCTTCACACGTATTGTTAGGGATAGTAAGGGCAAGTGTGGGATTAAGCTATAGAGCTTTTTGGAACATGCCGTCACACACTCGGTTAAGTTTAATGCGTCATGCGTAAGGGCAGTTTATAATGCCAATCGCACTGGGTCGCTCGTTGCTGCAAATCGAGAGCGTTTTATGTAAGACCTTATGATTTTTATCGTGTTCAGCAACAAATAAATGAATCTGAATCAGTTTCTTGTAAGTAAGCAGCTGTCATATCCTGTCCTGACCTATCGACCCACCTTAAATATTTTCTTACAATAAATTAGCTAACTTGCTTTGTTTGAAATAGAAGGTAGGTAACTGTCTACTCGTAATAACTGTTTTAACGGAGTTGTTCGCACACATTTCAGAATCCAAAACGTCTTTGTGCCATGTTAGTCAAAACAAGAGTCAGTTAATACTATGTGTGTCATCTCTATTTACTTATTTGACGTATTTCTATATATTATTATGTTAATAGTGTTATTAGTCTGCGAACTGGAGGATAAATATATAAAGTTTTTACAACGTAAAGTTATTATGTCACTTGCAATTTTCGTGTACTATTACCATTACAAAAGTTGACGCTTAACTATTTTATTGTTTGAGCAATTTAGATCATAAAATCAAAATTATGTTTTAAATTATTTATTTACTTTCATAACTATTCTTTGTTAAAGATTTCGTTTTCAATCATCATAAATTATATCTTGTTTTCAAACGAGAATTTTAAAAATTTATATCCCTACGAAAAGACAATAGGTATGCTAATAATTAAGCTTTATTGGGATTTATTTAAATGATAAAATACCCCCGTGTTATTATTTAGAAGCGCTCGTGGCCCCGCGGACTCAGTGTTCTGTAAACGATCACTGCAGTAAGCAACTTTTACTATGGCCGGTCCATGAATGGGTGACCATCCATGTGATCACTTTGTGACATTTATTTGAGCGTTTCCGTGCTTCGGAAGGCACGTTAAGCCGTTGGTCCCGGTTGCCAGTAAAATGGCAGTCGTTAAGCTAAGTTGAAGGCTTTATTTCAACAGCAGGCAGTCACAACCTGCGCCTGTCCATTTAAACACGGCAATACGGCTCACCACCTATTACGTGGGACAAATTATACAAAGGTGAAATGTGGGCATATAATATGCCTCTGCCTACCCCTTCGGAGATAAAGGCGTGCCCATATGTATGTATGTATATGTTATTGAAACAAGTAGCTACAAAACCACTGATTTGACAAAAGCATTTGACTAATTATGCATCACAGACAATTTGTATTACTGTGGTAAAACTTTACGTAAAACCACCTTGTGTGGGTGGAAAAGATCTGTCAGGGTTTTTTTTATAAAAAGGTACTTTACGATTACAAACATCTCGTTATGACCTTGGGAATACTAGACGCCATAAAAGTCATTTAATCATTGTATTGAAGCGGTATGGTATTTAATTGTTATTTGATTTTATATCCGTGTTTTGAATTTAGATACCTAAGTGCTATATTTTTGAAATTGTAATATTGAAATGTATATTCGGTTGACTTAAATACTTTGTTAGGGCTACGATTAAAATATACCTTTCATTTGTTCGAAAGTTTCTGTGAAGAATACAATAAAGAAGAGATACTGATTATCGAGTATACTTAAAATAATACAATACTCGTTACTACTCCACCAAGCGAAGTTGACGAACGCGTGGAATAATCCCTTACCGCCTGCATTTACATCAGGTACCGGAATCGCCGAAGTACCGTCCGCTAGGATGCAGACCACGCTCACATGAGCGTGGTCTGCATCCGTTTTCTTAAAAATTTAGTTCAGGCGAAAAAAACTCGATCGATTATAGACATTTTTCATTGGAATCGCCAACTCCGCTTAGTGGAGTAGTACATGTAAATACTACATTTGTGCCCCAAGGTCTATTTTAATGGTTGCAAGGGTCAACTGTGATTTACCCTTGCTTGTTAAAACTGCCAAGTACCTAGTCTCCTATCGCCTACACCAGCTTGTGTAATGAGATTTTGAAAGCTGACGTGAAAGCTTTTGTAAGTTTTGGAATTAGTTTTATAATTTAAATTATTATCTATAGATAGTTTTATCGATGTAAATAAATGACATAACGATGTTTATATCGACCGGAATAGATTTCTTGAAAACATTTGGCCCCCAAAATGTAAATTAGGCCCTTCGTACACTAGGCTACGCAAATCTTCGATACCCAAAGATTTTGGTCTCTAAGCGACTACCGCAATACAAATTCAAAGAGGTTCGTACACAGACATGCGTCGCCGACATTTTGTTCATTCGTCGCCGACGCCAGTCGCGCGCTACCTGCCGGTCGAGATCGTCGCTACTAATGTCGCTGCGATTTCCAAGATGGCAGAACAAGTGACATAAATATTCAATTTGAATTTAGTATTTTTTTATACCACTAAGGTGGCAGACAAGCATACGGCCCACCAGGACCGGTGGTCACCGCAGCCTATGAATGTTTGCAACACGAAAGGAGCGACTCTCGCGCTGCCGACCCTGTAAAAACCTTCTAAGACCCCTTTTGAAGAACCCCATACTTTAGGCGTTTGGAAAAACCGAGGCAGGGAGATCATTCCACAACCTAAGCGTGCGTGGAAGAAAGCCCCTATCGGATCTAACCGTGCTCGAACGCTCCGGACGTAGAGTGTGAGGATGAAATCCCTGTCTGTGGCGAGCGGTGCGATGATAGAACGTAACTGTGGGCATCATATCAAATAAGTCCTCAGGACACACACCATTGTACAGGCGGTAGAACACGCATAAGAAGGCAAAGTCTCTCCTGTCGCGAAGAGGTTCCACTTCACCTGTAAGCATAGGATCGTTGACAACTCTCACGGCTCGCCTTTGCACCGAGTCAAATGGACGAGGCTGATATTCTGGTGCCCCCGCCCAGAGGTGACAGCAGTACTCCATGTGCGGCCGCACTTGCGACTTATACAGAAGCAGTGTTTGCGCTGCAGTAAAGTACCGCCGCGCTCTGCTGAGCACACCGAGCTTCTTGGACGCCGGCTTAGCCTCGTCCACCAAATGACTCCGGAATTGAACCTCTCTGGAAATGTCAACGCCAAGGATCCCAATGCTTTCAGAGATAGTGAGAGATGTGCCCTGGAATTATGGCGGTACAGTAAATGGGGTTTTCTTAGCAGTGAATATACACGCTTGTGTCTTGGAAGGGTTAAACTGGACAAGTATCTGTTTGCTGTAATTTTTTTGTAGCTACAAACAGTCTACACTTTACATTTTTTTTTATATGGTTGAACGCAGTATTTCCTATTACGATGATTTCTTTGCTTTTAGTAAAGATAGTAAGCCAAAATCATAGTTTCGTCACTTGTGTCAGACATTTCGTAAATTAAATTAGTCTGAGACGTGTTGTCGCTATGTCTACAGTGGCAGAATAGACAAAATTGCGTCTTGAGATATCTCGTGTGTACGGTTCGTGCGCTACCAAATATTCGCGACATAAGTTGACAACATTAGTATCGAAGATTTGCGTAGCCTAGTGTACGAAGGGCCTTAATCTTGTAATCATGAATTATCTGTTTAACATTAAACAAAAGTGACATTCCATTTAACTTGACACCTCTTTGTCAGTTTTCTAACAAACTAATATTCAAACATTCAAGTTTGTCGCCAAATATTTTTGCATTTCCAGTTTATAACGTAAATAAACGGATCACGTAAGACCTACTTATAATTGTTAAATAACAACTACAGAAAACATCATACTATAGAAATAGAGCATTAACTATTTTGTTCATAAAAGATTTAGAATTCACTTGTTCAGATTTATCGGATTAACCTAATGAAGACAACATATTTTGCACACATTTTTTATTTGATAAATAGTAAGTATATTTATTTAAATTGGAAATTAGTAAAAATAATTTCAATTCAGATATCTTTCATATTAAAAGATTAACTAAGCCTAATGATGCACTTCCAAACAGTCGGAAGCGCATTTTAGAGTGACTTCGCCGTGTGAATGAACTTTATCTGTCTTATCGAAGAGCACTTACTGTAATCTGTCGATGGAAATTTATTTATACCCCAACAACTAGTAACAGGACATTAATGTCAAATAGATTCGAACTAAATTCTATCTCTCAGTGATTCTAGGAATATTTGCTTTCGGTAACATGTTTAATCGAACATTGTACTGATGACACGTACAATACCGATAAATTTAAAATTTCCTGAAGAAACATTAGTAGTTTATGTTTCCATTGTATACAAAGAAACTGTAGATAATGACAATAAGAGAGAAGCATTCAGAGAAGTCAAAGTTGACAAAGGTATAGTAGAAACAAGACATGTAAACCACGTCATAAATCGAACAGCAACTAGCTATGCTAGCCACTCCCGCGCAGTTGAAGAATTTAACGTAATGTATTGACTTGTTTTATGTCCTTTACATTGATGAGTCTAAGACCCGGGTAGGGCAGTAATGATCGTAAAAGTACACTCATTACTATTTAAAACATTTCCTTGTTCTTAAGGTTTTCTTATAAGATATTTATTACTGCCACTATACATGGTTATTAATTATATTTCTGAAAGTAGTATGAAAATCAGATATCAGTTTGGAATTTATGAGATACGAATTGTTTGAAACATAAACAATTGAATATAAGTAAAAATATTGAAAGAAAATACTCACGTGTATACAGATAGTAGCATCCAGCACTGCAGTCGCGCGCTGGGAAGCCACGTGACGTAGCGACCTGTCAGCGCACAGTCGATCCAAGATGCAATATAAAGCATACCACCACAGTGGTAACTCCTTCTCTAACAGACTTTACACCGGTGGTAACTCTCTATTCAATTTGATATTGTTACTCTGACTAGTTTACTTTCAACTTTAATTTTAGAGTACTTGCCGAATTCGCGGTTGATTTTTAATAATCATCTACTTATCTATGCACCGGCTGTCGTCAGCCGAGCTAAAGCTGATGTCTGTCGAAGAACAAGAAGAGGAGAACACCGAGGTAACTCTTCTTAGAGCACACCCCAGCATCTTCGTTTTTCGAACCGTATTAAAATGCAGTTGGGATTTAAAAATAAATAATTAAAAGTCTCCTAGCAGCGTGCCGATTTTATACATTATTTCCATATTGTTCCTGCAACAAAAGAAATGAAGCGTTAAACATTTTATTGCCTCTGATCGCTATACAAACATTCGATTCAATTTTGTTAAACAGAATACGTTAGAAACCACCCAAAGTTGGTCAAGAGATGGCTTTTAAGGTAGAGTCATAAATAAATCGCACCTTCACACAAACCTCGAGTCCCTTTTGTTTAAATGCTACCATGCACACAAAAACGTATTTTTCTCACAAGCTGAACGAAAAAAAACTTAACTGACCAAGAATTGTGCAAGATCACAACAGAAAAATCATTAAACAATGCCTCTGCCAGGAATTGAGGTGTTTATTATATCGAGCCACGTTCGTCGTTCCGAGTGATTCTGCAAAAAAACAGGCATCCAGGTAAACTGTTACTCCATTTTTTTTGCAGCCAGTAACTTATTATGCGGGATTTATGTCACTTTTTGTAGCGTCCGAGTTAATTATTGTTATCTGCTTTCTGCTTGACCATAGAATTCTAAAGAGCAATAATGGGCCACTAATTCTCCTAACACCTCCGGAGTTAAAGCGTCAATCTCCCGGTGGACGGTTCTATTGTGCGAGCGGACAAAGGCATCCGCAATTCCTACCGTGCCTTTAACATTTTTATTATTTGCATTGTGGATGTCTCATTCAGGTTCATCTCGACATACTTTTACGGTTTTAGCGAAAACTTCTGCATATTCTTATTTGAATACACAGGCTGCGAGTGTCGAATGTGCTAATGACCAGAATCACAGACTCATCGGATATGCCGCTAATGTGGTAACAAAAGGATTGCAAATTAAATTCGGTCGGCGTGTGGCAATGGGGAAAAAATAACAATAAAATATCGAATTTGAAACAGGCGATCCGAGCGCGGGACTTATTATTTTAGCCAACAAAGTAGAAAACCATTTACAATAAATCATTTTGAATGTTTTCTTGGTTCCCATGCGTCGGCTGTTCAACGCAAAGGGTGATTTCTGTCTGAGTGTACATAAATAAAAGTGAAGGTTCCCAGTGCGGATCCCAGGTACTTTTAGAGGAGTGCACAAATATTAATTCACTGGAATGGACATGCACCACTACCCTTGGTTTGCATTTAGGAGACTTTGACAGAAAAATCAGTTTTAAAATAAATATTTGGCGATATTTGTGAATTTTTTACAGGCCCTAAGAGATAATTTAGCGATCATTGCTAAATGGTTCTAAGATTAGAGTGAAGCTTAGACTGTTTCAGTATCAGTCAATTTCTCCAGTTTTATCTAATGGAATCAGGCGTTACGTGGCGGAGCTAAGAACAATAATAAAGAAGGGGAGGGAGAAGAGAAACCCTTCAAATATCCTAGATTCATATATCCTAATGCACACATTGCACACCTAATGAGTAACCACAACTATTTATAACGGAGAGAGAGAGAGAGATCAAAAATAGAAATCTAGGAAATGTTAAATAGGTCTTATGTTTTTTTGGTAATGCAATAATAAGTATTCAGAAATAATGTGCTAATTAACTTGAATGGTACTAGTGACGAAAAAAAAATTGTAAGCTTCGTAACAAAATAAAAAGATACATTTCCAGATACAATTAAATCCTTGGACATTTCCCACAGGTGCGACGTGTCGACCACACCGTAGAATAAAACGCCGGTTCGCGCAAGCTTGTCAAACGAAACTTTTAGACGCAATGAGTTGCACGCTGCCTGCACGCATTATGCTGCGTCCACATTTGTAACATTTTATAATACGACTGCCTTAATGGTCTAGAGGTCGAAATCTGCGACTGCAGATCACGAGGCTGTGAGTCCGATTCCCACCGGTGACAAAATTTGTATGATCCTATAGTACGTTTGTCTTGAAAGTCTGGGTGTTTCTATGTCTGGTAAGTATGTATTTAAAAGTATATAAGTATTGCTATCCGTGGTCAGATACCTATAAGACAAGCAGGTTATTCCTAGCTTACTTTGGAATCAGATAGCGTTGTGTGAAAATGTCCGTGAATATTCTCCTATATATTCTCCATTACCGTTTCAGACTCGAAAACTGTAGCTACGAGTTACATGTTCGACACGATGACACGCTGTACAGTTCGTTGATATGTTACAAATGTGGACGCAGCATTAGACGCAATGAGTTGCACGCCGCCGGCACGCATTAGGTGCACGCGTCGAATGTATTGTACGAGACTTTGACAATGAGACTAGTACGATTTACCCTGCATATTATTGCATGAATAGTTGTCTATGTTATGGGAAGTAATTTCTTGTTTCAAGATGTTCATTCGTTAGGATAACGAGAAGAGAGCATGAGACCACTTAAAATGTCCTTTACATTGTTATAATAACTATGAAAAAGCTTTATTTATTATTGGTACCATACAGGACACATCTTGATCTCCATGTATTGTATGAGGATAGTTTATTGTCTAAAACAGCTGACAGCATTTAAATGCGCAAAAAATATCAAATTCTCTTGGAAGAATAATTTTGCATGACAAGAAAATTTTACATGAGCGCAGCCCGTCCTCTAGTTATTGAATATTTTATTACTTTGCATGCATAAACGTAAAATAAAATGTATTGAAAAACATAATTAAACCAACAAAACAACGAATATTACGTGGGTGGTCTTTTATGCGTCGTATTACCAGCGCATAATAAATAATATAAAACAAACGTTATTTAATACCTGAAATATTGTTATGAGAGCTAAAAAACGACTATACAAAAAAGTATCGGATGGAATTCGAAAACCTTTTCAACGGTAGCCGTGTTTCTCTAAGTTACGAATTTCGAGATTTAGACTATCTTAACTGTTTAACACCATCTCATTTATTTCTGAGAAATTTATGAGTTAAATTTATGCTTTAATCGATGTATCTCAGTCTCTAAAGGACTCCCCTGAATCCCACCATTTAAGAGGGTATTTTTGACATTCCTGTACATATTCCTTATTTTAAAATAACATAAAACATTATGCAAATGCCTGAAAATACAACAAATTATGTGATTTGACGCGAATTGGTCCAACAATCCCTCTGATGATCACTAATGAAAGATGCCGTAAAAGATGATAATAATATTTATTTTTGGATATATTTCGTTCATCAAAATGATGCCGGTGCCTGATGGAAAGCCATAACGACATTTAGCGATTGGAGGTCACTGTCATAGTCTATAATAAGACTTTAGATAGTGGTCCTCAAATTACCGGCCCTATAAACGATTGTGGTTTAGCGTTGCATAATAATGTAGGTAAGTACAGGAATGTTTAAGTTTACCAATAAGCTACTATGACGCCAGTACAGTCCAACAAAAAATTTCACACAAAATGTATGACGTAACTTCCCTTCAAATCGTGTTCAAATTGAACGATCACTACTTCCTGCAGAATATCCTCTGGAAGTAATCAGATTGGGTGTGATTCATAACAGTGACAACGAGATAATACCAGAAATACGGATAAAGACATTTACTGAATTACATAGATTATGATAAATCACCACTATGCTTGATCAAACATTGCCGAAGAGGTTTAGTATATTATTATAAGTAGGTTTACCGAGATCTTTGGTTCAAATTCCTAGTCGGTTCAAATATTTTTTGATACGAAATTTTTTGTATCAAAGTATGGGCGTTTTCTATGTACAACAATGTGTATAGTTATCTAGGTTCTATAGCACATAGATTAACTTAAATTGGGATAGATGTCACCTTATACTTGCTTTTATAAAAGGAATATTTCACTTAGCTAAAGCTAAGTGGGACGTCCTTTGTAGTAAGTTATAAGTCACTTTCACACCAATATAGTTATACGAATTTCGCATGCACTTGTTATGTTTGTGGCTGAGTTGAAAGCATGTGACCGGGATTTTTCATAATAATAAAGATTATTTCCTGGAAAGCTGTATCATTTTCAATAAATTAGTATATCTCCTTTAGAAATTATTATATTTCTAATAAATTAGTCTACTTTCCACTAGTTGGACCACAAGAAAACCGGGAAAACAAATTATATATGTAAGTATTAGCTATTCATGTGCAGCAGAGGTAGATTATACGTATGAAGTACCTTTTTAGCGCGCCATAATTATGCCGGAGTCGAAACGATAAAAATTCTTATGAAGTGATTTTTAAATATCCTTTCTGACCCAAAATTCATCTATTCCTTATAACTCCTAGTAGCTCTAGCAAAAAAAGTTGCCATTTCAATAAGAAATATAATTTATGAGCAATTCAAAATATTTTACATGATAAAACACATGGCGCCAAAACGCCACACATCATAACTTTATCTAAGGACAAGAACCGATCGATTCCAACAAATCTTGTCATAAAAACCTAAATAAACCCACGAATGGGTATTATTGTTTTATTTAAATTAACCAGTTTCACCAAAAGTCGCACACAATTGCTTTTTGACCCAATCTGTATCATTTTATTTTATTGTCCATGTTCAACTGTCAATATTATGGCATAAAACATTATGTAAACTATCGATGTCTATACAATAAATAGGTCATGTATATCAATAAACGCTTAGATTATTATTATTTATGCGTCTGATTGTACCATTATGGTGATATCTTCCTAATCGATACACGGATTTCTAAATTTATAATATGTATCGTTTTCTATTTAACATAAATGTCTACAACATTATTAATGAAATACCACGTGTCTGTCTACATAAATCACTTTATTTTAGTGATAATCATTTTCAAATAAAAGTTTACTTTTATATACAAACAATCTATTTTATGGTTTGGTTTACCGTCAGATAAAAATGGACAAGAAAACTAAGTACCTACTAATCTTTTTCTAAAAACAACAAAATCTTTTAAATATCTTTCCTTTTTCACTTATCATCAATCATTATTTCAAATCGATCTTACGAAATCTATTCGTAGGTACTGAAAATCTCAACTACTACCCGTTCGCTCTAACTTTTCCCTTGGCGTAGAGGCGTATACCCGAATTTTTAATTACACGAAGTAAATTGACAGTAGCTAATGTCACTTCGTCATAGAAAATAAGCAACATTGTTTAAAAAAGTGACATTAGTAGCTGTCAGTTTACTTTGTCTAATTAAAAATTCGACTTTAGTATGGAGCCGAGCGGCAAAGTTAGAGCGAACGAGCAGTAGGTATATCATCAGAACTCGTAAACATTTGCTCCTGGTTCTAAAGCAAAAATAGAGCTCTAAATAACTTCATAATTTTACCTTTATATCATAGAGATCCAAACAGACCTCATTTAAAAATCTACCAAAATAACAACGTGGTGTTGTGGTTGCTTCCAACAATAACGAAAATAGTTATCCTAGCAGATAACCAAATAGCCCCGAATGCAACTGAGACTGTAAAGTCTCAGTTGCATTCGGGGCTATTTAGTTAGGTAGGTGTAAATCTTAAGAGAAAAGTTAGAAATGGATGCTACGCCAAAATCCTCCCGGCTAAAACCATACGGTTATCAAACTGCCTACTCCCGCTACAGCATGGGCGAAACAAGATGCTAAGCTAGAATACTTTCTAAAGTATGCTATTTCACTTGACACTGCCAACATCGATCACTAAGGTTCTATTATATACAGCTAATAATCAGTGACTGAATACACCATTCCAAAGAACTATCAGCTTGAAAAAGTTGTTGTATAGTGCCAGGCATAGAGTTTCGTTTCCAAAGTAATTCACAAATTTCCAAAATAAACAAGCACTGACTGTTTCATAAATATGTGTAATACAAGACGAAATGTTTGACAAATTTGATTCAACGAGACACATAAGCGGAACGCAACACAATCCCATTTCTGTTTTTGTGTCGCAAACAACCATCAATCTGATGTAGGTACCACAAAATATCCGTACTACAATAAATCACCAGACATTTCTCAATCGACATTTTACACTAAAACGTACGGAAGTCACCAGTTAGTCTGTTTACTAGGGTTTTGGAGTTACTACTATTCGAACTCACTTGCACAACGAATGTAGTGAATTTATTTTCGAGAAGCATACAAGTATAATATATAATACTTGCTGCATTTTTACACGTGTATTTGCTTTGTACATTTAAAATAATGTAAGAACTCTGAATCACTGAATAACTGTTAAGATGGTTATATATTAAAATACCAGAAATCAAAATGCCTTTACTTAAAATGCATTAGACCAAAATACCCGAATTCGAAATACCTTAACATTCAAAATACCTTATTTCAGAACACCTTACCGTAAAATGTCTAAATTTAAAATACAAATAATCATTATATCAAAATTCAAAATACAAATTTTCAAATATCCTTAATTTAAAATACCGAAAATAGAATACAATGTGTCACTGTCATAACTGCGTGGAATGTAACACATATTTATATGTTGTCTTTTCTATAATAATTTCATTCACCAAAATTTAAGGAACAATTATACAATCTTGTGCTTGGAATAAAAATATCCATAACCTACCCAGTTTATCGCTATACTCACACGTTTTGTTATTTGGATTTAACTTATTTACATAACCTAAGTGAAGCCGCAGTTGTAGCCGTAGGTCTGTTGGTCCTTGGGTATCCTTCTGAGGGCTTACCCGGGGCTCCCAACTGTAGGCTGTTATGTAGGATACGTGTGGTTTCTAGTCGGTAGGAGTCCGGCATAGTATCCATGTAGGATTTACCTCAAGTTAAAACACTTTGATTCAGAGTTACAAAAGTACTACAGTGGGCTAACGAAAAAAAAAAAAGACATAACCACGAAGGCTAAGGCGGGAGCTCCGCTTCGCTTCGCTCCCGCCTTAGTCTTCTAACCTAATCTATCCGAGTCGGGATACTCTGAGTCGGGGTGTTAACCATTCACAGATATATAGCATCCATGTAGGATTTAAATCATGTTAAAAAAAAGGTATTTTGTGTTTGAGCATTTTAGGATAAGGTATTTGATAAATTTATTTTTTGGGTTTCGGTTATTCGATCGTAAGGCATTTTAAATTATTTATATTATAAATATTTGCCTTTTGAATATTGATATTTCGATTTCGGGTATTTTGGGCTCGGGCATTTTAAGTAAAGGTATTATGATTTCTGGTATTGTGACGGTATACCGTTAAGATATTTAGTATTCTAAAGAGTAATCGAGGCCGATGTGAAAGAGCGAATTCACAAAAATTACACACACGTTAAAGGTTAAACAAACAGATAATAATTTTTGCATGTCCATTTCAATATTTCTTTGGAAATGAATAACAAAATGTCGAATGCTATAAGGTGTCAAAATTGATTCAAAGGCGGTCCAAATATACGTTCATGCTTTAAAACCACTGCAACAATGACACTGAAATATAATCGACTAGTTATTTCATCATTTTAAGTATCAATTACTTTTTGTTATTGCTCCGTTGTATCGTAAATGAAAATTTAATGACCAGTGAAACAAAACACCGATGCGTTTAAGCTAATAGAGAACTTTAACCGCCAAAGAGATTTAACGTATCTGAATGCATTATAAACAACATTGATGCAGAGAATATAAATTTTATCAATTGACGGCAATCAATCTAAGAAAATATTTTTGAGATGCTTTTATGCTAATTTAGATTCTTCAATAAAATAATTTTGGTCCTAAGACGCCGAAAATCAGTACTTAATTTCAAAAGAAAGGATTAAAGAGAAATAAACAAGATACTCTCATCGAGAAACAGTGGTACTTTAGCGTTTACGTGATTGAACCAAACATACCCACGCGCAGTGCAAAGTGAATTACGTATTGGGAAATGGTGAATGTCCTTTCGTCGCCGGGTCCAAATAGCGTGAAAGGTGCAATGAACGATTTCGATGGAGAAAATTCTAATGTGCGTTCACTAACTAATTATTTTACTGTGAAAGTTTATTGGTGAGTAAAATTCTATTTTATTCCTAACCGATTCACTGTCTTCTGTACATTTTTCACAGAAAAATGTACAGAGAGATAAAAATGTAATATTCTTTGCTTGTAAGAGCAAAGAATATTGAACCTTATATAATAATTTATAGGTTCAATATTATATAATAATATTGAACCTTATTTTATTAAGTGTTTTAATAAATATTAAATATCTACGGACATTTTTACACAACGCTATCTGATCTGTTATATTGGGGTTATCCTGTACAGATGCTGTAAATGATATGAAAATAAATAAATACTTACATTAAAGTTTATAAATCATTCAGAGCTGAAACTATATTGTTATGTTCCACCTTAAAATAGCAAATATCAAAATAATAAAAATCGACCCACTCCGAAAATTGAAAATCAAGTTACATCAATGCACACGAACACAAATCGAAAAATACACGATTTCGTACATTCCGAAGCGAATTTCATATTCGGAAATTGTCATACGTCATCGACTTCGTATAACGCTGAGTGCAACGAACGTTCCAGGTTATACACATACGAGTAGGGTTGCCAACCGTATTCTAAAATAGAGTAATATATTCTTTAACATGTCGGTGTTATTTATAATCTACTAGCTGTCCCGCGCAACTTCGTTTGCGTGATAATGAAGAACCGCTCGACCGATTTTGTGCAAACTTCACATAAACCATCTACTAAATAGTTCGAACAAAGCCTAAACATTTCGTTTGGATAGGTGAGCCCGTTCTTGAGTTATAAAATTATAACGAAAAGTGGCATTGATTTTTATATATATTTATAATCTATAGTACTGACAGAGGACGCTGAAATACTCTTTTTTTACACACTACTTAGACTGAAAATGTTTGGAACATAACAACAATTCTTTAGAAAATATGTTTTTTTTTAAAGTGCTGTAAAACGTACCAAAAATACGTTTATAATTCTCTTTTTAGAGGCTGTAGCCTTAATTAACCTGTTACGAAAACAGATATACTCCATGCCTTCTAATAAAGTTGGCAACCCTACATACGAGTAATTTAACGTGCTGAACGATTGCGATACGTGAAATATTTTCACAAAAGTTCAAATTGAGATTTCAGTTCACGTAAATTTGATTTTCTTCGACAATAAAGAATTCAGACTGACATAGTTTATGGTAATGTTATAGAATTTTATTTGCAATGGGTTTTATTGCATAAATAAGTAAGACAACGTTGCTTTAGTATCCTATTATGAAATGAGTAGAACATTCTACGTTCGATTTCAAGTAAATTCATGAATAATAAACTATTCAGGAAATAATTTCGATTTGAAATAAACATACCTATACAAGTATCACTGCTATGAAGTTGTTTAATGGTTTTCAATAAAATATGAATACGTATATTGCTTAATGTATTGACATTACTTTATCATTAGGTATATTGGTATCAATTCAACAGTATCTTAAACCACTACAGTTATTTAAGTTTGTATTTTTATTTCAAGATGTATATGCTTTTTTGGACTATTGTCTAGATCTTAATTTCTATTATTTATTTTTCAAATGTTTCCCAATTACAGTATCTGTTTGCGTACCTTTGTAAATAAACAACCTTATACATTGCCTGCAATTTTAATAAAACTACATATAATATTTATTGAGACTTTCTCCAAAATATTGAAACGTCAAAACATTTATTTATAAGATTTCCGTTACTTGAGTGCGTACTTAAGTTATTTATCATATGAAACGTTTTATCTGAGTGTGTTGACAAATAGTGTCTGAAACTTTACAACAACAGCAATGTCTCTTTGTTAAAATGTCAAACCCAAATTGAGTGTTTTCATTTCATATGACTGAGTACCGACATTATGTTAATTTCACGTTTTTATGTTGTGTCTTTTTAGTGAAGTGTCATGCGTAAACTAATAAACAGTTGGCATACCTATTCACGTAGTTGACAACTTACATAATCTACTGGAAAATTTTTGTGGAATTTTGTGAGTTTTTGTTTGATCCGTTTTGTTTTCGATGTGTCAGAACAGTCAGCGTCAATAATACAGAAGAGCCCAATGATTGTTTTAAAGTGAACAAAATACAACAGCTGTCGTTCTGTTATGACCTTTATTCAACTGAAATAAGGTTTGATTTGTATATTTGCGTGCACTGTTTTGAATAGGATCGTCTATAAATAGAAAAAGGTTATTATGAAAATCAAAATAAATCCTATAATAACAAAAATAATACGGTTTATGACAATTAAATACGTAGGGCTTCTCGTGCTGCAAAAAACGTCCCTAGGCTACGGTAACCAACCAACGTAAAATACCTTGCCGTAAGCTTGTCTGCCACCTCAGTACTATAAAAAAATGCACTTGTCTAGTTTACACGGTGCGTAGATTTTATATGTACAACATGCCTTTCAAAGATATGAAAGTAACTGGAAATCTCTCACAAAACCTTGACTGTGTACAATATTATCATTGTTTATTGTTCGATTATACAAAGAATTCACATAAATATGACAAAACATGTTTACATAACTCAGTTTAACTACCAGAAATCACGATCCATTCCCACAAATTATCCGAATCTACAGCAATAAGAAAAAGGATAACGAAAAGAAAAACAAAATCCGGAGACGGAATGAACGTTAAGAAACAAGTGTCTAAATATAAGTTGTATTTCGCGGAAATAACAACCGAATTGTATAACGGCGGTACCAACCTGAAAATGTTTATATGGTTTGAAACTTTCCTAGACGTAGATGCAGTTTCTTACGTTTTCGAAACTGTTCCGTAGCAAACAGCTATGTACAAAGTTATTCTTACGAGTCAATAGCACTGTTCTGTTAAAATATATGGGATAGCGACTTTAATATCCATTTGAAGTTATTTCTGCGTACACTGTGATGTTTTGAATAACATTTTACCTGAGACATACGGTATAGTATCTTATGTTTTATTTTTCTCTTACAACGACAGAACTTTGTGGGAAATTGCCAGAATTTATAAGATGACAAGGACGAATGTGAAATTACTTGCGCTCGTAATGTCTAAATAAATTATTGAGCCGGAAATTTTGTTCGGATTCCAATTTTCAATGGCCCAAGTATAGCGGCACGTTTCCATTATCATTATCAATTTTGAAATAAAATCAAGTAAGTCTAATATTACAAAAATCTCGTATTTGTAGTAGATTTTAGTTTCGACTTGACTTTGTTTGGAATTAATAGTAGTGCGAGTCGGAGTCGCGCACGGAGGGTTCTGTACCCAAAAAAACGGAAAAGCAAACACTTTGATTATTATTATTATTCAGATTTGAGAGTGGCAACCGAAATACATAATCTGTGAAAATTTTAGTGCTCTAGTTATCGCGGTTCCTGAGATACGGCCTCATAATGCGCAGACAGACAGACGTACGGCGAAGTCTCATGAATAGACCTTAAAAAAAGACAAAAAAAATGCCTTTATAAATTATAGAATGACTTTGCAAAGAATTTCGATTTGCTAAGGCAGATATTTTACACGTGCTATGAGAAAGAGACGTTTGCGATAGCGTCATTATTAAATAATTTGGGTTAAATTTAAAAGTACCTACCTAACATTTTATAATTTACTATACATAGTGTTTTTAAAAGTTTCCGTGGTATAGGTAACTACGAGTCATTGTCAAAACTGTGTACCTATAAGTTCATTCCTTTTAGTTTAACTATTAAACTATATATATTATACATATATATATATATATATACACCTCGAGGCCGAGATCTTGAGATCTAGCCCTTAGAGCTCCTCGCGGCGACCCGTCGCCGCGCATAATAATCAAGTTTTTCCGTAAAGCCCCGCGCGGCGACCGGTCGCCGCACCTACCCAGACGACTTTAAACTTAAATTTAGCCTGCTTACGTCCTACTTTTCAATGAACAGGTTTATTGCATGTGTAGTTTATAACATTTTCTTGTTTTTGGAATCTTATGAAATGACGTCAATGGGCCAGAATTATTTACAAAAATCGAACAGTTGAAGTTGAGAGTGGATTGCGCATGGATGGCGTGCGTTTGTGTAGTACGTGTGTGTTTCGTGTTTTTATTATAAATAATGTGTTTGCATTATTATTTATTATTATACACAGTAAAATAAACAATATATCAATAATCCGGTTGGTGTTTACAGGATCGTAAAATATGGTGTGGTGGTAGAGTAATCAATGTTTTTTTTGTTGAGTGCGTGTGTACCAAGTGCAAGTGTGCGTGTGTGTTTTGTTTTTTTATTATAAATAATGTGTTTTCATTATTGTTTATTATTATACACAGTAAAATAAACAATTTATCAATAATCCGGTTGCTGTATGCAGAATTGAAAAATTTGGTCTGGTAAGTGAGATAAAAATTTTTTTTGGGAAATGGGAAATCTTTTTTCATTTTTAGGGTGGTGGAGCTAGGTCCACGTGATTACCGATTTTCGATATATTTTTTTAGTGTGTTGAAGGGCTAGAACTCTCTAATTTCACGAGTGACATTTTTCAAAATATTTGGATGATGAAGACAGATTCTATCAATCAATTCAAACCCGTCTGTATTACTGTAACGTAGATATTATTAATATTTAAGTAGATTCAAAATACCCAGGTCAAAAATAACTACTTGATTTCAGAATATTTCATTGCCTCCTTTTCTAAAGCCACAACATTCAATCGGATCATAGTTTTTGTCCTCAGTAGAACTATAAATAAGTAAGTAGTTATGTACTCACTGCCTAATTTAAATGTCACAGAATTGTTTATTTTCTTTAGATAACCATTGTATCCGATTATAAAAATATTTTTATATCTTAAATCACCTTTAAGTGTACACCTTGGACTTTGGAACTACTTAAATTAAAACGCAACTTGTCCAAGCTGTTTTAAGTCAAGAATATTGATTCGATTTTTGTTTTTTAATTAGCGGCTATAGCAATCGATTGGAAATACCTACTTACGCGAGGCAAATGAAGTTTTCCACGACTCCTATACAATGAGCCAGATCATCAACATTTTATAAATTCTTTTTGTTTGTGGTGAAATGAAGTGATCCATTTCATACTGTTCAGTGAAAAGGAAATATGTAGCTATCTGTGATTGACCTCCTTATAGGCTAGATCCAGGGTTTTTTTTATCTATAGAGTGTCATACACGGGGTCCGATATTGTATGCATTCCCTAACTACACAGCACATCTCCTCTTCTTTTGATGTCTGTATACGCTTCGGACTATAAGGATTTTTTTTGCGAAAAACGAACTACTTACTCACAGTGCCAACGGGTTGTAATAAGTGTATTACCTATATTTATTTCAACAATTTCACAAAAAGCCTTAACCTTTTAAACAGCAAAATAAACTGCATTTGTATAAGTTTTCAAAGGTAACATTTATCTAGTATATAGAATGTTTAGTGTTAGGTTTGTATGTAAGTGAATTCTATGCACATTGTAAGTATTTATGTCAAATAAAGACCTTTTACAAACAGACAAACACTAGACAAAACGTCTTTAATTTGTAAACAGTCTTTAAACATTGGTGAATATGGGCGTAGTCAATATCCATGCAATGATTGTTGCTACGTAGACGTATGGTATCGCGCATTCGTGCCAAGCTTTCTCGTAGAGGATTGTCCGTAACTGCCGAAGACTGTCTACGGAATATTGTAGAATGTACTTTTACTAGAGTTTGCATTCGCATGTAGCGGACAATTCGCTCGCTGTAATAATGATATTATATTCTAGGTATGTCAGTTTTATTGACAGTAATATTGTTGGAATGATGTGTAACTATAGAAAAGAAGAAAGGACATAATTAGTATCATCATTACGACGTTATCCAGACCAAGATTTTGACTTATAATAATAAATGACTGATGATTTCCGAAAGGACGGTATCAATAAATTCGTATTTTTTTTGCAATGTACATTTGTGGCAAGAAAAATCAATTTGTCAGACTGAACACTCAGTCCAGAATATTGTTTAAAAATTAGTTTATTTGGAACTTTTTACAAAGTCTGGTAAATATAGCAAGACCGTAATTTTTAGACCGAGCACAATTTTTACTGAACACAATGTTGACTAAATTTGGTGGGAAAGCTATTTTGATAGTCATTTGATCTACATCAGTTTCATTAAACTTCAGGACTATTCCTTCCTTCTAGAGGTTTCCCATCCCATACTAGCCGTGCAGATCTACATGTCACATTTTAGTCGATTCGATCAGACTATGGTAGCGGTAAAATCTCTAACAAAAACACGGGGTTAATGCCCGAGAAATGTCTAGTTATGTAACGTAAGATAAATCTACAATTTTTTACTTTACTACTACGTTGATGTAAAATATGTATTTCATAACTAATGAAATACACATTTTACACCCCATGGGTTATGAAGTTAGAATAACCAGATTGTGATACAGGATGTGTTAGGATCCGGTTGATGATGTGATACAACTAAAAACTGGCCAAGTGCGAGTCGGAAACGCACAAGTTGGGTTCCGTATCAAAAAAATGTAAATAGTATCACATTTGCTAAATTGGAACCCCTTCAATTATATTTGTTGTTATAGGCAACAGAAATACATCATCTGTAAAAAAATACAGACAGCTACAACACAATAGTATTCCGTTATTAACCTTTGGGCACGGTACCCTAAAAATGATGATATGTGCAACTTCTGAAGGAATCTATAACCTTTTTAATATCCTAGCTCTCACCAGTCAAGCTACGAAACAGGATTTAAGCGTCTTGTTAATTTCTAATCACCTGCGCATCAGTTATTACTAGTACGTTCATAATGACACTTACTACGCATATATACTCGGGGTAACTTTATAAACATAGCATCTTTAGTCGATTTTAGTTACCAAAGCTGATATAGTTACTAAGAAGTTGATAATCGTGAAATTCATATTTATTAGAGACTAGATGATGCTTGCGGCTCCGCCCGCGTGATATTTAGTTCCTGTTCCCAAGGAAACTTATTGCCGGGATAAAAAGTAGCCTGTGTTATTCCAGAGTATAATTTATCCCTGTACTAATATTTTTGCCACCGTTCAGCTATTAGAGCGTGAAGGAAAACGAAACATCCACACATCCAGACATTTATATATCCACACATCCACGCTCACAAAATTTCGCATTTACAATATTAATAGTATTTACACAATGATATTAGAAAGATTTTACGAACTCGTTACTAAGAGGGTAGAACAAGATACCCTATTAAATGTGAATCTTGAGTATAATCCAAATCACCGTTTCGATTTTCAATGAAATCCTTTCAGCTGATTTAGCGCAAATAAATAGTAGGACTAGTAATCGGAATACCGCGCACATATTTAGATTAAACAAACATATTTTAATTTCTATTTATTTCTGACTTGTATTTTATGAACTTTCTAGTTCTTTGAAATTCATAATTCTTTTTTAAAAAAGTTTGGGATAGCCTATCCAAAGTTCGTCTCCTAATTTAAACTACTCTCAAGGTTTTATTTTATTTTAGAGGATTAGATGGGGTTAATGTTAACGGTGTTTACGTTCGGTACTTTAATATAAAGAAATCGGTAATAATGGAAAAATATCCGATGGTAAGTTTTATAACCCGGGTCTTCTATTATGCTTATAACTATTACAATAAATGAGCAGGTACAAGCAATTTGGCAAAACAAGATATTAAAATAAAAACTTATGACGTACTTAAACAAGTTTTTCTTTAATAAATCTTATTATATCTAATAAAAATGGTTAGGTAAAAGTGCGACTAATTCTACGGGATGCGAATTTTACGATTTGAGGGTAGTTTTGGAACTTTAACAGTAGTTTTAACAGCCGTCAGGTGGGGTGGCGAGACCTAAAGTCTGAAACTCAATTTTATTATTTTAAGGTATTCATACAATAAAATATAATCGCCATGTTTCAACACCGGTATAATTTAGATATCAATGGGTATATTGAGATTATTTTTTTAGGGTTCCTTACCCAATGAGTAAAAATGGGACGCTATTCGTTTGTTTGTCTGTCACCAGGTTGTATCTCATGAACAGTGTAAGCTAGAAGAGATAGAAGAGAGAGAAGTGAGAGCTATGAATGAATGAATGAATGAAATGCTTTATTACAGGAAACATGGTTGATTTGATCTTCTTATAATCTATAGTCCAACATGTTTCGCCGGACAGCGCGCGTCATGTAATTTCTAGAAATAATGTAGGTATGTTAGTAGGTAGTTAGTTAGTAGTTATATGAGCTAGAAAGTTAAAATGTTCACAGACCGTGCATATCTGTTGCCGCTATAATAGCAAAAAATAATACGTTTGTTTTAGAGGTCTTCCATAAAACAAACGTATTTTTTTTGCCATCTTCGAGTACATAGCCTTTCGTGCGCGAATTCGACCCGCACTTCAGAACCGGCAATTGGAAATCCAATGAAATTGAGTTTGTAACTCCCTGCATAAAATATAGGTAGTAAAATTTAGATGACCTTTTCACTTTCCTAAAATTATGAAATCATGTCAAGGTAAGTAGGTATTTCAAAGACAGATTAACGTCAGAAACATCATTTAAATACAACTAATTTCAAAATTCTTTCAACCGACATGTCATCCACATAACGGCTTGATCAATTCTGTCACAACCGAAGTACTAAACTAGGAACCGAATAATGATCCTTACAACAAGAAATAAAACTTACTTTACATGTATATATTATTTTGTCGGCAAGCTTGTACTTCTACGCTTAAACTTCTTGCGACTTTATGTCGTAAACCAAGTAATGATTGAACTAAACGATGTGCCACAGCCTACTTATATTCTTTGAAGTGGCTCCCTTGCGCTGTTATTTCACATTATAAAAGTGTTGTCATAGTATCCGATCCGATATCGGTACGGAACCGACCCCATGACGGTGTCGGCTCCGTTATCCGTCATCAGGTCAAACAATATGAAAGAAAAGTTCATTTTTCGTACAAAATAAAATATGTTCTCTTTCCAATTTAAAATAAAATTAAGATTTGTCAAAATTATCGTTTTTTTTTGTTTAACGTGAGGGAAAATCCTCATGGATGTTATGCCGGACTCCTACCGACTAAAAAACCTCACGTAAGGCCCAACAGCCTATGGTTAGACCCACGGCCGCTACTGCGGCCTCGCCCAGGGGGTGGTATGGGTGTTATCCCGCGTCTTTGGGGGGACAATCTGAGAAGAACTTAAGAAACTTAGTCCGCGGCTACCTACACTGTCATTCGTCTAAAGTTGATTATTATTTTCTCTTCTTTTGAACGCATTCTAGAAAATCTAGCCCCTTCCTTTACTTTTATGTAGAAGGAGCAATTCGTGTCAGTGCCGCTACATTTGACTTTTTTTTAACGTGAGTTTTTTTAACGAGAACCAAAATTCTTCATGGATGCTACGCAGGACTCCTACCGACTAAAAAATTTCGCGTAACGCCCAACAGCCTACGATTGGGAGCCCCGGGTAAGCCCTCGGAATTATGTCCCAAGACTACCAGCCGCTACATTTGACTTATACCGATATCGGATCGGAAAGTGTAAATATCCTCAAATGCAACTTAGTATAAATTTTAATTTGACTTTATAATTTATCCCAAAGTATCAACTAACACCATAGGGTTTCCTTCTAGAAATGTTTAAGAGACTAAGGTGAGTGACAGTTGAAAGTCATACTCTCGAATCGTTCTGATCATTTTTAAAATCAATCGTGTACTGTGGTGGTTGTGAGCTCAATTAATATAATGTCCAATATCCTGGCATTATTCTTAGATACGTTTTAAATAGTTATTTTTATTTACTTTACATCTTAACAGCTATAAGACTATGTGTTATTGTCACATCCTGGGTAGTTTAGATCCGCCATTTTATAAAGACTAGTGTCGAAAACTCTTACCATGATCAAAACATGAAATTACTTAAAATGTCATTAAAAATAGTGTTTCTTTCATTTAAATCGACAAAAATCTCACTATCACTAGTCGCAAACATTTTTAAAATTATATTTGAAGCAAACCAAAAACCGGCCATTTGCAAGTCGGACTCGCGCGGCAACAGAAATATATCCTTTGTGAAAATTTCAGCTGTCTAGCTTTCGTGGTTCCTGGGATCCTCGTGACGAACAGACAGACGGACAGCGAAGTCTCATGAAAAGGGTCTTTTTTTTACTTTTTGGGTACGGAACCCTAAAAACCAATTACGTCATAAACCAAGTGGCACGCAAAAATGTCGATCAGACACGTTGGTACATTATTCTATATTTTTTACAAGCTTTTATTCTCGTTGTCAACTAGCAAGAAACTTAAAATTCAACGTTAGTTTGGTACTCTCAACTATAAAAGCGTTTTGAAATTAATTTAATATTTTTTCTCGCACAATAGGGCCATATTGTGCATATTGAGCAAGATAATGAGTAGCCCACCAAGAAAACCTTGGAAGTATTTTCGTCGGTGGTAAAAATATCTGCTTTGTTGCTATATTATTTTGCTATTATTACACTGCCTTACAGGCAGGCAGCCACAACCTGCGCAAGTCGCAGTCTATCTCAACACGGCAACACGGCTCACCACCTATTACGTGGGACAAATTCTAAAAAGGTGAAATGTGGGCATAAAATATGCCTCTGCCTACTCCTTCGGGGATAAAGACGTGATCATAGGTATGTATTGTACATACACTACCTTAAAACCAAATTTCACGAAGCCAGATACAGATTCTTGACTATTAGAAACCACTCTTTCTGCAAGTAATTTTAACCACCCTTTACCAATAGTTAAAAACGGCCGAGTGCGAGTCGGACTCACGCACCAAACCGTACCAAATAATGACGAAAAATCACACTTTATGTAGTACTAGCGGACGTCACGCGGTTTCACCCGCGTAGTTCCCGTTCCCGTGAGAATATGGGAATAAAATATAGCCTATGTTTACCGCAAAGAGTGTAGCTTTCCAACAGTGAAAGAATTTTTCAAATCGGTCCAGTAGTTCCTGAGCCTATTCGTAACAAACAAACAAAAAACAAACCTTTCCTCTATATAATAATCATAAATCAGTAGTATCTGTGTTTGATGCGACAACAAAAAGAATATACCTAATGTAAGTGTTTTTGGATCATACGGGAATTGCTTGTGAAATTATCGATGTCGTTGCTATATTATAACATGCTATATATAATTTATTCAATGCGAATGCAATTGAAAAATAAATTTATTTGGCATAAACTTTATCTGCTACTTTGGAACTAGGACTCGTGTACCGTACCTACTTAAATTAATTCTGGGACGTGCAGCTAATGAATAACCAAAATTAATAAAGTCGTACATAAGAATTTTAAATGAGTGTATACTCATAACTGACCGCTTTAATTTATTTAAAAACCAACTTCGTGATTGATAGATTAATTTTATTATTAGTATATAAATATTTCCGATACTATTACTATAAGAAATTAATCATTAGCGCGCGGGCCGCCGCTCGACTTAAACAATTTTCTAAGTGGTCACTAACCCGTTAATGCGATGGTTTGTCGGCACGTCAGATTGATTATACAGTAAGTTTGTTTTCATGATTTAAACAGGGTCTAAGAATTGCGAAAAAATAAAGACGAAATCGAGGCACACCAAAATTTCTGGAAAGGAATTTTAAATTATAAAGCATCAACTTGCATATTAAAATAATAGGCACATATTTAAAATATTTTTTTGATATTTAAAATTACTTTTAGGTAAAATCAATTAATAAAATAATTATTATTATAATTTATTATACAATAAAATATGAAAACACAAAAAAGTCTTAAATAATAAATAAGTACGCATAAAAGTTTTATAAAACCAAAATAAAATAATAAAAAAACCAACCAAAACTCCGGAACGTAAAAATCCAAATGAAACAGTGCACAAAATAAAAACCACTTCACACCAATGCAACGTCTCGGCACATCGATACTGCACACAAATAATTAAAAATTCTTAAAAGCTCTGAAAGTTGTCTAAACACTGTCAGGACACTAACACAAAACTTTACCGTTTGCCGCCAACTGCTCCTAAATTCGTTTCAAGTAAAAAAAATGTTCGGATATCTCGAAAAATATATTGCGAATTCGAATTTCAACTTTCGCGTCGCGTCGTCACGCGTGTCCCGGATTGTGGAATTTTCGGCTATGATGGGGAAGATGCTCGCATAGCTGTGGCTTAGATGAGACTGTAGTGAGGTACCGCGTCGATCCAACTGTGTGGCCAAAGCCGACTTTCGCCCCGACCGGTCGCCCTACGGCTCCGGCAACCAGTGACGCATCCAGGAACTGTTAATTTTGTATATTTAAAAATATGAGTAACTTTTTCTGGGTATCAAATTATGACATTTAAACGTGGATTTTTTTTTCATTGTAAAAATAATACCAAGTATCACATTGCCCACCAATGTAGATACTTGGTACAAAAAAAAAATTATAAACAAATTGATTGCAGCAATGCATTTACTACAATAATAGAATTCATTGGGTTCGTATTCAATTGTTTATATCTGAAGTGCGGCGTCATTGCAAAAAATTGATCCGTTTAAATATTTACGAACAGTTTTGTCAGTTAGTGTTGCCGCATACCGCTGATTCATCATGTCGAACTTAAAAATATAATAATGACAACAACATTTATTTACTGTGCTATTATTTAACAGTGTAATTTAGAAACTGGGTCAACTATGATGGTATTAATTCCATGGAAACTATACTAAACTACCGGGTAACAAGAAAATACATAAAAGGGCATTATAATAATAGTTGAATGACGAATGAAAAGCCACAGAATGAGATGACTTATTCGGTGTGACTAGATTTAGAATTAATAGAAGTATTGTGGTTAGTGTTAAAAATGTGACTAGCTGCAATTTGTGTAGCAGCTATTGTTGCTGATTGGGTTTTGTTTCATTCAATGTTCAAGTTTTTCATTATTTTTTAATAAAAAATCCTAAAAATAGATGTATCTTATTCTTTATGTTTTTTTTTTTTTCAAAATATATAAGGTACCTATAACAAAGCTCGCTATTTAAGTACAGGGTAAAACATGTCTGATCTGTATAATTATAAAAATCGTATATATGTGATGAACGTAAAATTCAGCAAATTAATTAATTAAACATTTTACATCTATCTTTCACAATATTTTTTCTTACTTTAAAATCTGCAGTAGGTATAATGATAAATGATTTACCAGGTGCCCTATACATAAAAAAATTGGTCGCGTCATAGTTCGGACAATTCTGTGGAATTATCGAATTTCACAGAGGCGAAGCCGCAGGCGTCCGCCAGCACACCACCAATCGAAAGAACTGTAGTTAAAAAACTTTTTTATTTTCGATGGGGAGAAACTCTTCGACGTCTAGACGGAGGATTGTCAATCTTGACCTGTCAATTCTTTCTCAAATAACTTATTTACCTATTTAGTATTATAATGTAAGAGTTTTAATATCCTTTGTGCCAAAATGACATTTATGCAAATTTTGCATGAAGAAAACTAAATTGTATCTTAGGTGACTAATTGAAAAAATGATGTTCATGCTTTTTCAATTATGTAAGTTAAATTTGAATCATTGATTTAGAGATAAAATTTCTAAATTTTAATTAAGTACATACGCATACACCCAAAAACATTACTATTCTATTCTTCCCTAAATAGGTAAACAAGTTAAGAGAGTACAGATAATAGTATTATAATGTAACATAAAAATTTAATTTTAAATATAAACGGTACCTACAATCAAAATCTTACTAAAACAAACTAAAAAAATATGACCAACCATTTGCAATCAGTATTTCTTAGAAAAGAAAAAACAACAACACATTACGAATAAATTGTATCATAAAGTAGTTATCTAGCATTATGTCATCGGTAACCCAGTTATAGGACAAAGCGAAGTTGGAACTAGGATCGCAGGAAGTGGCAGGACCAGGATATTCCGACTGTGACACGAAGTGTGTTTGAGTTTACAACAATAGCACAGTTTGCGGCCACCATGATATTTATGATGCCTTAGTATTGTGATTTCTGTATCCAGGTCGTTTATTGAAACTATGTAGATTCATTGGAAATAAGTATGCATAATATAACAAAATATATATTATAATATTGATAGTACCAGGTTCGGATTAGCAGTCGTACCTCGCGTAAAACTTCTTCAAAAAATAACTTAATATTATAGAAATTCCTGGGACCCGAAATATACAGGATTAATGCTCACTGCCCTATATAGACAAAAATGATAATTATAAAGCACCTTCACTCTTCTTCTTTTACAATGAATGCCCTCAAACCCACGCTCAAAGAAACCCTTCTTCGGTCTGATTACAAAATCATCGCTATCCGATGTGTCTTCTTCGTCAGTGAACATTACCAGTTTACCCTGTTCAGCTGCTTCTTTTGGGTGGTGATATTTTATACTCTCTTGCTGCTAAACAGAACCAGTGACATGCACTGCATCATAATCCATCCCCCAAGGAGGTAATCACAATCTATACTTAAAGTGTTTCTCATTGTTGTAACTATCCATTCTGTAACTTATTTTGTACTTCAAGAAACAATAAAAAGTTAACTTCTGCTCAAACCAAAAAGAGCCTTTCTGGGGCATTATGTCAAATAGGCTCTTTCCTGATTCAAGTAACTCGAAAAAAACGGTCTTCGTTAATAAATTTATTTTATGACACCGATAGTAAACGATCGGCGTAGTTCACAAACGCGTATAGTAGTTATTCACGGACTTCTCGCCTCTTGTATATAGTGAGTTTAGTAAAACACCAGGTTGTAAAAGAATAGTTACTGCCCAAATTAACTCAACATCCAGTATAATTAAGTCTTCATATCAGATTTTAATTATAGATTCGAAATCAGCATGAGTATGTATAATACCATGATATCTTCAACATTGTTGTTGATGTTGAAAAGCTTACCTATAGATTATAGTGTATTATGAATACATTATGTAGTAACGTAAAGCATCATTATTGTCTCCATTTTTTGGCTTAATTTTTATTTAATATCCTTTGTGCCAAAATGACATTTATGCAAATTTTACATGCAGAAAACAAAATTGTGTCTTAGGTGACTAACTGAACAAAAGATGTTCATGACTTTTCAATTATTCAAGTTAAATTTGACTCATTGACTTGGAGATAAAATTTCTAAATTTTAAGTAAGTTCATATAAGTACACCCAAAAACGTTACTAATAAAATTTTACTGAAAACTTATGAACATTAAATGTTTGTTTGGCTTGCAAGTAAATTTAAGCACCTATTTACGACACTCGTGCATTCGAGTAAAATAGTACGTACCTTCCTACATTTAGATAAATTCTTGCAATTTCATAATTTAAAACATTATCGTAGGATACTCATAGTAGATACACAATCATTATGACCGATATAATATTTGAATACGAAGAATTCACGTGACTAAACGTCATTCATTAAACTTTCTCTTCAGTCTATCGCCCTTTGACTGGTCTCAATGAAAAAGTAGCTTTCAAATGTTCGCTTCAATTTATTGGCTCTACAAAGAAAGCATCACTACAATTGAAAATGTTCATTAATATTTAGGTACTATGTGCGTCATCCTTATCAATTTTGTCTTCTAAGCTCGATTTCATAGATCATTATCAAAATTAATCCCTCAAATATTAATCTTTGTTAGGTACTTTTACTTCAAAAATAACGGATGTACGCTTTTCTCGATTATGATAATTTTATCTACATACACGGATTCTTGCTCATGCATATAGATAAAATGTTGTCGGTGCTGTTTATCAAAACAGTATCTGATATTAAATACACCTTGAATATTAGTTAAAATGATCAAAGCTACACACACGATACCAGTCTGATGACAAACTTCAGCTGGAAATAATTTGTTATCGTTCATCTATACTTGATCTCGCAGACATCTCACTTGTACAGCAGCTTCTGCGAGCTACCGTCTGCAGTAATAAACAGAAATCCGATACCCTTGCTTGCGACTACCATTTAAACTACCAGACTTAAAGATAAGACGATCATTCGTATTATTATTTACAATCTGTACAACGGCATTTCTGATGCCAAAATTAATTTTTAATTTAAATCATGAATGATAACTTGAGCAACTTTAAGATGAATTTAAATTAGTCGCCAGTTAAATCGCATCACAAATTCGGGCACAAGAACAGCTGCATCCAAAAGTACAAATTCTAAGGCATATTAATTTATTCATTTACCCTTCACGCCCTAAATCCCTTAGTGTGTACGAATAAAAGGGGTCGATACGCGTTGCCGCGTGCGCCTGCCCATCCATCACACCGCGGATCCGGACCAAATCGATTTCTAAACAACCGTGATGTGTTATTTCATTATTAGAAATTTGTTATATCACTTTAGTAACAAACGCTACCGTTTCTGATTTCCATCATAGATATTCCTTAAAATCGTCAAAATTAACGGCCACAGTTAAACAAATGTCATTTTTATTGGAATATTTTATTGCGAATAAAAGTTGTTGACGTATCATATGAGTTTTATACCTGGAGCTTTATTATCTTATTTACACTATAGAATCTTGTGCAAACCACGTAATTATCTTGGCAAGATATAATCGCAGTTTTATTTCATATCCGATGCAGATCAGTTTCATATGATCTGTGTGAGAAACTACAAACGAATACATATTTTTGTTTACGATTCTTACTTGACAAGACGCAAACAAAAACATAAAAAAGGTGTAGTCAAAAGTACAGGCAGATAAAACGAAATCTTCACTGTCCAAGTCTACGACACTTTCTAGTTGGCAGATCTACTGCAAGCTGAACAATTGAACATACTTTGGAAATATGTTTAACGGCTTCTAAATCGATGTTCTGAATTCAATTGTTATGTGACCATTCACTTATTTCAAATGAAAAGAATATGCATAATTTCTGATTCACTACTACAAATGGTCCTGGACCGATATTACTCAAATTGTTGCAAAATAGCCAAGAAAGGATTTAATTCTCCTTTAAAGCGTATTTATGGGTGTTTGATGATAGATGCAGTACTCAAGCCATTGGGCACAAAAGTGTTTTGTATATTATTATTACAACGTCTAATAATCTTCCGGGTTTTATGAAATTTACGGTGTCACGTAACAGGTTAAAAAGTGAAATCTAGTTATGAATATGAATTTCTTTGAAGTTGGCACCTAAAGCTTTGTGACCAGATACCATTAGCATATTATTACTATAGGTACTATCGGCCAACCCTTTTTGTTTTATAAAGCGCTGTAAGCAGGTTTACGACAATACGGCACTCTAATGGTGCTCATTATGAGCACAAGTATACATGTGCAAATTAATGGAAAGCGGGTATGAGAGTCATATGGAAATGTGTATACGTCTATAGACGTAAACATATTAACATCGCAACTTACGTTTTCTTTAGTACACATTTTATCTTGGCATTTGATGCTCGTCTACAGGGGGCTTCCACCAAATAGATTGCGAACAAAAAGGCAGTGGTTCCTACGGAAGCCGGAGGGTGTAATAGGAAGTGATACCGGTTTTTATTTCCCCACACTATGTATCGATTCCCCGCTGTCACCGCAACGGGTGTTACTTTGGAATTCATTTTGATTGATGTACACCCTGTATTGTTCGATTGTCGAATGAAAGTATTTCTTTGAATATCGCAAACAAATAAAGGGGGATGACCACTGCCCATAGGCACTTTGGCCATAGGGTGCCCACAGAAAAAAGTATATGCAAATGGTAGTATACCATACCATCATTGAATTACAATTGTAAAGATTTAAATAAAAGATAGAGTATAGAAAATAAAACAGTTTTTATTTTAACAAAAATACACGTTCAAAATCGATTTTAACTGCTGCTGAACATGATTTTAAAACTCAAACTACATACTCAACTACACGTTGTTGTACTGATGGTAACAAATATGATATTAAAGTTCTAAAGAGAAAATATAAAGATATCTATTTTTATATTTTTTTTTTCTTCTTGTATTAATTACTCGTAGATAATTAGAATGTCATCTAAAAATCCTGCAGGAGGAGATATATTAATCTCATGCCGTACCCACCCTAAATACCATATTAATTACAGTCATAACATGGGCACAGCATCCCACTGTTCGACGACCAACAATGCAGTTGCAACAATACTGTTGGATAGCGGTATGACCAGTCTCATTATCGCTTACTAATATGTAGACGAAGTATATTTTACTGCTTATATGGCGACTAGCAATTCTTGCTCTAATTAATAAGCAGTTGGGACCAAAGCTCAAACCTTCCATAACGCTACTTCTAGAGTCATTGCAAACTTCAATTCGGTAACTACCATTAGCACGTGTGTACTCACCATAGTAGGAGCGTGCTTGTTTTATTTGGTAGGTTCCACATGCAATTAATATTAGATCATTCTCAGTCAGTATGGGAAACTGTGTAACATTTTCGGTGTTTACATTGATATTTATGAAGTCTGCCCTTGCTCTATTTAAATTGTGTAGCCTAACATATTCTGCAAGATCATTGTTCCTGTACATCTTGCGATGAACAACTTGAAGGATTTGAGCTGCATCATCCCTGTCCCTTACTTTGGTGTGAAACTTATTAATTAAAGCACCTGCTATTTTAAAGTCAACCATTAAATGTGTGGAGGCCCGGTTAAAATAATTTTTGCATATTTTCTTTCAATAAGGAAGCAAAGTCTTCAATTTGTTCAGCGCTGAATATTCTTATTGGAGTACCTTGGTCCAAGATTAAGTCCCAGTTGTTAGTCCATATGTGACTTCGGCAAATCCTACAATTTGGTGGAATATAATAATTATAGTTGCGAAACAAATCTACTCGCAACACAGTTGGAACAGAGAGCCGATTAGGTTCATTACATCCAGGTACAAAACATTGATTTTGTGTTAATGCTGCTCTTGAATAATTAGGTAGCAAGATACCGTTAGAGGTGACATTATCTGCAGGTCGTTCTTGTGGAGGAACATGGAAATCTTCTTCTTCTAATTGAACAGGCGCACTTACTGAGATGGAGTCCTGCTCAGTAGAATTTGATGTTGCTCGGTCAGTCCTTCGCCAGCAGTTGTGACAGAGATGAGCCGTTGGTGGGAGCTATAACAATAAAGGTAAAGTTGTGGTTCAATATGCTTTTGGCATATTAATACTGCTGTAACATCAGTATGAAGTGTGTGGGTGTATGAGGCTTCAGCAAGACCTTTGGAGTCTAGTAAATATCACCTTTAAGTCAGTACACCTACTGATTGATAGTTGAGACTCTGGTGTGGGTTTTCTTCTTGAGGTTGGGAACATAACCATATAAGTTAAACCAAAAGGAGGCGAAAGACCACCATAGATAAATTCTTAACCGACCAAGTGCACTAGATATGCACGCATCAGCTATAAGCTGCTAGTGCATTATATAATAATATAATAATAATAGAAAGTGTAAAATCAATTCTTAATATTGTGTTACCTCAAGTGGTGAGATCTGACGGGCTACAGCATCTCTTATCCGGTTTACATGTGGAGACTCAGACTGGAGAGAGTGTGCTCTAATCCTCAGAATTGATCTGCCACAGCTGACGCATACATGTCCATGACCAATAATGGGTACATCCTGACTGGTTGGATTTCTTATTTGATTCCATGCGGCGGTCCAACATGCATGACATACCACGCTTTCGCTTGATACCTCTACCTAAAATAAAAAAAGAATATGTCATTAGTTACCAACAGAGATCAATAACTAAATTACTTCTAGGCTGAGACTTAAATACTTTAAAACATGAACATAAACGCCTACCTGTTGCTGCTGTCGCTGTATGAGATCTCGAACTACTGCTATTTCCAACACATGTCTCCGCAGTCGGTTAATGTTCAAACCACAATTAATGCACCGTAAATGCCCTCTTGGCACTACAGCTCCAGAAGATTGTGAAGAACTCGAGCCTGGGTCATCGTTCAAAGCAGCTAATGTCGTATCCAAATTCGTGCCAGGGTTATCGTGAAAAGAAGCAGCGGAGTCCATGTTAAAGCCGTAGTCGTCAGGGTTAGATGTATCGTCGTGGTCCATTTATAATGCTATTCGTTATTAAAAGATTTACAAAAGTGAAACACTAGCGTACGTACAGTATTTGAAGTTTGAAAATCTTCTGACAGTTTTTTGAGTTTTTTCTTAGTACATGCCGATGTTGCAACATACAAAATAAAATATTTGTAAATCGATTTCTCAGATTTCGCTAGTAATCGATTCATTAAAAATATTTAAGAAATATGTATGTATGGAACTGTAAAAAGACATTTCTTATTATTTTCTATTCTATTATTTGATTGATAATGCAAAAAAAAACTACTGTTCTGCCTCTAGGGATATTGCAACTTATAAAATGAAATAATCGAAATCATTTACTTTTCCTAGTTCATCAAATGATTAAATATGGTACTCAATAGTAAAAATATTTTCATTTTCCTATTTTATTTATCAATTTATATTCATTCAATAATCAAAAATAATCGTTATGTAGTTTACTGCCACTTTTAGAATCGGGTAACATTACGTCCATGCCAATACGCTGTCGATGCTGCAACATACAAAATAAAACATTTACAAATCAATCGATATCACACATATTTCTCCATTAATCGATTCACTAAAAATATCAGTTTCGTTCATTTAAAAAATATGTATGTAAGTAACTGTAAAAAAACATTTATTTTTATTTCCTATTTTATTTACTGATTTTTTTATTGATAATGCTAAACCCAACATTGCGCAAAAAAGTTCTTTTCTAAGTATTTACTGCCTCGAGGGATATTGCAATTTATAAAATAAAATAATCGGTCATATACTTATCTCGATAATAAAATTATTAAAAATAGTACACAATACTAAAAACATTTACATTTTCCTATTTTATTTACCGATTTATTATCAAGAATGCTGAATTACAAATATAATCGATAATAATAATCGATAAATATCGATATGTCGTTAATTCCTGATTTTAGAATCGGGTAACATTACGTCCACGCCATTACGCTTTGCAAAAAGTAAACAGGAAATCGTGAAGGTACCTTAATATTTTAGAACATTGTTCCTAACTTATGCTGGTATACGAATAACTAGATAAGTAATTAAAAATAACGGCTGTTTTTTTGCTATATACCATATTCTTGGGCGTCTAATGGCCATATTCTGACATCCCCCTTTGCTTGTATATTTTTATTTGGGGATTAATTTTTTATGGGTTTTTTAATCACTTAATGTTCACAAATAATCAAAACGAATTGCCGAATATGTGTCAATAGGACATCATCAACATATTTAGCTTTTTTTTTTAAATCTACTTAGCCAATGTATTTATGGTTGCCGTTTTGAAGGTCATTAAGATTTCGTTTTAAAGTATTGCCATATTGTGACATAATACACACAACAATGTTTTGTTCTTTGTTACTACCCATTTCTACTATTTCAAAAGAACCCTCTAATCTCTAAACCCCTTTAGATAAATTGTTTATTTATTATTATTGTATGTAATATTATTTTTAGCAAGGGGTCTTCGTGGATTCAAACCCAGTCAAGGTTTAGGTACCAATTGAAAGTAAATACGACCTCAAGTAAGTAACACCTCATTGTATCGTAAACAAAACCACTACCGCTCTTTTATCGAAATATCAATTCACAGTTTCATCAAAAAACGTTCACACATGGAGTTATTAAGCTATACCAGTACCCCTAAAAACACGTATTCTTATTTAAATAACTCAAATTTTAATTAGTTGAACATTATTATGCAAAACAAACTATGGCGATAGAATAAAGATGTAAAATGTAAACTGCATGGGTGTCGTGCGCCAAACCAGTCTATTTCCAATAAAGTTGTAGTGCAAGCTACATCGCTATTGTTAACATTTTAATTAGCATTAACGTTGTAAAATTAGCAAGGGCAAAGGGTCACGGAAATTATAATCTGTAGCTCCCGGTTATTGATATGTTAAATAAATTTTGATAAAATAACATCTACTAACAAGTTTTTGTAAAGTCGGCACTGTGTCAGACAAGTTTAGAAATGCGAGTCATGTTTGGTGCCGTTTATTTTATAGCACACTGTATAGTTGAATCCAATCCGACATTGCATATAATAGGTGTATGTATAAAGTACTAAAGACTTCCAAAACTAAAAAAGTAACAAACGATTATGAATTAAGATCCAGTAAGTAGCTACACTAGCACACTCTCTTGTTCGAGACCATGGTGCGAGCCTGTGTCTCCAGCGGGAGTAAGTGGAACTGCGCCGCCTCTTTCTGCAAGCAGATCATGCTCGTGAAAGAGACGTAGGCGGCGGAGCGGGATCGGGAGAGAATTCTCCCACCCGCAGACGTGTCTTCACCGAAGACTATCGACCTCCATGACTGGGGGCCTGAGGACGGTGAGTGGGCTGCTCACCGTCCTTACAGAACCATGACGACAGCGTGACGTGAGGGATTCACGCACGCCCCTCTCCCCCTAAGAAGCGGGGTGATACCCGAAAACCTCCCAAAGACGCGGGATGGCACCCGAACACCCCCTAGGCACTGTATACTGTAGTTTGACTCTGCCGGATTTTAGAAATAAATGCCTACAGCCGCGCGGTACGTAAGCATGCGATAGGGCTGCCCACCTACAGCATTTTAATAATATGTGCCTACTTTGACTTTCTATTTAGTATTGCGATAGTAAATATGTACATACATACATTCATATAGTCACGCCTTTATCCTTGAAGGTGTAGGCAGAGGCATAGTATACGCCCACATTTAACCTTATAGTTTTACGTACGCGTAATAGATAGTGAGCCTAATGCAGTTGATTTTTTTCAATCCGCCCACAAGGCTTTCTATTTGTATTAAGGATCGTCGTTTTACTGACAACCGGCTGTCATTTCGAGTAAATATGTATGTACCTTTTTTATTAAAACAAAAAAATACTTTGTGAGTAATAATATTGTTAGCAATCACCAGGAATGTTAATAAAAAAATATACACGGAGATTAACAAAGCAGATTTCTATCACTTTATTTAACAAATTTACTACACCCTGAACGTAATCATTACACAAGTAGCTAATAAGTAAGTAACTTAGAACATTCTTACAATCACGGCGACACTGATATCACATGGGTCACACTGATCACCAGGGTGTGTAGTTCTTTACTCTGCAGCGGTCGACCGTCGAAAAAGGGCCGTCCACTACATTGCACGCCATTTTATATTAGAAAACTAGTCATAGACAAGTCGACTTCTACACGGCCTCTCCTGACCATGCGTCGTCCTCGACTGCATATAAGATGTCTGAACCTGAACAGTCATCGGTTCAGATGGACTAGCTTCAGGATTTGAAACACGCTCATCGGCATGAGCTGCGATGCTTCCATCGAGGCGGCTTCTAAAATCAATTAGAAATAACATGACATTACTATGTGCCAATGTAACTCAGAAAGACTTAATTGTTGTATCCATCAACCTTTCAAGGCATTCTAACGTACAGTCCAAAATACATTAGCTAAGATAAATAGCACACAGCTTATCACACGTCACCACATTCATTTAATTTGATTACGTTCTCACATTAAATAAGTCACTATATGAGGATTTCTGATCCATACGAGGTTTATGATTACTTCACACTTGGATTCAAGTATTTAACATTCATCCTTACTCTACTTATTCATTGTAGGGCTAACATCCCACAGTCTGTTTGCCAAAAAAGGAACGTCCCGCAGTCCGTCCTTTCCCCTGATGGGGATCGGCATCCCACAGGCATACCAATAGGAACGTCCCGCAGTCCGTCCTGTACACCAACATTCATCTTTACGCTACCACGTAGGGCAAATATCCCGCAGTCTATTTGCTGAAAGGAACGTCCCGCAGTCCGTCCTCTACATGGAGTTGGCATCCCGCAGTCTGCCAATATGAACGTCCCGCAGTCCGTCCTATATACAAAACTAACACCTATACATAAAACTAGTACCCATATATGTACAAAAGTTGTACCCACACAGAACACTGGCACCCAGCATGTGTCGGCATGGAACATCCCGCAGTCTGTTCCTTCACCAACACTCTGGCTGCGTTTAGATGACACGCAACCATCAGGCACACGCCACTTAAGTCAGCACCGACAACTCGTACACACATACATCAGTTACAGCAGGTCACGCCTTTTATTCTCTAAGGGGTAGGGCAGAAGCACATTATATGCCCACATTTCACCTATAGATGTTGTACCATGTAATAGGCGTTGTGCTGAGGTCGTATTGCCGTGCTGATATGGACAGGTGCAGGTTGTGACTGCACACTGTTGAAAAAATTTAAGCCGCCCATAAAAGCCTTCGACTTTGCTCAATGACTGCCATTTTACTGGCAACCGGGACCAACGGCTTAATGTGCCTTCCGAAGCACGAAAACGCTCGCAAAATAACAAAGTGGTCACGTGGTGGTTACCCATACAAGAACCTGTCATAGTAAATGTTGTCAATATTACCGTCAACTCGCCACTCGAAGAATGCAGTGCAGTTATCAGGCCACCATTCGTCCTGCCATACCACCATAAACTGGGCCGCACGCAGCCAGGTTCAATTCATGACATCCGCTCGGCAGCGCTCGCATAACTATGTATGGACCACCATATACTATACCAGGGTTCAACTTGCATTTTTACATTGAACCTGTGAAAACACAAAATTGTTAACATTTAAACACACGAGGTGAACCTTTATTACGATCCACCTTACTGAACCCAGTTACTCTTCAGTAACCCGGCCGTGGGGACTTCTGCACCTTTTTGTTTTACAGTTTAGTTGCAAACCTCCCAATGGCACACATCTCAGGCTAGCGATCAAATCACTGGGACGGTAGTTTAGTTTCTCTTTATGAGACTCAGGGGAAAAAATGAGACGTCCTCCGTTTAATAACGTTAAGGTCAGCTGTAACTTCCACAAAAATACTTAAACACAAATATTTAAAGTGTTCATCAGCAATACCTCGATACTACGCATCCAAATTGGCCCATCCGTTAGGCAGCTGTGATGCCACAGACAAACACACAGGTTACACCCACAACAACACGTGTTTTCGTCGGGGGTTAATTAATTGACCTCGATTCTGATCATGTTGAGTACAGTTCGAGCGTAAGTGGACCTGTCTGTTTGCGTGGTGCATCTTTGGTGTAACGTAGTACCTAAATCTCTGGCCCCATTTTTTTTTCACGAATTTCACACAACCAGCAGACTCTAACCTTTGACAGTAAAATCAGCGTTGCTGTAAAGAAAAGGAACACTACATTTTGTCATTGTCCCAAACCGTTCGGCTATATCCTGTCTAGAATTCAATCCAATGCATGTATCCAAGTATAGGTATTACTGGAAACGGGGTTTTATGTTCTTAAAAAAAAACTCAAGAAGCACAAGTTTATGACTTCTCAATCAATCATCAATCAAATCAGCCTACAGCAGACCACTGCTGGATGTAGACCTCTCCCAATTTACACGGTTCTACGCCTTTCGCATCCTTTCCTACGGCCTTGTCCAGGTCGTTGGTTCTACTAAAGATGTGCCAGCCCATGGCCACTATGATGCACTTACTCTGCGAGCTATGTTGACTACTCTGGTTCTCTAATAGATAACATTGTTTCGGATGTTATCTCTCAGAGACTCCCTAAGTGTAGCTCGCTCTGTTCTAAGTAAAACACATTTACGCAAGTTGATCGAAAAACTCGTTTTGGTACACTACTTCATGTGACAGAACCATGCCCTCTGCAGTCTATTCTTTTCGTGTCCAGTCAAGAAGCCTTGATATTTTACTGATCTGACCAATATAATTTCGATTGATATAATCAGCACAGTGGCAGTAGAACTCCTTTTTTCTTTTACTGGAAAACGGAATCTTGTATTCGGATCGACAATCGGGCGCCTCTCGGAAAAAAGTAGCAGACCATTTTTATGATTTGTCAATTTGAGAGTAACCTTATAAAGTAATAACAAATATGCTGAGGGTAACTTAACAAAGTTATAGCAAAAGTGTTATGAAGCCTTTACGACAGCTAACGATTACTTTACCGAATGGAGTATGCTACCACACGCTTCCCATCATCAGCATAGGTCAGTACTACTACTAACCTGCGTACCTAACTTGCTTCCGTGTGAACCTCCGTGGGAGGTTCTGATTCTGGGTTCACTGGTCACTCTCGTCATCGTCAGACATCGTATAAAGTCTTGTCTAATTTGTTATTAATGTGAACTCAAAATAATTTTTCCAGTTAAACCTTGTAGCACTGTTCTGGATATGCCTACGAAAATATCCTACAAGATCTAGAACTTGTCGGATCTGTAAGAGTTTTAAGGGAATAGGTGAAAATTATAAAGCCTTTACCTTTCGTAAGCTTGGCACTACACTACCTGACCGCGCGGCTGAGGGTGCGCGCATGTAGCACACACCCATGTGCATCGCGTAGACTAGCGCGTGTAGCGCAATCAATGCACGTCGCGCAGACCAGCGTGCAGCGCGTCGTGTAGACTAGCGCGTGCAGCGCACACCAACGCGCATCGCGCAGACTAGCGCTTGTAGCGCTCACCAACGCGCGTCGTGTAGACTAGCGCGTGCAGCGCACACCAACGCGCATCGCGCAGACTAGCGCTTGTAGCGCTCACCAACGCGCGTCGTGTAGACTAGCGCGTGCAGCGCACACCAACGCGCATCACGCAGACTAGCGCTTGTAGCGCTCACCAACGCGCGTCGTGTAGACTAGCGCGTGCAGCGCACACCAACGCGCATCGCGCAGACTAGCGCTTGTAGCGCTCACCAACGCGCGTCGTGTAGACTAGCGCGTGCAGCGCACACCAACGCGCATCGCGCAGACTAGCGCTTGTAGCGCTCACCAACGCGCGTCGTGTAGACTAGCGCGTGCAGCGCACACCAACGCGCATCGCGCAGACTAGCGCTTGTAGCGCTCACCAACGCGCGTCGTGTAGACTAGCGCGTGCAGCGCACACCAACGCGCATCGCGCAGACTAGCGCTTGTAGCGCTCACCAACGCGCGTCGTGTAGACTAGCGCGTGCAGCGCACACCAACGCGCATCGCGCAGACTAGCGCTTGTAGCGCTCACCAACGCGCATCACGCAGACTAGCGCTTGTAGCGCTCACCAACGCGCGTCGTGTAGACTAGCGCGTGCAGCGCACACCAACGCGCATCGCGTAGACTAGCGCTTGTAGCGCGCACCAACGCACGTCGTGTAGACTAGCGCGTAAAGCGCCCATCAGCGCACGTCGCGTAGACCAGCTTGCAGCGCGCGTCGTGTAGACTAGCGCGTGCAGCGCACACCAACGCGCATCGCGTCGAATAGTGCTTCTAGCGCTCAACAACGCCCCTCGCGTTGATTTAGAACTCCCGGATCGGCGGACAGGAGGATTATCACCGTTACTGTATAGGAGAGTGACAAAGGACAGTTTCTAGTCACTTCAACGATTGATTAACTGTGCACAAACCTAATCGCACCACGCGTCAATTCGTGAATTAACGGGTCAAAATTAGAGTCATAAAATACTGCATTCTAAAGGGGTTGAACGCTTGAATCGCGTCCATAATCATTTGTAACGTTTGAAAAGTTCACGGGCTTGCCACTTTCGGTACTAATTCGCTTCCTTTATGGCAAGTTGTAGAAACATCTCACTTTTAAGGATACCGTGCGTGCAACTACGAACGAGATCGGATCCGAGACCGCGATGGCGGTGTCTAGGATCGCGACGGCTACGAACGGTATTCCCGTAATACCCTTCGTGACCAATTACACGACAAGTGGCACTCACGATGGTCCACTCAAATCATCAATCCACTATGCAATTTACGGCTTGAATTATGCGTTTTAGGCATAATTACGCGAGAAAACACAAACAAATTGCGTAAAACATACACAACTCACTAAAAGAGGGTACTTTGTAATGATTACGTTCCTTATGTTTCATGATACCTCTCGTTCGACTCGGTGAGTGGGCGATTAGGTAAGAATCCCACTTCTGATGTTAGCAATCACCAGGAATGTTAATAAAAAAATATACACGGAGATTAACAAAGCAGATTTCTATCACTTTATTTAACAAATTTACTACACCCTGAACGTAATCATTACACAAGTAGCTAATAAGTAAGTAACTTAGAACATTCTTACAATCACGGCGACACTGATATCACATGGGTCACACTGATCACCAGGGTGTGTAGTTCTTTACTCTGCAGCGGTCGACCGTCGAAAAAGGGCCGTCCACTACATTGCACGCCATTTTATATTAGAAAACTAGTCATAGACAAGTCGACTTCTACAATATAATATCCCCGCAATGGCTAACGGCGCGAGGCGGCGGCGTGGCGGCGCAGCGCCCGTTATCTACTAACGATTGAGTGAGACGGGTATAGAAATTTGAAACCGAGTAAGCGGCGTAGGCAATAATAATCGGCTCATCACATGTTTCGTCAGTGATAGAATCACGGAATTCTAGTCTTTATAATCATTGCGTTAAATTTTTGATTTACAAAATTAAAACTATTTTTTGATTTGAAAGTACTAGTCAGTCTCTAGTACACTAGTACTTTTCGTACATTGTCAAGTTGTGTTAAATTTTGGAAGTTCATACATATTTGTCTCTATACGTGTAATAAAAATCAAAGGTAACAAAAATGCTGTCAATCAAAGTCATACGGTGCTAAGTGTACTGTAACATCGGTCATCCACAAAGAAATGAATACTCTTGAAACATACCTAAATCATTGCTCTCAATTAAATAACTACGAACTGACAACGGAACTAAATGTCTACCTACACGTACTAGATTATGAGCTAGTTTTTTTTTTTTGGATATTGTACTATATTGGATCGCACCGTTCACTGACTGAGCAAGCACAAGTCTAGTTTTAAACACAAACATACCTACTTCATGTAACTACCTAGTTCATTCGTGTCAATCACTTTGTTTAACTTTAGTCAACTAGTAGTATAGTACCAATTAGTACTTGAGTAAAATCAATTTATAGTCTTACCTTTCGGAGTTTCCAGGTAATCTAAAAAACGTTATCTCTGGGTGCGTTATTGACGAATTCATGCAACCAAACCAAGCACAATAGACTCTAGTTCTATGTTTACTGTACAAGACGCAGATTCGTCCCTGCGTCGAGTACTGTTCTCACCTTTGGGATGACTCCCCGAGGTACTTGTTAGACGCGCTTGACGCTATGCAGAGACGTGCTATCCGAATAATTGGTTGTCCTGAGGTGACGGGAGGCCTCGAACCTTTGTCGCAGCGAAGAACCATAGCGTCCTTGGCTGCCTTCTATCGAATGTATCACGGCGAATGTTCTGAAGAGCTCTTCAACCTGATCCCACCATCTCCTTTCCGATCCCGAACAACGCGTGCCGGGCAGAGATGCCACTCATACACAGTGGAGAGAATCTTCGCCAGAACCGAGCGTTTCAAAAGATCGTTCCTCTGTCGAACTATAAAAACATGGAACGACCTGCCCGCACACGTCTTTCCCTCATCTTACAATCCCGGGTTCTTCAAGAGGAGCGTGAAGAGGCACATCACAGGGCCGCCAACTTGAGGACCACTGTAAGAAGTGGCCCCCAATCGCTAGATGCGCCACTGCTTTCTTACCATCAGGCTGGTGGCGACTAGAGATGGGTAGCGGATTATAACCCAATCTACCCATTTGGGTTAAAACTGGGTGATTTGGGTTTTAACCAAATTAAAACCCATAATCACCCATTTTGCAGGGTGATAATAAGTTTCGTAAACTAGTAAGAAGTGGGAGGGTGATAATAGGTTTCGTAAACTACTAAGAAGTGGGAAGTAGTGTTTAGTAGTCTAGCTAGTCAAAAATAAACTCCTTACCCTTAAAACAGATATTATATTTTAAAAACAGAACTAATTAGTAGGCAGTTTATTCAATAAATCGACGCTACCACTGCGGGTAGAGGTCGGAAAGCCAACCTCTACAGAACCAAGGGGAGGGCATCGGGGCCGCCCGTAGATGTGCCCCCGCTGGACAGTGCCGGACAGCTAACGCAGCTAAATTCTTCACATCAGATGTATCAGCGGCAAAACAGATAGTGGCGTCTCTTGCTCGCATTTCTGGCGCCGCAAAAGGCGCCAAGAATGTAGCGGGCAGGAAGAAGATAGTGGCGGAAGTCGTCACAAGCGCCACTAAGGCGTTGGATGAGCACCTCGATAGGAGCATCTCCAACGAGGAGGGAAAACTCGGGACTCGGGATGCGAGCCTAGAGACTAAATTTGCCGATTCCCGCAAACAGCAGCAGCTGATGCAGGAGGAAATCGCAAAGCTAACGCAGCTGGCTTGAGGTGTGACAACCCCCGCTCCACAAAAGGCCCCTGCTCGTGCACCCAAAGTGACACCGAGCATGATTCAGCTACTGGAGGCCATCGAGATTCGCCTCGGCGTCCTCGAAGACCGGGCAAACCGCCCACTACTAGCGGCACTCGTATGTGACGGCGGCTGCATCCAGTTGGGCTCGCGGTCCCGCGCGAAAGGCCAACGCCCCCTCCCCCGCCCCCAAGAAGATGGCGCATGGGGAGAGTGGCAACCCCGCCTCCCCCAGCACAGCTTGCGCTTCCGCTGCACCCCAGAACCCCTCCAGAGAGAGGGTCTGGGAGGTAGCGGAAGCGAAAAAGAAGGCAGCTAAGGCTGCCAAAAAGACGGCAAGGGGCGCCACCGTCGTCGTCCTTACGGTGACGACAGAGGGCATGGCAAGGGGCGTGGGGTACGCTGAAGTCCTGAGGCAGGCGAAAGGCTTAGTGGACCTAAAGACCCTTGACACAGGAGGAGGCTCCGATGCAAGGTGACGCGCACTGAATCACTCCTCCTCAAGATCTCCGGCGCCACCAGCGGTCCCAAGGCTGAGGCCCTAGCGGCTAAGCTGAGGAAGACACCGACACGGGGGATTTCACACGCGTCAGCGTCACCAGACCCAATAAATGCGCCGGTCTGCGCATTACGGGTCTTGATGACGCGGCCACGACAGAGAAGATAATCTTCGCCGTCATGGAAGGGAGCGGCTGCCGTCGCGAAAATAAGATCTAGCGAAATTGGCTTTGGTACCACTGGTCACGGGTCGGCAGCAGCGAGCTGCCCTGTCGCGGTGGCTCAGAAAGTGGCAGACTGACGGAGCCTTCTCATTGTGGGCTTCCTCAAGGCGCAGGTGCATCTTCTACAGCACCTCGAAGCCAGGTGGAGTCATGTGGGGGTGCAGTGCACAGCGGAAGTCACCGTGGGAGACCGATGCTTCCGCTGTGGTTAGTCCGGTCACACGGCCCTTGCTTGTGACGCTCCGCGACTCCGTTTTGTGTCGTGGAGGGCAAGGCGGCCGACCACCGGGTGGGCACCAAGGCCTGCGCCGCCTCCAAGTTAAAGCCCCGTCCGTCCGTTCGGGGGAGCGAGGGTACCGCTCAAGAGCGTCCACTTTCGCGGAAGGGTACATAGATGGACGTCCATGAACACCCATATCCGCATCCTGCAGGTGAACCTGAACCACTTCTCTGCTGCTCAGAATCTTCTGTACCAGAGCATCGCGCAGTGGTCCATAAACTGGAGGACTGGGTCACTTCACATGGCCTAGTAATCCTAAAACGGAGGAATGTCGCAATCGCAACCTGGATGCGGCGGGAGCTTAGTTCGGTTGTAGACGTATCGTTTGCGACCCCTGATCTCGCCCGCTGTGTCCAGGGATAGCGTGTAGTGAAGGAGAATGAGTCGTCATCAGACCACCGATATATCCCTTTCGACGCCTCCCCTCCACCTAACCTACCGCCGGTTATCGCGAATCCCCCGGAAGCGCGTTGGGCACTCAATCGCCTGGATCGGGAGGCTCTCTTGGAGGCGGCCATCGGGCAGGCCTGGATTCGACTGCAAAGAAGCCTGCCGATGATGATGCCTTAGTGGGGTGGTTCAGAAGAGCCACCCCATTAAGACTAAGTGTATTGGTGGATGCCGGAAATCGCACAGCTGCGTGCAGCGTGCATTACCGCGCGCCATCAGTACGCCACTCCAGGTTCCGCAGGAGGCGTCTTCGCCCAGATAATGCAGCAGCTCGAGAGATGGAGCTCTATGAGGGGCACAGGGTGGCCAAGTGGGCCCCTCAAGCAGCCATTAAGCGGTCCAAAAGATTGCCGGAGACCCTGGAGCGGAACCCATAGGGGCGCCCGTACCTTATGTTAAGAGGCAAACCAGGCCCTAAGGCACCCTCACTGACCCAGAGTCTCCAGCTGGAGGGTCCTGGGTTCCTTGTTCCCATCAAGAGCGGAGGAACAGGCTTCGTCTCAGGCGCCCGGCGCGGATAACAGCGAGAACGATGTACCTGAAGTCACGGAGGGTCAGTTAGGGGCGGCTGTACTGCGGCTTAAATCCCGCAGGAACACTGCCCCTGGTCCCAACGGCATTCCAGGCCGAGCGTAGGTACTGTATAACGTACGAGTAACGAGTAACTTGGGCGGCTTATAGGGCTCTTTAACGCATGCCTTGAAAAAGGCCAGTTTTCCAAGGTCTGGAAGACAGGGAAACTGGTTCTGATCCGAAAGGTGGGGGGGGGGCTACTCCCCATCTGAGTACCGGCCGGTCGTGTTGCTCGACGAGGTGTGCTAGCTCTTTGAGCGTATTATTGCACAGGCGCACAGCACCTCGTCGGGCACCTCACACGCGTGGGGCCAGATCTGGCGGATAACCAGTTACGTTTTTGTCAGGGGCGCTCCACCGTGGACGCGATCATACGCATTAGAGGACTGGCGGAAGAAGCGATATCACAGGGCGAAGTGGTGATGGCAGTGTCTCTTGACATCGCCAGCGCATTCAACATCTTGCCCTGAAGCTGCATTAGTGAGGCACATATTTATCATGAAGTGCCTCCCTACCTCCGTCGAATTGTCGGGGCCTATCTTTCCGAGAGGGCCAGCCACAGCGAATAACTTACCCGAGCTGGCAAGAGCCGGGACGACAGAATCAAATTTCATAAGCAAATCGTAGTCAAGGTGTTCAAGCCAAGGTCATTCAGGTAAAAACTGGATCAGATCACAATAATAATGCAGAGTTGTAAATAAAAACAGTAACAAATTCACACAAAACGCGCCCACTCAAACTGGCGTAGCGAAGTACACTTATACACTAGAGAGTAAAGAGAGAGAGAGTGAGTTTGAGCACGGGCGGGGCGCGGATGAAAGCCCCCCCCCCACCCCTCCGGCACAGTTTTGCCAGCCCGCAAACCGATCGCAGCGAGTTGCAAGTTTTATCGGCAATATTTTGTTTTCACCCGCCCAAACCACCTAGAGAGTGGATTGAAACGGGTGATAACTGGGTTTTAACCCGGGTCGTTACCCATCTCTACCTACCACCCCGCAAACCGATCGCAGCGAGTTGCAAGTTTTATCGGCAATATTTTGTTTTCACCTGGCCAAACCACCCAGAGAGTGGATTGAAACGGGTGATAACTGGGTTTTAACCCGGGTCGTTACCCATCTCTACCTACCACCCCGCAAACCGATCGTAGCGCGTTGCAAGTTTTATCGGCAATATTTTGTTTTCATCCGGCCAAACCACCCAGTGGGTGGATTGAAACGGGTGATAACTGGGTTTTAACCCGGGTCGTTACCCATCTCTACCTACCACCCCGCAAACCGATCGTAGCGCGTTGCAAGTTTTATCGGCAATATTTTGTTTTCATCCGGCCAAACCACCCAGTGGGTGGATTGAAACGGGTGATAACTGGGTTTTAACCCACCGGTGGGTTTTAACCCGGGTCGTTACCCATCTCTAGTGGCGACGTCAATTTGGCGAGCTGAATATAAAAAAAAAAAAAAAAAGTTGTCCTATTAAATATTTTTAGTAAATAAAACACGCGCGGTTACTATCTAAAAAACGACACACCGTCCGTCCATTCGTCTACTCGGCACAATCGCGACTGCGGAAGTGCGGACGCCTGCTTGCGTGCTGAAAGGCCTGCCGAAAACGAGACTCGTAGGTATTGTTTGCGCTTCGTCCGTTTGTAGGGAGTTACAATACTGGTTAAATATATATATACTGTGTCCTAGGCGAGGCTGCAGTGGTAGCTGTAGGTCTGTTGGGAGTCCTGGGACATCCATCTTGGAAAATATTATGACATGTACGTTTGTACTTCACCAATTAGAATCAAACTTGCGGCAGTTTTAATTCAGTCAAAGAGTCTCACAAATTAAACACATAAAATCCGTTTTCACCTCCATACCATCTTTATGTAAACTACAATAAAATCCAATTTAATAAACTTTTAATTTCATATTCAAGAAAATCAAATTAGTAAAACGAAGTATCGTTGCATATAAATTTTTAACGCACCGCTATAAAATGAATGATATAGCGTATTAGAGAGAGAGCAATAAATAAATATTTATGGCATATTAAACATCAGTAAAATCTCAATAAACGGTGCGTTCAGACCTTTACAGAAGGTATTGTGAAATGCCACATGGTTAACAATGGTCAAAACTACTTTCGTAACTAACACAACAACACGGAAAAGGAGTCTACTTTGCACAATCAGCGTATACATAATATTCCGTCATATCTGCGGTGGTTGGTTCACGCTACAAAAAATCTTATTCGTCATATTGTGGTAAGATATTAAAACCTTACATCACAACAGCATCAGGACTGCAGAACCTATGTAATGTATTTTTTTTTACATACGTACATACATATTTTCACGCCCCTTTATTCCCAAAGGATTAGACAGAGGCATGTCTCACGCAATAGGTGATGAGCATTGAAATGGACAGGCGCAGGTCGTGACGACCCGCAGTTGAAATTTTTCAAGCCGCCCGCCCGCATAAGGCCTTCAACTTGGCTTAGCGATTGTCATTTTACTGATAACCGAGGTTTCCTTCTCTACGCAATACATCGTTTTGCGAAAGTGTTCCCTCAGTCTCCTATTATGACACCCTCGGGATGAATTGGGGTGGCGACATTTTGTACTCTTTCCCGTCGCCACACGGGGTATAGAAAATCATATTGCGGGTAAGACATTGAAACCTTACATTACAACAACATCGGGGCAGCAGAGCCTACAAAATGTAATTTTTTTACTTCTGTGACGTTCCCTTGCATTGTCATCCGACCAGATTGCTCGAAGCGTAACGTGTAACCACCTATAAATCTGTTACGATTCCTCTCTAAACGATAAATGTTGCCTCATCATAAAAATTATATCCGAAGAACTACTGTGTATTTTATAGTCGTGAGTTCAAGTAATGAACGACGCACAATAAGTTTCGGTTACTCAGTAAAATGTATTTTTATAAGCTTACAAATTACCAATAAATAAACTAATATTAGGCGCGTAACTAGTAAAAGTGGATACTCGATACAGTGACTGTATTTTAAGTACCTACAATGAGTATGATTTATACAGACCGCCTGTTGAGGAAATTAAAAACTACGTCTCAGAGAAAAGTATGTACATGTCGTATGTAAAAGAATGTTCTGAAAATAATCGCTTTTCAATCCATTTACAAAGTCACGGGCTTACAACATAAATATTCCAATTATCTGAAATACTTCTACTAATATGCACTCTCGTACTTATAGGATAGTAAGAATGAATATTTTATGATTTGACTGTTTGTCAACAACATGTGCTTATTGTGTTTTTCTTTGGATTGGGCACATCGAGACCATGCCGAGTTTACCGGGCTCAAACCAGCCTCCCAGCCTCATGATGATATTCCTGCTGTCTTACAGTAACAGACGAGGTTTTGGCAATGAGAAGGCAAACCCAAAATAAAACCCTATACCAATTCATCTGGCCAAAATGTTTTAATAGAACTAAATATCACGTCCTGCAATGGAGTCTTTTCATTTTATTCTCATTCACGTAATGTTCTTTACTGAACAACAAATCAAACAGCTACACAACAAATTTATGAACAACATTAAACATCACTTTCTTCTATTAAAATGTACCAAAACCTTACATATAATTATCATATAATCTTCAGTATATTTATGATATTATTAGTGATTGCGTGACATGCGCATACGTGGCTATCGTTAGATACAACACTTAGTACTGGCCTGTGAGGTATAAAACAACGTGTTTCGTCATAAGACATCGATAGAAGGTAATAACGAAAACTCACGGCCTTTCATACCAATAAAACAATATAAAAGTAACCGACAATAATTTATTCAACACTGTAGGGATACCACGGAGCTAACTAAAAGTTTCATGTAGAGAGAGATTTTCTTTTAACAGCTTGTAGGTAATATTATAATACTTACGTGTTTCTTCGTAGTATGTTTCGATAGGATATAATGTACACCGACTGTACCAATTCAAAATACTTTGTGAAATAGGACATGTACCTACCTGGTCACGCCCTTTCCTCGAAGGTGTTGTCCAGATTTCATGAGTTGTATTTAATCCCACGTAGATAGAGGCTAGGTAGGTAACAGTGATTTTTTTCAAGTCGTATATGAGGCCTTCAACTTGATTTGGCGACTACCATAATAATGGCAAACTGAACAGAGACCGCTTAACCTAACCTTTAAGGCTTGGAAAATCATCTCAGGACCGATCATGCTGACACTTAGTTTAAATATTATTTAAATTGTTGAGACAAAGGCCATTAATATAATTACGCATGAGCATGACACATTGAAATAGTTCATGGTCTATTTTTTGCGGTTAGGTTGGCAGCTGAAACTTGAGGTAGGGCAAGAATTACTAATGGCTGCCGTATTACGTAGCGTAGATTCAAAATAGGACCTATTCTGAACTTATCTATCTTAAACATTTGCGTGATGTCGTTAGTTATTTAGATACCGAAATTGCCGCCGGCGTCGTATGATACTAAATGAATTATTTACAGTCATCTATGGAATTTATTTAAAGTGTAAAAAATCTATAAATACATCTAATAAGTGACAAAGGTTGAATATACTTTTCTAACACGGCAGTTTAGACTAAGTGAAAGTGTGAAGGGCTACTAAAGAACCTGATCGACCATAGAACGAAATATGGCACGATGAAAGGATTAAAATCCAATAAAAACTTGATAAATGATATGGTAAGCTTAAGTGTTTAGTCTATTATGGTCATCACCTAATCTCCATCTTATCGAGTGAGTTTTACCATTCTTCTGCTCACAGATTCCCGTCACAACATCTACATACAAAACTATAAATTCGTACATTAACGTCTCCGTATCAGTTATGGGTCATACACTCTATACATTGAAACTCTATGGGAAGTCTAGTGGGCGGCCCTAATCTACTGATTACAACAGCATTATCACCGTCCAACTAAAGAAGCGCATATAACTTTTCTATAAATACGTAATTTGCTTGAAACATGTTCTATTCATACATTTTGTTTATTCAATATTTTATCGAGTGAGTGGTATACATGGGACATCCCGCGCATAATCTCAGCTTATATCTATCTGTACGGTGTGCTTGTACTCTGTATCTATTGAAATTAATTTATCGTCGGCTCATAAAAATTTCAAATTCACAAAATCGAATTCTTTAGATAAAGTAACATTAACTGCGTTTAATACTTACAGCTTGTAATATTTATTGGTGTTAGATGTTGTGACAAGGCGACACTATAAATTAAAATGATAACATTTTTATAAGCAGTAGACTAGCCAGGGTACGAATGACTCGGTATGCCGCCTCCACAGCGCGAGCTGACTTGCTGTCGAATAATATTATGACCAGTGATTTCCATAGGAGAGGCCACTTCGCCGTCACTAGGTACATCGTAACATAGTCGTAGCTGATTTATTACAGAGAATACGACATTACTTTGACGAATGAGACCAAAACTATCATTCTGCAGCTCTGAGATAACAACCAAGATTACATTAGCAATGCATTTAAAGCTGAGGTATCTTAACCCTTAAGGTTGTTTCTCCCCAAACATCTTTGTAAATTCAGAGTTAAATTTAATACACGTTCCTTTAATTTTCCTTTAAAACATTTGTTTATTGTGAAGATAAGAAGCACTTCTTTCCCATCTCTACGTATCTTCTGTACTCTCTTAATGATTATCAGTAGGAAGATTCTGATTATTTTCTTCATTATTTCGATTCTCCCGCAAGGAATAAAACGAAGTATTCAAGCGAATTCTCAATACTGTAGTTATTTCAATAATTCGCAAACACGTGCTAAGAACAAAGAACTGGTCAAACACGCGAAACAAAAGGACTCACCATTTAAATACTACAGAGTGTACTAGTTGGTCAAGTAAGCAGTCACAAACATCGTGGCTGAGCCCGCGCGCCCGCGCCCGCGAGTCATCGCTCCTTCGAGTGTTGACTCTCGATTGTTTATTCGCCTCGACAGCCACATAACTGTTGCTCACACTAATTACATATGAAGGTATATTTTCCTTGAAATGCTCCCTCTGTTTATCAGGAGTATTTGTGTTAAGTTGACCAAAAATATACTCGAATGTTATTGAAAACAGTACAATCGGCCTTATGTATGCCAATCCAAGTTCAACCTCCGGGCACGAATTTTTGTTTGTTCAAATTGTGTACTTACCCACGTATATCTAAAATTTGACTGGCCTCGTGGTCCAGTGGTTGGTGTGCCTGAGAACGGATTCAGAGGTCGAGGGTTCGAATTCCACCCGGGACAAATCTCTTTATGTGATGAGCACATTGATTAGTTCTGCGTCTGGATGTAATTTATCTATAACTAGGTTCAGGGGTTTCGTCTCCACGTAGATGAGTCAGTCAGTCCCTTTCTCTCTTTATTAGTTAGTTTAATGAGTTTTATTATTATTTTTGTATGACATTTTAGTGTATTTAATTTTCTTTTTTAAATGAACTAATTTATTTTAATTGAATTATGTGGATCCTGATTTTATAGTTATTGATTATAAAATGACATTTTATTATTAATAGGTAATATTAATTCTGACATCGTATTTATTTCATTTATTGTATGTAACTATTTGATTTAATTTGATTCGATTTGATTTTATTTAATTTTATTTTATTTTATTTTATTTACTTTAATTTAATTTGATATGATTTGATGTGATTTAATTTACTTACTAAGTTTTAGAATGTAATTTGAATTTTAAATTGATACTGTTGATCATTGTTATATTTTGTAAAAATGTAAACATAATATGGACTGTGTTAAGAGCGTAAATTCGGTTTTCAAATTTCTTTACGATCGTAAGAAATCAGCGCGGCGCGGCACACATAGCCGTATAGTGCCAATTGTTGCTAGCAACAAGTTTGATACTTTTGTTTTCCGTGATGTATTATCGGTGTCATATTCTTAGTCTAAAGCGTTCAATCTTTTAATTAATTTTTTATGTTAGTAATATTAGTTAATAATTATTGATTATTTTATTGCAAATTGATTGATATTAAGTAGTGACAGATTTTGAGTTTTTGATTTTTTCTTTTTCAAAAATGTTCGATTTGTCATGAAATTTGGCAGAAACCTTTCTTTTTATGTTCCTAATGCAGTGTATTTTTTTTTTATCCAAAATGTTTATTTTTTCTCCTTTTATTGACTTAATATCGCCAAAGCATTGAAATTTTCAATCGAAAAATCACCTGTCAAAATATCAGATATTTTTTAAAAATTGGTGGACTTTTTGTTACTTAAAATCTCTTCTTTCTGATGATCTAAAAATATATGTACATCACAATGTGTAGAACCTCAGAAGAAAACACAGAGATATCATCACTCCTTCTTTATTTTTCACACAACAAATACAATTATTAAAACTTATACACCACGTGGCACAAGGAAGAACATTGCAACAGTGTCTGGGGCTTGCGACCCATACAGCAGGTTTAGGGTGGCCACCTTACTATGCGCATAAACGATCACCTTCCACCGTCAACAATGCTCCCCATTGCCCAATTACACTTTTACGTTTCTATCTAGCGACGTGTAGTTTACGACTGAGCCCCACAAAATGGCGTTGTCGCTTTTTATTAACAATCCCCACCAGGTGAATTTGGTTTCGTAATTTAATTTAATTTAATTTAATTTAATTTAATTTCGCACTGGTTTCTGCTTGTCTGTAGCTTTAAAATGAGTTTGTTTAGCATGTTATTTATCCATTCACTGACTACCGTGTATACTCGGTGTTTAACCAGTGCCGTGGTTATGCTTCTTCTGTCGAAAGCTCCCTCTATGTTTATGAAAGTGCCGAGGCACATTTATTGATTGATTCTGGATGACCTCTTCTATTTTGTGTACCACTGCATGTAGTGCTGAGTCTGTAGACTTGCCGGGGGCATTATGCGCGTTGGTTGGAATACAGTGGCTTATTTTGAAGGGCCGTCCCTCGATTGTCTCTGTCACACAATCTTTCCAGAGTTTTTAGCAGGAAAGACGAAGGGCTTATCGGTCTGTATAACCAGAGGTCTCAATCACAAACATAATCCCTTTACTGGGTTTTGGTATAAAGATCACTTAGACCTCTCTCCACAGTCTGGGGCATTGTCTGGCGTATAGATACTATGTAACTGACAATATCAACTTGTGTCCTCCCCCATTTTATCACTGCAGGGAAGACTTCATCCTGTCCTGGAGATTTGAAGGACTTGAAGCTGTTAATTACCCATTCAGTTTTTTTTAAGTTGACAGAATAGATTAGTACAGGTCTTGCGAGCGCCCACTGGACTTCTTCTGGGGATACGTTTTCCAGCAGCCACATGAGTGTCTGCAGCAATTGGCATTCTGGGAAGTGCGTTTGTATTAAAATACTCTCGGCATCTTTTCGTGATAGTTAACGTTAGTAGAATGATGTAGTGGTAATTTATATGTTATTAATTTATTGTTTTCGAGTAATTAAGTGATTTAGTGGTCATTATATAATGTTAATTTGCCTTTGAAAATGCCGAAAGGTTCCACCAAGTGCCATCAATCAACAGTATAAATAATTCTTTTCATGTGTGGGTCAGGCCGCCGCGCCGTCAGGATTCTTTATAGATACGGACAGTTCTGTCCCTTGTTTGGCTAGTATTAGTCTGACTCTATCAGAGGTTTCTCCAAGACTTGGTACTTTTGTATCTCAGTCGCTACTTGTATTTTGCTTTAGCGGCTTTATAGCCGTCCCAATACTGGTCTGGTTCCTCACAGGTGTTCCATAATAACCACTTATGAAAATGGTGTGTTAATATGTTATTATCAATACCACACGAATAGTGACTACCTGCCTTGCGTATAATTCCTACATCTACGCTGTTCGTGGAGAAAATAGTGCAACTGTAAAAGCTTATAACTTGGTCAGTTTTCGTTAATTTCATTTAATTTTTTTTAACACAGTATTTTGAAGCGAAACTCTAGTCGGGGTGTCTGAGCTTTGCACTATACAAAAGTTCACGTTGTATATCGACCATAAATATTTATATATGTTATATTATACGTCACAAAGTACTAAGATTGTTTGGTCACGCTAGAATTAGACTATTTTTGTTCATTTTTTCGTATTCAAAAATAGAACATCGAGCGACATGACCACTCTCTGAGAGCCTCTCGGCGGTACTAATCGTATTTGTTCACGTATCTGCATTTATAGGGGTTCACAAAATACTTTGTAAAAAAAAATCTGTATCTAGTTACTTAAAAATAAATATTTTTATTGTTAAAGGAGAAGTTCTGACATAATGTTACATAATTATCATAATAATTTAAACTACAGAAGCTGGTGAAAAGACTACTTTATTTTGGTGAAATTTCTCAGTATTTGAGCAAACTTTACAGTCATTTTTCTCTAAAAAAAGGAACCTACCTGATATCAGGTTATTCTACAAACAGATAGCCAACGCCCTTTGCAATTGCTTCGTGTCCCTTGTTTATTAAATTTATTAGTAATTTGACATGAATTTAAGCATCGAAATCTATGCAAATCGTATGATTTGAAAAACCTGTTTCACTTTCGTTGATATTAACCATATGTAATCCGTTGTTAGGTAAAATATGTTATATGAAACGTTTAGAGAGCTAAATTTACTAAGTATGTTAGTGAATACCATGTTTGTACGATAAATATTTAATGACTTTAAATGCAATGAAAAGTATGGTTTCTGAGCAATATGTGGCGCGAAATATATTAGCCCTCTTAATGTCTGAAATAAATGATTTATTATTATTTATATAATAGTATAGATATGTATGTATTTAGAAATATATAAGTAGGTATGTTTATCAGTCGTCTAGATCCCATAGCACAAGCTTATATTAGCTTAATTTGGGCTTGTGATGTTCACAAAAATTAATAAATTTAAATTGTGTTGCTTTAGTAACACGTAAAAGATTTCATCAAGAACTTGGGTCTTCAAGAAAGATAGGAACATCACCGACACAATAGTTCCCGCTAGTGCAGTGTTTCTAGTATAAATATAAATAGGTGAATCTCCAGCTATGCTTTGGTTTCAGGGTTGGAGCTTTTCTTTTGGTTTTCTTGCAACATGGGAAGGAAGGAATTTGTGAAGCCATTAGTAAGTTAACTAAATTACAAATTTAACATAAAAAAAATCATCGGTCTCTGCGTCTTCTGCCAATCCGGAGTAGACGTTTTATCCACTGGACCACGGATACACTACTCTTAATAAATATAAAAGTGAAAGAATTTAAAAATTGTATTGGTTTTAGGTTCTGTGTCCAAGTCAGTGGAGAAAGGTGGCAAAGCGAGAATACCTCTAATTTGTGCTGAACCACTCCGACAAAATTTGTAGTGTCAGTTTCAGCACAAATTAGAGATAGTGTAGATGTAGATGTAGGTAGAGCCTCAGCGAATTTAGTATGTAGAACCTACATACTAAATTCGCTGAGGCTCCGCAAACATAGACAATTCATTCACAGAGGCTACGCACACATAGACAACTCATTCACAGACACGAGGTCAGGCGGTCTCAACCGAATTTTCGATACTGATTTGTGCGCGAGTGTATGTAGCAGAGGGTAGGTGTGAAAAAAAAGCACATACATGAGTTTTACTATCTCTAATTTGTGGTTTCAGCCACTTTCACGAAACTGCAACGTCGGTCACTTAGTAACATTCATCGTGGAATTTTTTAAACCAAAATGCATGATCAATATTTAAGTTTTTCATTAGTACTGGTTGCCACAGTCCAAGGCAGTGTGTAAATAAGACAGACCTCCAAATCCTTTGTAATCTTATGCGATATACCAGTGTATTTTCTGGTAAGTCAGCCCTGACCCCCACGCAAAATATTTACGCGTATCTTCACTGATCAAACTATTTGTGACAAACTGTACGAAAGGTTAACGTTCTCAATGACTTTAAGCTGTGTTTGAATTGGAAAATCCTTTATATCTCTAGTATCTTCATAATTTCTAATATTATGAGATCGAAAAGGTGTAAATGTTTGTAGGTAGTTCTTTTTTAAATGATGATGAGTGCAAATAAATATTAGAAATAGACCACGAATTAATGATTGTCTATTACTTGGGAGTAGTTCAACATGATAAGAGTTTACTTAAAAAGGGATTTACGTCTTGATGAAGTCTTTCAGCAACTCTTCGCTGCGATCGAAGAGTTGTTGAAACACTTCGAGAAATGGCTTTCATCGAATTTTCTCTCATTCTCTCTCTATCTCTCTATAGTTATTATTTATATTATAAACATTGAAATTAGAGATGGGCCGAGTACTCGGTTGATACTCGGTACTCGGCGCACTCGGCGGGTTTTTTGATACTCGTACTCGGCCGAATAACTCGATTTTAATGCCGAGTATACTCGGTTTAAGTAAAGCAATATATTTAGGTGGATATAATCAAAACATTGCACCTGGACAAGGAAATCGCTAGAAGGACCTGTTTGGGCTGGGCAGCCTTCAGCAAGCTACGTCGCGTTTTCAATTCACCTATACCGCAGTGTCTGAAGACGAAAGTCTACAATCAATGCGTACTCCCAGTTATGACATATGGAGCCGAGACGTGGGCACTTACGGTAGGGCTAGTCCACGCCCTCAAAATTGCATAGTGAGCTATGGAACGAGCCATGCTTGGAGTACCTCTAAGGGATAAACTCCGAAATGAAGTTTTTTTTTTTTTTTTTTTTATCCACTAAGGTGGCAGACAAGCATACGGCCCACCAGGAGGACTGGTGGTCACCGCAGCCTATGAACGTTTGCAACACCAGAGGCGCCACACTCGCGCTGCCGACCCTGTAAAAACCTTCTTAGACCCCTTTTGAAGTTATTCGGCGGAGAACCGGAGTATGATTGAACCGAGTTACTCGGCCGAGTACTCGGTTGGAAAAAAATTGAACCGAGTAAAACTCGGTACTCGTTACTCGGCAAAAGTGTCACTCGGCCCATCTCTAATTGAAATAGACCTATGTTTACCTATCTTTCTTGGGTTTAGAAGTTCAATAACTGATAACGTTCCGACTGACATTCATCAGTGAAAACTGAAGGACTTTCACACAAATTGATGTTAAATCAATAACTCCGATTGCAACATAGTAGGTATACCGTCAATCGATATTTGCTTTTGTGATAAATCGTTCACAAGTTTCTGTGCTATATGTTGTTATCAGAGCCTATACAAACTTCCTTAGTGCAGTCTTGCTTGCACTTCTTATATGCTGCTTACTAGTTCATTTTACCAGTTAACTCTAAGTATCTTTCCAAGAATAAAGCTTAATTGCAACACGTGGCGCCGCTCTCAGTCACCTTATACTAACTATTATGTAGTCGTCAATAATTCTATAATGTGGTCATCACCAAGCAAAAATGTCTTCGTGGTGACGACTACAGTACTTGGTCTGCAAGTCAACTTCAACTGTGGCTCGTCACAACCTGCACCGGGGTCGGCAGCTCGTGTGTAACGCTTCTGGTGCTGCAAACATCCATAGGCTTCGGTAACCGACAATTAGGTGTGCCGTAAGCTTGTCTGCCACCTCACTCACCTCTAGTATAAAAAAAAATCCAGGGATAGTCAAGATAAAAATTATATAGTCGAGTATTCGAAATTGATTCGAGTTCAGACGCAACCAGAATCAAAGCCCATGTGATTATGAATCGGCATGGAGCTGTTTCCAATTATTTTCTATCGAAACTTGCTAACCTCGATCGGGAAGGATATACTGATATTTCTATGGCTAAATTTTAAGATCGTTCCTCTGTCGAACTATAAAAACATGGAACGACCTGCCCGCACACGTGCTTCCCTCATCTTACAATTCCGGGTTCTTCAAGAGGAGCGTGAAGAGGCACATCACAGGGCCGCCAACTTTAGGACCACTGTCAGAAGTGGCCCCCAATCGCTAGATGCGCCACGGCTTTCCATCAGGCTGGTGGCGACGTCAATGTGGCGAGCTAAATATAAAAAAAAAAGATTTTGTTGACTTTTCTCGCCAACAACGACTCGCAACCTACTTCATACATTCACTTGACATCTACTAAGTGTTGTTCAACTAAGTATAATTCTAATTATCCGTTATCAGAAACGGCGCCGAGCGAAGTACTTTTGTAGGAAAATTCTTATCATACAATTTTTTTTTTTTTTTTTTTTTTTTTTAACGTGAGGGAAAATCCTCGTAGGATGCTATGCCGGACTCTTACCGACTAAAAAACCTCACGTAACGCCCAACAGCCTATGGTTGAGAGCCCCGGGTAAGCCCTCAGGAAGGATGTCCCGTGACTCCCAACAGACCTACGGCCGCCAATGCGGCCTCGCCCAGGGGGTGGTTCGGGTGCAATCCCGCGTCTATGGGGGATTTCGGGTGTGACCCCGCTTCTAAGGGGGGGGGGGGGCGTGCGTGAGTGCTCACGTCACGCTGCCGTCATGGGCCTGCTTCTGTAAGGACGGTGAGCGGCCCTCTCACCGTCCCCAGACCCCCGGTCATGGAGGCCGATAGTCCTCGGCGAAGACACGTCGGCGGCACCCAGGGCGCCGACTGCGGAACTCGGGTGGGAGAGTTCTCTCCCGCACCCGGCCCGCCGCCTCCTTCGCGAGCATGACCTGCTCGCAGAAAGAGGCGGCGCAGTCCCACTTACTCCCGCTGGAGAGCATGGCTCGCACCATGGCCTCAAGCGAGAGAGTGTCCACGCCCAGACCCACTACGAGGACCTGTCGCTGTTGTGCCCACGCCGTGCACTCCACCAGCGTGTGGAGCGCCGTGTCATCGCTGCGGTCCTCGCAGTGCTGACATTCGGCCGTGGTTTCCCGGTGTTTTCGCCACAGATACCTACCGAAGCTACCGTGCCCGGCAAGCATCTGTGTCAACCGGTAGGAGAGAGCACCGTGTCTTCTCTCCAGCCACTCGTCCATGACCGGTCTGACGGCCGCGATTGTGGCGAATCCCCCCTTTGGTTGCTCAAGTCGCATCTTCCATGTCTCCAGGGTTTCCTGGTGGAGCAGGGTCCGCTGGGCCTCGATTTCTCGAGACGCAGGCCTTTGGCCCCGCTCCAGCGCCTCCTTGCGCCATCTGAACAGTGACGCAAGGGCTCTCGCTTCCAGGTCCCATGGAGGGGTCCCGGCTAGGAGACATGCCGCCTCACCGGAGATCGTGCGGTATCCTCTTATCACCCTGACGGCCATCACTCTCTGCGGGCTCATCAGTCTAGCCTCATTGCTGGCCGTCAGGGTCTCCGCCCATACGGGAGCCCCGTACAGGGCCATGCTTCGCACGATCCCAAGGTACAGCCTCCTGTAGGGAGCGTTGGGTCCCCTGATGTTGGGCATCAGCCGCGCGAGTGCGGCCGATGCTCCCCTCAGTTTTGGGACCAAACTTCGGAAATGATGTCCGAAGTTCCACCGGCCATCGAGTACGAGCCCCAGATACTTCATCGAAGGCTCGATGCCGATGCTGACGCCCCCCACCTGTAGGCTGGATCTCGCAGGTGGCCCCATCCGAGGTCCGTGGAAGCACAGAGCCTCGGATTTGTGAAGGGCGACCTCAAGACCCAGCCGCCGAATCCGACCCACGACCTGAGCAACCCCTGCCGTGGCCTTAAGTGCTGCGGCACGGTGCGTTGCTCCCCGCGCCGTAACGAGGGTGTCGTCGGCGTAACACGTTACGCCGACCCCTCTGAGCAACGGACCACGCAGCACCCAGTCGTAACCGATGTTCCACAGGAGCGGCCCTAAAACCGATCCCTGTGGAACACCGCACGACACATCTCGCCGACCCGGCCCTAGCCAGCTCGGGTAAGTTATGGCTCTCTCGGAGAGATAAGCCCCGACAATTCGACGGAGGTAGGGAGGCACTCCATGATAGATAAGCGCCTCCCTGACGCAGCTCCAGGGCAAGGTGTTGAATGCGTTGGCGATGTCGAGAGACACCGCCACCACCACCTCACCCTGTGAGACTGCTTCCTCCGTCAGGCCTCTAATGCGCATGATCGCGTCCACGGTGGAGCGTCCCTGACGGAAGCCAAACTGGCTATCCGCCAGATCAGGCCCCACGCGTGTGAGGTGCCCGACGAGGCGTTGTGCAATAATGCGCTCAAAGAGCTTGCACACCTCGTCGAGCAACACGATCGGCCGGTACCCTGATGGGGAATTTGCCGGCCGCCCCGCCTTTCGAATCAAGACCAGTTTCCCTGTCTTCCAGACCTTGGGAAACTGGCCTTTCTCGAGGCATGCGCTAAAGAGCCCAATTAGTCGAGGCCCAAGCTCTTCGAGAGCCAGGACCCACGCTCGGCCTGGAATGCCGTCGGGTCCAGGGGCGGTGTTTCTGCGGGATTTAAGCCGCAGTACAGCCGCCCCTAACTCACCCTCGGTGACTACGGGCACGTCGTTCTCGCTGCCTTCCGCGTTGGGCGCCTGAGACGGAGCCATGCGCGGAGAAATATGTTCCTCCGCTCTCGACGGGAACAAGGAGTCCAGGACCTCCTCCAGCCGCTCCGGCTGGAGACTCTGAGTCAGTGGGGGCGCCTTAGGGCGTAATTTGCCCCTTACCATAAGGTACGGGCGCCCCCACGGGTTCCGCTCCAGAGTCTCCATCAGCTCATCGCGGCCCAACTTTTTGGACCGCTTGATGGCCGTCTGAAGGGTCCTCTTGGCTTCCTTGTACCCATCATAAAGCTCCGTCTCTCGGGCTGCCGCATCGTCTGGGCGGCGACGCCTCCGGCGGAATCTGGTGTACCGGCGACGCGCGGTAACGCAATCCACGCGCAACTGCGCGATTTCCGGCGTCCACCAGTACACCTGCCTCCTCGCCGGTTCTTATCATACAATGAAACTGCTAGTTGAGTACAGGCACCTCGTCATTCTAATAAGTAGAACACTAAAACTTTGAACCACCTTGAACTGGCACGTTTAATACGCCATACGTTGAATACGCGTCAATTACTTTGCTGTCCTAAACCTCGAAAGATACAATAATTTTGTTTAAAGGGCTTCCTCATTGATCGCACGTGGATATTTTAGATATCTCTACAGTTTCACAGAATTTTTTTGAAGAGTACGTGTCCGTGAGGAAAAATCCTTCATGGATGCTATGCCGAACTCCTACCGACTAAAAACTACGGTTGGGAGCCCCGAGTAAGCCCTCAAAAGGAAGTCCCAGGACAGAGTGCATGGGCCTATTCCACCAAATGCTTGTACGATCCAATTACCTTTTGCACTTCGATACCACAAAATAACATGGTACTGAAAGCAATCTCATCCTTATTATTTTGTGTTAATAAGCAGTTATTCTTCATCACCTCTACGAAACTGTCATTGGCTGATAATATTTCAATCGTTACTTAAGGTAAATGTTTCACAAATAGTGTATCAAGTGTTGTAAATGGAATGCTTTTTTTTTTTTTTTTTTTTTTTTTAACGTGAGGGAAAATCCTCGTAGGATGCTATGCCGGACTCTTACCGACCAAAAAACCTCACGTAACGCCCAACAGCCTATGGTTGAGAGCCCCGGGTAAGCCCTCAGGAAGGATGTCCCGTGACTCCCAACAGACTTACGGCCCCTAATGCGGCCTCGCCCAGAGGGTGGTTCGGGTGCAATCCCGCGTCTATGGGGGATTTCGGGTGTGACCCCGCTTCTAAGGGGGGGCGTGCGTGAGTGCTCACGTCACGCTGCCGTCATGGGCCTGCTTCTGTAAGGACGGTGAGCGGCCCTCTCACCGTCCTCAGACCCCCGGTCATGGAGGCCGATAGTCCTCGGCGAAGACACGTCGGCGGCGCCCAGGGCGCCGACTGCGGAACTCGGGTGGGAGAGTTCTCTCCCGCACCCGGCCCCCCGCCTCCTTCGCGAGCATGACCTGCTCGCAGAAAGAGGCGGCGCAGTCCCACTTACTCCCGCTGGAGAGCATGGCTCGCACCATGGCCTCGAGCGAGAGAGTGTCCACGCCCAGACCCACTACGAGGACCTGTCGCTGTTGTGCCCACGCCGTGCACTCCACCAGCGTGTGGAGCGCCGTGTCATCGCTGCGGTCCTCGCAGTGCTGACATTCGGCCGTGGTTTCCCGGTGTTTTCGCCACAGATACCTACCGAAGCTACCGTGCCCGGCAAGCATCTGTGTCAACCGGTAGGAGAGAGCACCGTGTCTTCTCTCCAGCCACTCGTCCATGACCGGTCTGACGGCCGCGATTGTGGCGAATCCCCCCTTTGGTTGCTCAAGTCGCATCTTCCATGTCTCCAGGGTTTCCTGGTGGAGCAGGGTCCGCTGGGCCTCGATTTCTCGAGACGCAGGCCTTTGGCCCCGCTCCAGCGCCTCCTTGCGCCATCTGAACAGTGACGCAAGGGCTCTCGCTTCCAGGTCCCATGGAGGGGTCCCGGCTAGGAGACATGCCGCCTCACCGGAGATCGTGCGGTATCCTCTTATCACCCTGACGGCCATCACTCTCTGCGGGCTCATCAGTCTAGCCTTATTGCTGGCCGTCAGGGTCTCCGCCCATACGGGAGCCCCGTACAGGGCCATGCTTCGCACGATCCCAAGGTACAGCCTCCTGTAGGGAGCGTTGGGTCCCCTGATGTTGGGCATCAGCCGCGCGAGTGCGGCCGATGCTCCCCTCAGTTTTGGGACCAAACTTCGGAAATGATGTCCGAAGTTCCACCGGCCATCGAGTACGAGCCCCAGATACTTCATCGAGGGCTCGATGCCGATGCTGACGCCCCCCACCTGTAGGCTGGATCCCGCAGGTGGCCCCATCCGAGGTCCGTGGAAGCACAGAGCCTCGGATTTGTGAAGGGCGACCTCAAGACCCAGCCGCCGAATCCGACCCACGACCTGAGCAACCCCTGCCGTGGCCTTAAGTGCTGCGGCACGGTGCGTTGCTCCCCGCGCCGTAACGAGGGTGTCGTCGGCGTAACATGTTACGCCGACCCCTCTGAGCAACGGACCACGCAGCACCCAGTCGTAACCGATGTTCCACAGGAGCGGCCCTAAAACCGATCCCTGTGGAACACCGCACGACACATCTCGCCGACCCGGCCCTAGCCAGCTCGGGTAAGTTATGGCTCTCTCGGAGAGATAAGCCCCGACAATTCGACGGAGGTAGGGAGGCACTCCATGATAGATAAGCGCCTCCCTGACGCAGCTCCAGGGCAAGGTGTTGAATGCGTTGGCGATGTCGAGAGACACCGCCACCACCACCTCACCCTGTGAGACTGCTTCCTCCGTCAGGCCTCTAATGCGCATGATCGCGTCCACGGTGGAGCGTCCCTGACGGAAGCCAAACTGGCTATCCGCCAGATCAGGCCCCACGCGTGTGAGGTGCCCGACGAGGCGTTGTGCAATAATGCGCTCAAAGAGCTTGCACACCTCGTCGAGCAACACGATCGGCCGGTACCCTGATGGGGAATTTGCCGGCCGCCCCGCCTTTCGAATCAAGACCAGTTTCCCCGTCTTCCAGACCTTGGGAAACTGGCCTTTTTCGAGGCATGCGCTATAAAGACCCATAAGTCGAGGCCCAAGCTCCTCGAGAGCCAGGACCCATGCACGGCCTGGAATGCCGTCGGGTCCAGGGGCGGTGTTTCTACGGGATTTAAGCCGCAGGACAGCCGCCCCTAACTCACCCTCGGTGACTACGGGCACGTCGTTCTCGCTGTCTTCCGCGTTGGGCGCCTGAGACGGAGCCATGCGCGGAGGAACGTGTTCCTCCGCTCTCGACGGGAACAAGGAGTCCAGGACCCCCTCCAGCCGCTCCGGCTGGAGACTCTGGGTTAATGGGGGCGCCTTAGGGCGTAATTTGCCTCTTACCATGAGGTACGGGCGCCCCCACGGGTTCCGCTCCAGAGTCTCCATCAGCTCTTCGCGGCCCAATTTTTTGGACCGCTTGATGGCAGTCTGGAGTGCCCTCTTGGCCTCCTTGTACCCATCGTAGAGCTCCGTCTCTCGGGCTGCCGCATCGTCTGGGCGGCGACGCCTTCGGCGAAACCTGGTGTACCGGCGGCGCGCGGTAACGCAATCCACGCGCAACTGCGCGATTTCCGGCGTCCACCAGTACACCTGTTTCCTCGCCGGTCTGGGCCTAGCCCTGGGCATCGCCGCATCGCAGATGTGCGACATGGCTCTCCCGAACCACTCCACCTCGGTATCAACATCGGCAGGCCTGTCCGCTGTCGGAATCCAGGACTGCACGATGGCCGCCTCCAGGAGAGCCTCCCGATCAAGGCGATGGAGTGCCCAACGCGGTTCCGGGGGATTCGCAATTGCTGGCGGCAGGTTAGGTGGAGGGGAGACGTCAAACCGAATGTATCGGTGATCTGATGACGTCTCCTCCTCCTCCACCACGCGCCATCCCTGGACACGGCGGGCGATCTCAGGGGTCGCAAACGAAACGTCTATGACCGAGCTGAGCCCCCGCCGCGTCCAGGTTGCGACATTCCCCCGGTTCAGGATGACTAGGCCACGTGTAGTGACCCAGTCCTCCAGTATCCTCCCCCTGTCTCTGGTTTCCCGGGAGCCCCAAGCCTGAGACCAGGCATTGAAGTCTCCCAAGACCAGGACAGGGCGAGGCCGGCATGCAGCGAGAACGACGTCCAGCTCAGGGAGCCATAGCTCAAACTGATGCTGGTCGAGGCTCGGCGAGATGTAGACGGCCACGACAGCCACACCCTCGTATTCCGCCGCGACACAACCCGGGCCTCTGGCGATGACCGCCAGGCGCGAGTCGTCCGCGCCGGTCCCCCCAAAAATGGTCGCCACGCCGTCCAGATCCACCGGGCTTCCCGGGTGAACCCAGTACGGCTCGGCGACGACGACGATGTTAATGGACCACTGCCTGATGCTCTGGTACAGAAGGTCCTGAGCACCAGTGCAGTGGTTCAGATTCACCTGCAGGATGCGGATATGGGTGTCCATTAATGGACGTCCATTTCCGCACCCTGCCGCGAACTTGCACCCACAGCCTCACCCCCCCGTGCGGACGGACGGGGCTTCGGCCTTGAGGCAGCGCAGGCTTTGCTGCCCGCCCGGTGGTCGGCCTCCTTGCCCTCCGCCACGCATTTATAACAGCGTGGCGGAGCGTCACAGGCAAGGGCCTTGTGACCGGGCTGACTACAGCGGAAGCACCGATCTCCTACGGTGACTTCCGCCGCACACTGCACCCCCACATGCCCCACGACCAGGCACCTAAAGCACCTGTCTTCGCGGGGCTGCAGGAGATGCACCTGCGCCCTCAGGAAGCCCCCAATTAGAAGGCTCCGTCCGTCCGCGACTTTTTGAGCCGCCGCGACGGGGCAGCTCACGACTGCCGAACCGTGACCGGTGGGGCCAAAGCGGATTTCGCCTGACCTCACCTGATCGCGCGGGCAGCCGCTCGCCTCCACGACGGCGGAGATTATCTCCTCCGTCGTGGCCGCGTCATCCAGACCCGAAATGCGCAGACTCGCGCATTTGTTGGGTCTGGTGACGCGGACGTCGCCCGTGTCCAGCGACGCCCTCAGCTTTGCCGCTAGGGCATCAGCTTTGGGGCCGCTGGTGGCGCCAGAGACCTCGAGGAGGCGTGCTCCGGTGCGCGTCACCTTGCACCGGAGACCTCCCTCAATGTCGAGGGCCTTGAGGTCGACTGAGGCTTTCGCCTGCCTCAGGACCTCGGCGTACCCCACGCCAAACGCCTTGCCCTCTGCCGTCACCGTGATGACGACGGCAGTGGAGCGAGGAGCGCGGAGCCTCTTTGGCGCCTTCGCCGCGGCGGCCTTTGCCGCTTTTGCGGCGACCTTTGCCGTCTTCTTGGCGGCCTTCGCCGCCTTTCTGGCGGCCTTAGCCGCCTTCTTCTTTGCTCCCGCCACCTCCCAAACCCCCTCTCTTGAGGGAGTCAGAGGTGCAACGGGAGCACTGGCTGTGCTGGTGGAGGCGAGGTTGCCACCTACACCAGGTGCCGTCTTCTTCTTGGGGGCGGAGGGGGCGGAGACCTTCTGCCGGGGACCAGGAGCCCCACTGGGTGCAGCCGTCGCCGCGTACGACGTGACGACGGGTGCCGCCAGCGGCGGGCGGTATGCCCGGTCCTCGAGGACGCCGAGGCGTCGTTCGATGGTCTCCAGCAGCTGGACCATCGTTGGTGTCGCCTTAGGAGGTGCACGGGGAGCGGGGGTTTTCACACCCCGAGCCTCCCCGGCCCCCTGAACCAGCTGCGTTAGCTTGCCGATCTCCTCCCGCATCAGCTCTTGCTGCTTGCGGGAGTCGGCAAGCTCCTTCTCCAGGCTCGCAACCCGAGCCCGGAGCTTCCCCTCCTCGTTGGAGACGCTCCTCTCGAGGAGCTCCTCCAACGCCTTAGTGGCACCCGTGACGGCTTCCGTCACTACTTTTTTCTTGCCCGCTACATTTTTGGCGCCTTTAACGGCGCCAGAAATGCGGGCAAGAGCCGCCATAATCTCCTTCGCCGCCGGCACCTCCGTGATCCTTCCGCTTGGCTGCGGGGGCACAATCGCCGGCGGCTCTGCCACCCTCCCTCTCGCTCTGTAGAGGTCGGCTTTCCGACCTCTACCCGCGGTGGTGGCCACTACCTTCCTGGGAAGGTCCTCCTCGCTGCTTGATGTTGCAGACCCGGGCCGACGGAACAGACCTTTGCCTGGTCCGCTTGACCTAGGTCTCTTCCGACCTGCTTCTTCGGCATGGAGACCGAGGGTATCCTCGGTCTCGGTACCCATATCAAGTGCCGACTCCATCTCGGAGCCGGCACGGGTTGACGCGACCTCCGCGTCACTGGGGGTGGTTTTTAGGCACACCCTTGGGCCTGTTGGACTGTGGTGACCCCTCCCATATACCACCTGGGATGAACCCTGGCGGGGGTCGACATGCCGAGACATGCCAAGCGATTCCCCGGACACTGTCCGGGTGCGCTCCTGGGTAGTTTCCATTGAAGTATTTGCCTCAGTCATAATGTTGTTTGCGTTTATAGTCCGCCGACTTTTTAAGGGTGGAAGTGGGGAAGTTGGGAGTGGACTTGAGGATGGGAAAGGGTGGGAAGGTAGGAGTGACGCCCTAGACACTGAGTTCCCCCCAGCGATGCATCCCATTGCCGGGCGTCAGAGCGTAGGATTCGGGTAATTTTTTATAGAGGTTTTCTTCCTCGCAACTCCAAAGAGCCACCGTGCCCGTCTGTTGCCAGACGGGGTTACGGCTCGGCCGAACGATGGTCCCCATGAGACCGTGTACTTCACCACTGATCGCTCAGTGGCGAAGTACTCGTCGCCCTGAGAGTTCTCCGCTAAGTACACTCTGCATACAGAGTGCATGTGGAGAACTCCAAACCGGCCATAAAGGCCCCCCCTCCTTGGTGGACTATTGGCCGTGGGCGACGACGTGCGCCTCGCACGAAGCCCACATCGTCGTCCACGTTACCAGGATGCACCACGTGGAGGTTGTCCTACCCAGCACCCCTAAATGGAATGCTTTTAAAAAAAAAGAATAAACACAGATCTCTATTGCTATAATGAATTTATAATTGATTTTTGTAATTTCTTGAAAATAAAGTATTATGTAATTCATTTCGACCTTAATGTCTTAATAAACATAAGTACATTGAAGTTTATTAAGACATCCTTGACACCGGTTATGGTCAGGCTTTGTAAAACTGTGCTTATATGGTGCACAGCAAACTCCTCATTTGGAGCTGAACAATTACCACGTAACTGCGAAATGACGTCGATCCATAAAGCTTAATAACCAATAAACTGTAATTCGGAGAAAGCCGTGAGACTAAATTGTAGACTACTTCAAGCTTCTAATTGGACTTGAGTTACTTAATTACTTATTTAAAAGGTAACTTTACATTGAATTGAGACTTCATTACATTTAGAACCGGTAGTCTAGGGACGATGGTTAGGGTCACTTGACATTGTTGAACACGCAGGGCCAGAGTAGTGGCGCAAGGAGTTCTAGCGGGCGCTTTATAATCCGAGATAGGGGAATCCCTAGGTAGAGCTAATAAGACTGATCAAGGCCTCAAGAATTTCAACTCGACGGCATACCAGGTGCCCTGTGTTCAGAGAGCACTGTAATGTTTTTGCTGAATGGCAATAGATAGCCTTTGCACCAGGAACAAGCCGTAACGAGAGTCACCAGTTTTTGACTACATCGGCCACCAAATATTTAGCCTTCTAGCCGCAACTACCCATTGTTTGGAATTTAGCGGGCACTATAATGTAGCGCCACTCCAAAGCTGCATCCTTCTGATACTTTTTGCTACCTGCATCCTTGGCCCCAGCAGCAGGGGAAAGAGCTGTTTAGCTCAACTGATTCGCAGCCACAGTTTTCACGTAAGTCGCGATCTAAACCAAGCAAGAGAATTAAAATTGTCAAAATTATAAAATTATTTTAATACTTTTCTTTTGCCATACAAAACAATGGCATTCACCGTTGAAATCACAAAATTGTGCTAACGTTCAAATAAAATAATTTCATCAAGTGCCATCAATCCACTGTAAAATAATATAAAACTTCATCTATGATTAGCGCTAATTTCGCAAATTTTAACTGCAAATTTTCGTTCTCACATAAAATATCAAGTCCGTTCTACTTTTCTTTCTACTCTACATTTCATAAAAACAGAACTTCAAATCGGGAGGCCCTGATGTTGAATTGTCACTAAGCACTCAGATTCAGCTGATAAACAAAAAGATCCAATCAAACTAAAACAACTTCTTAATCACACTAAGACTTGCATTGTTTGAAGAGGTTAACAGAAATATTATAATGTTATTCATTAAAACAAGTTGTGTGGCACTTGTATATTCGCCAGTCACGCACTCACTGCCGCAGGATATTTATAGATGAAACTACAGGCTTCTGAAGAAGGATGTTTTACTGTTATAATTAGAACTATTAGCCTGCGGCTTCGTACAAGGAATGACTACAAAGAATTATCATTGTGTACCGACATAGCCAAGTTTGCATCCAAATTTCTCACTTCAAGAGGTAAATTCCTCTTCTAAATTCTGAGAAGACATGAAGGTTTTTACAATAACGGGCAACCATAATGAACGCAATAATGTGACTCTCAATATTTTTGTCATGACTCTCATGTTATCTATATCTTATCTATTCTTCAGGGAATAACATAAGGAAATGTTTCTACAAAACTCAAAAATCAAGGGCTGTTATTGATAGTTTGAATCACTAATTTCTTGCTGTAGTAGAACGTCAAAGTTCTCAGCGTGTTTTTCCAAGAAAAATCTGGCCCTCTCGGCTCTCCAGACCGAAGGAGCTTGTAATATAAATTAATAAAATAATAGTAAATAAACAGACACTTTGCATTTAAAACATTTTTAAAATAGTAGTAGAACTTACATTCATACAGTTTGTAGAAACTGATACGTGACTTTAGAACTGAAATTTCAACGCCATAGTAGGTGCGCCTACTACTGTGCTGGCAACTCTGACTTGGATTTTGTTGTTCCTGAAAAGTAATTTAGCCCGAAAGGTTGTCACAAATTATATGAAACTAGCTGACCCGCGCAACTTCGTTTACGTGATAAATGAAGAACCGCTCGACCGATTTTGTGCAAACTTCACATAAACCATCTACTAAATAGTCCGAACAAACCCTAAACATTTCGTTTGGATAGGTGAGCCTGTTTTTGAGTTATAAAATTACAACGAAAAGTGGCATTGATTTTTATATATATAGATATATAGATATGGATGAAGAATATTTCAATACACAACTAGAAAAATTCAATAATGTTAATGCGTGGTAAACTCGGCACTTGTAGGCAAAAGCCATAACCTTCATTATTGTATATTCTATTTCTTTATTCCATCGCTATAATAAATTATACATATTTTGTTAACACAGAATAAAACATTTTCTTTCTTTCTTTCTTTATAAAATGTAAATGGAGTAGGCGTGTCTACCAAAAAGATCTAGTATAAAAGCTTTAGGATAATTTCAGAAAGACAAATGATGGCATTATTAATGACACTGTTTTTTCCTAAACCACATAAAAAGTTTTCCGTCTCCTAGACTCGATAAACTACGCCAATGAACTATAAATAGTCTGGTTTTTAGTAATCAGTTTTTATGTATACGATTACTTTAGTTTTTTGTCTGCTTTAGTGGCGCAGTTGAAAGTGTCCTAGGTTCGATGTCAGCCTAATCAAAAAATTTGTGTGGTCCGCAACTATTTGTTTCGGAGTTTCGGGTGTTATCTAATCACATAGCACCAGCTTATATAAATATTAGCTTCGTTTGGACTAGATCACATTGTTAGAGAAAGGTCGAAAATGTTTAGTGGTAACAAAATTTTCGTTTTGGAACGAAGTTCCTTATCGCGCGTTGCGAAAGGGGGCTAGACGGAAAAAATTATTACCAAAAGTAGGCACGACACTTTTGGTAGTGGTAGTGATAGTGATAGTGGTAGTGCTAGCCAGGGGACCAACATCAACAGAGCAACACCAAAACTTCTTTAGGCGCGACTAGGGAGTAACTCAGATTTTGAAGTAAAACTTCTTTAGGCGCGACTAGGGAGTAACTCAGATATTTGAAGTAAAACTTCTTTAGGCGCGACTAGGGAGTAACTCAGATTTTGAAGTAAAACTTCTTTAGGCGCGACTAGGGAGTAACTCAGATATTTGAAGTAAAACTTCTTTAGGCGCGACTAGGGAGTAACTCAGATATTTAAAGTAAAACTTCTTTAGGCGCGACTAGGGAGTAACTTAGATATTTGAAGTAAAACTTATTTAGGCGCGTCTAGGGAGTAAATCAGACTTTTGAAGTAAAACTTATTTAGGCGCGACTAGGGAGTAACTCAGATATTTGAAGTAAAACTTCTTTAGGCGCGACTAGGGAGTAACTCAGACTTTTGAAGTAAAACCTCTTTAGGCGCGACTAGGGAGTAACTCAGACTTTTGAAGTAAAACTTCTTTAGGCGCGACTAGGGAGCAACTCACATTTGTAAAGTAAAACTTTTTTAGGCGTGACTAGGGAGTAACTCAGATTTTTGACGTGACAACGTCTTATAATTCGATGGAGCCGGCTGCACGAAATGTGTTATTCCATAGTAAAGTAAAAAATTGAAGTGAAGTGAAGTGGGGTGAGGTGAGGTGAGGTGAAGTGAGGTGAGGTGAGGTGAAGTGAGGTGAGGTGAAGTGAGGTGAAGTGAAGTGAGGTAAGGTGAAGTATACAAATACAAATAATTTTATTTCGTAAAACATAGGTTTTATACAGGTGTCAAAGTTATGCATAAGTTCTGCCATGTTTCGCCCACCTTGAGGCATACGAAAAATATGAAACATTTTTTTTTGTACATTAATCTACTACCTGGTAAGTATGTCAAGATAGATCACAACAAATACTCAATTTAAAAGTTGATTCAAATTTGTCTATCGAGCTCATGATAATAATTATATTACATTATTACTTAATAAAAAATTAAATAAATTCAATTATAACTACAAAATACATAATTTAAGAAATGTCAGAATATAAGTCAAAGAAATGTCAATAGTGAAATTAGTAAGCAAGATGGCACTATAAATTAATAATTCAAATACACACAAAGATCAAATACATATATTATAATTTATGTCCAGCCTATGATACCGATAGATACATTTACAGAACACAACAGGACTGAGGGATGTGTCTTAATACAAAAGCGACCTATCTGACAGGAAGTCCTGCAGAGAGTAATAGCATTTACTCACTAGCAAATCGTGCAATTTTCTCTTGAACGTTTGTAGCTCCGAAACAGTTCGAATACATTCAGGAATGTTATTGAAAATGCGCGGGGCCATGCAGAAGATGCTTTCATGTTTTATTTTTGTTTTACTGGGAACCATATGCAATTTTTTATTGTGTCTTACACGTGTCCTATAACTAAATAAATTAGGGTGTCTCTTAACGAACACCGCCGCCTCAAAAATATAGATACACGGAAATGTCAAGAGTTTCATTTCTTTAAAGTAAGGTACACACGAGTCTGGTTCGTAAAAGTTAAACATGGCCCGTATACTGCGTTTCTGGGCAACGAAGACACGGTCTTTGTCTGTGCTATTGCCCCAAAAAATTACCCCATACCTAAGTGTTGAACAGACATATCCGTGGTACGCTGTCAGTAGAGTGGCTGTATTTGCTACCTTACTTAATTTCCGCAGTGCGTATGTGAACTGAGCCAGTTTATTACATAAATGATCGATGTGACACTTCCAGTGTGAGGTGAGGTGAGGTGAGGTGAGGTGAGGTGAGGTGAGGTGAAGTGAGGTGAGGTGAAGTGAAGTGAGGTAAGGTGAGGTGAAGTGAGCTGAGGTGAGGTTAAATACAATACAGTACAATACAGTACAATACAGCACAATGCATCACAATTCTGTTTCTGTTTATGTTTACAATATTTTTTTAAATTAAAATGAAATTTTATTACAAGTCCTTTACTAATTAATCAAAAGGAACTTCGTTCCATCTTGGTATCCCTTGACACCTCTCAAGTTTTTTTAAAGAGCTGTTGTAATGAACATTGCTGTTTGGTCAAATGTATAAATAACCTATTTTGCGTCCAATGTTTTCAGGTACTGCAATGGACAATTACTTCACACTCAATATTTACATAACATTTATAATATATTTCAGTGTTCGTTTACCAAACAAAATATTTAACGGGGCTTTACCTACCTGTTAAACAATTTTGCAATATGGCGTTATCTGTACGCAAATCTTCCACTTATAATATAATTAATTTATATAATAAGTGTCGATTATATTTGAAGTACCAAGTTTAATCTTTATGTTTATTATCAAACAATTTCATAGAACGGAGGTGTGGCACAATTAAATCCAATTAGGTAATTGTGTCATAACACTTTAAGGGCCTATTGAATTTTATTGAAAATTAAGTATGGAGTTACGGCATTCTTGATTATTATCAGAGGAAACAATAATTAATAATATAAATGGAATTTTCATGGACAATTTTCAATAATAATATATAATTATGAGCATTTAATTTTAAATTTTCTATTGAATTAATTCCGAATTGCGGAAATTTTATTAAGGTATGTGACACTGTCCTTCTTTGATTATGCCGGTGACGGCAATAGGCTTACCCTCTATTATGTGGGGCTGACTGAACGGCTGGTCAAATAAGAGTGTACTAATAGGTAGGAGTTTCTTGAATATTCGCATCCTGCAGGTGAAACTGAACCTCTGCGCTGGTGCTCAAGAACTTCTGTACCAGAGCATCAGGCAGTGGTCTTCATATGTAACTGATCACAAAGCACTGTTACAATGACGGCCGAAAGGAAAAATATCTATTGAGTCCCACATTTTAGTAAACAAACATTAACATTGCCTAAAAGCAAATCGGTGAATATTGCTGTTATCGTACGTTAATCTTTTGTTATATATATATTTATTTATTAGGCGCTAAGCAAATAAACTCGTGATAAATAATACTACACAATACTTAATGGAACAGCGCTATTTGAGTCTGGTCAATGATGAAATGATGTATTTTTGATGGTAGGTATGTAAACTAAATTTAATTTAACAATCGCAGTGAATGAAAATAATGTAAATTGCCTTATTAGCATTACCTTTTTTTTAACGTGAGGGAAAATCCATCATCACCGTCCTCAGGCCCCCGGTCATGGAGGCTGATAGTCTTCGGCGAAGACACGTGCGGAACTCGGGTGGGAGAGTTCTCTCCCGTTCCCGACCAGCCGCCTCTTTCACGAACATGACCTGTCGCAGAAAGAGGCGGCGCAGTCCCACTTACTCCCGCTGGAGATCATAGCTCGCACCATGATCTCGAGCGAGAGAGTATTAGCATTACCCTACCCTTTATTTGCTCGTACTATACTATATACGATAGTACGAGCAAATAAAGGGTAGGGTAAAGGGTGCGAGCTATGATCTCCAGCGGGAGTAAGTGGGACTGCGCCGCCTCTTTCTGCGACAGGTCATGTTCGTGAAAGAGGCGGCTGGTCGGGAACGGGAGAGAACTCTCCCACCCGAGTTCCGCAGCCAGCGGCCTGGGCGCCGCCGACGTGTCTTCGCCGAAGACTATCAGCCTCCATGACCGCGGGCCTGAGGACGGTGAGAAGGGTGCTCACCGTCCTTACCGAGGCAGGCCCATGACGGCAGCGTGACGTGAGGAGTTCACGCAAGCCCTCCCTTAGAAGCGGGATCACACCCGAAACCCCCCAAAGACGCGGGATAGCACTCGAACCGCCCAGCCCCCTGTGCGAGGACGCAGTGGTGGCCGTAGGTCTATTGGGAGTCCTGGGACATCCTTCCGAGGGCTTACTCGGGGCTCCCAATCATAGGCTGTTGAGTGTTACGTGAGGTTTTTAGTCGGCAGGAGTCCAGCATAGCATCCATGATGGATTTTCCCTCACGTTAAAAAAAAGGTAATGCTAATAAGGCAATTTACATTATTTTCATTCACTGCGATTGTTAAATTAAATTTAGTTTACATACCTACCATCAAAAATACATCATTTCATCATTGACCAGACTCAAATAGCGCTGTTCCATTAAGTATTGTGTAGTATTATTTATCACGAGTTTATTTGCTTAGCGCCTAATAAATAAATATATATATAACAAAAGATTAACGTACGATAACAGCAATATTCACAGATTTGCTTTTAGGCAATGTTAATGTTTGTTTACTAAAATGTGGGACTCAATAGATATTTTTCCTTTCGGCCGTCATTGTAACAGTGCTTTACTCATTCATTGTAACTGTGTAATAGCCCCCTACATCCCCGTTTTTTTTTTTCAAATTTTAGTATTTGTTGTTATATCGGCGACAGAAATACTTCATCTGTATAAATATCAGCTCTCTAGCTATCACGTTTCCTGTGGTAGAGCCTCATTACCTCAACCCGATGAACGGCAAAGTCTCATGAATAGGGTCCCGTTTTAACTGTTTGGGTACGGAATCCTAAAAATGATAGACTTTTCATTTTGTAAAGGCCTTATCTGTACCTGTACTCAATATTCAAGCAACCATTGGGGTTAGTTTGCGCCTTATAAAATACGTTCCAGGGTTTAGGAGCTTTGAGAAATGTTTTGTTATAATAATATAGCTCTAAGTATAGGGTTGCCATCCGTCCGGGTTTCCCCGGATTTGTCCTAGTTTAGAAGGCGTCCGGGAGCGTCCGGCCGGGGTTTTATTTGTAGTCCGGGTTTTGATTCAAATTACGCGCGCGGCTCTGGACGCTCACCTCGAATCGACTCACCCCGCAAAACATAGAAATTGACGACACAAAATTAATAGATGAGTGGGTGCATTTAAAATCTTTCAGTCAAAATTTGAGCCAGCAAGAAAAACTTCTAAATGCAAATCAACTTTGGTTACAATTTTTTAGAACACCGAATGCTCATTTGTATTCGGAATTATTAAAAATTGCACAGTATTTTTTTTGCATTCCTGCGCATAATGCCAAAATCGAGAGAATATTCTTCCTAATTACACAGCAATGGACTAAAGAAAGAAATTTATTGAAAACAGAAACAGTCTCGTCAATTATCAAAATTAAATGTAATTTCAAAGACTATAATAATTATACAAATATTGTATTGATTTTTATAAATTTATTCTAAGCAAGAAAGATATTCTAAAAGCTATTGGAAAGACTGCCAAAAACCTGAAAAGTAAAATAGACGATTAAACCAAAAGACAGATAATAATTTATTATTAAGTACTTAGTTTATTAGAACTTTATGAAGATATTATGTTTTTATTAAAAAACAGTGATAAGTATTGAAAATATAAGTTGATTTTTAGGGTTCCGTAGCCAAATGGCAAAAACGGAACCCTTATAGATTCGTCATGTCTGTCTGTCTGTCTGTCAGTCCGTGTGTCACAGCCACTTTTCTCCGAAACTATACGGTCTAAGCTGTTGAAACTTGGTAAGTAGATGTATTCGGTGAACCGCATCAAGATTTTTATATAAAACTAGAAAAAAAGGGGGTCCCCATAATCAGAACTGAAACTCAAAAACTTTTTTTTCATCAAACCCATACGTGTGGGGTATCTATATCTATAGATAGGTCATCAAAAATGCTATTGAGGTTTCTAATGTCGTTTTTTCTAAAGTGGAAAAATGTCTCTAACTTCTAAACTAAGAGAATGATAAATCTAAAAAAAAACATAATGTACATTGCCATAAAATTTACCAACAAAAATTGGTTTGAACGAGATCGATCGAACGAATTGGTAGGTAGTTTTTTTTTTTAATACTTCATAAACCGCAATTTTCGCCGAGAAAAATCACTACCACTGCGAACGTGTTAAAACATCAATGAAAGTTACAACGAACTACAAGAACTTTTATATTATGTTACTTGCTGCTACGAAACCCTTCATGGGCGAGTCCAACTCGCACTTGGCCGGTTTTTATTCTATTGAGTTACTTAGAAAAAATACCTTCTGCAAGGTTCAATTGTCCGGGTTGTGAGCTTCGAAATCCGGGGATTTCACGTTTCTTGTCCTGGTTCACAGATTTTTGAGGTGGCAACCCTATCTAAGTAAGATGTACCTAAGTTCCCTAAGTAAGATCTAAGTAGTCTGCAAAGAGGGCCAATGAAACTGATACAGATGTTTTGATGAAAGAAATTTTAAAGTATTGCTGAACTCAGTTTAGTGTAATACCTATAACATTACTTCGGCGGACGATGGCTTTTTAAGTGATTTAGGGTGCATTGGTGGATCTTTCAACTACACCGGGGCCCCAGCCAGGCTCAACTGTAAGTGGTGCACCTGTTGATTAACGTCAAGAACTCATGACGCACAGTAAAAGAGGAGATGTACCTAGTTTAACAAAAATAAAGAAGGGTTATGGGGACATCAGGCAGTAGATATATGACGGCGATTGGAAGAAATACTGCACCAGTGACTTTCCGTGCGAAGGTTATTGGTAAAGTAAGATCGTAACAGCTCCGAACGAAAACTCAGCTAATAAATACAGCGGTAAAAACTCACTTTGTAAGTTTGTACCCAAACTGGATATACAAAGTACCTACACCACATTGAAGGCGAAACCATTAATCTTTTATACAATCTGATAATAATATCTATAGTGTTAATTGGCGACAAGTGGTCCAACAAGTGAAGTATGATGGATGTAGAAGCAGATAGGAAAAATTGTGTTACATAAAATTGCTGGGCAATTTATAAACCGTATAAGTACCAAATATACTAAAACAAAGAGTAAAGTCGCGGGCTGCCTTTTTCTTCCGGCGGCTGACAAACTCTAGCCACGGGCTGCCTATAAATTCTTTCAATAGTAATTTACTTCGGCATGTGTTCTAAATACTTCAATCATGATCGATTAGCGTCTAAAGCGGCGCGTGCGACTTCACAAAGTAATTATAAATATTAATAAAGTTTTTGCTTCAACACGTCCAGTTTTATGGCATTCATAATCACGGTGTTAGATGAATCTTGATAATATTTCTAGGTCGACAATTTATTACCTAGCTCTTTTAGAAATGCTTAACATATTTATTAGGCCACCTACATTATACGTGTAGTTGATTAGGTGACAAGTTTACAACTCTATTGAGATGGTTTATAGTAGTATGCAATTTTTTTGGTTGTTAAGCTAAGTATTGAACTAGTGAGTATGTACTTTTCGGGTATAATTTATGTTATGTATCAAGTTTTACAAACTACGAGCAGCGATGAGTACCGATGAGTACCGATGTCGGAGCTACCGATGAGTACCGATGAGTGCAGATAGGGCTAGGGCGTACCCCCAAGGCGACGCGTACCGGTATGCCCCCGTCGGTACGACTGCACTGCGCACGCGGCGAAGGGGGCCGCCACCCTTCATGCAGCGCCAACTCTGACGGGATGCGAGGAGCCGAGTGCCGGATAGGCACGTGGAATGTGCGTGGTAGTATGGAAGGTAAGATGGATGAATTGATGGATGTAATGAAAGAGCGATGCCTGGATGTATTGTGTGTCACAGAGACTAAGCGGAAGGGGAGCGGCATCGACGATCTTCCTGGCGGAATAATTGCTTTGTGGTCCGGAGTGGACCAAGAGGATCATGCCAGTAAGGGAGTGGGTGTCTTGCTCTCCTCCCGTTTGGCCTCTGAAGTGAAAGATTATGGATTGGTAGGCCCAAGACTCCTGTGGGTACGTATAAAACTGGGGATCACGAGAGCTTTTTTGGTCGCAGCCTATGCTCCCGTCAGCTCGGCTAATCCCCAAGTGCTTGCGGAGTTCTGGGAATCCGTTAGGGACGTCCTCGATTTGGCTGACGGGAATGAAAAGTTGATCATGTGTGGTGATTTGAATGGATGGGTGGGGACCAAGCGAGATGGCTTCGATGCTGTCCTTGGTCCGTATGGAGATAAGAGAGCGAGTGATGCTGGTAAGTCAATCTTAGACGTATGCTTGGAACGAGACCTCCTTGTGGCGAACAGTTTATTCCGTCACAAAGATATCCACACGTATACATGGAGACGGAAGGAAGAAAAAAGTGTGATTGATTTGATTTTGATAGACAATCGTCTTCGACAGGCTATAAGAGATACAAGAGCCTACAGAGGGGGGGAAGTAGTGTGCCTTCACGAAGAGCGTTACCTGTGCTCGGGCCCTCCCCGTAAGTAGCGGCGAAAGCGAAAACGCGAAACAAAACACTACCGATGAGTGCCGACAGGGCTAGGGCGTCCCCCCAAGGCGACGCGTACCGGTATGCCCCCGTCGGTACGACTGCATGCGCACGCGGCGAAGGGGGCCGCCACCCTTCACGCAGCGCCAACTCTGGCGGGATGCGAGGAGCCGAGTGCCGGATAGGCACGTGGAATGTGCGTGGTGGTATGGAAGGTAAGATGAATGAATTGATGGATGTAATGAAAGAGCGATGCCTGGATGTATTGTGTGTCACAGAGACTAAGCGGAAGGGGATGTGTGGACCAAGTTTTCTCGCTCCGCAACATTGTAGAGAAGCAGCTGGCTGTAGGCCGGAAGGTTTTCTGCGGTTTTGTGGACATGGAGAAAGCATTTGACAGAGTTGTACGGAAGGACCTCTGGGATATATTGCCAGGATACGGGATTGATGGTACGCTGCTTCGTGCTGTGCAGTCTACATATGTGGGATGTACGGCATGTGTGCGGGTGGGCGGCAGCCTGTCTCCCTGGTTTGACGTCAACATTGGCGTCAGACAGGGTTGCGTGCTGTCGGCTCTGCTGTTTGTCCTGTACCTGGACGATTGTCTTAAGAGAGTAAGATCGATGAATGTTGGATTGCGAATGGGTGACTTACTTGTGAACTGTTTGCTGTATGCAGATGATGCCGTGCTCATAGCCGAATCGCCATCAGAACTACAGTCACTAGTCACAACGATGAAAGATGATTGTCTAATGAGAGGCTTACATTTGAACGCGACTAAAACGAAAGTGATGGTATTCGAAAGAGAAGAGGACAGAACGAATGCCAGGATAACTGTAAATGATGTAGTGCTGGAACAGGTGGATGAGTTTGTATATCTTGGATGTGCATTTAGCAGGGATGGACGGTACACCGCTGATGTAGAAAAGAGGGTAACTGCGGGAAATAGTGTGAATGGAGCGTTAGGCAAACTTTTAGGTACCAAGGCCTTAAGTAAAAAGGCCCAGCTCGCAGTACACAATGCGGTGCTGATACCTACGCTAACGTATGGAAGCGAGAGTTGGGTATGGCAGGAAACGCATGAAAGTAGAATAAACGCGGTCGAGATGCGCGCGCTACGCAAAATCTGCGGAGTAACGCTCGCAGATCGCGTTCGGAATGAAGATGTAAGAAAGAGAGTTGGTCTGAAAGAGAGTGTCGGTGTTAAAGTAAGGAAGGGCATGCTACGATGGTTCGGGCATGTGGAACGAATGGGAGATGAAAGAATGACAAAACAGATATACAACGCGAAAGTGGATGGACGTAGGAGTCGGGGAAGGCCACGACACACCTACCACGACCAAATTAATCATGTGTTAGTGGAGGGTGGTGTCAAGAGCCGTAGGAACCGACGTGCATGCATGAAAAGAAAAATGAAAGTTGAAGAGGCGAGTGAGGTGTGTATGGACCGTGCCGTGTGGCGCTCGGTTCTTTCTGCCTACCCCGCAAGGGATTTGGCGTGAAGATAGTATAGTATAGTATAGTAAGAGCCTACAGAGGCCCCACTCTTGAAACTGATCACTACCTGGTGGTAAGCCGGTTTGTTGGTCTTTTCAAGAAGTGGAGGCACTGGCGAGTGCGTGTCCCTTTCGGAGACTATGAAAGGATAAAGAGTGAAAAACTGGAAGATGAAAGCGTAAGGAGTATGTATGTTGCCTCAGTCAGTCAAAGGCTTGCAAACGCGAGCCTTTCCGACTTTTTTTTTTTTTTTTTTTTTTGTTTAACGTGAGGGAAAATCCTCATGGATGTTATGCCGGACTCCTACCGACTAAAAAACCTCACGTAACGCCCAACAGCCTATGGTTGGGAGCCCCGGGTAAGCCCTCGGAAGGATGTCCCAGGACTCCCAACAGACCCACGGCCGCCACTGCGGCCTCGCCCAGGGGGTGGTTCGGGTGCAATCCCGCGTCTTTGGGGGGGTATCGGGTGTGATCCCGCTTCTAAGGGGGGGAGGCGTGCGTGAGTTCCTCACGTCACGCTGCCGTCATCGGCCTGCTTCTGTAAGGACGGTGAGCCGCCCTCTCACCGTCCTCAGGCCCCCGGTCATGGAGGCCGATAGTCCTCGGCGAAGACACGTCGGCGGCGCCCAAGCCGCCGACTGCGGAACTCGGGTGGGAGAGTTCTCTCCCGTTCCCGCCCCGCCGCCTCTTTCACGAGCATGACCTGCTCGCAGAAAGAGGCGGCGCAGTCCCACTTACTCCCGCTGGAGAGCATGGCTCGCACCATGGTCTCGAGCGAGAGAGTGTCCACGTCCAGGCCCAACACGAGGACCTGGCGCTGTTGCGCCCACGCTGTGCACTCCACCAGCGTGTGGAGCGCCGTGTCATCGCTGCGGTCCTCGCAGTGCTGACATTCGGCCGTGGTTTCCCGGTGTTTTCGCCACAGATACCTACCGAAGCTACCGTGCCCGGCAAGTATCTGTGTCAACCGGTAGGAGAGAGCACCGTGTCTCCTCTCCAGCCACTCGTCCATGACCGGTCTGACGGCCGCGATTGTGGCGAATCCCCCCTTTGGTTGCTCAAGTCGTACCTTCCATGTCTCCACGGTTTCCTGGTGGAGCAGGGATCGCTGGGCCTCGATTTCTCGAGACTCAGGCCTTTGGCCCCGCTCGAGCGCCTCCTTGCGCCATCTAAACAGCGACGCAAGGGCTCTCGCTTCCAGGTCCCATGGAGGGGTCCCAGCTAGGAGACATGCCGCCTCACCGGAGATCGTGCGGTATCCCCTTATCACCCGGATGGCCATCGTCCTCTGCGGGCTCAGCAGTTTAGCCACATTGCTGGCCGTCAGGGTCTCCGCCCATACGGGGGCCCCGTATAGGGCCATACTTCGCACGACCGCCAGGTACAGTCTCCTGTAGGGAGCGTTGGGTCCCCTGATGTTGGGCATCAGTCGAGCCTTTCCGACTTAGATGTGGATGAATGCTGGAATATTATGAAAGAAAGTATAGTGGATAGTGCAAAAGAAGCATGTGGGAGTGCAAAGAGACATGAACATTCGAAAGGTGATGCCTGGTGGGATGCAGAAGTTCAATTCTGCGTAGCAAGAAAGAAGAAAGCGTGGTTGGATTATGTCTCATCTTTGCAACTGAATGACAGTATGAAAGACACGAAGAAAGAAATTTACCGCCTCTGCAAGAATGAAGCCAAAGCTTTAGTGAAAGAGAAGCGTGAAAGAATAAATATGATTGCGGAAGAGAAGCTGACGAGGAACTTCGAGACGAATACAAAACTCTTTTGGAGGGAGGTCAAGAAGTCTCGGAGCTGTTCATCAGTTTCCAGAATGGATAAGATAAAGAGTAAAGCTGGGGACATTCTTGCGGGCCCCTTAGAGGTGTTAGAGCGGTGGAATGAGTACTTTGGAGAAATGTATGAATATCTCCCGGATGCGGGCACTGCGAGGGAGGCGATGACTGATCTTGCGGTGCAAGCATCAAGCGGAGATATTACTTTGGAAGAGATTGAATGGTCGATACGAAGCTTGAAAATGGAAAGTCTGCGGGAATTGATAGGATATCTGCTGAAATGATCAAATTAGGTGGTCCTTGCGTCCGGGACGCCTTCTGGTCATTGAGCAATCTATGCTGGAAGACTGGAAGGGTCCCAATGGACTGGAGGCGTGCTATCGTCGTGCCCTTGTATAAAGGCAAGGGCTCACGTATGGAGTGCAAAATTATTGAAAGGAGAATGAGAGTGAAATCTGACGGATTACTGTGGGAGGCGCAGGGTGGTTTCCGAAATGGAAGGGGATGTATGGACCAAGTTTTCTCGCTCCGCAACATTGTAGAGAAGCAGCTGGCTGTAGGCCGGAAGGTTTTCTGCGGTTTTGTGGACATGGAGAAAGCATTTGACAGAGTTGTACGGAAGGATCTCTGGGATATATTGCCAGGATACGGGATTGATGGTGCGCTGCTTCGTGCTGTGCAGTCTACATATGTGGGATGTACGGCATGTGTGCGGGTGGGCGGCAGCCTGTCTCCCTGGTTTGACGTCAACATTGGCGTCAGACAGGGTTGCGTGCTGTCGGATCTGCTGTTTGTCCTGTAGCTGGACGATTGTCTTAAGAGAGTAAGATCGATGAATGTTGGATTGCGAATGGGTGACTTACTTGTGAACTGTTTGCTGTATGCAGATGATGCCGTGCTCATTCATAGCCGAATCGCCATCAGAACTACAGTCACTAGTCACAACGATGAAAGATGATTGTCTAATGAGAGGCTTACATTTGAACGCGACTAAAACTAAAGTGATGGTATTCGAAAGAGAAGAGGACAGAACGAATGCCAGGATAACTGTAAATGATGTAGTGCTGGAACAGGTGGATGAGTTTGTATATCTTGGATGTGCATTTAGCAGGGATGGACGGTACACCGCTGATGTAGAAAAGAAGGTAACTGCGGGATATAGTGTGAATGGAGCGTTAGGCAAACTTTTAGGTACCAAGGCCTTAAGTCAAAAGGCCCAGCTCGCAGTACACAATGCGGTGCTGATACCTACGCTAACGTATGGAAGCGAGAGTTGGGTATGGCAGGAAACGCATGAAAGTAGAATAAACGCGGTCGAGATGCGCGCGCTACGCAAAATCTGCGGAGTAACGCTCGCAGATCGCGTTCGGAATGTAGATGTAAGAAAGAGAGTTGGTCTGAAAGAGAGTGTCGGTGTTAAAGTAAGGAAGGGCATGCTACGATGGTTCGGGCATGTGGAACGAATGGGCGGTTTTCCATTAGCCGGTCCGGCACCGGCACGGCACCGGCGTGACCGAATACCGGCGCCGGCGCCGGGGCTTCGATTTTCCACTGCGCCGGTGTCAACGCCGGTATACGTCCGGCTAGTGGTACAGTACTGACACGGACTTCAGCACTAACTCAATAATAGTCACGATGTCGTATTTAAACGCCATGACGCGTACGCTCTGAAATGGAATCACAAACCAAATACGACGTGTCTCTCTCCCTCCGCTTAAATAAATAAATAATAAATAAATAATAATTTATTTGCGAAAATGCGGTGATACATGGTGTTATTCTTATGATTAAGTTCAGCACATTTACCATTTCCTGGCATGCAAATACACATAGAAAATTACTACAACGATAACAAATTACAACAATGTCAAGTGAATAAAATATAGATCCATAAAAATAAAATAGTATTAATTCAGCATGTCATCACATTCATACAATCAATAATATTACATGAACATTGCATTGCCTTAATGGTTAACCAAAACAGCTTATAATAATTTCCCTTTCAGTTTTTCGAATTCATCTGAAGTGTAAAAACATTTTTTTTATGAGCCAGGCTTTCAACTTCCTCAAAAATATAGAGGTTGGCAATGGTTTCAAGCTGTTGGGAATTGCATTGTAAATACGACCACACATCGCGAAACAACTTTTCCGGTACAGAGCTTCGCGTTAATCTACCCGCCCCGCGTCCCTTTACCCGCCGGCGCACTCACACGCACACGGCTACTAGCTAACCCGGCGACGGCGACGGCGCTGGCAGGACTCATCGCCGGGCCGGTGCCGGTGCCGGCAAGTGCAAAAGCGAGCCATACATTTTCATACATTTTTGCTTCCCCGGCCCCGTCACGGCACCGGCACCGGCGTCGGTGCCGGTGCCGGGCCGGCTAATGGAAACACGCCCAATGGGAGATGAAAGAATGACAAAACAGATATACAACGCGAAAGTGGATGGACGTAGGAGTCGGGGAAGGCCACGACACACCTACCACGACCAAATTAATCATGTGTTAGTGGAGGGTGGTGTCAAGAGCCGTAGGAACCGACGTGCATGCATGAAAAGAAAAATGAAAGTTGAAGAGGCGAGTGAGGTGTGTATGGACCGTGCCGTGTGGCGCTCGGTTCTTTCTGCCTACCCTGCAAGGGATTTGGCGTGAAGATAGTTTAGTCTCGAAGTTCCTCGTCAGCTTCTCTTCCGCAATCATATTTATTCTTTCACGCTTCTCTTTCACTAAAGCTTTGGCTTCATTCTTGCAGAGGCGGTAAATTTCTTTCTTCGTGTCTTTCATACTGTCATTCAGTTGCAAAGATGAGACAGAATCCAACCACGCTTTCTTCTTTCTTGCTACGCAGGATTGAACTTCTGCATCCCACCAGGCATCACCTTTCGAATGTTCATGTCTCTTTGCACTCCCACATGCTTCTTTTGCACTATCCACTATACTTTCTTTCATAATATTCCAGCATTCATCCACATCTAAGTCGGAAACGCTCGCGTTTGCAAGCCTTTGACTGACTGAGCCAACATACATACTCCTTACGCTTTCATCTTCCAGTTTTTCACTCTTTATCCTTTCATAGTCTCCGAAAGGGACACGCACTCGCCAGTGCCTCCACTTCTTGAAAAGACCAACAAACCGGCTTACCACCAGGTAGTGATCAGTTTCAAGAGTGGGGCCTCTGTAGGCTCTTGTATCTCTTATAGCCTGTCGAAGACGATTGTCTATCAAAATCAAATCAATCACACTTTTTTCTTCCTTCCGTCTCCATGTATACGTGTGGATATCTTTGTGACGGAATAAACTGTTCGCCACAAGGAGGTCTCGTTCCAAGCATACGTCTAAGATTGACTTACCAGCATCACTCGCTCTCTTATCTCCATACGGACCAAGGACAGCATCGAAGCCATCTCGCTTGGTCCCCACCCATCCATTCAAATCACCACACATGATCAACTTTTCATTCCCGTCAGCCAAATCGAGGACGTCCCTAACGGATTCCCAGAACTCCGCAAGCACTTGGGGATTAGCCGAGCTGACGGGAGCATAGGCTGCGACCAAAAAAGCTCTCGTGATCCCCAGTTTTATACGTACCCACAGGAGTCTTGGGCCTACCAATCCATAATCTTTCACTTCAGAGGCCAAACGGGAGGAGAGCAAGACACCCACTCCCTTACTGGCATGATCCTCTTGGTCCACTCCGGACCACAAAGCAATTATTCCGCCAGGAAGATCGTCGATGCCGCTCCCCTTCCGCTTAGTCTCTGTGACACACAATACATCCAGGCATCGCTCTTTCATTACATCCATCAATTCATTCATCTTACCTTCCATACCACCACGCACATTCCACTTGCCTATCCGGCACTCGGCTCCTCGCATCCCGTCAGAGTTGGCGCTGCGTGAAGGGTGGCGGCCCCCTTCGCCGCGTGCGCATGCAGTCGTACCGACGGGGGCATACCGGTACGCGTCGCCTTGGGGGTACGCCCTAGCCCTATCTGCACTCATCGGTACTCATCGGTAGCTCCGACATCGGTACTCATCGGTACTCATCGCTGCTCGTAGTTTGTAAAACTTGATACATAACATAAATTATACCCGAAAAGTACATACTCACTAGTTCAATACTTAGCTTAACAACCAAAAAATTTGCATACTACTATAAACCATCTCAATAGAGTTGTAAACTTGTCACCTAATCAACTACACGTATAATGTAGGTGGCCTAATAAATATGTTAAGCATTTCTAAAAGAGCTAGGTAATAAATTGTCGACCTAGAAATATTATCAAGATTCATCTAACACCGTGATTATGAATGCCATAAAACTGGACGTGTTGAAGCAAAAACTTTATTAATATTTATAATTACTTTGTGAAGTCGCACGCGCCGCTTTAGACGCTAATCGATCATGATTGAAGTATTTAGAACACATGCCGAAGTAAATTACTATTGAAAGAATTTATAGGCAGCCCGTGGCTAGAGTTTGTCAGCCGCCGGAAGAAAAAGGCAGCCCGCGACTTTACTCTTTGTTTTAGTATATTTGGTACTTATACGGTTTATAAATTGCCCAGCAATTTTATGTAACACTATTTTTCCTATCTGCTTCTACATCCATCATACTTCACTTGTTGGACCACTTGTCGCCAATTAACACTATAGATATTATTATCAGATTGTATAAAAGATTAATGGTTTCGCCTTCAATGTGGTGTAGGTACTTTGTATATCCAGTTTGGGTACAAACTTACAGAGTGAGTTTTTACCGCTGTATTTATTAGCTGAGTTTTCGTTCGGAGCTGTTACGATCTTACTTTACCAATAACCTTCGCACGGAAAGTCACTGGTGCAGTATTTCTTCCAATCGCCGTCATATATCTACTGCCTGATGTCCCCATAACCCTTCTTTATTTTTGTTAAACTAGGTACATCTCCTCTTTTACTGTGCGTCATGAGTTCTTGACGTTAATCAACAGGTGCACCACTTACAGTTGAGCCTGGCTGGGGCCCCGGTGTAGTTGAAAGATCCACCAATGCACCCTAAATCACTAAAAAAGCCATCGTCCGCCGAAGTAATGTTATAGGTAAAGTAATGTTATAGGTATTACACTAAACTGAGTTCAGCAATACTTTAAAATTTCTTTCATCAAAACTTCTGTATCAGTTTCATTGGCCCTCTTTGCAGACTACTTAGACCTTACTTAGGGAACTTAGGTACATCTTACTTAGAGCTATATTATTATAACAAAACATTTCTCAAAGCTCCTAAACCCTGGAACGTATTTTATAAGGCGCAAACTAACCCCAATGGTTGCTTGAATATTGAGTACAGGTACAGATAAGACCTTTACAAAATGAAAAGTCTATCATTTTTAGGATTCCGTACCCAAACAGTTAAAACGGGACCCTATTCATGAGACTTTGCCGTTCGTCGGGTTGAGGTAATGAGGCTCTACCACAGGAAACGTGATAGCTAGAGAGCTGATATTTATACAGATGAAGTATTTCTGTCGCCGATATAACAACAAATACTAAAATTTGAAAAAAAAACGGGGATGTAGGGGGCTATTACACACTTCAGGCCATGGTTCAGGGTATGGTCAGCAGCGAAAGTTTATAGAACTCTGCCGCCTTGTTTTGTGAGGAGGTGATGGTTGCAAAAGAGACGGCGGAGAAGGAACGGGAGAGGAACAGTAATCTTCCGTGCCGCAGGAGAAGACGCGCTGGGCACCGGAGATCTCAGAACGATCTCCGTCCCCATAAGCGTGAGCCTGGGGGCGACACTCAGGGCTAGCTGTCGCCCTAGCAGAGACAGGCCCAGGGCAGTGACGCGTGACATATTCTGGCACGCACCTCAATTACACAGAAGTGGCAATGTGTGGTCTCTCTCCACGAGGAGGGGTTGCCTGATAATGGCGACCAGGACTGGTCAGGATCCCTGGGATTTCCTTTCGAGGGTGCACCAGGTACCCTGGCAAAATACAGCCAAGACGGAGAAAGGGAAAAAAGGGGGATGTAGGGGGCTATTACACAACTAACGTAATTTTTGTCAGATTTTTGGTACGAAACTCTCCATGCTCGAGTCCGACTCGCTCTTGGACTGTTTTAATACGGTCCTTATTAACAAACATCATTTTTCTTTTACTAGGTCAGAAAACATAACAATTCTACTCTACATTCGTATTGTAGCCGAACATAAAACAATCACATTCAGTATTTAACACACGTATTTCTCTACTACTGTGGTCCGTTTTATGGGTGCCTTTCAACAGATGATGACCAGACTCGGAATATTAAATAGCGGAATTTTACGTTATAATCAAGGCAGCTTAATATCCATAGAGTAACTGCGTAGAAGCGTCACAAAAGATATCTGGATTTTTTTAACTATTAAAGCTATTATGGCGCTGCGTATTAAAGTGTACCTACTTACAAAAGTATAGAATTAATTTTGAGCTCGTATTTTGTTTATACGGGCACAATAAGTGCACACAATATGATAGTGTAGTTGGTTCAGGTGCGGGTAACTTCATAATATATGAATAAAAAGATGCCTTTCAATACGCAATACGCTTGTCAGTACATGAAAAGTAGGCGGCCTGTCAAAGTGACCCGACTTTTTAAAAGTAAGAACAGACATTGGGTTTGTCATTTAGTATACAATCAATACAAACAAGCATACGTATGCATACTTTTCAAAAAAAATTCGTTGTGAAAGCTCTAAATCTAAATAAAATTATAATACTTACTACTTTTCCTCGTCAATAGCGAAATATTATATCTATAAGTATATATATAAAATGCAACAGCTGAACCACAAAATCTCATTAAATTCATACCTCGATCATCTGCCACCATTAATGTAGCCTACAAAATGACAATTAGTGATAATATATTACTTTATACGATCTAAATTGATTACAAATCGATTTACCTACATCATCGATTGCATTCATCACACCCCTAACGCGAGCAGCGGAATGACCGCAGTATATCACCCCAGTTTAACATAAATGGCTTAACATAGGAAATCTATAATTCACGTATAAATTGCTCTATTTCTGTACATCTCAATTTGTCACGTTTCGGCAATACGAGAATAATTACTTAAGCAAATCTAAAATTTGATGCCACAGAAATAAAGTTTAAATATTATGTCTGACAGTGTTGAGCAAATATAGAATCATAGATTGACAATACTTATCCATTTTGCACATAATTATCCATTATAGAACTTAATTTAATTTTAAATGTACCTTTGTAAATGTAGTCTAAACTAAAAAAAATCTTTATCTTTTAGGGTCTTTTTTCTGTCTAAATAATATTGTTAAACTTTGATCGGCTTTCGATGACTCGGCATTTTTAACACAGTCCGCAATAGATAAAATTAAAAAGACCCAAAAAAGTTTATGAACTATACATATCGTGCAAGTATAAAGACATTAATGCAAAAATAAATCGTCATTCCATTGTTAATCTGCTTCGCTGTATAAAATCAGGTTGTATTAGATATTTTTATTTTTATTCTTTTTTTTTTTTCAAGTAAACCAGTTACACTAAAATGAAATATGCTTCGCTATGTCTCACTCACTCAATCTTGGAGACTGGGTCCACATTGATGGTTTTGGGCAGTTGTAATGTGGCATCTGTTCGTGACTATGGGAATCGACTGCGGTCTGAGCTTTCAAGCTTTTAGCTTCTACAAGCACATACCCCCAGAGCCTATCTCGGTCAGTTTCAGCTTTGGGTTACCCTTGTACCTGTACCTTGGGGCCAAAGAACTGACTGGAATTCCACATCCCATTCCTACCAAATATATCATTTTCAGCCTATATTATAGTTGACTGCTTGACGTACTCCTCTCCCAATTTCATTTAAGGAGTATGATTGGTCTTACTATGGCACGCTGGCTAGACGGGTTGGTACAGGGATTTTCCAGCTTTCCTTCTGTTTGCCATAGTCTCGTCTGTAATTCAGCAGGTGCACCACTTGTAGATGAGGCTAACTTCAAGGCATCGCACCCAATAATATAAATTAGTTATAAGGTAATAATTGTAGTTGCCAGGAGGGATTCTATAGAAATACTTTTATATTTAATCGTGATAAATTAGAAGAATACAATAGAACAATAACTTTTATAAAATGACAGCTTTCACCATCTGCTCCGAGCGTCCAAAGAAATATATTGTCACGTGCCCTGTCACACAAAACGCTCGTATTGTATCAATCTTATTATTACTGTCACAATAGGTGTCAAATTGGCGATAATTCTTCGTATTGTGGTCAGTTTGATGGGATGCAATACCGTTATATGAAATTACCGAATTACCGCTTTCTATATTGATGTCGATAAATCCGCAAATCAAAGGATAATAAAATTAAAACCATTCACACTGTCAAAATATTGGATGAAATCAAATAAATATGTTAAGCTTTATTATAAAGAATATAATTTAGTTTATGTGTTAAACTACCCAGACATGAAAATATATTCAAAGACTCGACGTCCTTCAACAATCTCATATAAAATAATTCATTCCATACTTCATAAATATATAAGTGGCCACCATCATCGTCTGCAAAACATACTCACGCAAAAGAAGTTGTGTAAATAAAATAATAAAATGCTCTATTCAGAGCTCGACATAATATCGTAAAAGTCAAAATACAATGGCGGCTAATGTAAGCAGCGTCGTAAACACTTGAAAATGTCTTATTTTTTGTGTCACTTAACCAAAACGCCCACGGGCTTCGGCAATGTGTACACTAATTATGATATTCTTGAGACATGTTTATTAATTTCGTAACTTGGTTCTACTTTGGCCGCGATTTTTTTTTATATCGTTTAGTGAAATGTACTTCAGTTCTTTATAATTCTGCTGATATCTAGTTGAGATTTTTTATGCTTTGGCAAAATGAAATCTAGGTAAGACACAATTTATTCTGTCTTACCTTGATTTTTAGATTCATTTTACAAAGAATGATTATAAACATAAAAGTGTGGGGGTTCGAGATTACTCTATGAAGTTCATCCCATTTGACATTTTTTTTAATCACCTGATACTGCTGAGGAGAGGAATAATATACCTACTAAAAGAATGTCACCAAGCTTTCTTATATACACCCAATCAGTTCATTTGACAGTTATTGCTCTTTAGGAGCAACACATCGTCGATACTGTTTTTTTACACAAAACCATCTAAATTTTTGCACATAATTTTGGGTATTACTTCACTTTCTTATGCGTATCGACCTTGCAGTAATATGATTAGAGCCCTTTTGAATTGGAAATTCCAAAAAAGTCTTTCTACTCGTTGCTAACGTAAAAAGATCTATGTGCCAAATTTGAAGCAAATCCGTCCAGCGATATTGATAATCAGTTAGTCACGGTTGCCTTTTATACCTATATCAATCAATCAACTCAGCCTATCGCAGCCTAAAAATGGACATAGATCTTACCCAATTTTATATTGAGAGGGTGATTGACCTCACTTTACCGCGATGTCCAGACTTTTAGGTACCTACAGTTTTATTTTAAAGTGATTTAGTCTTTAGGGTGATTACCTTCCATATTTTTTAATTATTTCCTTCCTACAACCTTGATTTGACTCTTAAAACAAAAGAACCTTTAAAAATAGACCACAAATAAGGTGAAATATTTTTTGTCCCGCTAAATAAAACACCAATGAATAATAGCATACGATTAGCATAACTATCAAAATAATTGATACAAATACTGTAGTACATTAAAGTCCAAGAACCAGGTGAGACAATTTTTTGCGCCGTTATTGTAACTAGACGTCGTATAATATAATTAAGCTCAAGATCTGTCTTATCTATTATGAGTATAGAAATAGTCCCGCCGCATTAATGAACAGTTCTATTTGGGTCTTAGTCACGTTCTTGTATCGAATGTGACATGAGATTTAGCCTTTGTTGGGTGCAAAAACTATGACTTATAAAGGCTGGTATAATCAATTGGCTAGACAGCGTGCCGCTTCGTGTAACTAACTAATCTAGGTTACGTAGAGCTACGAAGAATTCCATTGCAGACATTGCTACGGCGTAACGCATTTTTAACCCTTTACTTTAAACTAGAGGTATTATAAAGTTTAAGAGGGCTGTGGCTGTGTTTCTGTTCGCGTGCACCATAGGCTTTAAAGCCAGATTCGATGGCTGTGTATTTCCGGTGTTTTTTCTTTAATTAATTATTTACTAGTTTCATCTAATTAATAAATCTGTTTTTACAGGTGCCGAGCTGTCGACGACTGCAGTTTACCTACTTTTTTTTAAATCAGCTATTAAGCTTGAATTGAAAGAGGCTGGTTTCATGTCATACGTGTTGATGTATGATCAAAGATAATATTTTTGGACAAATACCTATCTTTATCATTCGATGTACTTTCATAGTGTTCTTGGTGGAAATATTTAGCCGCGTTGAAATTATTTTCTTGACCTTAGAAGTGACGTGAATAAAAATACAGCATGTTTACACCAGATTTACACTAATTGTAAGGAGCTAAAGCCTTGAATTATATTTCTAATCTTTACACGATACCTCATTATTGGTAGAACGATTTTAAATTTTAATTTCCTCTATTATAATTACATTGTAGCTCCTTGTTCATTGAACATCTGGTAGATTCAAGGTCTGGGAATTGAGGAAACCAAACAGAAGACCTTATTAAAATAGTACACTATTATTTCGCTATCATTAAATATCATCGTGAGGAAAAAAATGATATACAAATATCGATCTCATAAAAACCGACCGACAAAAAGTAATTCTAGTGGTCAAACTAGATCGACTTCCTTGACAACGTACAGTTATTTTGTTAGATTTATTACATGTTTACTTGTTATAAAAACAGTACCTACGTGATTAGGACCCTCCTACTTATATATAATTATCTCATTGCTGTGAAAAGTGATTACTATTATAACATTGCTAGTTGAATAAGCGCCGTTAGGTAGCCTGATTTGATCTAACATTGATCTGCGAGATGTGCTGATTATGAAAAACCAATTGCAAGGTGGATTTGTGCACTCAGGGTTCCGTACGGCCAAAATATTACGTTTATTGTATGAAAGCCCCTTTAAATAGTAGATATATTTCTCTGTTTTGGTACCTGTAAACTAGCAGCATCTGAAATAATACAGTGATTCATAAAATTTTAGCTAACTACCTATCGTAGTTTTTGAGATACGGTCTAGGTATAGTTACAGACAGACAGATGGACAGTGTAGTCTCTCTAAATATGTACAAAAAATTTGCCGTAAATTATACGCCTTAGGGATCTCGCTAAGGCGTACAATTTACGGTAACTTTTTTACCCTAATTTCTAAGGTTTACTTTCAATAAGGTAATAAGAAATGATACCATCTATAAGACGCTGGCCTAGAGCTAAACCTAAAACCGCATTGTTAATTATTTTTAAACAAATTTGTTGATAAACAAATAACAATTAAAATAACTTTAATGTTTTCAACGTAAGCTTAAACCACACTTTCTTATCGGCTACAACCATAATACCTACTGCATCATAAATATAAAAATTTATACAAATCTGTATATGACTGTACTTCAAAAATAAATATTGAATAGAAGAATGGAATCAAATAATTTTAATATATATTCATTGCGGTGTATAAATACAGATGTTAATTTCTTCAATATTCGATTCTATCGTACATTTCTCATACATAAATAAACAATACAATTAAAATACTCTATTGTATGTTATGCTTTGAAAACTAACGTGAAATGGTAATTCAACAGCAGTTTAAACGTATGCTTTTAACCCATTTAAATACACAAAGAACATGCATGAAAATAAAATAGTAAACTGAAAAGCTTTATTGAATAGGTACATACTAAATCACTGATGTTCAAATGGGAGTCTAAAATATTAAAAACCCTTAAATATATTTTCTCTCCATGCTAAAACGTCATGTTTCAGCGATAAAAAAAGACACAAATCAAAGGAAATACAATAAAATTATCATAAACGTATAAAGTGATATTGATACAATGAGCGAGTTCTCACATATATAAATAAAAATAAGTAGATATCTATTTCGTATATTGACAATAGGTACACGTCATAGAAAGTTGAACAACATATTTGGCCGACCGCATGAATAACCATTACATTCCAATTAATGTGTAAAACTTATCAATAAAATTACAAAAATAGAGTAATAAATAAATAAATAAATAAGAAATATTTGTGGACATTCACACACAGCATCATCTAGCCCAAATTAAGCTAACATGAGCTTGTGCTATAGGATCTAGACGACTGATATACATACTTATATATTTCTAAATACATACATATTATACATAGAAAACACCCAAACTCCGAAACAAACATTTGTGGATCACACAAATATTTGGACCGACCCTGGACCTCCAGCGCCGCAGGCAAATTCTCATTCGATTTCTTAATATTTAAAGGTAGTGTAAAGTAAAAACAAGATTTAGACTCTCTGTAATCAAAAGCCTGTGAATTACACACAAAAAATTAAAAATTTTGCTGCAGAACAAAAATTTGTGTCACCTCACCTAATTCAGAAACACAAAGGTTGATCTTAAAAATTAATATCTTTTCCAATCACAATCCGAACCCGACAAGCAAAAACCTTTATTACTTTCAATGTGTTCTTGTTTTCATAAGTCACCGACTCGCTTTTATCTTCCTTATATCAATTTTCATTTTGCAATACGTAATTTGAAAGTATGTTCCACTAAAGATTTATTTGGCATCTTTCGCGCAAAAAGAATCAGCTGAGTTCTGCTTTGAGAACCTGTAGGTACAAATTAACGTTTCATAGCTCACTGGCTTCATTTTTCCAGTTTATGTTTTTTTTTACTTTGTATTTATATACCTACAATAAGTAGAACTGATAAATCGAACGTAGTAAAATAAGTATTTCATTATCTCACCCAAAAGAAGAATTAAAATTGATTGATTGGCGACATTAAAATTTTATGTCTTTTAGCTAGTTATCAATCACGAGTTTCGTTGGCTGCTTTTTTCCGTTAGATATGTGTTATACTCACGGGCCTTTTTATGTTATATAAACACATTTACTTACCCAAATTAATGATGACATTTATATTTAGGAGGTGACTATTAGGGTGGTCGTATTTAAATAATTAATTGCTATCCATGTTTACTCGAATACTGAATATAGAGAAATGAATCTTTAAAGGCAATTAGGGTAAGAAATCGCTTAAAATGTAGGTTAGTGAAGTTATTTTGATTCAATATGTCGTGACTTTAATAAAATTTGACCTTGGTGCTCTAAATAATTAGTTACCCACGTCTTCCATGACATTGAATTTGTCTATTTTATGTTGAATTCCTAACCAAGGCAGTAAGTTGGTCCAAGTACACTCTCACTCCTATTGCTTTTACTCTTTTCTGTGACTTTCAGTACCCAATATAATACCTATAGAAGATGAAGTTCCAGGTCCAGAAAAAGTTAAAGTCCTTTTAACCCGCATCGATAGCCTACATCAGAATCTATCAAATGCTTGGTTAAGCACTCGTAAGATAGATAAGATATAAATGATTAGTTTAGTACCCAACTTCATTTACAAGTAACGCAAGGCAGAGGAGTTGGGAACACAAACAACGATTGTGCCCTTGCTGCAAAATAGAAAAGGCAATTGACAGCATGATCAATCATCATTTGAGGATGATAATTATACCGATTTTATTCATTCTTTTTGGTTAAATTTCATTTTAATTTGATTGAAACATTGTCAAACGTTTTCATACTTATTAAAAAAATTCAAAATAGCACTCTTGATCATTTTAAGGACCTTTTGCATATAGGTACGAACTTTTCGGTTTTATTTCAGACAATTTGTACGGATTCCTTTGTACGTGCGTTTTTGTTAATTTACAATAAATAAATTGTACTAAACAATTTACTACATTTTATAATATTGGGACAATCAATTAAATATTGACACGACCATATTCATAAATTAAATTGTTTCATAATAAAATGGAAAGTTCTGTCGAAACGGAAAATATGTCTACCAGAAATATGTAAATCTCAAAGTGTCGTATCCACATTTTCCCATGGTATATGTCGGCTCAATATACCAAGCCTTATTTAAATGTTTCAATGATTTGAATAACAATGAATACATAATACGATCCGATGAACATATAATTAATGAGCTGTTAATCCCTTAAACTGTTTATCGTTTCATGAATAACATTATAAAATATGAATTAATTTACTCACGAAATACCGAATTGTTTTGACTTTGGATTAATATAGGTAGGTAGGTGATGGATTAAAGACAATTAAAATGTGCGACTTTGAACAAACGTAAAATATTGGTAATAACTTGATTTTAGTAACCACAAACCATAACAAGGATTAAAGTCGTAATATTAGTCATAATAGAATGATTTATTGACATTGAAACGATATTTCAATGAAAAATATTAAAGAACACTCCAAATGGTAGGAGTTATATTTTTGTACCGCCCTCAAATAGGTATTTTATTGCGATTTCATTTATTTATTTTTGTATGTGAAGTAGTAAAACTTGTCCTGTCTGAACGACAAAATAACAAACGCACACTTCCCATAAGAAATCATCATTAGAGAGCTTGTGGAAACAAAAGTAAGAATAAATCTAATTAATAAAAAAACAATTATTTTATTTTGTAAAAAGCCTTTTTTAAGATGAAATAGGAGACAGAGGATTGAAGTATGTCGGTGTGTCACAGCTAGCCTTATAAAACCAAATTATCCATATATGTGGGGCATATTCACCTAAACTTGCTGCCTAATGTAGCTAAAAGGACGACGACCCACGTTGACATAGTCACCGATCAACAGAGCACTGACACGGCAAACAGAAAACATAGCGATCATAAGTCAAATGGAAAAATGTTCCTGTGACGTCAGTACAAGAACACACTCCGCAAATCCTGGTTTGATGAAAATAACCTGTAAGGGGCGCCGCACACTTGCTTTTCAGTGTAACGGCAATATAGTAGTTGTTAACTTTTCTTCATCATCATTTTTAACACAGACTCGTAGAAGTAGATGTCATGTCATGTCCCGTCATCTTTAACAACCTACAAATGTTATCATTTGAATATAGTTTGTTTAAGTAGCTACTATTAGGAGGGCAAGAATATTAAACGGTCATTATCTTAAGGGTCAATATTTCGAACTGAGGAAGTTGCTCTCAATCTAGCATCATTTTGGACAGTTTAACACTGATAGTAAATGATAACAATCATACAGGTCAATGAAGTATGAAGTACTTACTACTGCTTACTATTGTTGAAGCAGGTTGTGTCCATGATGTTTCGGGCTTTTTCACGTAGGTATTCAAATATAGCCGAGGTTACTAGCAGATTTAAAAAAGTCTACTCGTGACCACGGACAATTGCAATAGGTATTCTCGAAACGTCTAGAGGTGAGCAAAGTGAATACGCGAAAACGATCCGAAATCCATAATGAAGATAATTTTATTTTTATTTTTTATTTTTATAAAAGCTTTTCCAGCGAAGAGATAAACGTTTGAATTGCATGTTCGTTCAGGTAACGATAAATAAAAAAGTTGCCCACTTCCATTGTAACTCAGTACACGAAATGTTGTAAACAGTGTTTGTTGTTTGCCGCTTAGAATTGTTTTCCACTCTAACTAATAATATTAGTTTTGTGATGAATGAACGTATTTTTGAGTAACAGTATCAAATAAGGGGTAGGACGTCCACCCGCTAGAAGGACCCGAAACACTAAAACCAACATATTCACAGTGATCGACTTTTCAAACTAAGGATAAAACTTGAACAGAGTTTCAAACCATTATTAGTGGGGATTTGTAGGTGTAGGCAAAAGGGTCAAATAGTATAAAAAGTTAACCAGCAAATTTTAAGAACCAACTGTTCAGCAAAGTGCTAAAAACTGTATGTGGATTTCAGCAACTTTCATCAATTTGTACCAAAATCTTTCAAATAATTTTGATTCGCCAGCAAGTCACATTTACTGTATGAAGTTCTATTTTGCCAATAATCACAGAACTAGGAAACAGTCTATTACCTTATTCTGTGGAACACCTACCCGTAGACGTCAAAACAACAGTGACGTCATTTCCGTCATCAGCATTATGCAGACGCTCCAGACAAATCTTATTATGTAGCGTGAAATTCGATTTTCACAAGTTGTAAATTTTCCGTCATCTTTTTGTTTTACAGGTATCTTTATAAAATTCAGGGCAACTAATGGCATTGTTTTCCCATAAATTTGGAAAAAAAAAAACCTATGGTTTTTCCAGGCGTTTAAAAATACAGAGTCATTCTTAAATGCCAAGGTAAAACACACATAATTGGGTCTTCGATATGACAGACCTTTCATATAAGCCATACGAGTTATTTTAGTCTGTATGAGTTCAACAAACCTACCCCGTCAATAAACTGGACGGGGTTGTTTTGTCAACGACGCTTTATTATTATTATTTTTATTTTTTATTTCTGCTTAATACACTAGCAGCTTAAGGCTGATGCGAGTATATTACTTTTCAGGTTAACCGATATTGATGAAAAATAGCCCAATCAAACAAACTAACACTTGAATATACCTACACGCAGAGATATTTTACAATAATTATTATAGATAGAAAGATGAAAATAGTAGTCATTGGTTTCGTAAATTAAGAGAGCGCACCAATCGAAATACAATTCATTTCTCTGGAGTCAAATAAATTGAATTTCACCCGATTGCATACAACCCGCTTCATTCGCTAAATAGGTCTTCAATACAATTCTATACTCGTATTTACATACAACGTCTCTTCGCTAAACAATTCCTGAATGTAAAATTCAATGGTAAGTAATCTTTTAATGAAATCTTGACTTCGCCAACTCGTGTTGAGTTCGTTAGTGATTCAAAAGTATGTTATTAATTTAAGTAACATTTTCACTTAGTAGGTATCATACCCCAATGAAATTATTTATGTGTTGTCTATTTTAATTTATCAAACTAAAAGATTCTCGAGAACGTAAATCAATATTTTAGAACAAAATTTTAGATGCCCCAAAATGTATCCCACAGCACTAGCACTTCCATGACCAGGGCCAGGCCTGAAGATGACGGGGGGCTGCTCCCTGATCCTTCCTTACAGAAGCAGGCCAAAATGACAGCGCGACGTGAAAGTTTCACACACGCCACACGCTCCAAGGAGCAGTATAGCACCCGAACAACCCCTAAAGACGCGGGAAAGTACCCAAACCTGGTCCTCACCTAGCAGGGGTAGCCAAAGTCTATCGGGAATCCTGGTACATCCCTCCTGATGATACCCGGGGCTCCCAACCGTAGGCAGTGGGAGAGCAAGTGTGATTTTAGTCGGTATGAGCACAGTATAAATATATGTTGTTTGTATGAGTCCGGCGTAGCATCCATGAGGGATTTCCGTAAAAAAACTACGCTCCGTAACTATTAGACCGCTGGATACCTTTCGGAGCTACGTTTGATACAACTAGCTTCCAACAGCTTTTCAACAATACCATGCTGGTATTAATTTCCATAAGAAATTTTCATTGGTTCCAAAGTGCCTACAAATCTTGGATGCTAGTTGGGAACGCTAAGACGAATAAAAATGATCAGAAAGTAGAAAGCATCCTACCAAACTTTCTATCACAAATCTCCGAAGCCCTACTACATGCATGAAACTTTTATTATTTAATTATTTTACAACCGTTTAAAACGCCACAGCTATCACAATTTCTAATCCATTAGATGGCGATTATTACGTCTTTAATTACCATTAACTTAATACCTTTAAAAGGAACATGAAAGTCACTGTATCTAATATAGCTTAATCTTGACTATATACACACACAAACTTTGTAACGCGTGTAAAACCAGCGAATGACTACTTTGAACACGAGAATGCAAGAAATAAATCTCTTTCAGAACTCAAACCGAAAGACTTATCATTTTCGAAATTATCTTTTGTAAAAAGTCAGAGAAAGTATTTGTCACATAAAAAGTGCGCGGTTTTAAAACGACACCAAGTTTTACGTATCATTTATCCGCCGATATGCCAATAAAAGATACACAAGGGACCTTAAATGTTGTTCCGTAGTATAAGCAAGTATAAGCATACTGGCCGACAGCCAAATGTTCCGGTTGGCGTGGCCACGTCTGCTACAGACAATCTTGGAAAGGTTAAGGGTGACGAAAATAATGTAACGATGTACTACTTGGAATAAGGGGTGGAACAACCACAAATGTTTTATACGTTGATAATGAAACGCTGCGTCTGATTAAAGCGATTTGATATTTCTGACTTATTTACATACATACGTGCAATAGTCACCCCTTTATCCCCGAAGAGGAAGCAGAGGCATAGTGTACACCCACATTTCACCGTATAGTTTTATGTCCCACGTAATAGGTGGTGAGCCTATTGCCTGAAATGAACAGGAGCAGGTCGTGACGACCCGCAGTTGAAATTTTTCAAGCCACCCTTAATGCCGTCAACTTGACTTAACGATTGTCAATTCACTGACAAGCAAGTTTCATTTATAGTTTTCCTTCTCTACGCAATGGATCGTTTTACGAAAGTGTTTCCTTAGTCGCCTCTTACGACACCCTCGGGATGAATTGGGGTGACAACATTTTGCACTCTTTCCCGTTGCCAGGGGAAACCTTAATACTAGCTGTTGCCCGCGACTTGGTACGCGTGAAAATTATGTTCTAATGCCAATTTAACTGCTCTCTGCTTAGCCCCTAGGATATATAGCGTGATGATATATAGCCTATTTGAAGACCCAACCCGCAGTTAAAATTTGTGCAAAATTTGAATCAAATCTATTGAGTACCTTTCAAAATCCTTCCGGACAAAGCAAAGCAAACAGACAAACAGACTAAACTTTTTCTAACAATTTTTTCGGCTTCGGTATCGTATGTTGAACACCCAGTGAGTATTTTTTTATATATTTCCAATGTACAGTTTTGACTTTTCTATCATCTATATATATAAAAATCAATGCCACTTTTCGTTGTAATTTTATAACTCAAGAACGGGCTCACCTACCTCATTCAAATTTTTAAGCTTTGTTCGGACTATTTAGAAGATGGTTTATGTGAAGTTTGCACAAAATCGGTCGAGCGGTTCTTCATTTATCACGCAAACGAAGTTGCGCGGGTCAGCTAATTAAGTATAGATATAAGTATAGCAAAAAGTTCAGTTCTAGCATAACGTGGGTCCATTTTTATAGTTTCGTACCGAGTAACGGGACCTTATTCATGATAATTCGCTGTCCGTCTGTCTGTTTGTCTGTTCATCCGTCATGAGACTGTATCTCATGAACCGTGATAGGTAGAGCTGAAACTTTCACAGATGATGTATTTCTGTTGCCGCTATAACAACAAATACCTACTAAAACTAGAATAAAGGCGGATTAAGTGGGGTCTCATACAATAAACATAATTTGATGCCGTTTTATCGTAGGGACCCCGTCCCTCCATGCGTAAATCCAACTTGGTCGGTTTTTAGGGTTTCGTAGCCAAATCGGAACCCTTATAGATTCGTCATGTCTGTCTGTCTGTCTGTCCGTCTGTCCGTCCGTGTGTCAGCCATTTTTCTCCGAAACTATAAGGCCTATGCTATTGAAACTTGGTAACTAGATATATTCTGTGAACCGCATTAAGATTCTTATATAAAACTAGAAAAAAAGTAGTAAATTTTGGGGGTCCCTATACTCAGAACTGAAATTAATTTTTTTTTCCATCGAACCCATACGTGTGGGGTATTTATAGATAGGTCTTCAAAAATGCTATTGAGGTTCCTATTATCATTTTTTTCTAAAATGAATAGTTTGCGCAAGAGACACTTCCAAAGTGGAAAAATGTGTGTCTTCCCCCTTTAACTTCTAAACTAAGAGAAATAAATCTAAAAAAATTATATGATGTACATTGCCATAAAAACTACCAACGAAAATTGATTTTCTAGCTGACCCGCGCAACTTCGTTTGCGTGATAAATGAAGAACCGCTCAACCGATTTTGTGCAAACTTCACATAAACCATCTACTAAATAGTCCGAACAAAGCCTTAACATTTGGTTTGGATAGGTGAGCCCGTTGTTGAGTTATAAAATTACAACGAAAAGTGGCATTGATTTTTATATGAGATAGAGCTGGTAGTTTTTTTTTAATTCATCATAAACCGCAATTTTCGGTTAGAAAAATCACTACCACTGCGAACGTGTTAAAACATCAATCAAAGTTCCAACGAACTACAAGAACATTTATATTATGTTGCTGCTACGAAACCCTTCATGGGCGAGTCCAACTCGCAGTTGGCCGGTTTTTTTTATTTCTTCATCAGTAATTGGCCTAATAGATGTGCAACGGGTATTCAAAGTATGTCACGAGCGCAGCCGCGGGGCACAGGTGCTTTACAACATGGAAGTGTTTATCTATACTTCTATACTAATATTATAAAGAGGAAAGATTAGTTTTTTTGTTTGTTTGTAACGAACAGGCTCCGAAACTACTGGACCGATTTGAAAAATTCTTTCACTGTTGAGAAGCTACACTCTTTGCGGTAAACATAGGCTATATTTTATTCCCATATTCCCACGGTAACGGGAACTACGCGGGTGAAACCAGGTGACGTCCACTAGTTTTATTATATGTATAGATTCTATTATTGTTGTTTATATATCACGTTACTAAGGCATCTGTGGGTAATCTTAGCATAAGCGCAGAGCACCCACAGATGCCTTAGTAGTAATAGGCACGTAGTAGATGGGAGTCCCAGCTACGCCCTCAGAAGTATAAACTTCTGAGGGCGTACTTGGTACTCCCGGCCACAGGTAGATGGCACCGTAACGTGTGGTTTTAGATGGCAGGAGTTGGCTGGCATTACATGGCAGGAGTTGGCTGGCATTACATTCTTGAGGATTTTCAGATTTAAAAAAAGGGCATCTGTGGATGTAAGAGGTTTCATCAAGATCTCCGAGGCCCAAGCGACGTCATCCACTAGCGGTGCACTTACTGACTATAAACAGAGAGAGGCAACGTAGATGCCGTTGGAAAGACAGAATAGTCGCTTCCAATGAACGGAAAATCAAAAGCCAAACCATGACCGCTTTAGTAGTCAAATAATAGTGAACCTCAGGTTTGAAATCCAGGTAGGATTTACAAAGAACTGGGAATAGATATACTGAAATAGGGAGAAGATCAAGGCATCTGCGATTGTACTGGATATTGAAACTCGCTTATTAACACGTTTAGTAAGTAAGCTCACATTTCACACAAGTTGTCACATTTCAATTGTCGTAGTCAAAACATAGACCGAAAAACTAACAAATCAGCTATTTTCATGACGATTTGGAGCGATAGTGTCGGATATAGCCCAGTCTTGGTTCATTAAACAAATAAAATACGTTCGAAAACTTGCCGAAATAAAAAGCTGTTGTTGTCTTCTAAAAATTGTTTTCTTCCATTCCAAGATCAATCAGCACGTAAACAACTGTCAGAACTTTTACTATCGCCGTAAAATTCCGGTACAGCATCCATGAGGAATTTCTACACGTAAGAAAAAAGTACCCTGAATAAATAAAATAAATAAAATAAAATAAAATAAAATTTATTCCCTTTGAAATTTTTAAAAAATGTTAAGGTTTGTCAAAATTTTTGTGACTCTACCGGGGGTTCGGAAATGCTACAGACTGAGAAGAACACCCCAAGAAACTCAGTCCGGTCCCTCTTAATTCATCTTAGTATCTAATACAGTTTTTTTTTAAATGTATAAAGGAGCAATTCGTGTCACTGCCAGGCACCCTTGTCTTCTAAAAAGTCTTTAATGCTATAATAAGCTTTCTGGCACAATTTAAGTTTTATTAGTTTTTTAAAAACCTGTTACGGCTGTCGGCAATGTATTGTATAATAAGTAACTATAGTACTAGTAACTAAAGTATAATATAACACACTCCAATCAAGAACCTATAACTTTTTAAACCAGGTTGGAAATAAAAATAATGCGCGTTATAATAAACCTAAAAGTCAAGTTAAATCTACACTTTTCGTTGTAATTTTATAACTCAAGAACGGGCTTACCTGTTTAAACCAAATGTTGAGGCTTTGTTCGGACTATTTAGTAGATGGTTTATTGTGAAGTTTGCACAAAATCGGTCGAGTGGATCTTCATTTATCACATTTTTTGTAACAAATGAATTCAAAAATGCGAACGGGGGATACACTCTCTATTAAGTGACGCAAACGAATTTGCGCGGGTCAGCTAGTAATATATAATAATACTTTATCATACAATTACAGTAAATTCATTAACGGACACCAATTACTTACATAAATCAGTTGCGTCGTACAAACAGAAATTAGAACATAAATCATCAACAATGTTTACGGTTTTATTAAGTAACAAACGCTCACGAAACACGCAAAAACAGATACTAAAATGTTTATTGTACTATAAAATATCAACGAGATGATTTCATTAATAATGTGCAAACGTTTACGACTTATACATACCAATAATACCGCTGCCGCTGAGACAATAATATTTGTATGTAGAATTTCCACGATCACAAAAAACCGGCCAAGCGATTCGGACCGAGCCTTCGTTTAAGATGAGTAAAATTAGTAAAATATATGTCCAATCTTCATTAGCTTAGCTTTTTTTTAATGTGAGGGAAAATCGTAACGGATGCTATCCCGGACTTCTATCAACTAAAACACCTCACGTAACGCCCAACAGCCAATGGTTGGGAGCCCCGGGTAAGCCCTCGGAAGGATGTCCCAGGACTCCCAACTTCATTAGCTTCTTATCTTACATCGGGGGCTGACGAAGTCAGCAACACTTCGACCCAGTGGGATCTTTTGTGTTTGCCCCTACCTTAATGTTTCTTACTCTTTGAAGAAGTGGTCTATTAGCGCGGTGATCCCACTAAGAGGATGAAACCTGTATTCTTCCGGTTTGGGATAAGCATTCCCAAGGAGGCTCATACGCTTCGCTGCTAAGACGTCGCATTCGCACAGGATGTGCTCCATAGTTTCCCTGACATCACCGCAGGCTCTGCAGTCGTTATTTGAAGTGATCTTCATTTTAAAAAGCATGTCGTTTGTTCCGTAATGCCCTGTAAGGGCACCAACCACAGCTCGAGCTTTGCTTCTTCCATTATTCAATATAAATTTTGAAGCCTCATTGGTTCTGCTACTTATGAATTTCTTCGAATGTAGTAACCCTTGACTGATATCCCACTCTTGCATGTGTTTATTATCAGCATAATCCTTAGCGGCCTTTATGAATGTGCATGCTGGTAGGCCCATACATGGTTCAGGTCCAAGCATGGCATTTGCCGATCCTGTCCTAGCTAGCTCATCGGCCTTCTCATTTCCTTTTATTCCTACATGGCCTGGGACCCAGAGCAGTCGCAGCTTGTTCCTGGGCCCAGTTTGTTTAGGGTTTTCACCGCATTCAGGACAAGTTTTGAGTTGACCTTGTAGGAATTTAAGGCCTTTAGTGACGCTTGACTGTCGCTAAGAATGTAGATGGTCTTGTTCTCTACACTCCTTTTCAGATTTTCCTCTGCGCATGCTATGATGGCATACATCTCGGCCTGGAAGACCGTGGTGTACTGACCCAGGCTGCTCCAAAGTTGTGAAGATTCTGAGTAAATACCTGCTCCTGTACCAGATTCCGTTTTTGAACCGTCTGTGTACCAGATGAGGCAGTCTGCATCTGGTGAGCGCAGTTCCTGCTTCCAATCTTCCCTTGTGGGGACATGTATTTTGAAGTTTCTTTTGAAGATTTTTATGCACGGCATAGCGTCGCTAATCATATGCATCTTCCTTTGAATCTCTTCATTAAGCTCCATTTTTGTATGCCGCGTTGTTGGCCTTTTGCAGTTAAAAGCGCCTGCCGTTTTTAGTCTGTATAAGGTTTTGATCGCCTCCTGTTGTATGAAGATGTGAAGAGGGGTTAAGTTTAGTATTATATCTAACGCCTTTGTAGGCGTGGACTTAAACGCTCCTGTGATAGCCATAGTGGCCATCCTCTGTAGTTTGCCCAATTCTTCCACGCACGATGTTAGTTTGGTTCTTGTCTACCATACAACACTGCCGTAGGTTAAAATTGGGCGAACCATAGTGGTGTAAATGAAGTACAGTACCTTGGGCTTCAGGCCCCAGGTTTTGCCATACGCCGATCTACACATATTGAAGGCTCTCATGGCTTTTTCTGTCACCTTCTTGGCATGCAGATTCTATGTGAGCTCTTTGTCTAAGGTCATACCAAGGTATTTCACGTTGGTGGACCATTCTAACTCTGTGTCAAATAAAAGCAATTTCTTTAATTTGCTCAACCTCTTCTTTCTTGTAAAAGGAAGAATTGTAGTTTTGCTGAGATTAATGGTTAGATGATTTTCAGCACACCATTCCTCCACATCCTTCAAAGCTTGTTGCAGAAGATCCGAGACAATTTCCGGAAATCTACCGTTGATCATGACAACTATGTCATCTGCATATCCCACAGCGAAGCATGCCCCTCTATTCAGTTTGGTTAGGAGGGAGTCTGCTACCAGACACCACAGTGTGGGGGACAATACCCCTCCTTGAGGGCATCCCTTGGTCGTTGTGGCGTGAATTTCATCTCCTAATAGAGATGACCTTACTCTTCTGCCCCTCAGCATGAAGTCAATCCATTTGCAGAGGGTGGGGTCAATGCCGTGTTCTTTTGCGGCTTTCATAATCGATTCGAATGTTGTGCGGTCAAATGCTCCCTCAATGTCCAGAAACGCAGCCGCACAAATCTCTTGACCATCAATAGCATTCTCTGCTCTCTCAACTACATGGTGCAACGCAGTTTCGGTTGATTTTCCGGTTTGGTAGGCACATTGTAGCTTATGAAATGGTTTCTTTGTGAGAGGCCCATCCCTTATGTATTGATCTACCAATTTCTCCAGGGTTTTTAATAAGAAAGACGAGAGACTTATCGGACGAAACGACTTGGCCTCTTCATAGCTATCCTTCCCTGGTTTCGGAATGTAAGTTACCTTTACTTCCCTCCATATCTTTGGAATGAATCCAAAGGCTATGCAGGCCTTAAAAAGCCGCATCAAGTGCGGGCCTAGTATAGGAAGACCTTTTTGTAGTAGTATCGGGTATATGCCGTCCGGACCTGGTGATTTACATGGTTGAAAGTTTTTCAATACCCAACTGAGTTTTCTTTCTTCTACTACCTTCTTTGCAACATCCCAGTCTGCTTTCGTAGTTCGCCTGTTTTGCTCTTCTACGGGCATGGGAACGTCTGTGCCAGAATTATCATGAATCTTACAGTCCGGAAAATGTATTTTCATCATGATCTTTAGGGTTTCTTTACCAGATTCAGTTAGTCTCCCTTCATGGGTTCTAACTGCATTAAGAGTATTACTTCTGCTCACAGACATAGCCTTTACCAATCTTGAACTTTCAGGAACAGTATTGATGTCCTGGCAGTGAGATTGCCATGATTTCCTTCGTTCCTTGCGAACTGCCAGATTGTACTCGGTAAGTGCTCGGGAGTACTCTTTAAAACATCTCTTGGACTTAGCGTCGTTGAAGATGCGGCGAATTGCCTGTCTTTTCTTTTCTAAATCCGGCTTCCACCACGGAACCTTAGTTCCTTTCGCTTCTTTCTCTGGGCAGTTTATGTACCATGCCGTTTTAATGGCTCTGTCAACCCGCTCAGCCTCAAGTTCAATGTCAACCGTAGAGTTCAAAATTACCTTTAACTGATCCTAACTCGTTTTTTTAGTTCCTTAGTGTACGTCTCCCAGTTAGTGTTCCTGGGATTTCTTCTCCGTACTCCTGGAAAGGAGTCCTCTGTATCGTATCTAAAACAGATATACCTGTGATCGGAACCACTAGTTTCGTCAGACACTCGCCAGTTAGTAATTCTCTTATAAGTATTATTAGTAGCTATAGTTACATCAATAACTTCCGAACGCCTAGCATCCACAAAGGTGGGAGCATTGCCTTTATTTAGTGTATGAAGTGAAGAGCTTACCAAATATTCGAAAAGTTCCTCCCCTCTATCATTGATGTCCGAGCTCCCCCAAGTGATGTGGTGGGCATTCGCATCGCAGCCCATCACTAACTCCAGGTTCTCCCGGCCGCAGAACTCGACAAGTTCCTTCATCTCCCTCATGTTAGTGGGTCTTTCTTTCTTTGGGTAGGCGAGGTACACAGAGGCCAGCACAACCGCCCTCCGTCTTCGCCCTGCCCCCGTATAGACCTTGACTGCTGTAAGGTCCCTGGAACAAAGATCGTGTAAGGGCATAGCGTCTATGCCATTTCTGACATATACGCACGCCCTCACACCCTCATTAGTACAGTGGAAAATAGATCCCTCTCTACCTAAGCCTGAGACAGCACCCGCAGTGCTTATATAAGGGTCCTGTATCAAGGCAATATCGAATTTATGTCCTTTAAGGTGACGTCCTAAGAGGGACATCGCCGCTTTACAGTGATGTAAGTTAATTTGTACACACCTTAGTCCCGCCATTTTTTGTTCTTTGCAAATGGGGGGGTATCGGCAGTCTAGTGACTGTCGCCTGCATCTACAGCCTCCTCCATAGTCTCCGTCTGCGAGAGTGGAGACGACAGGTTGAGGTCGTCCAAGTCGCCCAACACATCATCGGTGCGATGAGAAGTGGCCGGTGAAGGGACTGGGTAGCCCCCGATGGTGTCCTGGTGTGAACCCGCGTCGCCGAGCAGCATCTGTGGAGCAAGTTCATTAGCTTAGCTGAGTAGCATTTACTTTTTAATTTCGCGCATGAAAAAGCATGATATACTGCCTGTATGTCCATAATTACTGTAAACTGTAAATCAAATTTATTATATCTTTAATAGTCCTTAAGTTGTTCAAAAATTAAATCATTCAAATCAGCTATAGCACTATTTACTGCTGGACATAGGCCTCTTCCAATTTACATTAGGTTGGTGTTTGACATTAATGAACCTCGCTGGCCAGACAAAAACAAAAAATATTTTTCATCCCTTCGTCAAAACCACAAAACACGTCATCTGGTGCGCCACTTGCATACGAGACTGGATTTTGCTCCAAAATTTTCTCTAGAGCTAATGCTTTACTGAAAATTTTGGAGCAAACCCCAGTATCACAGTCGCACTCTGAAATCCCATTAAAAAGCGCCACTTCTATTTCTTTTATGACAAAGTATTTTTGTGATCATTTTCAATATCATCTCTACAATTTATAAGCAAGCAAGAACAAAAATGAGCCAAGATTCTTGAGTTACAAATATTCAAATTATAAATAAGCTCCGCTAATACTAGTATCTTTTGATAAGTATCTGCTTAGATCTAATGCTCTACTGAAAATTTTGGAGGAAACGCCAGTCTCACAGTCGCACCCTCAAATCCCAATAAAAGGCGCCAATTCTATTTCTATTATGACAACTAAATAAATATTATCAACGCCGACGCAAAAATATGTCAACAAAACAACAATATTTACGATAAGATTACTTATGTCTGACAACTAAACGCTTAAGTCCTATAAATAGCAATGGCTACGTAAACAGATATCATCTTTGGAAACTCCGTCGTGTCCTACGTTTGTCCTGCTGACATAACAGCGGTCTACGCGTGTGACGTCACAAGGCCGGCCGGCGCCTCTCCCGCCTTCGCGCACATTCAGTGACTAAGCTATATTAATATACTACGAATATATTTTCCTCGCCTCGCCCCCAGTCGCCTACGCGCTGAAAACTGCGTGGGAGTCTCCGACTATCTACATCGTGTTTGTTTTTCGACCAGGCAATGTTGTATTGACTGATATGAAAACTGTCAAAGTTTGGCTTTAAGTCTTCAGCAAATGTAATAAATAAGAAAACTTTTGTATGTTTGTCTTACTCATTCCTAAATTAAAGGGAAAGATTTTCCTTCTGTATTTTCTTGATCACTTTCATTATTAACTCTACAATTTGTAAGCAAGTTAGAACCAAAATGAGCCAAGTTTCTTGAGTTTCAGATATTCAAATTGTAAATAAGCTTAAACTAGTATTCTTTTGATAAGTATCTACTTAATCTTGTTGTTTTTATTTGAAACCGAGAAAAGCATTTACAAGATAAAGCGTACCCTTACACTTCAAAACTTCAAAGAAAGCTTTGGTAAGCCAAGACGATTTTCTTAAAACACGCTATGTATGAGAAATCCCTGGCGTCGCGTAGACTGGAATGCCGACACACTTTCCATTGACGGGCAAACCCCACACCCCTCCGCTGTTTTGAACCAAATTTATACTAATGATACAGTCATATACAAAGAAAACAATAGTTCTATTTTTGGGGCAGTTGTATATTAAAGTTTTGCATTAAAACTTTCTTTAATTAAGATAAGAGGTTGCCAGATGCTTGAGTAATGTTTTTATATATTTTTCGCTTCTTTTGTTTCGTACAGGAAAACTATTCACAAATATGATGATGAATGTTCAAGACATAAGTAGAATCGACAATAAATCAAAACAAACAACTTATCACTTTGCTTTTGTATTTTAGGCGTAGTAAGGTTGTGGATAAAAATAAAAAAGGAAGCTAGACTTGGATCTTCAATCAAAATGAATTCACATTATTTCTTCAATGGAATGTCATTGACTGCCCATACCATACATTCATATAGTCACATTGGTTTCATAATTGGGTAGGCAGAGTTATATTATTTCGTACGAACATAAAATATAATATTTAAGTTGATGTGAATGATTGTTTACTTTATGCAGCATAATGAAAGAGCTCTGTGTTTTAGCAAATATATTATATTTTATGGTGTAGGACACACGTTGTACAACCGCGAAACTCTAAAGACGTAATTACCTAAGCTTTTTCTTTTTTTTTTAACGTAAGGGAAAATCCATCATGGATGCTATGCCGGACTCCTACTGATTAAAAACCTCACGTAACTCCCAACAGCCTACGGTTGGGACTTGGGAGCCCCGGGTAAGCCCTCGGAAGGATGCCCAGGACTTAGCTGTGATAAATGTGACAATACAGTGATTAATAAATACCTACAGTAATTAATCAACATTCTAAGTGAATTATTTTATTTGGTGATCTCCATCACTACGTATATTTGTTGTCTAGTCACACATAGGTGACAACTCCTAAAATATAATTATATCAATGTTCTCAAATCAATCTATGACAGTCCACTACTGGCCGTAGGTACTCAAAGTAAGTACAAGACCGTGTATTGTGGCGTGGTTTGGGAGAGCCCAAACCACGCCACAATACACGGTCTTGTGCCTTCCACATGCTGTCTCTACCTGGATTACTTCGTTTTGAAAAATCGCCATGATGAGACAGAACTCAGGATATTGCTCCTTGCTACTCTCTTCAATTCCTAACAAGGCAGATTTTAAAATAAATATCCCTTTACTCAAAGTCATAGGCAGCAATTGGAACAGACTTCAAAAAAGAACTCCTAATTCTTCCCGTAATTAAATATGAAAGTGTGTATATTCGCAATTTTCTCGTAAACTATTCATTCGATTTGACCTGAAGCTTTAAGCTTAAGAATATAATTGAAATCGTACCTACCCGACCAGCGCGTTTACCGACAAAGTTCATATCCGATTAGTTAAATCAAATTAATACCTTTTAAAATGAGCAACACTGTGATAAGGTTCACTTCAGTGGTTGTTTACATCAAAAGGGCCGCCGTTATTTAAATTATATGAACCAAACGCTAAAACTGATTTGTTAGTCACGCTTCAGAGTCGACGCCACGGTATAGATAAAATATTGATGAGCTAATAAAATATTTACGATTTTGGTTTTCCAACTTTAAAATTTTGAATCGCTATTATCCATAACTCATAATAAGTATATTTATTTGAATTTGTAATTTTTCATCAAAATTTCATTGCATTCCACTAATGGTTTGTGATGACTGCCACAGGGGAAGAACAATTGCAGTCGAACATGTGGTACTCCATACCACAGATAACATATTATACTTAATTCTACTAAGATCCTAAGACATTAATGTTCTCGCTATAAAGGAAGCAACAGCCCATTAACCGTTGGGCAGCTTTTGAATTAACATCACAAGTTCATAGTCCACAGATTGCTAAAGTTATGAACTAATGTAGTAAGGATTCGATATACGCGGTCCCTACCAAAATCTTACCTCACTTAAGTAACCTCATCTACACAAGACTTCACTCTGCTGACGCAATTGTCTCAGCAATCAGTGCAATGTGCAAGATAATTCAGAGATTTGGTACATTTCTCAATGCATGCGTTCCATGACCGTTTTATTTGAAATACAATAAATTGACTAATTTGACCGTCGCCTTACATAAAGTCCTTTGATGCCACATCAACCGTTATAATATATTTCGGACATCACGTACTAATACTTTAGGAAGCTTTGTTCAATGCAAACGTGTCCACTTGCACAGGATTCAATGACGTCACACCACACAAAAAGTTCGCACGAGTATCCCCAAAAAAGCTCCTACTCACGTCTCTCTCATTTTGCATCCAAGCTTTTGAATGTGTCTGCGAGATATCTAAGTTGACGATGTTCATCTTTTTCTACATACACAGGCGAATGTTCGAGTGTTATACCATCACCCTGTATTATTTGATCGCAAAATCAAACCGTGAGGACTGCCTTACAGCTTAACATCTATGAATGGAGACCGGATGGAAAAAAGTGTCCATTGAAGTTCTGTTTGCGAATTATAATTTAAAGGGGTGGTCAATTCACACTGAGTACCTTTAGCGGTGTTTATTTAGTGCGGGTTTGTTGTGATAATAATAATACAGTTCGCAGAAGAGTGAGAGAACGTTTTGGGCAAAACTAAATAAAGATACGGCGTAGATATGCATATTTTTCGTTATAAGATACCGGTATTTTAATTTAAATGTTTAGGTGTCGACATTTAAAGTATTAACCAAAAAGCTCTTAAAATTTTGGAGAAACTGCAGATTATGAACCTTCAGTTTTACCGTCGCGTCGTCAGGTACGAGTAAGTACTTTATAAATATGTCGCGAATAAGTTCCGAGAATTATAAGATTTTGGTACTTCACAATATGTAGGTAATTGAAATTAGCAATGACCTACTAAGAGAGCACTCGTTCATTCTTTAGATAACTTTACCAAACCAGTACTGCCTCGCAGCCGTAGTGTGTAGTTTTGGTAGGAATACTACTACAAAATTCTCTTTATATGTTTTGTGACAAGGTGAGAAAGCTTTTTTGACTACCTATACCAAAGACGTATCATATATAGACACGTTATACACGAACATTGCGGCTTTCAAAAACAGCTAAACTTTTATAAATTTAAAAAAAGAATTCTATAAATTATCTGTGGTAGCATGCATGAAGTCAATATCAGAGGAATGTGGGGAAAAAGGGAAACTTGAATTTCACTTACTGAGACATAATATGGTTAATGTATTTACGGGTAAAGTACGTAATATTTAAATTTATAACATGTTAATGTAGTTTATCGGATTAGTAATTATTAACGTAATTTAAGTCATAAAATAACAATATCATACAGAAAAAAAAAATTAATAAGTAATAATTTAGTACCTAGTAAGTAATCCAAACATTTGTAATTTAAATCATTTTAATAATCTTAATACATTATTATTATGTTTCATTATTTTTTTAAAGAACTATAATTACCTAAATAAAAAAATATTCAAATACCAAAATAAAACATTAGTACAAAATCTCCCCGACATCCCTTTACGGGTCGCGGGCGCCAAACCACAGACTATAGAGTACATTTTATTTGTGCATTCAATAAGCTTGCCGCCATTTTATCGATCCGAGAAAATGAAATAATATTATTTATCTACTCTGATCCTATAATACAAAGATTATAAAATTGAAATCAATACTATTATGACAAACATTACGCACAGGCCAAAAAAAAAGTTTTATTACGATACAGGTCTTGTATGGACACCTATATCATAATAAAACTTTTTAATCATTACGATACACCATAAACAATCTCCAGCTGAAAAAGAAGTTTGAACCTCTACTTTAAAAAAAAATTGTGTCTCCAGAGTAGCGAAAAATCCTAAATCTATGGTCTCCGCAGCCTAAAAAAAAAAGAAACACGCATGCGCAATCGATGTTTGCGCCTTGGCGCCAACATTTTACATTTAAATTAAACAAAGTTTGGTTTTGTTTGTAAAATAAATTAGTTTTTGTGTAAAAACATGTCTTAAAGCGAGGATGGTGGTAATTGTACACCACCAGACATTCTGGAAACTGCGTCAAACATGACCATGAACCTGTTACCGGCGAAATCAAGGAGCAACTATATATCACAACATAATGAAATCAGGTATTATAGTATGAGAGTAGATAAAGTAGTGTATGACACTGTACATAACTTGGTCTTATAACACTCGTGTGATACTATAAAAAAACTCGCCTACGGCTCGTTTTTTTAAAACACACTCGTGTTATAAGAACCCTTATTATGCAACAGTGTCATAAACTACTATATTTCTATTGTACTTACGCATGAAATGACACGTTTTTATATTGAACAGTTGCTGTGTAGCTTGTGCATCATCTGAAGATACATGAAGGCATGTTTTTTTCGAGTTTTCCTTACTAACGGAATTTAAAACAGTGCTTAATAGAACTTTCGCTAACCCTACAGCCGCGTCACAGATTTTCAGGTAATTACCTTCTTTACGTGTTGCCATTTTCAAGTGTCTATAACGTATCTACAGTTTTTATATCATTGACCTATACAGATCTTTTGTACCACTGCCGTAACGGGGCTATCAACATTTTATTGCAAAAAAAAAATTATAGCTATAAATTTCATATGTCAAAATAATCTGTACACAAAACATGAAAGCAAAAATACCGTTTAAAGAATTCAATACGATTGAAAGTAATATTATCTTCTTCTTCTTTACAATATTTAAAATCAATTGCTGTTCGTTAGTCTCGCTAAAACTCGAGAACGGCTGAACAGATTTATTTTATCTTGGTTTTGAAATGTTCGTGGAGGTCTAGGGAAGGTTTAAAAGGTGAGAAAAATTCATATAATTGCCGTGAAAACCCTAAAACAGCCCTTTTCTTTTTCCCATACAAACGTCTTCTAAATAAAATGTAGAGTCAATTTGAACTTTATTGCTATTCAATAAAATTATAATACCACACCTCTCTCTTATCAGACGCAAACGAAATTGCGCGGGTCAGTTAGTGAAATATAAATTCATAGAAAGTACTAGGTAGGAGCAATTTCAAGTGATAAGTAGAAATAATACACTATAGAGTGGGCGTCGGCACTGTAGAACAAACTCGCTTATTTGACTTTACAATTTTACATTCTTGGAAGGCGCTCTGAGTGCAGGTAGAATTTTTTTAAGTTAGAACCTTGCACTGACCGCCTCTTTACATACAAGGTGAGTAAAGTTTCATTATTATATTTGTGTTAGAGCCGGGAACTTACGTACTTTGGAAGTTTTATAAAGCCTCATTGACTACGAAGCGAGGACTAAACACTAACGCTCAACATTATGAATGGTATCTTAAAGCAAAGAAATGCAAATCGATGTAAACAAGGTAGAGGACTTGTGAATGATAGTGAATGAATAGTAAACAAGCAATTGAGCAATTTGAATGAACCAGACGGAGTGGAACGAATGAAACACTTATATTGTTTACGAAGGATGCTAGTGCGTAAGAAATCAATATGAATAGAGCTTTGATAGTACGATATAACTTATAAGTCGCCTGACTTTATCAAAACTAATAGAAGGCACAACTGACTATCGACAGCATACAGAAGTAATATGCACCTACTGTATCTATTATACTAGAGTAGATTGACTAATATGTAATTAATGGTACCAACCTAATAATTACCAGGTAGAGTTGGTTTATTTAAGCATTCTTTCTTTAGATTATTTATACTGTTGATTGGTGGCACTTGGTGGAACCTGCAGCACATATTGAATAACGCCGTTCTACAAAATTTATTTATTTTACACCTGACCGGTTTCATCTATCGACAATTTGAAAGGCAAAATCTACATAATTTATATACACGTAAACATTTTTTCTTTACCTGAAAGAATCCATTAAAGATATTCATTGCGATTAAAGACTCCCAATAGGATAACCAAATTTTACGCAAGTTAGCAATTTTTATATTCACAAATCTATCTCTATTGAAAGATTGATCAAAGTAGGTCATAAAAATCCTTAACCTATTTATATTATAAAACTGCATATTATGTAACAGAATCGTTAAAGCTTTAATAGCGCATTAGCAAACGAATACTTTATTCCTTTACACGCTCAGAAATATTATACCTAGTCATGATTTAACTTCAAAGGCAGTAAAAAGTGTACAAAGTGCTTAAATTTCATAAATTAATTTGCCAATACAAAAATACTCTTTGAAGTGGTAACTTGGAAATATTATTTACTATCGTATACAGCGAAAGCTCATAAATACCTGTCGACATGTTTTATGTTAGAAAGAGATAATAAATTGGCATTTCATCACTTCTGAACACATCACTTCTATATATAAGTGTCTTCATAACATAATTATGCTAAGTGAAAATTTACAACCAGACGCATCAGCTCTTTGAATACAATAAATACATAAATAATTGACTTGAAAAATGTATGACTTATTTTCTTAGGTCTATGTTTATCAAGTGGAATATCAATAAAATCCCGCTAAATAAGTATATTAGTAGAATCCTATAATTTATCAAAAAATTTTGTTCGGATCTACCAAACTCTTTCAAACGTATCATGTGTATCCCAACGAGGTGCTAATTTTGGATCTTGTACTACAGCAACCGCCAAAGCTGAGTTCTGTACCTACCAGCAGGTAAGTCATGGCGACATCAAAGAAATTCTTCCCAATTTCAGAAATCGGGAAGAACTTTTAGGAAGGAGGGCTGACCTCGCAGAAACTATTGCACGAAGTCAGTCAAATATAACTCTTTACTTAGTGTTTCCGAGTAACTCCAGATTGTCCATAAGTGGAAGCGTAGCGTTCTGAAGAGAAGGTAGGAGTAGGAAAGAGGACTGTTTTTCTGGCATTTAAATCGACCAAGTTGTCTGAATCCCATTGGGAAATGCACTCTCTTTTTCTCCACATCGCGTCGCTTCTCTGCTAGGGGGCCAGAATAACTCCCATGCAGAGTACTATCATTCGCATAGCAATGAATGCAGCCAAGGAACAGCATGTCATTGATAAGCAGAAGAAAGAGAGTTGGGGACAGTAAAATCCCTGTGGTGCCCCGACATTTACCTGCAAAAATCAGGAAGCCTAACTATCACAGAGAACCCGTATACGTCGCCCGTGCTGGAAGTTGGCCAACCAGCGGCCCAACTGAGGCGATAGACCGTATGCGCAGCTTGGAAAGAAGCGACGCATGCCATACTCTATCGAAGGCTTTAGCGATGTCTAGGTTGATATTTGATTTGATTGCTAATTCATATGCACATTTAGTCACGTCAGTTTTACCGACAAAGGGGACAGAGACGTACTACTACATTTCAACATTTTGCATATGTCCCACAATAAATAAAATAATAAATATTCACGGACATTTCACACAACGCTATCTGATCCCAAAGTAAGCTAGGAATGACTTGCTTGTGTTATGGGTATCAGACCACGGTTGACAATACTTAAATACTTTTATATACATACATATTATACATAGAAACACCCAGACTCTTGAGACAAACATTTATGGGTCACACAAATATTTGACTCCGGTGGGAATCGAACCCACGACCTCCAGCGCCGCAGGCGGTATCTCTACCGACTGCGCCACAGAGGCAGTCAAACCATAGGCTTTGCAAATGGAATTGAAAATATTTAATCAAATAGGCCACAAAGAAACACTTTTGACGTCAACATGATTGATATACATTTACTGTCAGATTCACAACGCAATAGATAGAACCGTAGAGAAAAGAACTTGGTGATGAAACTCAGGGCCACTCAATTTCTTTTCATTTTTAGGGTTCCGTATCCAAAGACTGGGACTGAGACTGTATCTCAGGAACCGTAGAAGCTAGAGAACTGAAATTTTCACAGATGATGTTTTCTTTCTTTCCGCTACTACTACTAACAATAAAATCAGAAAACAAAGTGATGTTTTGTCGTTTTTGGTACGGAACCTTCTATTTTTAAACTTCCAGTAGGTAATTTATTACAAATCAGTTAACAAATACAGTGGTTTATTTTTATTAAACAAGTAACATTGAAACTATTGCCCTGTTGAAATAGATTTATGTAATGTAAAATAGGCCTTTTTTTTAAATGTAAATTCGCTTGACGAACGCCTTGTAAATAGCGACCAGGACCGTACGTAGTACAGATAGTCCAGTCATTACGTCTAAAAAATCGGGTTAGAAATGCAAATGAACCGAGAAAGCCAAATTTTGGATATTACGTGGGGAGGGGCTAGAAAAGCTTAAGTTCAAATTGTCGACCAAAATAACCTGGTGGGTTTTCCGCCATCTTGAAAAAAGGGTTATATTCAGTTTTTTCATCATAATTCGGTTCCCCGTTGAGATACGAATATTTAAAAAAAAGTTTTTTGTAGCTCTTTGTACGATCTACAATTAAGGTCTACACATTTTTCACGTATCGATCACCGTTATTGAAATATCGATCCAAAAAGCCATAAATTAGGGGAGAAAAAATTGTTTTTAGCTATTTCCTTCTTTCTCGTGAAAGATATCGAAAAATGTCCATAATGAAAATTGGTGAGCGTGTTCAGACCTACAAATTAGTTTTTTTATTTTTTATTTTCGATAAGAATTACGACCTCTAGCGCAGCGCAAAGTCAGTAAGACTGTGCCCGATTTTGATTTAGCCGCTCGCACGGTTGTATCCATACGTCAAAATGGATGTGGTTGTTCAAGCAATTATTGCAATACAAAATAAATTAATAAACCAGCCAAATTATAAATCAAACACATGAAAATTATTGATCAAATAATTTTTATGCAGCAAAAAACAATAATTACAGGTGGTAATTTTTTTTACATGTTTTTCGCCGTTTCGATGGTCCTGGCTGTAGAAGTTCTTCCTCGGTAGACTCTTCGAGTCGTGAAAACTCTTGAATCGCAGTAAATGATGCTGGGACGGTTGGAAAAACATTTGAAATCGGGTTCTTCTCGAGGGTGCTGATGAATTTCGACTTTCCAATATTATAAAAAGACGACGTGGTGTCACAACCGCTGAAAGCATGGATGAAAAGAATGTTCTCAAGAACAGACTTATCATGCTTGAAACTCTTCGGAGAGTTTTGCCGGTGTTTTGCCTTTAGCTGGTTTGCGAAAAAAAATATTATTTTTGTCCTGTGCAAGTCCGGAAATTAAAACCAAAAGATCGATATCTTCGCCGACGATTTCCAGAGTCATGAAACGATGCTTCTCTAATTGCTGTGTGTGTGTTCTCTAATTGTTTTTTGCTGCATAAAAATTATATGATCAATAATTTTCATGTGTTTGATTTATAATTTGGCTGGTTTATTAATTTATTTTGTATTGCAATAATTGCTTGAACAACCACATCCATTTTGACGTATGGATACAACCGTGCGAGCGGCTAAATCAAAATCGGGCACAGTCTTACTGACTTTGCGCTGCGCTAGAGGTCGTAATTCTTATCGAAAATAAAAAATAAAAAAACTAATTTGTAGGTCTGAACACGCTCACCAATTTTCATTATTGACATTTTTCGATATATTTCACGAGAAAGAAGGAAATAGCTAAAAACAATTTTTCTCCCCAAATTGCGGCTTTTTGGATCGATATTTCGATAACGGTGATCGATACGTGAAAAATGTGTAGACCTTAATGTAGATCGTACAAAGAGCAACAAAACACTTTTTTTTAAATTTTCGTATCTCAACGGGGAACAGAATTATGATGAAAAAACTGAATATAACCCTTTTTTCAAGATGGCGGAAAACCCACCAGGTTATTTTGGTCGACAATTTGAACTTAAGCTTTTCTAACCCCTCCACACGTAATATCCAAAATTTGGCTTTCTCGGTTCATTTGCATTTCCAAATGTATATAATGACTGGACAAGACATAATGCGCGTACTATTAACACGTACCTGGGTTAAACCTATATATACACATACCTATAGCACAGTATACATACCTATATATACTGTGGTACTAGTTTACAGAACAATGAGTAAGTACATGGTATAGGGTCTACGAGTGCTCTACGCTATTCCATTATTGAAATTTATTGCTTGGCCATCTATGTAGATTACGGGTCTCATTACCTGCTTCACCTAAATTAACAAAATAATTGACTTGAGTTTATGATCACAATTTTACTAGAATGTAAAAAACTTCAACTGTAAACACGGCCGCTTTTCAAACCGGGACCTTTTGTTTTACTCTACGATTGATATGTATAGGAAATAATTGCCTACATACCATATATACACATACATAATATAAGGGAGAAACCCTTAGTACTTTATATAAAAATAAAAAAACGATTTGCAGCTTTCAACACACAACTTACAACCATTCATTTAATCAGCTCGACCTATGCAAAGAATAAAGTTATATGTGACTAAAACAGCAAAAGTGTTTTTTTGTGTAAATAGTGTTAGATTATCCTATTTTATGCACTAGTAAAATCAAAAGTTTAAAAACTTGACTAGTTACGAAGATATCTATTGAATAAGGTTACATGTAATTTATTGTTCCAACGTGTAAGGACTTATACGCACAGGTACCATTGTTTACCGTCGGGAGCTCCGCGTCCGACACCCTCTCACCAGGTCACATCAACACACGTGCTAGTATTCTTCGTAAGGTCGTTCGCTCGAGCGTACAACGCCGTAGTAATTATAAATAAGTCTAGTTTATAAAATTATTAGTAATTTAGGTGGCCATTTGAAAAACACTCGGTCTAAACATATGTTAAATCTTTTTACTAAGCAGAAAGTGCTAAATCATACAACAGCAAAAAATTATATCGTGATAAATAATGAAGAATCAATGAATATTACTTCAGATGAGTAAATGTTTTATGTTTATTTTTCTATGTATGACAAATTAAATAATTTTGTTAACTTTAATTGGCAATTTTATCATGAAATAATATTTTAAATGCAAATAACTTGAATAAACGCCGCTCTTCCATAGAATACAGGTGTATATAGGTTTAGAACACCTGTATACACCCATATTCTATGGAAGATCAGCTTCATTGAAAATATGTCAAGTAATGAGTGCAATATCTGTTTTTATCGTATAAACCATTAAATCAAATATTATATAACTCCTGAAAATTCATTCATATCATCCTATACTACTTTATTATTTGTAGATTACGTAAAAATATCCGGTAATATATGCACAAGTAACTTAATTCGGCGGAATTCACATCTAATATATGAGTTCTATATGTAGATGCTACTTTATTCTTGAATCAATATTAAGATATAACCTTTTTGCAACTAAAATTTAGTATAAAAATGAGACAAAATTATTTAATTTCAATATTAGCTACTTATAAACAGCTATTAATAACCATTGACACCATTATTTTTTTGCCAGTGTTTGTAGCCAAAGTTCTCCGCAATATTTGCCCGGTTAGCTAGTAATGCATATTTTTTTTTCTGATTTCTATTTTCAGGGAATATCGTTAAACACCAAAATGCGTTAATGGAGTCACCGTTCCCTAAGGAGCTGAAAACATTTTTCAAGAGATGCCCGACGTACGGGAAGCTATTTGATTTTAGTACTACATCAATCAATCAAAATATCAGCCTATGGCAGTCCACTCCTGGACGTAGGCCTCTCCCAATCTACGCCACAACACACGGTCCTGTGCCTTACGAATCCAGTCCCAGCCTGCGACCATTTCCAGATCGTCGGTCCATCTGGCGGGATGGACGTTCTACCCAACGTTTGCCAAGTCGCGGTCTCCACTTCAGAACTCGTCGGTAGTTCTGCTGATGTGGCCTGCCCACTGCCACTTTAAAGTGCTTATTCTGCGAGCTATGTCGACCACTCTAGTTCTCTGTCGAATAACCTCATTCCGAAAATTATCCCTCAGAGACACTCCAAGCATAGGTCGTTCCATAGCTCGCTGCGCGACCTTAAGGGCATGTACCAACCCCACCGTAAGTGTCCACGTCTCGGCACCGTAAGTCATAACCGGTGGAACGCACTGGTTGTAGACTATCGTCTTCAGGCATTGCGGTATAGGCGAAACGAAAACTCGACGCAGTTTACTGAATGCTTGTGCAGAATTCCGCCTAATTGTTCCATCGTCTCCACTACTATAACGATGTCGTCAGCAAACCGAAGTTGCGAGATGCGCCCGCCGTTGATGTTGACACCCAACCCATCCCAATCCAGCGGCAGCGTCTTGAATATGTCCCCAATCACGTTGGTGAAGAGCTTAGGCGATATAACATCACCTTAGAACGGAATTAGACCTGGCGCTGTTGCGCCCACGCCCGCGCCGTGCACTCCACCAGCGTGTGGAGCACTGCGAGGACCGCAGCAATGATACATCATTGCTGCGGTCCTCGCAGTGCTGACACTCGGCCGTGGTTTCCCGGTGTCTTCGCCACAGATACTTTCCGAAGCTACCGTGTCCGGTAATTATCTGTGACAACCGGTAGGAGAGAGCACCGTGTCTCCCCTCCAGCCACTCGTCCATGACTGGTCTGACGGCCGCGATTGTGGCGAATCCCCTCTTTGGTTGCTCAAGTCATACCTCCATATCTCCACGGTTTCCTGGTGGAGCTGGGACCGCTGGGCCTCAATTTCTCGAGACGCAGGCTTTTGACCCCGCTCCAGCGCCTCCTTGCGCCATTTAAATAGAGACGCAAGGGCTCTCGCTTCCAGGTCCCACGGAGGGGTCCCTGCTAGGAGACATGCCGCCTCAACTGAGATCGTGCGGTATCCCCTTATCACCCAGACGGCCATCGCCCTCTGCGTGCTCAGCAATCTAGTCACATTGATGACCGTCAGGGTCTCCGCCCATAGGGGTCCCCGTATAGGGCCATACTTCACACGATCCCCAGGTACAGTCTCCTGTTTAATAATGATATATTATTTATCTATGCTAAAGATACCACTGTTAAGTACCAATGTTGACTTTTTTAAACAATAATTATAACAACTATGGTACTGTGTTATATACTGTGTTATAAATAATAATTAGACTCAAGGGGTGATATTGAATAATTAATCGACCATAATTAGATAGTTTTATTAATGAGTTGAAACCTTTACTACACATGTAACTGCAAAAAAAAACTAAATTAAAAAAAAATAAAGTTATATTTACACATGACACTTGCACTTTTCCCTAAAATAAAGTAATAAATGCATATATAACCTTGAGACCTCCACATTAAAACGTCACATGTACGCTTATATACTGCTAAGTTCAGAAATATTAGTTTAAAATTATTTATTTATATAGAAAATATTACCTTATGTAGTCCCATGTATATCTTAAAAGATTCAGTACTCTAGGTTAATAGATAAAAAAGTTAAACGGAATTTTGTCCACGACAAACTTCAAATCGCTCTCCTGGAAAGTCGTGATTTTGCACATATAACTTTATTCTTTGCATAGGTCGAGCTATTGTAAGTAAGCCTCTCCTGCTTCCATGACCGGGGGCCTGAGGAAGGTGAGGGCGCTGCTCACCGTCCGTACAGAAGCAGGCCCTAGACGACATCGTATCGTGAGGAATTCACGCCCTCCAAGAAGCGGGATAACACCCGAACAACCCTCCAAAGACGCGGGATAGCACCCGAACCTCCCTTAGGTGAGGCCGCAATGGTAGTCGTAGGTCTTTTGGGAATCCTGGAGTATCCTTCCGATGGCTTACTCGGGGCTCCCAACCGTAGGCTGATAGGTAGGATACGTATGGTTTTTAGTGGGTAGGAGTCCGATATAGCATCCATGTAAAATTTTCCTCACGTTAAAAGAACTTCTCCCAATCACTTTGGGAGGCATAGGCTAAAGCCAACCCGGTCAACTGGCTTGGTATAAGGTTTTATTTCGGATTGTCCTTCTTTTCGCCCGTTTGAGTCACATCGCCTTAAGCAATAGTCTTATCGTCGCATATTATTAAAATGGAAATGACATTGCGATGGTCACCAATGATGGTAAGTGTCAAGAGGAAGTTTCATATGTTTAAATTCGGGAGCAGCTGCGAATTAACGTTTTTTTTCTATAACATAATCTTTTTTACATAACATTTAATAATAAGTTTGAGTAAATCGTCAAAACATGCTTTCGTAGTTTAAGTAACACTAGGTTATTAAATCCTTCAATACCATTAACAAGGTTGCGTGCTCATTGCCAAGAAAATGCCTTTAAATATAGAAAACAATGTGACCTCACATTCCTGAAGCTGTATGAAGTGTATGACTTTAGAACATGTTGCTAATCGTGTTCTGTATGCGCCATCACGGAGACCCCGCTTGCAGCGTTAAATTGGCGCTTCGTGTACTTCGTACCTACAACGACGTACTCTGTCTAACCTAGAACATAATTAGACAGGTTTCACGAGTGATGATGGTGTACAATCGCATATAAGTACCTAATATTCATTAAATTGTCGATAATTTACTTTCTAAAACTTGCAATCAAAAGATGAATTATTATAACGCATGGAGAACTACATAAAATATTAGGTACTATTTATTGATGAATCTTTAAGGTAACATACCGGAACAATAACGGTAACCAAACTATAATTTCATTACCTTGGAAAAAAGAAAATACTGCGGCTTTTCTACCACTTGATGACCATTAGAATACCGCGATAATAGAATTTTAATGGACAAAGTACGTATGCATACATACAAACATATAAGTATGTATAAATTTGTCAAGCCCATAAGGCCTTCAACTTGGTTTATTGTCATTTTACTGACAACAGGGTTTCATTTCGAGTTTTCCTTTTCTAGACAAGGATTTTTTCGCTAAATGTTTTCCCTTAGTCGCCTCTTACAAAACCCTCGGGATGTATTAGGGTGGCGACATTTTGTACTCTTACCCGTCGCCACACGGGGCATTTCAAAAGACACTTTGTTTGTCCGTCTGACGCACGTTATTAGTTTATTCTGCTGAAGTAAAAAGACGCACTGAATAACAATTAGCTTTTTTTCGTACCTATGGAATATTGATTAATAAGTTTTTTAAGTGACTACGTTTTCATGTACCTGAATGAGGCGTCATTTTAGTGGTTTGTAGACGTTTTGTAGCCATTCCCGGAGAGGGCTATGTGAGATGAATCTGTGGAGAATCACTCCCCGTGTCATTTGCATACGCTCAATTTTATTACACGTCGTAAATAATCGTCATAATGCTTGTTGTATTGCAAAAACGATGTTTTTCATACACACTGCCGTAAATATTCACGTCGGTATTTGAGGTAGATTAACTGTTGGTGAAACTGTTGTCAAAAACTTCACGAATTGATTCATCGTGTGGATACCAACCGTCTGTCAGAGATGTTTACGATACTGATGTCCTAGCTCATATAGTTTTCAGCACTAGGAAAAATTGGGTTACCTTTCGCAAATCACGACTGATTGAAGGTTTTATTTACCAGCCAGTTGCCACGGGTGGCGCCGGAGTGGTATTGTACTGCTGCAATTTTTCATACAAGAATACTATCTGAACTGTCAACAACTCTGGTACCTATAAACTTTTAGAAGTTTCATAACAGGTAGATCATTTGCACAAACTTTCATCTTACATTTTCAGGATTTTCTAAAGCAATGGACACTCTATAGATAACAAGCTGAGTCTGCAAATCTTGTCCTGCTTTACGATCTTTACTCAAACATACAGTGGTATGTTTGAGTAACTAAGTAGTGACTAGAAGTTTCATTAATTAGTATTAAAGCCTTGCCACACAACATAGCTGCCAGTCTTCCGGAGACGCTACAAGAAGTTTGCCACATATAACAGGCATAAAAAATCTAGTCCCTCTTTGCGACATTTTCTGGGTCGTTACGTGATGTCACGGTCTCCACTCAGTTGCCTGCTTCTTCGGCCATTGGTACCTCAAGAGATATGGCCGGCCAATTGCCTTTTTAAGACTTACATACAGTGTTCGAAAATATCGACATTCGCAATCTTACTTGATGTCAATTAAACCTAAAAGATAGTAAAACTATTAGCTTCACAAATAAAAAAATGGAGGCTTTACCATTTAACACTTTGAGATATACCTATAATGCGTGTATGACTGGACATATTGACATTGTGTCCACAATGTGGTAAAGTCAAGCTATATCCTGGATATCTATTTACCTGAATGTAGGTAATTCGTGTGGAGACTTATGTTTTATGGCACTACCACTAAGATAGAAGACAAACAAACGGATCACCTGGTCGAAAATAGCACCAGAACCTTACTCCATAAGAACTCTTTAAGATTACTTTAAACGCATATTGTGCTGGCAAGGTATGAAATCCTTTGATTTATCCCATCTCCTTCATGAAAGAAAATATTCTTTCAGATTTTTCTCTATACAAATAGTACCGTAATATTACTAAATTTCATAGTTTAAGGATAACTGAAAAACCCTATCCATTTTATTCCGCTTTTTTCATTTCATTCCGCAAAATAATAATTATAAATGCCAGTATTTCTGTTGGGAGTCCTGGGGTATCCTTCCGAGGGCTTACCCGAGGCTTCCAACCGCAGGCTGTCAGGCAGGATCCGTGAGGTTTTTTTAGTCGGGAGTCCATGCATATAGCATCCATGATATAAATCATATAAATGATAGTATCCATGAGGACTTTCCCTCACATTAAAAAAATGCCATAAATGTATTTACTTTAACTTGTTAGTTTCAACTTCTTATAGCTGTAATAGTAGCCCTGAGTAGGTTTAAATATCAATTCAATGCCTCCACGTGTTCCCGAGTTAAAAGTCTTGTCGGGCTGATAACAGACGGACAGACTAATGGATAGTAAATAAATCCATTCAATTCAGGACCCCGTATTTCCTTTTGAGTTTTGGAAACCCAAAAAGAAAAAATATAGTTCACCAACCATAATAACATCTAATTCATTTGTGTACATTACTGATGTCACGGTGACAGTCCCGCTTCCCGTGGGAACCCTTACCCGGGATGAAAAATGTTATTCCAAACTATAGGTAAGCTATCTCTGTACCAAATTTCAGCCTAATGTGTTCAGCCATTAGAGCGTGATTGAGTAACAAACATCTAAATATCCACACATCTTAACAAACTTTCACATTTCTAATATTCATAGGATACCGAGCTGAACGCTTTTCTGTATGCTAATTAAACAGATTAATTAAAGTAGTTCAGGTCCTTTACGCTACTTTTCCAACAACGTAGGTACTCTTTTAAAATGCTATCATATTTATATAACAGTGCACTCAGAATTTCGTCTCGTGCATTGTTGTACTCGTCTGTCTGTGAACTAAAATAATAACCCTTCCCAGACAACGATTTGACAATAATTGCACATTAATTCCGTTGTGACAGTACCAACACAAAGTTGATATGGGTAATAAAATTCGAGTATACGATACACTATGACAATTATCAACGTATACATAATAAACAGAAAATGCAGCAGTTAATACTCAATTTCGTAGTTTTTGAAAAATACTATTCTCGAACGAATTGAAATTACAAATAAATAATTTTCAACTATGGAATTAGATTGTTTCATATTTTTATGTAAAAAATTAATTAGACACTAATATGTACCTAAATCATTTTTTATGACAACAATCGTCAAAACGTATAACAGTGGGTATTTTTTAATTTACTTCATATTAGGTATATAGCCAAAACAGGGACAATCGAAATTAATGTTATTATTGATTTTGTTCTCATAAAAAGTTGACGAATCCTGATATCCTTGTGTAATATCGTATTACATTCATAACATCGTAATTAAATCAATTAAAAGATACTCCTTCAAAAGTAGTTTTTATAGCCTTGATGCGTATAGTACCGGTTAAGAATGCGATAAACGTAAAATATTTAAAGATTGTAATTGTGAACGGTGGTGACATGTTGCAAAACGCTACTCGTAAGTACGTCGTATAGTTTACGATTACTGCCCTTTGATCGTACATACGCAGAACTACTCGGCAAGACGGCTGTTGTAAACTCAATCGCATCGGGAAAAGAAAATAAAGATATACGAAATATAATAGACATAAACAGGCAAACATCACTGTTTGAAGATGTTTCTTTAACGATATCTAAGTAACACATATGCTTAACACAATATTATTTGAAAATCTCTTCTCAATTCAACGAGGCAATGGCACTGCCAATAAAATTTATAGTGTACTTAATTTTGTTACCCTGAATCTTATCAGTTCAAATTCATACCATAATCCTTGTGATCGTTAAATCTCAAATTACAAAAATTTAAGAACTTTTTTCATAAGTATTCATACTACCACCTAATTAGGATCCCAGGAACCAGTATCTGTGAGAAACGGGTTCCTGAAAACTTCACCACTTGGGCGAAACTGAGCGGGCGTAGATTACCTAATAAAACTTAATATGTTCACAATTTGCGGAAGAATAACTATATTGTAAAAACAAAGTTAATACAAACATCAATAGGCTACGGTGACCACCTTCCATCAGGCCCCATTAACTGGGCCTTAGTAATTTTTGTTGATGTTCAAAGAAACAAATTGCACTTTCTAATGCTACTGAGGTAGTAATAATGGTATCTTCATATTAAATCCGTATTATCAGTTATCACTAATATCACTTCACCGGTACTTATTTTAAAATTATATGAAAGTATACGGCGTTCTACAAATTTGCCTAGTTTTAATTACGTACTGTGACATACGCGATGTCTCACGAAATACTGTAACCGTCATATGAGTTACGACGGCCGGAGTGTCTTCGTGAGCAATTTGGGGTTCCGTCGGCAACCAGGGTGCATGTGCAATGTGTTTGCCATTCGAAGCCGTGCCAAAATTGCCATCTTTCCGCTAGCTGACGAAATGAGCAGTCGGCACTGCATCGGTAGCACTTTATCTGGGATTAATGTTCGAGAATTCACGTTTTCGATAAGATGGGATTTTATTTCTTGTCTAAATGTGAAGCACTTATGTTAAACTAGGAATGACTCGTGAAATGTATTCAAACGATATCAGTATAAGGCATACTTTTTTAAATTTACAAGACTAGATATTTGACTTTATTAGTTTCATTGGAATGGAATGATGCACGATTCCTGTCCCGTCCCAAATGATTTCAAAAAATCAAGAGGACGGGTTGTAACGTCACTTAATGAGATTTTCAAGATTCCCAAACGCTCACAAAAATTACGAAAAGATTGATATCCATGAGTGAGTTATATCGAAAAGACAGTATGTATTTATATTCTGATAAACTAGCTAAAATTAGCTGTCATGGAGTTGTAAGTGCTCGTTTAAGGAGACGCGACGCTTCGAGCGGCGCGGCCCGCCAGGCGGGCCGCCAGAAACACAAACGTATGGAAATGTTCAGAGCGTTCAAGGAGAAGCGTTTTTGCAAGCGTTTGTTTGAGTTGTAGCTGCCACAGCGGCGAGTGTCGTCGCGTCGGAAGCGGCAATTGAAGCGACGGGTGATACCGCGGAGGACGCGGCGGGTAAACCAGCGAGTCTCGCAATGGAAGAACGCGGCGGATGAAGCTGCGGGTGACGCCGCGAAGGACGCTTCAAGGAAGGGGTGGGAGATGTGCGGGGTATGCGTTAGGTAGGAATGTCGGGCAATATCGTTCATAGAAAATATCGATATTAAAATAAAACGATATTTTATTTTGAAAATGTAATCGATGTTTATAACCCTCTGGAGCAGAACGTCATGAAAGCAAAATATCACGTACGCAAAATAAACGATACATCGATACTTATGAAAGATTGGCGTTCAATTCCATACGTCGAACTCGAACATTTCCATACGTTTCAGGGTGGCGTTCTATCTCCTCTTTTATTCTGTATCTTCATCAACTCGGCTACGAGTCTTATTTCCAGTAACTTCCATCTCTACGCTGACGACTTGCAGCTGTACCGACGTTTTTGGGCCACTGACGCCCCATTTGGCATATCGTGCATTAACGGCGACTTAGACGAAGCGACTGGGCTAATTCGGTCGGACTGCGCATCAACCCTCTGAAGTCGCAAGCCATCGTCATTAGTAGTAAGTATCAAACTGACAATATGCCGAACATACGGCAACATACATATGCTGAACTGGATCCAGTTCTTTTGGCCGGTATTCAGATACCCTACGCAGACACTGTGAAGAACCTGGGAGTGATCATGGACACCACGCTATCCTGGAGTGCCCATATTAGTGACGTCAGCAAGAAAGTGCACTTCTCCTTTCATTCGTTGAAGTGCCTCCAGAGCCTCTTACCCTTGAGGACGAAAATTAGTCTTGCTCTAACTATTATTCAGCCCATTATTGACTACGCCGACGCCTGCTATTTAGACGCCACTGAGGAGCTTCTGGATAAACTTGAGAGGTTGCAAAATTTATGTATACGCTTTATATTCAATCTTAGAAAGTTCGATCATGTTTCTCACTTTCGCAAAGAACTCAAGTGGCTCCCAATCCGCCTTCGCCGTAACACTCGAATCCTCTGCCTCCTTTACAATATCCTTTATAATCCATCTTCACCTCCCTATCTAAAGGAAAGGTTCTCTTTTGTTCGTTCTCCTGATGCTCTCTGCAGATCTCACCTACGCTCAAATCTCAAATTTCCTTCTCACAAAACCGGTTTTTATTCATCCTCTTTCACCGTGCATGCAGTCAGACTATGGAACTCACTTCCACCTGGTATCAGGGACAGTAAAACTATCACCACTTTTAAAAAGCAAGTCCGTGGACACTTTTTTTTTTTTTTTTTTTGTTGCCTACGGATTTTTAGTTTTTGAATAATTTAATTTACTTTTTATTTATTTGAATATTTTGTTGATTCAATGTGAAAAACATTTAAATTTCAACCTTATTGTTCTACAACTTTAATTTGTGTTGATTATTAAGAACTTACTATTGTTTATTTTAATATTTTGAACCTGTTATAATTTGATTGTTCTAAAACTTTAATTTGTGTTGATTATGTAAGTACTTACTATTTCTGTTGTTTATTATTAATGAATAAAACTTGATATGGTATTTATTTTATAAAAAAATAAATGTCAAATTAGGAAAAAATGGATTAATCTAAAAAAATCGATTATTTTCTTGAGAAAAATCGATAATTTACTAATCGATTTTTCATGCTAAAGAAAAAATCGATTAACTAAAAATCGTTTTTTTATGTACAATGTCACATCCCTATGTCGCACTGAACGACGCCGTATTTGAAGCTGCGTGCAACGCGGCGGATGCAGCGCCGAGTGAAGCTGCGTGCCACGCGGCGGACGCAGCGCCGAGAGAAGCCACGTCACGCGCGTCGCTCGACGCCCCGCGTGTCCTTAAACGAGCTCCTACATTTCTATATGTTTGATTTTGCGCGTGACGCTACGCGGGCCGCTTCACGCGCCGCCTGACTATAAACGGTCAAATCGCTTTACGCGCCGCTGCAAGCCACGCCGTACGCGACGCTTGACGCCCCGCGTCTCCTTAAACGAGCCCTAAGGTATAGAATATAATTTATTATCTATGGTAATAAATTCTATTCTACTGCTCATTCGTAAACTTTCAAGTTCTCCCAGAATACTACTTTCCTATCACAAAGTAAGATACTCGTACTATGGCTTCAATCCAAATACGATTTTCTAACCTCTGATAGCTGTAGTCTAATCCATTCAATTTTCTATTGAATACAAATTGACTATTACCATTGAATACATACATAAATTGTGTTTTGATAGAAAACTTGTAGATAAGGGGCATTTAAGTCATTAGTACCGAAGAACAGGAAGAATAAAAGAAATAAGTAGGTAATAGCAGTGCTTTTCAAGGAAAAAAGTCGGATAATGTTGTGATCATAACTTTTAAATTGCGTTTCATGCTGCACTTATTTTTACGAGTAAAAATGCGGTTCTTCTTTTTTTCCTTTTTTCTTTCTTTCTTACTGCTTGCCATAGACAGGATATTCATTCTACTTTGTGTCCTGAACGCTCGTGCGCGGTTTGTTCTAATAGAAGTTTTTTTCCGCGCGCGCTTAGACTGGTGTGAAGTCTCTTCCGCTGACTTCTCAAAATCTACAATATGGGGTTTTAAAGGGGTGTCAGAAGGTTTTTGATGGGGGTTATACAAGGGTTTAGCAGAGCGAGCTTAGCACCTCTAGTGTAGCAAATGTCCATAGGCTACAGTGAGTACTTCCCATTAGGTGCGCCGTACTCATTTCTGCCCCCTTAGTAGTATAAAATGTTAAATCAAGAGAAAAACCATATTATTCAATGCACAAGCAATGCAATAGACTGTATCAGTTATCATCTATTCGTTATTTTATTGGAACGATAATCGTAAGTGAGGAGAGAGACGGATACATTGGTCGCACTTCATCGTTTTACGCTGAGTTTACCTTTAATACTAGGTCTTTGTCGTAAACCGTAAGTTACGGCGCCACGGCTCCCACGACTCCCACGGCGGGTGTTTATATCCAACTATCTGTTTGTGATGTTCCGCCATCCAATTCTCACTGCGGATCGTAAACCTGCGGTCGACTCCGGCGCACACCACGTGAGGATGTGGCTGCGAAACTCGCGGGAAAATGTAAATCACGTGAAACGCCTGTTGTCGAGTAAACTGATACTATTAACAATAATATTATTAAAAAGATGGGGCCCTCTCCGCTCTCACAATCAGCATTATTATTGACCGAGGTCCTCAAGTTGGCGGCCCTTATGATGTGCCTCTCCACGTTCGGCTTGAGGAACCTGAGGGATATAAAAAGAAGGAAACTCGTGCCAAAGTTGAAATTACAAATACATGTTTTTTGTTTCCGGTATTTCTTTTTACTAACCTTAGAAATGACATATTTATTACAGCAACATAAACTCAAAACTAGGAGAGCGACATAATTATTTCTGACGTATCCCGGTGGTCAAACTATGTCTGGTATGATGGACAGTACGTTACTGAGGTTACTTATAATGTCCTACAACGCTTCGCTGTCTGCATAGCCACGACCTGAAAGATCAACCGCTTTGATTTGAAAACACCGCAAGTTTAATACTCTGTAATCTCACACTGTACCTGTAAAAATTAAAGAAACGTAATGTAAACTGTAAAGCTTCTGCGATAAAGTTTATAGTTTCATTTTGCAAATATAAGCCTTTCTATTGTGACATGAAGAAAGGTGTCGTGGGATACTTCAATAAAATCACCCAATAACCCGTCTGCAGAACAGTAAATCTAGTATGACATAGACTTACAGTAAGCGTGAGTTCTTTAAACTCTACCCCAAAAATCCACTACAACTTTAACGAAAACATTTATTCCATATCTACTTTTGAAAGATATGAATTTTGAATTTGAAATATTGTCACTGAATGCTGAAATCATATAACACAGAGCTCGTTCCAAACAGAGAGAGGAAAAATGTGAAATACAGCGCAAACCGCCTCTGCCACTCCCTCGGGGATATAAGTGTGATTTGAAGGCGACAATGCAGTCTGAATATTTCGAGATCTGTCTATTTTCTTACAATCGGAAGCCAGATACAAATTTTAAATGATTCAATAGATGCTTCAAATGGTTTGAACCAAGAAGAAGCTAATCCCTCGGGAGAAGCCACGATGGCCGTCAATGTCTGTGTCGAAAACCCTAAACCCTGGAGTTATCCTTCCGAGGGCATACCCAGGACGTGAATCCGTAGGCAGACGGAAGATCATCGTGTAGTTTAGTCGGTAGGAGTCTTGCATAGCAACCATGACAATTTTCACACTTAAAAAAATAATTGCCACCTTAAGTCTACCTTAAATTACGAATGTTATACTACTGCATTCATTTCTTATTTCGGAATGTCGAATCGGACTAAAAGACTCAGTAGTCCGATGATTTATAATCATCTGCATCATCGGACTACTGAGTCGAAAAGGTCTCAGTAGTTCGATCATCGGACTACTGATACTAGGGGAAATTCAGTGCTGAAGGTTGGACTAAAAGCCGCTTATCACTTACCGGTCATATGCATACAAATGTGTGACTAATACTTTAATATTCATGAGAATTATTTCTACATACTACTGATTGTCTTTGTATACGTTACATATCGGCTCGTTGGTCTAGGGGTATGATTCTCGCTTTGGGTGCGAGAGGTCCCGGGTTCAAATCCCGGACGAGCCCTGTTTTTTACTTGTTTATTGTTTTAAGTTATCTACAAATTGCTCAATATGTTTTATGACATGTCGGCTACCTTTAAGTATTTTTATAACTTAAGCATTAAATATTTTCATATGCTAATGTTAATGTGTCAATAAATTCCAAATCTCTTGATATCATCGGCGATATTTGACACAATTTTCAAATTATAATTCAGATGGCCCGCGATTAGCGGACATTTCCAAGCTTGGCAACAAAATAAGAAATTAATAATACGTTTCAAGCCGTGTGTATCTTCATAACCTTTTTAATAAATAGATTATACAGTAAATAAATAATCGAAGATCCGTAAAGTAAGAATAATGTTGTATTAATGAAGGAGAAAATACATCGAAGTTCAATATATTACTATCTAATTACCAATACATTATACTTATCGTTTGGGGCGCGACAAACGGAAGAAAAATTCTTGTATTTGACCTGTTGAAATGAATCCGATATTTACATGTCTATTCGGAGATTAAAATTGGATTTAGTCCCGTTTGTTTATACGGAACGGGGTAATATCCACAGTAATATTTCTAATGTGGAAAATTTGTATTTATGGCTTATGACTTATAAAATAGGTTTAACGTCAAGTCAAGATTTATTGATTAAGGCCAGATATCGTATTATTATGTGAAGGACTAGAGGCAACAGCCTTCACCTGGTTATTTGTCGATTTATATAAAGTTTGACTTCCGCAGTATTTTTAATATTTTTATTAAAGAAAAGCGATGAATTTTCCTATCCAGTAGTCGCAAAAATGAAGTCAATTTTAGTATATTAACACCTAATATGTCTTTTGGTTTAAGGGTTCTGACCCTTACCCAATGAAAGTACCTATACACATGAAACGCTTTACCAAAATATTCGTTTGATGACTTCTGATGTATCAGCATCATATATCTATCATCTGCAACACTCATCATCATCATCACCATATCCCACACCTACTCTCATGCTACCCATGGTAAGTTTATGCTTCATTTGGGCTAGATAATCTATCTATATATATAAAAATCAATGCCACTTTTCGTTGTAATTTTATAACTCAAGAACGGGCTCACCTATCCAAACCAAATGTTGAGGGTTTGTTCGATCTATTTAGTAGATGGTTTAAGTGAAGTTTGCACAAAATCGGTCGAGCGGTTCTTCATTTATCACGCAAACGAAGTTGCGCGGGTCAGCTAGTATTGTATAAGAATTTGTAAAAATAAATATCGGACGGAAGATGTTCTAGTTGCTTGAGTTATGCTACGGTGACATCTTTCCATCAGGTCAGCCATTGGATGTTATTTCCACCAGAAAAAGTTTTGTTACAAGCATTTGCTCTCCCCACAAGACCCATTCCGTAAGCTACAAAACTCAAAATTAGTCAGCAAGTCAGCAGTTCATGCTAAAAATTACTTTCTGACACACGCGGGCCTGACGCGTCGGCATAAGGTTTTGTTTCGAAATTACCTTTTCATAGACATTTTGTCTACTACTCAATATGTGACACCAGTTTGCAGGTGAGACTGTCATGTCGTATGCTCCGATGATCTTAGGAAGATTCAATTTTACTCACAATAGTAGTTCCTTAATAAATTTAAAAAAAAAATTAAAAAAATCCTTAATAAATTGAGGATTAGAAAACTATCATTCAAAACCTTCAATGTGAGGATCACTAATCAAGCTTGGGTCTTGGCCATCATTTTGTGAATCGCTACCTAGACATAATAAACCTTTGATGTGGCGTTCTTTTCTTGTTTTGTAAGAAACCAGCGTTTGATCTCTCAAGATATATAGATAATCGTTTATTTAACCTAACATGCTAAAAAAACTAATTAGATGGCATGCAGGTGAGGTGAAGTTGACTTGTACTCCGCCTCACGATCGTTTTTATGGTTATTATTACTATAAAATATGTATACAGCATTAGAAAAAGACCTGTTGGTGTAAATTGTACACTATTCAATATAATATCTACCTATTATCTAATATATAAAATTCTCGTGTCACAGTTTTCGTTGCCATACTCCTCCGAAACGGCTTGACCGATTCTCATGAAATTTTGTGAGCATATTGAGTAGGTCTGAGAATCGGCCAACATCTATTTTTCATACCCCTAAGTGACCGGGAAGCGGGAATAACATTCCACGCGGACGGAGCCGCGGGCATCAGCTAGTAAGTAATAACATTTTGTATTCAACAAAGCGTTTGGTGATTGGGTGATAAAACACGCATAATAACATCAATTAGTGACGTAGTTCCTGATTATGCATTAAGTACTGTAAAAAAAAAATCAAACGAACTCAATCACGTATTTCGCGCCGATTTATATGCGGCTCGTTGGTCTAGGGGTATGATTCTCGCTTTGGGTGCGAGAGGTCCCGGGTTCAAATCCCGGACGAGCCCTGCTTTTGTGGTAACGTCTTTTTAAATTGTCGTCAACCTTACCCAATCCTATCTTTTTCTCTTGGGCCCTTAGGTCCTTCTTTTTAACCGACTTCAAAATAGGAGGAGGTTCTCAATTCGTCTGTTTTTTTTATTAGTAAACTTTTTGTCGATAGTTTTCATGTCCAGCAGGATGATCTGTACTTGGACCCGAGATTCAGCATGCGTGGCAATATTGCCAGTTTACTGGCATGGTTGTGATTGGCAGGGATTGGGACAGCTTTATGATGCCTAATTCTATTTTTTTAAATATTGCTTTTCCCTGGCTGTTTTATATGTAGTTTCTATATGAAGTGTATTAAGGTTGAAACTTATTTCTGAATGAAAGAAAAGTCCTTCGGACCCTTCTCCAATCGAGAATCATGTTAAGTTATTGTACAAATCATCGATAAGTGCATTTCTCAAATTATCCTGTGCCTGAATTGTAACACTTAGGTACAGCAATCATTTAGCAAATTGTTTGGCACAAAAACTTAGAATAACTTGAATTGTTTTATTAGCTTAAGGAGGAAGTAAGTCAAGATTACTGTCGTTGGGAAACATTCGAAGAATAAATAATAGAAATTAAGGTCTACACACGAAAAAAAGCATACACACCTTGAAACAAAAAGACAAAACAGTTTCTGAAAACATACTGCAATACATTGAAGCTAAACATTAAAAAATAAAACTAAAATATGAGGTACCTATAAACATTGTGTATCTAAGGCGCGTATCGACTTCGCGCGGCAAACCAACGAACATAGGCTCGCGCGGCGGCCGCGCATTATGGGTACTGAGCTGCCGCGCGCGGCAACTTGAACATCGGCGCGCTCGAACGTGCCGCGCGACGAACCATTTTGTGTCGGTTTTTGACGGCGCGGCAAAGGAACGACAGTGCGTTGTGCGCGCGCAGTTGGGACGGACCTGAGTACCTGACGACTACTCACGCATTTTTTGTGGATTCGCGCAGCTAAAACATGGATAACGAGAAGTGTCGTACTTTAATTAGATTATATATAGGTATGGCACTAAACAATTTAAAATTTAGAAGCAGCAGCGGCACGTCGGCGTCGCCGGCTTGTTTGATACGTCCATGGTTGTCGCGCACAAAGTGAACGCTCGTTCATGGATCAGCTGCCGCGCGCGGCTGCCTCGCTATAATGATATTGTGCGCTAAATATGGCTCGCGAACCAAAACACAGATTTAGCACGGTCGAACAAAGCTCGCGCGGCGGCCGCGCGAAATCGATACGCACCTTAATATGATATCTGGAATGGCCTTCTTAAACTGGGAGAATCTACCATTTATTTATTTATTTATTTATTAATTTATGCACACACTAGGAAATTAAAAATAACAATAATAAAAGGAAAAATAGGTACAATGGTACTGCTTATTTCTATAAGAAATATCTACCAGCAGACCGGCGAGAGGAGAACGTGAAGAAAAGGAAAAGATCAAGAAAAAGTGTGTTTACAAAACAGGATAGAACTAACATAACACACACAATAAAAGATAAATATTATTAACTGGATATAATACATATATAAATAAGTAAATATAATAATAAATATTTAAATAAAAATTACATACATTATATAAATTAATAGGATTATACTGTAGATAAATAGTGTTCACGGACTTCCTTTTTAAAAGTGGTGATAGTTTTACTGTCTCTGATACCAGGTGGAAGTGAGTTCCATAGTCTGACTGCATGCACGGTGAAAGAGTATGAATAAAGAACAGTTTTGTGAGAAGGAAATTTGAGATTTGAACGTAGGTGAGATCTGCAGAGATCATCAGGGGAACGAACAAAAGAGAACCGTTCCTTTAGATAGGGAGGTGAAGATGGATTATAAAGGATATTGTAAAGGAGGCAGAGGATTCGAGTGTTACGGCGAAGGCGGATTGGGAGCCACTTGAGTTCTTTGCGAAAGTGAGAAACGTGACCATTAAATATATCTAGGGGATAAGGTAGGACCGCTCTTCCAGACAAGACAGAAGGATACTTTATTTTGTAAAATATGTTTATGTGTTTTAAAATCGTACCTTAAGAAACCATTGTATCCGTGTAAAACATTTTTTTTGTGTGATATAAATATGAAAAAAAATAGTAAAATATTTAAAACAAACTATGTATAAATGAACTACTTAACTACATTTTATTTAAAAATGACATACAAAAACAGTAAATAAAAACAAAAAGATAGGACTGCCGAAACCCGGGATTGAACCGGGGACCTTTAGATCTTCAGTCTAACGCTCTCCCAACTGAGCTATTTCGGCCGATGATGGTCGATCGCAAAGACACTGTTACATGCAAAGGTACACGTTTCCATTGATATAACATCCTTGACTTGATTACGTAGGCATGACGATGACTTTTTTTTTTATTTGCTAGTGTTAACAACACATTACCACAGAATTGTTATTATGTTGTCTGTGGTAGCTTCTATGAGGCTCAGGAACTGATGATTATGATAGCACTAGCTGATGCGCGCGGCGTCTTCAAAATTTCTTCAACTTCGAATTTCAGCCAGATCCATTCAGCCGTTAGAGCGTGATTGAGTAACAAACATCTAAACATCCAAACATCTTAACAAACTTTCACATTTATAATATTAGTAGGATATTAGTAGGATACGATAGTACGATTAGCAACTAACTTTATGCTCGGTTTATGATTATGATTTTTCACCAGGTTGAGATGTGGAATGTATCTCGTATGTTAACCGGTTTTATTTTGAATTAGCTGACCCGCGCAACTTTGTTTGCGCGTTCAATATCAATGACCATGTTTCCCATCGTGTGTAATCCTGTCGCTCATACTGCTTTAGGTGAAAACCTTATGGGTGTCTTGAAATATTTCAACAGCGGGTTATCACAACCTCCGCCTATCCATATCAACATGGCATAAGGTTCACCATCACCTATTACGTAGGACAGAACCAATATGTAAGCACTGATAACGTTTAGATCCAATAGGGGATTTCTCCCGCGCAAGCTTAGATGGTGATGATCTCCCTGCCTGGTTTTCCCTAACGCCTAAAGTATAGGGTTCTTCAAAAGGGGTCTTAGAAGATTTTTACAGGGTCGGCAGCGCGAGTGTGGCGCATCTGGTGTTGCAAGTTTCCATAAGCTACGGTGGCCATCAGTCCTTCTCGTGGGCCGTATACTAGCCCTGCCACCTTGGGGGTATAAAAAAAATTAAATGGGGACCTATACTGTGCATCTGCTTACTCGTTCGGGGATGAAGGCGTGTCTATACCTATGTATGAAGGTATGTTTTATGTCATTTTTATCATCATCAACTTTACTATCGATATAAATTTACATGAAATTAGGTATAAAACCTTGGCAAGGGTCTTGCTTCTTACATAATCGATGTATAAAGTAAAAAGTAATATCGAATTTGTTCATAAGGCGGACAAACTTTAATATATCGTTTCCTGTCAGATGCTATGAATCTCATTTAGATAACTAAAAAATTGTACCCTTGGAGACATGTGGTATTTCCTAACACTTGCGTCAAAGATACAGAATGTGTGAAATGAATTGATTATCAACCGATAAATTTTTCACTGCCCATTAATTTGTAAAAAAAAATAATACATGGAGATAAACCAGCAGATATATATCTAGTTGCAATATCATAATCATATCACGCATTGTCAATTATTTATTTATTTTAAACTTTATCACTAAGTATGTACAAGGCGGACTTAATGCCGTTGGGAGTACTGAGACATCCTTACGAGGGCTTACCCGGGGCTCCCAAACATAGGCTGTTGGGCGTTACGTGAGGTTTTTTAGTCGGTAGGAGTCCAGCATAACATCTATGAGGATTTTCATCACGTTAAACAAAAAAAAAAGGCGGACTTAATGCCTTAGGCATTATCTACCAGTCTACCTGAGGGTGATGCAGAGATAACATTAGGTAGGTGCTCAGGGATACGTCGAGAGCTGTTTACAAAATAATTATTATTGCCAATAAAAATAAAAAGCCGGCTAAGTGCGAGCGCACAGAGGGTTCCGTACCAAAAACGACATAAAATTACGTTATTCACTTGGGAGCCCCCCTCAATCCCCACAATTTATAACAGTCTTCAAAAATGGAGAAGGTTAGATACTCAATTCGATCGTATATATTTTTATTTTTCTGATTCAGTTTCTGTCATACGGGCCACAGAATCGATCATACATACATATAGTCACGCCTTTATCCTCGAAGGGGTAGGCAGAGGCATATTATATTTGTCCCACGTAATAGGTATTGCCGTGTTTAAATGGACAGGCGCAGGTTGTGACTGCCTGTTTAAAATTTTCAAGCCGCCCCTAAAATGCCTTTAACTTGGCTTAACGACTGCCATTTTACTGGCAGCCGGGACCAACGGCTTAACGTGTCTTCCGAAGCACTGAAACGCTCAAATAAATGTCACAAAGTGGTCACCCATCCAAGGACCGGCCATAGTAAATGTTGCTTACTGCAGTGATCGCTTACAGAACACTGAGTCCGCGAGGCCAAGAGCGCAAATACATCGACGGTGAAAATTTCAGCTCTCTAGTTATCACGGTTCCTGAGATACAGTCTCATTACGGACAGTCAGACAGACATACAGACGGACAGCGAAGTCTCATGATTAGGATCCCGTTTTTACCCTTTGGATCAAAAACCCTTAGATAAAATAGGTAGGTACCTGCAGGTGCTGCGAGCAATGTAAAAATATATTTTAAAATGGTCAAGTAAGTATGTTTTCAAAACAAGTGTAATATCGAATTCTGACGTGTAAAAATGGTAAGTGTATTCTTAAAATAAAGGTTTCTACAACATGCATTTTGTGTTTGAAAATAATATAGGCGAAACGCGACTTTTTTTTTGTATGTCGACAAATTCCACTGATAACTTCAGTAAGGTTCCACCGCCTTATTGGACTTGACTAGATATTTGATCCCTACGCATCCGAGAGGTCTTCGTGACCGCTTGAGTTAAGTGGGCCCTCCTTTATCTTGTCTCAGCTTGTCTGCTTCACAAACATGAAGCTACTCCACATCAGACACAACCTTACGCCAATATTATTTTTGTATGCTTAAACTAAAAATCGTTACACAATCAATGGAATATTAGTCAAACATGCTTATGATTAGTCACCGGAAATGTACGTTACTAAGGCTTCAGCTCTTTAAACTGTATAATCGTGTAATCGAACCCTTATGACATCACCCTATTTTCTGATATCGGTACTTAAATTTGTCGGTACTGGTACTTACCTAATACTTACATTAGTCACAGCATCTTGAGAAATTCCCATTCCTCATTTGGATGAGAAATGCGAACTTCATAATATGAGACCTTTCGAACTCGGGTTCGGTCTCTGCTACATTATGTTTCTAATCGAGTTAGATAAATCAATGCAGGTAGACAATATGTAGTAGCAAGAAGTGAACATATACTTGCTACAGTTCTTTCTGTTCTCGGAAGGTGACCATCAGCTTCTCAAGATTGTAAGACTCTAGCTTGAGGCATATATTCCAAACAAGCACAGCTATTTTTTATTTGGTAGTAGTGTCGATGAAAACGAAGATGTAAGACCCTTCAGGAATTATCCACAACACTATCGGCCAATAAGATAGTGCAGAAGGGAAAAAAATCTCTACGGTACTACCGGTAGTGTGATTTGCAAAGTGTGCCGAATTTAAATAAACCAAAAGCTTTAAAACAGTCATAATTCGTTCTCAGCACAGGTTCTTGGTCACATTTTTAGGAATTTCTAGCAGGACGCCTGTTTTTCACGAGCAGGGGCTGCAGTAGCCATCTGAAAATCAGCGCTGTTACCTTTAATTTTTGGAATGGTAGGTACCTATGTAGTATTGGCTGAGATGGCTTCCTTTTCGGGTGCATGCTTAAAAATGTAATTAGTATTTATTGATTTTCTTATTGTCGTTGTTTGTGCCTGAATAAACTTTTTTCTTTCTTTTTTAGGTATCCTACGAGAGCTGACAATGTACGAAGCATTAGGTACGCAGTGAACGCTAGGTACCATAAATTTAAACAAGAAGCCTACAGTCAACTTAACTCTAATTAGCTACGAAACTATCTGACACTACAGATATGAAATCAATCCTAGTTCGAACACTTTTAATGCCAACACATTTCATAAGTGTCTTGTTCGTTCAATATAAATATAATTAGCGTCGAATGTGAACATTCCGAACAGGAGATTCCAATTAATCTTCCATCTAATATTGATAAACCAACAACATTTGTTCAAACTTCAAGCAACATGCATCAGATAACACGATACTCGTCCATCCCTTCATAATTTTATACTTCCTTGCAACATACCCTACAATTTATTATAATTTATCATTAATTGTCGAACCTTTAAAATACGAGGTTGTATTTAAAACATGACCCAGTGTCACAAATTTACGGTTCGATGTCCGTTGCGGCAGAAGCCTTTAATTGTCTTCAATCGAAACCTAATGTTTTAAGCCTTCGTTCATTTTATCGATCGATTTCTTTAATCGCTTTATTTGTCACAGACTATATAATTGTATAACAATTTCTCATAGGTACAAAATGTTATTTTGTTTGGTAGCTAAGTTAACTGTAATCTTTGTGTTTCAACTTCACTTTTGCGCCAATTCAGGCCGATTAGAGTAGCTACCTCTTTGCATTTACCTTCGCTATTTTGTTTTTATTTAATATGTTGACCAACGCTCATATTGTAATTTTGTCACACTTAACTGTCTAATCACAATCAAATAAATTCCCTCTAGGTGTATAAATGTGTCCTCTCAAAAAGTTATTTACCATTTGTATATAAAATTAAAATAATACCATTAAGTAGCTACTTAATGATATTACTTTAATTTTTTAACCGCCAGAACCTAACCGATGACAACTGTCACTATTTTTACACGTCCATAAGGATTAAGCACTAAAAATAATCTTTAATAATTTCCTCACTGAGGGATCATCACACAACCTAAAAACGTAGAATGTGCCACCTCTCTAGATCCTTAAGTACAGGAGCGACGGTGCTGGCGACGCCGGCCCTAAGGCACCGACAATATCACCAAGATTGAATTATCGATTCATTAATAGGATCGCAAGAGTAATACTCCTATATATTGGTCCAGCTTCTTTTATGAGGAGCTTTTGAATTTACTTTAGAATTAGATACCTAGGTAGGTAGGTATCTATTTTATATTCGCCTAGTACGTTTTTCGTGATCATGCTTGACACCATTTAGTCAAAATACTATGATTTCTGGGCCACAGATCTGAATATATAAGCTACGTGCCTCTCTAAATAGACATCCTACCTCCAAATCAAACATTTGCGAATAACTTAGAGATCTTATATGCCAAAAGATGGTAGACATCAGAGATCGGTGCAACAGTATTCGTATACATTACCGCTAGTCATCGAGGTAGTGTGAACATGTTATACAGCGATGTGGAAGTATAAACTGATAGTGAGGAGTCAAGAGATTGTTTAATTTTTACACCTCCATTATAAAATGTGTCGCTTTCAATAAAATAAAATACCTATCTAAACCATAAAATGAAAGATAGTGAGACAGACAGCGAATGAAACGTTTGGTAAACAGATTACCATCAAATTGGCGCCCGAAGCGTCATTGACTGTCAACCAAATGAATGAGCGCATTAAAATGAAACGCCTCAAAGTAATGGACATAAATTAAATAGTCATCCACGTCACTCAAGCCGCAGGAGCCGAAGATATACGCCTTGACGGAAGCCAGGTAGTTAAGATTCTAAACAAAAATATGAGATAACATTAGTTAAGATGTTACATTTTATTAGAAGGTAACAAAGCGAAGCTAATTTATGTCCTTTTTGGAGGGTACGATAAGGATAACAGTATTCAGTTTAACGATTCCGCCCGATGTCGGGTCACTTGTGAGAAATGAGAAATTGTCGGTGTCAGTAACAAGCAGCCAAGTTCTGTAAAGTAGGTATATTTCTAAGCACAAACAGATCATAAAATTCCTTAATAGCTATAGCTCATCACAAATTATTGCCGTGGGTCATACCACACGCGAATATATTGCATTTCATTACGACAGTAACGTTAGAAGCCGATAGTCACAATACACAGTGGTTACAAGTAAATTACTCCCAGTAGGGTAATCTACGCCCAGGAGGCAAACAATAGAGCAATAAATGCAACTGCACCCGACGACTCGAGAAAGCAGCGAACATATCGACAAGAGATAAATCAGAGACAACCTCGAGCATTACTGCAACACTTGAATCACCACGGAAATATATCACTGAACGCTGGACTACAGTAAGATCATAATGTTACCTTTCTGCGATATAGATATCTACTCTATGCTGTCTTTATTAATTTCATTTCTAGCTGTGTGTGTGAGTTCTATGTCAAACTCTAATTTGTCGTTAAACTTTGTATATATGGCACGGAAACTTATAAAACTAATCTCTATTACGCATAAAATTTCATGAATATCGCTAGAACCGTTTGCATGACAATACCAACAGTAGGTAGGTACATGATAGATAAGTTTTGGAATATTTCGGAAGTGATTTGTTTTACAAAGTCTTTTTATCGGCAGATTAGAAACTGAATGAAATTTCGTATATTTATAGAAGCAAAAATAAAAAAATTAGAGCCTGATATTCACCAACGCAGAAAGGAGAAGGGACGAAAATTTCGGTTTAGATAAACCAATCAGATTTCGTTTTTTCATCAAAATAGCTAGGTACGCTACGCTTTGGTGGATACCGGGATAACTCAAGAGCCTACATATTACCGTAAAAAAAAAAGACGAATTGAGAACCTCCTCCTTTTTTGGAAGTCGGTTAAAAAAAGATGCAATTTCCAAGAAGATGCCAAAATGTACTTAACCCTATTATAAAGAACAAATTCTTTCACGGTTCATTTCGTAAAGCTAATCGTAAGGGCATCAAAGCAAACGGAGGAGAAATCACTTCACTAACATAGTTTTACCACAGTAGCAATTAAATTCTTTTTTAAACCTTTGTAGATTTTATCGATTCACCTACCTTTGTCATTTGTGTAATATAGACGACAAGCTTACGAAATTCCTACATAAAGATCGTAGATCAGGATTGCTATCATCTAGTTGGAAATACCAAATTATGTTCAGCAAGAATCACTACCGTGTTCTACTAGCTATGTAAAACAGTAGTAAATTAATCTGAATTTATTTTGAAGAGGTAATGGATTAACATAACAAAAACATAGGACTATCAGAGGAATTCGAAAAGATTTTTAAGCTAAGTTCTATTTATTGGCTCTGATAAATGTCAATTATGAAAATGTAAAAAAAAATTGTTGAGAATTGCAATTAATTCCAAACGGTATTTATTTATACAGTTCAATGTCAATATTAACTCTAAAGACAGCACTTTGTGAATTGTAAACCATTTTTAAAAAATCTGTAGATTGATCGTGGCCTCCAAATTTAATCAAAACAGGCTGTGAAAACTGCAACAAACATGCAAACCTGAAATACGCATTGATCATTAATTTCAATGTGGACAATAAGAATTTTACTAAGACCTGGGGGCCGAGTCTGCTATTTCAATCGCATCAGAATAGAATAGATATCGTAGCAAAATAGAAGCTCATCGGTACAATTTGACAGTTTTCGTATTCGCTAACTCGATAGCTTCTATCTTGTTTCTATTGAAGTGCGATTATGGTCGACCGATGGCCTCTCGATAGAATCGCCAGTGTATTTGACATATATGCGTAGTCTGCTAATATTTGATGGGATTTGTTTTGGAAGTCGCGTAAATTATGTTTGACAGCTAGAAATAGAAAGTGCGAGGCTGGTTATTTTCGTTCGGTATACATACAATAGGTATTATTGTTTAAATTAACCAATTTGCAGATAAACTAAATAAAAGCAAGTTTACAATTTACATCAAAATGATGAAGATTGATTAATAGTAAGACATAGGTAGCCTAACATTTTATCCGAAGCAGACTTTATTTATTTCACTCATACATTGGATGGTCGTAGTGCTATAATAAGTCTCCAAAAAGTGAATTTAGAGCTGTGAGTGAGCCATTGTCGCAGGGTCAATGAACTTTATGGCAACTATTCCAAGTAGCCAACTCAACAAGATCAGCAAAATAGTATGAAGACATGTATGCAATTGACATGCATCTATTTTCTGTAAGTACTGTCCAATATTCTTTACAATCACTCATATCTAAAATACAAGTCACATTTCTAATACTTACAGTAGGTAGTTATTATTGTTTTAGTACATAGGTAGGTACTTACCTATGTACACTCAATTCCCATTAAACTTACTTAATTGTTTTTTACAGTTTTTATGAACATTTAAAATACCCAGTTTACCCGGGTGCACAGCATATTTTCACCGTTTCACCCACATAGCTCCTGTTCCCAAGGGAATATGGGACTAAAATATAGCCTATGTTCACCGGGAAGAGTCTAGCTTCCCAACACTGAAAGAATTTATTAATCGGTCCAGAAGTTTTGGAGCCTATTCCGATGCAAGCAAACAAACATCCTAATCTTTCCTCATACCTAATAATATTGGTATAGACTGCAGGTTTTAAATTATATAGGCATCCCTAATGACTTATATACCTATAAACTCTCAAGAAACTGAAATAAGTCAGGTGTTAAATGGGAATATTAGAGTATACTTGGGTATTAATAAAAAATCAATCACTTTTTGAACTCTACTGTAGGGTACCATTCGAAGCAAACCCCACCTGTAAGTAGTGTTGATGGGAGTATGAGACTTCATTACTAATTGGTCAATATTCTAACAGATCATTTAAATTCTGAGTTTACAAACTATCTTCCGGTTCCAAATTTAAAGTAACTGGCAAGTACCTAGTGCACCAGTACACCGACGGACAAGGACTGGTTTGGTTGGAGAGCAGCCCGATGATAGTCACATTCACATCTAACAATGCTGATACAAAACTGGTCAACTCACAGTGCTCCTAATACCCTAATAAATGTGATCCAGATCATCAAGCTTGGTGAAGATGATTAAGTCCTTACCATTTTATGTTAATTGCAGATATTTGCTGCGAGTACATTCATTACATTATGGTCTCAAAATAGCAGGGAAGATTGTTAATGCATGTTGTGCATGGCATAACTGTGTTATAAAACATCTGTAGTACTTCCTATCTCTCCTTTAGAAGAAGAACTCACAATGGCCATGGAAACATGACGTGGGTAAATAAGAGTTGACAAAATTGGTAAAATTGTTTATTTAAATCAATGTTTTACACTTAAAATCACAGTTTTTAATATTTCTATCAGATAAATCTCATTTCCTTTTAACAACATTTTGAAATCACTTTTTAATCATCAATCATAATTCACAAGCTTGCAATAGCTGAAATAAAACTAATTGTATTGTAATCTATTTCAGGATACTCGAGTTGAAAATTGAAGTGTTAACCCTGATCTTCAAGCAGCGTGGCTATTACAATAGTATTTTTGGCAAGATGAAGATAATGTAAAAACAATAATTGTAAAATATGAATATTAAAAATATTTTTCCATATTTCATCATTTTTAATGTTTCCAAATCCAAAATAAGCTATCAAATAACCCTATTACAGTCTACCACTATGCTCAGACCTAGGCCTTACCCAATTTCATTTTGAGGAGGTATTAATAGAAATATTGTTGTTGGACATTCTCACACAACACCGTCTAGCCCAAACTAAGCTATAAACTTGTGCTATGGGATCTAGACGCCTGATAGACATACTTATATTTCTATATACATACTTATTATAGATAAATTACACCCAGACACAACAAAGCAATATGATCATCACACAAAGAGATTTGACCTGGGTGGGAATCGAACCCACAACCTCTGAATCCGTAGACGGAGTACCTGACTACACATTACAGTTACAGTTAGTATGTGAGTTACATGTTAGTGGTTAGAGTAGTAACCACGAGGCCAGTCAAAACAACAAATTGACATTAGTCTAGCTCTAGTGCATTGGTCATTGGAATCGAAGGCATGGCTTCTCATCATGGCAGGCTTGGATGGCCTAGATCTCTGTACATGCACATTACTCTTTCATAATCCAACATACTAGCTGTAGTTGACGGCTTTACCTGTGTCATACTATGAACATGCCAGTAAATACAAGATCTATTAAAATTATCACTGCTCAGCTTCCTTGAGTTTTAACAAAATGATAATAGCATATTTATTTTTACTATCCATCATATTATCTATCACACACGAGCACTAATAAAAGCTGTCTATAATGAGATTGTTTGGCTATATCACATAGTTGCTGTGGAATACCGTGATTTCACAATGATGAAATAACTTTTTAAGTCCGTTGAGTAGTTACACTAGTGTTAATCAATTTCAAAACCAACTTCCATATGACAGAGTAGTTGTTTGTAGATAAAAACTTTCACTATTCACAATCTTGAGTTATCATGAAGTTATTGTACAATATTTTTTCTGTAAAGATGTATTTGTAGAAGACTTGAATCTGCTGTTATATATGTATATGAAAATATACAGTCTCCTGTGTTTAATCTATGAATTTTAGCATCCAAAGCCCTTTCTTCAAAATGAAATTCATTGCTGGACCAGTTTTTTACATTTGAGTTTTGTCTCAAATTTCTATATAGTTCTTCCAACCGCGTCTCGGCAACCGTGGGGTCACCCGTTAGATGGACCGACGACCCTGGTAAAGGTCGTAGGCTGGGACTGAATGCAGAAGGCGCAGGACTGTGAATTGTGGCGTAAATTGGCAAAGGCCTACGTCAAGCAGTGGACTGCGATAGGCTGATTTGATTGATAGTTCTTCTGGATAACACTGTCACTCTTTGCTTTGAAGCCGTTTATAAAGTTCACGTTTGTTTATAGGTAAAGTTCACAATTTTACATAGTAATTCTCTACAAAAGTCTCTTTTATGTAATTTGTAGATAACCTAAAAAACACCTAATAATACTGACTGACAAGAGTCAAAACAACAAAAATAAAGCCCTTGTCTCTGCTTTAGCGATTCTATTTATATTCTATCGATGTTCTATAGTGGCGATAGACAAGATTTACGCGACTAGCAAATTTAGGACCAATCGCTTTAATATCGTAATAGAATCGCACTGGACCGGCTTTTTGATGGAAAATAGCAGACTCGGCCCCCTGCTAGAATGTACGGAACCACATAACTCTTGCTTCCAATATCCATAATGCAACTAAGTAACTTATTGCCGAACTCTACAGCGTGTTACAAGTTCGTCTACAGAGAAAACTAAATCTGTAAAACTCAGAGTAGTGAACCAATACTTTGGATGTCTATAACCCATGTTTCACCGCAAATAGGTAACGATAGAACAATGTTTGAACTGAGCGAACTCCCTTTAAATGTTGGTATATTATGGCACCCTGTAAACAACCGTCAGATGATACTCGTAGGACTGATTACAGGCAGGGGTACAACTTCTACCGTCCAAGCATTTTTATCTTACTAATTTTATAAATGCGAAAGTTTGTGAGTGTCGATGTTTGTTACTCTTTCACGCTCGAACGGCTAAACACATCTGGCTGAAATTTGGTACAGGGATACATTTTAGTCTGGAATAACACATAGGCTTTATCCTGGGAATCTGTTCCCATGGGAAGCGGAATTTTACGCGGGCGAAGCTGCGGGCATCAGCTAGTTTGAAATCTGTAAGTAGCTAATCTGTAAGTAGCTACGTTCATTTTTTTTCTATTTATCACATAACTGCAAAGTAATGGTTAATGGCATCAAATTCATGTAGGTACCATTCTATTCTTGAACCATGTCGTAGCCAACTGACATAAGCACCCAATCTTCATAGTAGTAAGATAGTATCGGACACGCGTACCGAATACGTGATCTTACAAATTTCACCTAATAAGCGCCGTTCTCATGGGCATCTCGGTTCGTCGGTTTAACCTAAATAAGACCCGCTTCGATAATCGACAACGTAACAAAATTTAATGTCACTTCACATTCAATTATCCTGCATTTATGAGAGATTTTGATATCTCAGTGTATATATGGGATTCATTGAAAAAAAAAATAGCAATACTTACCTGCCCTTTCGTGTCACGAAGTGCTTTAATATATTTCAGTTTTCTTTATTTGTACGGGGTGAACAGAAGGAGACTACGTTCCGAAGCAGCCACGTTGTTTTACATAGCAGAATAGAGACTACAATATGCTCTGGAGCGATAGCCTTTTTGGGGCTACCTATACAATATGTACCTGGTCTTACTGCACCATGTTGACCAACGGGGTAGACGTAACAATTTCTTCCAAATATTACTTCTTTTCACTACTATCAACTCCGTAAGGGACAACCTTACTGAGTAATACCACTTACAGGTGGGACTGGCTTGGTCCCCGAAAACTCAGTTGAACCAGCGCACAGGTTTCAGCGCACCCATACTCGTAACAAGGAGGTATTATGACAAAAATCTTTGAGAGAAATTAAACTTAACACGAAAATAAAATTGAAGCGTATGCTGATGTTTTTAATCAATCCTCAAGACAATGAACATTCACAAATTCTTAAATTTAGGAATAAATAAAAAAAAATTAAGAATAAAAAAATAAAGAATTTGATCAAAACATAAAAACTTTTATGCACTAACCACGAATTTACACATCATTTCTCTATCTTAGCAGAAAATTTTGAACCAATTTCGAGTTCAAATAACGCTCGCAAAACAATATGTCGCATGTATAAAAAGAAATATTCAGTATTTCTTTTTATACATGCGACTTATCGTGTCTAATGAAATGTGAATGATAAAAGGTCTGTTTGCCCTTTGTACTAAATTATATTAGGTACTAAATATTGTAATAATTATTGTATATGCAACCCCTTCCACTAAAATATTTGTTATTATGATTGTTTTATTAATATAAGGATACTGTCTTCCGAGTTTTAAAGTTATCAATAGTCGTATCTAAAATCATATGAAGACCGGCTACTTTCAGAACCTGATCTACTTCGATCCCGACCTTCTCTGCTTCTGTTATTTCTGGAATAACTTTGTTTATTTGTCCGATTTGAATGGTTACTTTCTCTGTCTCTCCAATTATTACTTCTTTCCCCATCCTTACCATCGTTTCTTCTGTTATTACTATAACAAGATCTACTATCGCATTGACTATACTTGTTACAAGTATTATTGCATCTGCAGCGTCGATTTCTGTTAAATCTCTCTCTTGATCTACTTGCATCGACTTCGTCTTCATTTTCATTCATAAGGGGAGATCTGATGTATTGAGTACCGATTGGTTTAATATTAGTATTTTTCCCTACATCGGGAGCAGGGAGAGGTTTACCTAAAAGATCAGCAATATAGTTGTCACGCTCTATGTGATATCCTCGAGCCTTTTCAAATCCTGTAACAAAATATACCATATGAGAGCTATTCCAACACAAATCTTTTTGCATTTTATCACTTTACTTCATTGAGAACATCATATTAGGCGCCGCTGGGTATGGGCCTTTATAAAGATTGCCACTCTATGTTCTAAAGAATATGTACGAACATTATTGTAAGGCACTCAATCTCAAGAGTCTAATAAAGTCCTTTCAAGTAAAATAGATTGTCTAATAAAGTAATACATAGCGTGTGAACTTGAGAGAACTAAGAAAATCATAAACAATTCAAAGCGATATTTATAGAGAATAACTAACTCTTAATAGCGTCCTTTGCGGGGACCCCGAGGCGGTCGCGCATGTATCGACACACCATGTAGCCGGTACGATTCAGGCCGTGTGTGCAGTGGATGCCGATCAGGGATTCTGTAACAAATATTTTATTGTTAGATCTTTTTGACTTCTACTTTTTAAGGCCATGTGGCAAACAACCTTGAGAGGTACTATAGTGGTGGTGGTGATGAAGCGTGAGCTCGTTTCCTATATCGTTACATATTTCATGGTCGGCAGCGCGAGTATAAGACCTCTAGTATTGCATAAGTGCAAACTACAGTGAGGTGAGCGGTGTGCATGTCTGCCACCTATGTGGTAAAAAATATATACTTAGATGAGATGATAATATTTCCTTAAATTCTCAGAATAAAGTTTAACATAAATCGATTTGAATCCGATTGCAGTTTAAAATTCATAATGTATTGAATTTAGAACCACTACAACTAACCGCAAAAAAATAACGAAAATCATGTTTGTCTGTTCAAAATCGCAAGGCAAACATCGGCCGCAGGTTGTTGACCCGCCCTGATGGCACCCCATCGCACCGAGCGAGGGTGGTGCACGGGAGTGGGCGGTAGGGAGAAAGGAAGTCGTAGCCGCGGTTTGACACTTCCTCAGGAAGACCTTTGAAGCACCAACCAAGATCCCCTTAATGCCTTTGCGTTATATAATGTATCCCTATGTTCCATAATACGATTTTCAGAAAAGAGAAATACTCTAAGTAATGAAAATTATTTTATTTGTGACTTTCCACTAAAGGGATGAATTTCGTCAAAGAACTTTATTAAGACCTATTTCGCGTACAAAGAATTTTTGCAGTTCAGTGATAGCGTTTTGTTCATCATATTGGTACCTAAAGGTTTGGGTTTGAAGTTTGGTATAAGTGAAAGTGGCTCATACTAATATTATGCTTGTTTCTTCCACCAACTTCTTAAATAATTTTATGTAAAGACATACACAAATATAAGTCACATCTTCCTCCCTGAATTTCGGGGCCCGAGGGATAGTCAGAGGCATAGTAAACTACGTTCACATTTTACCAATTATATTTTGTCGCGAAATGGACTGGGCCAGGTTGCGTATAGCTGCAGCTCATAAGACCTTCGACTTGGGTTGATGACTACCATGATACTAACCCCCAATATCAAGCATCTTTCATGAACGTACCTTCCGAAGCACGAAAGCTCGTAAATGAAAATGCCACAAACGGTCAACCAGCGATCGTACCGATCGCTGGTTGACCTTCTTACAACATGAACGTTAAGCGTCTTACAACATGATTTGTCCTGAAACATGTTTTAAGGTGCGTAAACAGAGCAAGCGGGGTTATTAGCGCTTCAATTTAAAGATATACATTATTAAAAAGCCAGGTAACTTATTTTACAAACATAAATTCAACCAGAAAGATAATCGAGCTCAATCGAGTCGTCTTGAGCTCGCCTGCCACAAATGTACAGATCGCACGAGACTAAAACGAAACAAACAAAAACATTGTCGAAGCAAAATTCCCACGCAATGCAGCCAAAGAGGTAATGCATTTGAAGCATTACACATGCAAATTCATGCCAAGACGGGACAGACGAAAAAAACAATTTCATTTAAAACAATCCATCAGGGCGAGCTTCAAGCAACTTAATTAACGTGTGTTCATGTTTTCAATTACAGAAACAAATATTGCAATGATAATAATTATTACAAGAGAGGCGACTCCATAATCTGGTGGTATAAGTACAAAGTTAACCATGGGGCTCTTGATGTATTATTTATTTCCCCATTTTTTTACGCTTTAATTTGCATATTTTTGGACGCATATTAATATTGTGTGGTAATCTCTATCTGAAAACCTGTTCAACCTAGTCACTAGGAGATCAAGTTTTTTAAGATCTTGAACAACTATGTAAGCTACGCAGAACTAAGACTGCCTCTGTGGCGCAGTCGGTAGTGATACCGCCTGCGGCGCTGGAGGTCGTGGGTTCGATTCCCACCGGAGACAAATATTTGTGTGACCCATAAATGTTTGTCTCAAGAGTCTGGGTGTTTCTATGTATAATATGTATGTATTTAAAAGTATATAAGTATTAATATCCGTGGTCTGATACCCATAACACAAGCAGGTTATTCCTAGCTTACTTTGGGATCAGATAGGGTTGTGTGAGATGTCCGTGAATATTAAAAAAAAAAAAAAAAAAAAAAAAAAGAACTTCTAAAGAATAGAAAGAAAGTTTATTCGGTAATTTTAAAATAAAATCGTATAGTAACACACAAGCATGCCCAATAGGGTCTAATTCAGCATGTGCAAGGCTCCTGGCCAAGCGCTGATTTTCAACCAGATCTTTCCTTCCTTTCAGAGATCCTTGTGATGTCCCCCTCCCTCACATGGGTGCCAATCTTTATTTTTCGTTATTTATTTAATAACTTATTTACAAAACATATATAAATTACTAGCTGCTGCCCGCGGCTCCGCCCGATGAAAAATAGATGTTGGCCGATTCTCAGACCTACTCAATATGCTCACAAAATTTCATGAGAATCGGTCAAGCCGTTTCGGAGGAGTATGGCAACGAAAACTGTGACACGAGAATTTTATATATTAGATGTTAAGGTGCAACATAAGCTCGTTCGAGTTTTAACGTGAAAGTCCAACTTCTGACGGGAAAGGGCCACCAGTGCTTGAACTGCTCCAAAGATGCGTAGATCTGCGTAGATACAGGACATACGTGGAACTCACCGTTGGATTAGTACAGATAAAGACGATGTGGGAGGAGTTTATAGTATAGCCGACTCTCCTACAGCAATATCAGGAAGATAAAAACTGCCGCGAATTAAGAAGTTTCTCAAGCTATACATCCGCTTTAGCATCTATATCCCTCACGCCTATTTTTGTCGCTCAAGGGTCAGTCACTAAAAGTGTCACAAATATAATTTAGGGGATCCTTGCCACAGACAGACAACATGCATAGCGGTCAGGTTTGTACCACACCTTTTTTGCGCCGGGATTAAAATAGACAACAGTTCGCAAACCGGCAGAAATAAATTGTAAAGCCTACCGGAGTATGTCGTTTGATCCGCCGATACCGATCTCTATTGGTAATATATCGCGTGACCTACAAAGATACCGCAGGGAATTAATCAATGCAACAAAGTCCTAATTCTTCTTGATAACTTAAACGACTTAGTTTAAACTTGGTACAAAGATTAATAAGAAAAGTACTCGTATTGGACAGCAAAAGTCACTCACAGACTTCAGTACAAACATACTTTGTAACAGCAAATCCAACATCTCATATTAATCTAGCAAAAATAAAGATAAATATATTATACTAGATGATGCTCGCGGCTTCGAGCGCTTGAAATTCCGTACCCATTTCCGCTTCCTGTGGGAACATTTTCCCGGGATGAAAAGTAGCCTATGTGTTATTCCAGACTATCAGCTATCTCTGTACGAAATTTCAGCTAAATCCGTTCAGCCGTTAGAGCTTGATTGAGTCACAAACATCTAAACATCTTCACAAACTTCCACATTTATAATATTAGTTGGAGTAGGATAGGATTATTAAATGAAGAAGTAATGAAACAGCAAATTCATGTCTTCTATTCGCATTAGACATCGCTATACATCTGTACAACCTGTTCATTCACCTGACAAACCGCCTCACAGTTTATAATTCCTAGATTGCTAGAGGGTAAGCTCATTCTTACTTCTATTTGGTACCAGTAGGGAAGAACAAGGCATCAAATCCTATTAAAGGAAGTAATCCTGAAAACTGCTCTAAGTTTGACGCGATGATGGTGAGATTGTTTTTGGCTGGTGCCTGTATGCAATTGCCGATCTCATTCGCCAACTTTAAGCTATTTAATATCACGTCTTCACATCAAGTACTCATAAGAAAAGTTATATGAGTCACAGATTCTGTTCATGTGTAGGTCGCGGATCAATTGTCAACAAACGATGGATAATGATTGTAAACGAAACGATATCGATATATGACAATTCACCTACGCTCGACCCTATTATAATCGTAATCGGCTTATTTGGATTTTACCACACGCAGTCATGAGAAGTGTAGCGAAACCATATCGATTTAGATATATTTTACAGGGATCAGAAATTTTATTGACACTGAAAAATCTTAATAATCAGATATATCTACCTATTATTATGATTGAGCAAACAGGGCAGTTTCATACGCTTCCATGAGTTTGTTAAAAATATACCTGTCCTTTTATACACTTTATGTGGCGTAAACGAAGTTGCGCGGGACAGCTAGTATTTAATATGTACGGAGACTAGATTCCCCAGTCAAACCATCAACTCGGTTTTGGGGGACTAATATTGTACCAATTATGTCACTAAAATGTAATGTTACTAAATAAATAAATAAATAAATAATTAAAGCGAATTGCGCTTGTGATGAAAAGAGCAATAAATAAAAAAGCCCGGGCTTTTAGTTATTAAAACCTAATGTTTCTTTCATTTAAGACGCTTTTGACTATTGACTTCGGGCTGTATAAGAAGAGATTACGAAGTTCATACAAAGGTGCAATTACTGAGGGAGCGTAAAGCGAGTATATTCTCCGCAGCATATATCAAAGGTTGTCTACTTCATCTTTGAATTCGGAAAATAATGTACAGTAATCGTTCAAGTCATAAAACTGCTTACATACTCGTAGTAACCTTATCTCGACAGAAACGTATCTTTGGAACTTGTTGCGTGTTGCCACATCGCGCGGCGCCACGCGTGGGCAGTCATGTGATGATCAGATGACTGATTAGCTATTTAAGAAAATTCATTGTTGCAATGATTCCACATTCTTTCACTTTGTATTTTTATTGAACATGGCCGACAAGATAGTAGATTCTGTACAGTAATCGATGATTGAGTGTTTAGTTACATACTTGCACCTTGGGACACGGATACATTACATTTAAACAATGTTCATTATAATGTGTGAAACAAAATTGACTATACACTTTAATTATAAATCTAACAATACCTATTTATCATGAACAAAATGTCTAAGTAGAACGTCTAGATAACTGTATTTTATGCTGAACAGTAGGAAAATCTATAAAATTTTATGTTGCGAGCAACTGAAATTTACTATTTGCTAACGTTTATAGCACATAGACAAACGAAAGAAAATAGTCAGACAAACAATAATCAAGTTCTAAAGCATTCAATTCTTCAGAGAAAATACTAATTACACTTGAAGTAGAGGCCGACTAACAACGCATAACACGTGAACAATAGATACTAGCAAAATAGGGAGTATTTCATATACAGATAATGCAAAACTATTTGAAATAAATGATTTGTGTAAATACAAACCCCAAGGAAGACAATATGTGAAGTTCAACAAAACAATACATACTCTACAAATAAGGATCAGAGAGGAACATAACGATAAGTATAGTTTGCAACAAAGAGAACGTAGTATGTTTTGAGAAAATTTTTAAACACGTTATCACTTTACAAATAGACGGACAAACACATTCGTCAGCAACATTTGTCACTGCAGCTAGTTCAGTCCCAAAAGTGCAACTTTGTCTGCAACTATCTCACTGGAAGTAAGTAAACTGCTTCAGCTATATCCAGCTTCAATATCAACAAACTTTGGAACAAGTTTGGTGAATTCATTTTTATGTGACGCTGTGCCAATAATGTAAGGGAGAGCTTACTTTACTCTCGTCTGTTATTTATGATGACTTAGAACAAATATGATAGAAATAACACCCCAGAGAACTTCTGTGATGTAAAATTGACAATAGCAAGTCATCGATGAAACGAAATCATTCATCAAATGATACTAACGATGCACGAGACATCGCGATACCCAAATGACTTGCTGCTAAGATAAAGCGATAGCCTTTAATTTGATTTAAACTTTACTAGCTTGCCAGGTGAATTCGATTAAAATGAGATAAAATAAATTATGTTAATGATGTGAAATCGACATATGAAAATGAAAAGAAATAGTTTGCTGCGCTTAGCGTAGTTTCGTTTTCAATTAGTTTACTTACTTTAAATTTTTAGGATTTCTTAAGAAGAAAAAAGACAACTTAGTTCGAACTTCGGACAGGACTTGAACCCGTAGTCTTTTGCCAATCAAGGGCTCTATGACCTGATGAGCCACAAAACCGTACTGAAACCAGTTGAATTTTTTCAATATATTCTTATCTCCTTTTCAGGAAAACCAGTGAGAAAAAATAAAGCTTTACATTTCATAGATACTTAAATACATGAATTTTGCCTATCAAGACTATAGAGCCTTGATAGGCAAAATTCAGTTCAGTTCTGTAGCTCAGCAGGTCCTATGACCTGCTGAGCTGTACTGTAACCTGTTGAAATTCTTTACTTTATATTTTGCAGTCGTCTTCGCGGAGAAAGAAGTGAGAAAAAAAATAAAGCTTTACATTACAAAGGTACTTAACTACATGAATCAGACATTATTTGTACAAGGAGCAATCCAACAATCCGACCACCCCAAGTGTAACCAACGGTAGCAAGTGTAACAAATACCTTGTGCATGCGATATCGAGTAAATCAGGACGCGAGCACGATTCCAGCTGAGATAGCGAGTGAAATATGAATATAGTCGCATTAAAACGACGCGGGGCACTGAGAACCCTTATCATAATACACACAAGCACTTTGATAATATGCCTTGCAATTTTCATTGGGAACCAGCAGATGATGATTCGAAGGAGAACTAGGTCCTTCGTGAAGAACGCGAAATTGAAATGACAAATGACCAAACACATTTTTTCGTTAGATTCTGGTTAGAGATGCTAGCACATAGAGCCACGCTCATGTCGGCTGAATGTACAGGGATATATTATTATAGTTTAGAATAACATCAGCTTATTTTTCATCCCGGGAAAAATGTTCCTATAGAAAACGGGAAAGGAACCGAATACGACGCGGGAGCCGCGGGCATTATCTTGTTATTTATAATGCAAATTGTATTGTGGAAATTACTCCAAAAATATAGCAAAATAAAATGATATAACTCGAATAAAGCAAAAATGCAAGCAAAGCCCCGATGTCCACTACATAAAACATACCTATAAGTTGGAATCAAATATATTCTCACCTAACAGAAAACTATGGCTTTGTTTTATCATTATGTTTAGGACAAAAAATTATAGCTGACATATTAATATCTTTTTTTTATATGCCACTGACGTAGCAGACATCTTTAAATTTAAATTAATCGCTTGTCTGACCTAGTAAACGAGTTCAAAGCTCGTATGAATAAGAATCTGCATAGAAGTCGTAGGAAATCAGTCACAACCGAAAACAGCTAAGAATCAGTTAATTGTTTTTAATAACTAAATCAAATTACACAGTTGAAGAAACATAGTTGGGGGCTCTGGCGCCAGTGACAGAATGAACCAGTATAATATACATCTCACTCAATCTACTTAGCGACACCGATAACCGGACATCACCAATGAAAACGCCGACAGATACTAGCATGCTCACAATTAATTGAAACTGCCCACGTAATCTAATAAAAGCTAGTTTTTGTGATCAAGACAAACAAGGGCGCCCATTCGTAATTAGATCTTAATGAACATTCGGAATATTGAGTCCGGCACCGTGAGAAGGCTAACGATAACTACGATTTGTGTCACTGTAATTAAAAGTGTAGCTGCCGATAAACTCGGACATGCGGACTAAACCTACTAGTTTTGACTCCTATAAATTACTGATAAAACCAACTTTCGTTGAGCTCCCCCGTCGATTTCTTTCCGATACTTCGTAAGGCGAAATATAACAAAATTATTAAGGAGCACGGGTTCACGTATTACTGAATACGTAACACATTTCTCGTTGAAATCGAAGCGGTCTTTAATTGAAATCGTATGTTGTGTCGAACGTCACTGATAAGGTTATGTTGACGTTCTGATCTAACTGTTCAGAGCAATGCAAATTGAGACGCATTCCGATCTTGGTTTTCAATAGTTATATAATGTTATGTATTATAAGTTTAATGAACAAGAATGATCAACTTAACATGACCTCTATGACAAAGCACGGTTACTTTCGATACAACCATACGTTATTACTTTGTTAACAATACTAATAACCCTTGAGAGACTATTCAGATATAGCCATATATTTTATCTGAAGAGATCTCAGAATACAATAGCGATTAGTGACTATAAAAAGCTCAATACAACGTTCGATCCTTTATGGTGGACTCGTAAAGCAATACAATTAAGCAATGGGCGTGCATTAACACCTCACAACATTTTCACCCACGCGAAACGTCTGTAGTTCTAGCAACTCATGACTTTAACCCACATCAGAGTTTACAATACGGGGCTACACGCACAAGCTAACAACACGACCAATGTAGACGCCTTGTGTTTAGATACGGAATGTCAGAGCGAACTTCACTCGGTGTAGACAAACCAAACCTCTCTTAAATGGCGTGACCACAAAAGGGAAACCGCAACATCAGTATATGTCGGTACACTAACTGCCTTCAAATTAACTGCGGTACCAAAATGATCAAATCTAACAAATAAATAGCTCAAACAATACTTTTGACTCACCGGCATCGTTTCCAAGCCATTCGTCAATGACGTCCATAAATCTGAAAATAAACAAAACAGTTACTTACTAAAACCAAAAGATTTCCTTAACGCTTTTGTTACTTGTTTGCATTTCATTTCAAGTGTTTAGTAAATTAACATAAGTTACATAGGCATTATACAATACATGAACTAAAAAACAGTGTTCCAATATGAAAATTGTCTTGTAGCTCCGTAAATTGTTTACATTCCCTATATTTATAACAGTTTTAACACAATAAACCATCTATAAAAAAGTTAAAGGCTATGTAAGGTGATACGTAACAACAGTTATTCCGCCATAAAACATTTAATTGAATTTCACAAAAATTTTGAATCTATGGCACCCGTCAAGAATAAGATGAAATATTATCATATATCGATCGCAGCGTGTCGTCTTACTTTAATCGATTTTTTTACACCTAAAACCGCACGATCAGTGGGCGTCAGAGAATTACAAGGCGTTTCTGCCGACCGCCATCTCAGCGTATTTTATGAAATATGTTTGTTTTCATCATAACAAATGTCTTTAAATATTTGCTGCGAGGGGGCGCCGACATACCCCAACTTGGCATTATTGGAATGTTTTCTTAAATAACTTACTAGGGTGGTCTACGTTGATATTTCTACTCAGTTTTCATTTTCATACAAAAATATTCTCGAAAAAGAAACTTAGGGTTGTGGTGATTGAGTTTTGTCATGTAAAATGCATCCGTTTACTAAGCGCCATCAATTTCTAAACATTGTAAAGCCTCCCCGACCGAATAGGGCTGTCACAGCAGCGCGGCGCGATTAGTTGCATTCAAACGGAATTTACAATTCAGTTTATTATCATCCTCGATATTACCATCTAAAACGGTGCAAACGAGCCCATTATTTAGATTACAATATTTTATCTTCATGAAGATGAAATATTGTATCGTCGCGTCGTCGGTGAGACTTTTATTTTCAATATTTATAGCTAGCTACAGGGGTTGTACATAATCGTTGTACATAATCGTTAAAAAAACCGGCCAAGTGCGAGTTGGACTCGCCCATGAAGGGTTTCGTAGCAGCAAGTAACATAATATAAAAGTTCTAATAGTTCGTTGTAACTTTGACTGATGTTTTAACACGTTCGCAGTGGTAGTGATTTCACTAACCGGAAATTGCGATTTATGACGTATTAAAAAAAAACTACCCGCTCTATCTCGTTCAAACAAATTTTCGTTGGTAGTTTTTATGGCAATGTACATCATATATTTTTTTTAGATTTATCATTTTCTTAGTTTAGAAGTAAGAGGGGGGGGGGGGGGCACACATTTTTCCACTTTGGAAGTGTCTCTTGCGCAAACTATTCACTTTAGACAAAAATGATGTTAGAAACCTCCATAGCATTTTTGAAGACCTATCTATAGATACCCCACACGTATAGGTTTGATGAAAAAAAAAATTTTGAGTTTCAGTTCTGAGTATGGGGACCCCCAAAATTTACTACTTTTTTTCTAGTTTTATATAAGAATCTTAATGCGGTTCACAGAATACATCTAGCTACCAAATTTCAATAGCATAGACCTTATAGTTTCGGAGAAAAGAGGGTGTGACACACGGACGGACAGACAGACAGACATGACGAATCTTTAAGGGTTTCATTTTTGCCATTTGGCTACGAAACCCTAAAAAACAGCGCCGAAGAGGAAAACAATCATGGCTGTTGACATAACCATTAAACAAAGAGCAACTTGATAATTCGTCCATGAAACAGCAATTAAAACTCTGACGGTTAAATATCTTAGTGCTAACAAGCTAATTTTAAGAAATGAATTCTTTACTCCAATAACGTTTACAAATGAAACTAGGCGCGACGTTGAACGTGTGGCGCCAAAGAATAAACAGTACCTATGCATTTAGTCACGTTTTACTACATCCATAACATTTCAAGGTATTTTCTCAGTTGTTTCTTTAGTTACATAGGAGAAATCTAGAATACCTGCTTTGTAAGATTTGAAGTCAATAAAAACAAAATCATTTGAAAACGACTGCCTCCTGGTAACCACGTTCGTCTGACGTGTATACTTAGGCAACATGACGGAGATAGAACTAAAGTCTTAAATAACTAGATGATGCTCGCAGCTTCGCCCGCGTGAAATTCGGTACCCGTTCCCGCTTCCCTCGGAAACAATATGTTTCCAAGGGAAGCGGGATGAAAAGTAGCTCATGTGTTATTCCAAACTATAAGCTACCTCTGTACCAAATTTCAGCCCAATCCGTTCAGAGCCGTTAGAGAGTGATTGAGTAAAACAAACATAAAAACATCTTCACAAACTTTCACGTTCATAATATTAGTAAGTAGGATTAGTAGGATAAATGATGAGTATTGCTGTGCTGTAAGTGGGTAGGTTTGGAAAACGATCAAAATTCCAATACAATATTAATCCTCATCGACACATCTATTAAAACAGTACCAAATTTATTAGTCGTATTATTCATTTCGATATTACACGTTGTCACGTAATTCGAGAGTTTATAATTAGGTTATACAAAATGAATGTTTGTATATTATCCTTTAGTTTAATTACTGAACATAATGAACAAAGGTAAAAGATATTTTTCAATTTTTTCTTTCGTAAACACATGCATAGAAATAGTACTTGTGGTAAGTATACATAATATCAGAAACGGCGACTTATTTCAAAGCCATAGTTAAGGTGCGGACAGTGACATGTCCCGAGGCGTCTAGGCGAGCGGTGTGTACTCACACTTCAGTGCGACAGCACATTCATACGCACATTTCATTTCTATTGACGTATTGTTTATAGATTTCAATGATCACAAGAAATCTTAGAAGGAATTTTCATCGGTTCTTTCCCCACGAATCTAAAAAGTACGGATTTAACCTCGACTTCTAATGAATGAAGCCTCATGGCTTTTTATGTATACTAAAATAATAAAAGAAGAGTTAATATATTTCTACTAAGATAGAAGGTTACGCATCCCTAGCAGTTTCACATTTTGTGTAATGTACTGTTCTTGGAAGTCCGACACTCAATCCGTAATTCGAGAATCCATAGACTTAAATCTATGCATTCTCGAATAAACTTTCTTTAAAATTCTGATGCAAGACCTTCAGTTTGAACACAGCAGTTCATTTTCCTTATTTTTTTTGCATTTCGACTTATCTTTCAACTATTCATGTGCTATCTACTCGACTAGTGTGTTTAATACATAAAATTTGAAAAGATTCTGAAGAAATTTCAGTAAAAGGCTTTCAAGCAACATTTTAATATTAACAATCTATTGTGGTAAATGTTTGCGGCAAGAAAATTTTAACAAAAGGATATTTTGGCTCGGATATAATCCTACGTAAAACAACAATGGCACGTCATATTTTTATTTATTTCTCATTCTTTATAGATCAAGCATTACGTTAACGACAAACGAAATGTTCTACAAATGGTCACAATTAATCACGTACAAGGTCGACATGATCATGAGCGACTTCAGAGTACATTATACCAACATAAACTTTCTAAGCATTTCCTGACCAAACGCGGACGTCATTATTTAAAAACTGTCAAAATTGTGTATTTTATTACTCGAGCGGCAGATCGAACCAACGTGAATTACATGTCTTCTTATTTAATATTAGTAGCGTCTTGCGTTTGTGAGATAATTTATATCTAGCGGTGTTATCTGTTCCGGAGATCGCTCCCGAGTTATAATCCGGGTATTTTTCATAGCACACCGACAGCGTGCCCTGCCTTGTTGGAAAATTTATGTAACTACCAAGAGGCATCGCCGCAATTACTGCCTACCGTCGCCCTCCGAATGCTTTAAATGGTGGTATTCATGAAGATGACACATCAACCACAATATTCTATTTGTAAAATATTACATAGTTTCACTGCATTCGCCAATCGACATTTAATCAACTAAAATTAAAATGCATTAAGTTTTAGTAGGTATATTATATAATTTCATATCAATATGCTAATCTTACGGATTATATTGATTAACCTCTTGATGATATCTGTGTACTACCTGGTCGGCGTAAGTTAGTCGATAAGCCGTGGATATAATGAAAAAGATCATAAGCTTTAAAATTTTGTTGTCCATAAAATGTCAAATTTACAAGACTATTACACCTGTTTGACCACACACGGTCATAAAATATGCATATAAACTGTACAATAATTTTATTGCGAATTAATAACGACATTTACTTAGTGCGAGTACGACTAGAACGTTCCAAAACATGATTATCGACATTGTGAGTGACATTTGTTTTAAAAGAACAAGCCTACGGTCACTAAGCAAATAAAAAACCCTTTTTAATCGTTGTTCACCCATAGTTACTTGTAATAAGTAATCAAGGTATACATATGCTGGTAAATGACAAAGTTTCACAAGAGAGCGGACCTCACATACGCGACGCGATCGCATCCATCATGGTAGAAGCGTACATGTCGTTACGTGTCGGTACCCAACAAGCACCGAAAGTGCCCCAAACAGAGATAATAGGCGACATTTTGATACAACGCGAGATAAAGTCCAAGGAGGTTCCCATGCGATCCAGGGCGTCTTCATAAGAACCGCGTTAAACAACATGGACCAAAGGTCAGACGTGGATTAAATACGAGCAGAAAATATGCATCCGTTAGAAAATAAGTAACAACATAATGTTAACATGTACAATCTAAGCTCTGCGACAAATAAGAAAATGATTGAGAGCTTATGCATTCATTATGTTCAAAGCGGTCGTGTTGACTATTGATAAAATTATTAAACGTGCAAAATGAAGACGTGAAGGCCTACATGGCTATCAAAACTATTTTAATGATTTAACATAAACTTAATGAACCTTTAGTGTCGTGTTGCTGGAATATAATTTATGCAAAAGCTATAGCTCGCGTCATCGTGCTCGTATTTACGGCGTGCTAACTGCACCCAGCGACTGCCAGTGGCTAACTATCTATACGATGTTACAAATACACCTTACCTTGATGCATTTCTTAAGCAGATACACAAACTAAACATGAAAATTAATATTAATAAAGACAAAAGAGCAATCTACAGTTATAACAATAAGATTACGCAAAGTCTAGTGAGAGGTTCTTTTTGACACTTACGAGGTGTCAATTAGTAAGATTTAGTCGGTGAAACTCTTCGGATGTAGTTCTGTAATAGGTGATTTAATAAGTCTTGATTTATTAAATTAAAGGCAAAGAAAATGAACAAGATAATAAGATGAAATTTGTTTTCAGTGATATGGGTTGTGATGATCCGAGTTATTGTGTCACTTATACAATGTAAAACGAGTAAACAACGGTAGAGCCGTCAAAACAGCTCAGTTATTCTCCAAAAATAGGAAATATTCAGCATCGAAAAATACTTAGATTGTTCAAAAGTTAGTGTAATGAAAGTCTTACTTACATATTTCCACATTTGAAATAGAATCGTATGTTATATTTAGTGTCCGACCGAAACTGGTTTTCTGGCCGAAACCGAAACCGAAACCGAACTTTCGGCCCCAGGGTCAGTTTCGGCCGAAACCGAAACTGGCGTGTTCATATTGAAAAAAAAAAAAGAAAACAGCCAAGTGCGAGTTATGAGAGTGAGAGGATGCTTTTTTCTGATTTTAGTAGGTATTTTTTGTTATCGGCATCAGAATAGGGTGAGGTGGTGGTGGCAGTGTCTCTTGAAATCGCTAACGCTTTTAGCACCTTGCCCCGGAGCTGCGTTTGGGAGGTGCTTATTTACCATAGAATGCCTCTATACCTCCGTCGAATTGTCGGGCCTATCTTTCCGCGAGGATCATAACTTACCCGGCTAGGGCTGGGTCCGCCAGATGTGTCGTTCGGTGTTCCATAGGGATCGGTCTTAGGACCGCTACTGTGTCGGTTACGATTGGGTGCTGCGTGGTCCGTTGCTCAGAGGTGTCGGCGTATCGTGTTACGTGCGAAACGTGTTACGACGACACCCTCATTACAGCCTGAGGAGCAACGCACCGAGACGCAGCCCTGAGGCCACCTGCGGGATCCAGCTTACATATAGGGGGCGTCAGCATCGGCATCGAGCTCTCGATGACGTATCTGGGGCTCGTACTCGATAGCCGGTGGAACTTCGTATACCACTTCCGAAGTTTGGTCCCATAGCTGAGGGAGGAGGCATCAGCCGCACTCTCGCGGTTGTTGCCCAATACCAGGAGACCCAAAGCTCCCTGCAGGAGACTGTACCTTGGGATCGTGCAGAGCATGGCTCTGATGGCTAGCAATGCGGCTAGATTGCTTAGCCCGCAGAAGGCGACGGCTGTCAGGTTGATAAGGAGATACCGCACGATCTCAGTTGAGGCGGCATGTCTTCTAGCCGGGAACCCTCTATGGGACCTGGAAGCAACTGGCCCTTGCATCATTGTTTAAAATGGCGCAAGGAGGTGCTGGAGCGGGGCCATAGGCCTCTTCCTGTTAGCAGGTCATGCTCTTAAAAAGACGGCTGGGAGGAAGCGAGAGAGAACTCTGCCACCCGAGTTCCACAGTCAGCGGCGGCGCCTCATACTGTCAGCCTCCATGACCGGGGGCCTGAGGACGGTGACGGGGCTGCTTAACGTCTTCACAGAAGCAGGCCTTAGACGATAACATGGCGTGAGAGATTCATCCACACCCCGCTCAAGAAGCGGGATAACAACTGAACAACCCCTCAAAGACGCGGCCGCAGTATGCATCATTCCGAGGGCATACTCGGGGCTCCCAACCGTAGGCTGAGGTAGGATACGCGTGGATTTTAGTCGATAGGACTACTGCACAGGGAAAATTTTAGGCCTATATCTGGCACGGTTCCAGCGATACAACCTCGTGACAAATAGACAGACGGACGGCTAGGCCTCATGTCTCGTTAATAGGCTTAAAAGGTGTGAATCAGACTCGCACTTGGCCGGTTATTCTTTTTCAATAGGTGCAGCAAGTTCCACCAAGTGCCATCAATCAACGGTATAAATCTTCTCAAGTGTTCATTTCAGAAATATCTCCACCTAAAGGTTTCTTTCTTTTACGTGTGAAATTACTCATAGATGCTATTGCGAACTCCTACCGACTAAAACCACATGGTGCCCTGCTACTAGCTCTTGGCTGGTTTTGGTTACATTCTAGAAGTATATAACTAAAACTGGACAGCAGTGAGCCGGACTAGCGCGCGTAGGGTTCCGTACAAGAAAAGCAGCAAAAAATCACGTATGTTTTATTATTTGTAGCTATAGCGGCAACAGAAATACATCATCTGTAAAAAATTTAACTGTCTAACTATTACGGTGCATGAGTCTGCTGACAGACAGACGACCAACGAAATCAACGGCACCAACAACAAAAAGGAGGGTTATGTAATGTCCTAGATCACCTTTTTAGGATTCCGTAAAAATTGCATTAAAACTATTGATTGGAAGTCCTTTGTAATGTTATAATTAAACTATCGCGGTTTTTAACACTCATACTTATAGAATTTTATTATCAATAGGGATGATGGATATAAGCTCTCCGGGATGTGGAATTCAGTGATTAATAAACTTGAACGTAAAACTGTGCCAATTAAAACTGACGTAGTGAGTGTAGTGTGTCGCCGGCCTTATCCTTCGTTGTAATAACAACGGAGGGTAGTTCGACAAGAAATTACTTCGTGGTTTTTGTCGATCCTCGCCTCAGTCCAACCGCGACCACGGGCGCTGCAACGTGCTCGAAACGTCGGTAAATGTAAGTAACAAAGTATTTCGCGTGACGTCCCGAATTCTATAAGTATGAGTCCTTTGTAAATCTGTAAATCTTCGGTTAGTAACATATTAACTGGTTGGGCTGACCCTAACCACGACACAAGCAGAGCCAGGCACTCAAAATTCATGAACACGTGAGTTTCGGCCCGGCCGAAAGTTTCGGCCCATTTTGGCCGAAACCGAAACTGCGGCCAAAACTCGATTTTTTGGCCGAAACCGAAACCGAAACCGAAACCGAAACTTCGGTCGGTCACTAGTTATATTAGTAAAAGTTACTAAGGAATTATTTAATGGCTATGAATATCAATGTGCTTTATAAGACTATAAAATGTTTCTGGGAAGTTAAAAGCAAAGTTTATAAAGAGATTGGAATAATAATTTAGAATCGCTTATATTGACAGTTTTATGTTAGACGCGTCGTAATTGTAAGTACAAAACTATGTAATATAACTGAATGCGATCAATTTAAAGAATCAGTATCATGATTACATAATCTACAAGCTACAGTTGTTAGCTAGTTGCGAGATACGATTAATAAAGATTGTTTAGTATAAACATTAGCTGCCTAAACAAATACAAAAAAATATTCTATAACCATAAAAAAAGAATATAAATTAGTTCAATAACGTGATGTACAAGAAAAGACTAGACTACCTTACCACATCCTTAGTCTACATATACCCGATGAAAAGATGAAAATTTTGTATCAGATACAAAATAAAATGTCCGAAATAATTTTCTACTTTTATACCACACACAGCTTCAATAGCACTACATTACTCTGTTATATCAAAGTCTAGCCAAACCAAAGAATCGAAATCTACGAATACTTTGAATACTGAAGGAATGTAAGAATCGAATGGAGCTAGCTACTTTGACAGTGATTGTCAAAGCTTTATTCAATCAGAAGAATAGCCGCGACACTTTATTATTTGATATGTTTACGTCGGGAAAGTTTCAAAATGGACAACCTCGAATGGCTAACAGATTGGTCAGCTTTTTTGGCAGAGTAAAATATTCTTTCAATTTTGTACATGCGATTATTTATAACGTCCAAGCATACTCTAGGTGTAATCGTTAATCCATACTACTTCAAAATTGTAAAAGAATACTGGAAAAGCATGAAGAGAGTTTTGATGGATTGACTAAAAATATGTCTATATTACTAAAATAGACATATTTGAAAGAATTGGCAACGAGATAGACTTGATTAATTCGATGTACGGCGTAGAGTCGCAGAGTATTAAAACTGTAACAAATCTGTACAACTTTTTCGTTGTTTTTAAGCTTTTCAAATGCAGTAAATCTGGTAGTAGCAGGAAAATTTAGTAAAAAGTAAAAATCTCTTTTTGCAATTTAAAAGCCCGATAAGTTGAGGACTATCTATCAAGTCAGGATTTTGCGGCACTGACAAGCAATACAGTAAGCAATAAGCATAGTATACAAAGTTTAAGTACAATCACTGGTATTCCAGTGCCAATGTATTTCATTCACAGTTTCATTATAAACGTAATCTTACTAATAATATAAATCAATAAGTTTGTGAGAACGTGTTTTGTGTAGATGTCAGGATGTTTGTGACTCTTGCACCCTCTAACGGCTGAACGGATCTGGCTGACTTAGGTACAGGGATAGATACTGCCACAACAGGGCAAGATCCAGCGTATAGATTGATTCCTAAATATATATTAGACCAAATGCTAAGACTGTTTTACGATATAATTTTATTTTCAAATCAATCTCATTGAAATGCACATCATAACCATAACAATAAAACAATTTATAGTACGTAATAAAATAAATTCGCCAAAACTCTAGTTTCAACAATAAGCTAGACAACTATGGCGACAGAAAAGTTTATTTATTGGCTTTAACTTCACGTCAATCAACGTGAAATATACTCGTAAAGTCAACATATCATAAATTTTGAAATGTTTAGATTTAAAATCCATTGAGGACGGTTAATAATATTAATAATGTTGAAGTTACTCCCAACATGCAAAGACTAGGGCTTTTATAGCAACGGTAAAGGCAGTCAGTAGTTTACAGGCAGAATTCACTTACCTATATTCCTTTAGACCTTACATCAAGTTCTGGTACAGATAAAACGCTCCGGAAAAACAACCTCAAAGAATTCAACTAGGACTAGCACTAGGATGCAATGAGCTACATAAAAATCATAATAAGGATCAAAGTCGTGGCTATTTTCGGTGTGACATCAAATATATTTGGGACTAGCCTACAAGAAAAGGATATTCCCAAAAATAAACCAGACAGTTTCACGCGTCATGGGACAGTCAACGGTCCGGAAACGATCACGGAAACAAATATAGGGTTACCCTAACCGTTTGCTGATAAAATAATATGACTTTATTATAGAAAAACCAGCCAAACCCCAATCAAGTCAAGCTCAATATATAGTCCTGTACCCACCAGACTTAACGTGTATTAATTTGTACATTTATTCCAAAAAAGATTATTGCAACTGTAATGCAATGCCACTGGATAGATTTATCAAACATTGGGGGTATTTAAAAAGCGTTTAGATTTAGGGACCCGTGGCCGTGGGTCTGCAGGAAGTCTTGAGACATCATTCAGAGGGCTTACCCGGGGCTCCCAACCATAGGCTGTTGGGCGTTACGTGAGGTTTTTTAGTCGGTATGAGTCCGGCATAACATCCATGAGGATTTTCCCTCACGTAAAAAAAAAAAAAAAAAAAAAAAAAAAAGGGGACCCGTTTCCGACTTTTCGAAAACATTTTAACAATCTTTACATATAATAAAACTGTAGAGGGTCGAGAGTCTGTCCATGGAAGATATTTTGAAAATTTTAATTGTAGGGCATTCTAAAATCGATCCTGAAGCAGAAAATGTAATTTAAATGTCTGTCTGTCTGTATACCGAATAAGTATCACGCCGAAACTACTGAAATGAATGAATGATTTGAGCTTATGATCCGAGGACGGTTCTAGGATACTTTTGATTCCGATATTTTGCGCGGTTCCTTTAGAAGGGATGAAAGATGAAATGGTTTATCAGTTGTAATTTCTCACCGCGTGGTTTGATCTCAAATATTTTTAGGTGTTAGAAAGGGAGTACTTTTTGCTTAAGGGTTCCTTTGAATGCGATTGTAAATCGCAACTGGCGTGTTGGCTTAATAATAAAAGAGCTTAATGATTAGGGCTATTAGTAAGTAAAATAATTCAGTCAGCGCCGAAGGCGTGGACTGAATTGTTTTAGAATTTACTTTATCTTTAGGCTCTTTTTTGATTAAGCAAAGAGGGCAATTTCATACGCTCTCATGAGTCTGATGAAAAAATACCTCTCCTGTCATACACCTTATGTGGCATAAACGAAGTTGCGAGGGACAGCTAGTTTTTAATAAAAATATTTTGTTAAAACATGGTTTACTAGTATTTCATTTCTTCTTTCTTCACGAAAGACTAACTTTCATCCCACATTCCCAACTCGCAGCAGGAGGGGAGGTTAGCGGCCCCAAACATCTTTATTAAAACACGACTTCTCTAAATCCGCAGCTTTATTAGAAGCCCTTTTCATAATCGCGATTACGCTTTTGTAATCGCGACTATGAAAAGGGCTTTTAATAGCGTTCATGGTTGAGTCATATCTGTGAACAATTTTAATAGTAATTTATACTTTCATAACAACTACACCATTTGATTGTAACATCATACCGCACTCCCATGAAAAGAGTGAGTCAGTCACATTACGTGTCCGTCGGTACATCGGACACTCGTAAAAACCATCTCAATTAAACCATGTTCATACCACTAGGTACACACTACACAGCGTGCCAGACACTACTCAGACAATACGCTTTTATCTGTTGATATCTCTATCTGTTGATATCTCTGAAATGGATAGCTAGGAAATATACGAGGACCGTTTAAAGCAATGTTACCTGAACCAGTGTGTCTGTACCCAGCGATTGACCATTGCCTGTGTGGTAATGAATTCATTAAATAATTAGATCTATATTGGTTCTATCGAGATATGTATAACACGCAATTTGTTCCGTTTTAGTTTTTACACAAAATAACTTCTTCTATAACAGTTACTCAGCGATGTACTTTTAAATTACGCACTTTAAAAAAACAAAATCTAGACAGGCGATTAGATCTACATTAAATCTAACTACTTATGTACTTTTTACTTAAAAAATTCTTTACATTAAGTTAAAAAAGACAATTATAAAAAAAGTAAAAATTGCGATGTGAATTTGAAAAATTACTTCTTCTATAACAGGTACTCAGCGATGTACTTTTAAATTACGCACTTTAAAAAAACAAAATCTAGATAGGCGATTAGATCTACATTAACTCTTACTAATTATGTACTTTTACTTATAAAATTCTTTACATTAAGTTAAAAAAGACAATTGAAAAAAGTAAACCTAGCGATGTTGTTAATCAATTTCGTGCGCTTTTAATGCGACAGTTTTGTCCCCATTACAATTCAAATTAGGAATTATAAATATTTTTCATTTTATATTTGTATCTAATATAGATATATCGTTTTGAAAATCATAATCTTTCGAAACGTAAGTAGCTTCTACTGCCATGTGAGTTTTAAATAAGCGTGCTTATAAATAAAATAAGGTCGTAAGAAATAATTTGAGGGTAGTATTGAATATTACCTGTTATAGAAGAAGTAATTTTTCACATTCACATCGCTAGGTTTACTTTTTTCAATTGTCTTTTTTAACTTAATGTAAAGAATTTTATAAGTAAAAAATACATAAGTAGTTAGATTTAATGTAGATCTAATCGCCTGTCTAGATTTTGTTTTTTTAAAGTGCGTAATTTAAAAGTACATCGCTGAGTAACTGTTATAGAAGAAGCAATTTTGTGTAAAAACTAAAACGGAACAAATTGCGTGTTATACTGACTGCCTCTGTGGCGTAGTCGGTAGTGATACCGCCTGCGGCGCTGGAGGTCGTGGGTTCGATTCCCACCGGAGACAAATATTTGTGTGACCCATAAATGTTTGTCTCAAGAGTCTGGGTGTTTCTATGTATAATATGTATGTATTTAAAAGTATATAAGTATTAATATCCGTGGTCTGATACCCATAACACAAGCAGGTTATTCCTAGCTTACTTTGGGATCAGATAGCGTTGTGTGAGATGTCCGTGAATATTTATTTATTTATTTATTTATTTATACATATCTCGATAGAACTAATATAGATCTAATTATTTAATGAATTCGTTACCACGCAGGCAATGGTCAATCGCTGGGTACAGACACACCCTGAACCATACCATTCCGAAGGATCTAGTTTTCGTATATAGATAAGAACAATAAGGTTTATCACGATCTTCAAGTATGATCATTACCTAGTTAAGGAATTATCATTTATTAATGGTTGAAAAAAGTGAAAACTCAATGACTAAACGAGTTAATATACTTAGAATTCACCAAATTCCTATGTGTTAGTTGGAATTAAATAAAAAATATACTTATTCCCTTAGAACACAAGGTCCCCACCTGCAAATCGTGTGACCTAGGCTTAATATACAGTGAATCAGTTTTGTCCAACCTTCCTAACTCGACAATTGTCGCGATTATCTGCCAGTTCTGAGAATACAAGTGTATTACAGCCTCCTTTGTGGTCTAGCCGAAGTGCCGCCGGCGCAACAATACGATGATTAAATTGGAACATTGGAACAAACTGGTCATTATTATTTTAATGTCCATGATATTGAGCCGTTTCTGTTCCGAACATCGTTTGTCTCAACCACAGTTATTATTACAGCTTAATCTTTGTGTAAGAGTTTCATTTGACTAAAATGTTTAGAGGCTGTTTACTTTAATGGTATTAGGCAATACCTATTTACAGCAATATGGACCTCGGTGTACTTTGTACAAAAGTACATGTAGATATGATGAACATATACATACATACATAACATCACGCCTGTTTCCCAACGGGGTAGGCAGAGACTATGACTTTCCACTTGCTACGATTCTGGCAAACAACTTTTGCTTCTTCAACTTTCATAAGTGTCTTCATACATGCTCTTCGGTTAAGGGTACTCTTGACCTGGCCTTTTCTCAGAAGATTATGGATTTGATCGACATGAGTATGCCGAGGTCGACCCCTACCAGTTTGCTCATTCACTCTCGCTTCATAAATCTGTTTCGTCAGCCTATTTCCATCCATTCTCTCCACATGCCCAAACCATCTGAGCATCCCTTTCTCTATCTTAGTCACTACATCTTCTGTCATACCGCAATGTTCCCTTATCACACTATTCTTTACTTTATCCCTCAATGTCACTCCAGCTATACTTCGCAAACTTCTCATTTCCACTGCATTAATTTTACTTTCATGCTTCTCCTGCCACACCCAACTTTTACTACCATGCATAAGTGTAGGGACAAGCACTCCTCTATGTACAGCCATCCTTGCCTTTTTAGACACGTTCTGACTGCTCATAAAGGTGTGAATGGCTCCATTCATTTGGTTTCCTGCCAAAACTCTTCTTTCAATATCATTGTCACACTTTCCATCTCTTGCAAATTTTGAACCCAAATATACAAACTCTTTCACCTGTTCCACGCTCTTTCCTTCGATCTTTATCGAGCAATCAGTCATACATTTCTCTCTTTCAAAAACCATTACTTTTGTCTTGCTTACATTAACATTCATTCCTCTACTTTTAAGCGCATCGTTCATTATATTAACCATCAACTGCAACTCCTCCGCCGATGATGCCAGTATTACCTGATCATCAGCATAAAGGAGGCATTTGAGGGTTAGCTCATTCATTTTTAATCCATACGCGCACTCTTGTAGTTCTTTCAAGCAACTGTCCATGTATAGGTTGAACAGCCATGGTGACGCTACACAGCCTTGTCTCACACCTTTTTCGATGGGAAAAAAGTCTGTGCAGGCTCCATTGATCCTGACACAAGCACTGGAGCCCTCGTATAGAGATTTCAAGGCTCGTATCAAGTTGCTGTTCACTCCATACATGGACAGTGTTGACCACAGTTCATTCCTCACCACTCTGTCATAGGCCTTTTCCAAGTCCACGAAGATGCAATAGACTTTTTGACGTTTTGCCAAAAACTTTTCAGCTAGGCATCTTAATGAAAAGACCTGATCCGTGCATCCTCTTCCTTTCATAAATCCTGCTTGTACATCCCACATTTTTCCTTCAGTTTCATTCATCACTCTTTTAATCAAAACTTTCGCATACAATTTGCCTACGACACTGAGCAAGCTTATGTCGCGGTAGTTTTTGCACTCTTGCTGTGACCCTTTACCTTTGTACAGCGGCACTATGACAGATTTGCACCATTCTTCTGGTACTCTGCCATTTCGCCAGCAAAGATTAAAAAGGCGGTACAGCTGGCAAGCTACCACGCCACGGCCCGCTTTCAGCATCTCGACAGAAATTATATCAATCCCAGCAGCCTTTCCTAATTTCATACTATTCAACGCTTCCACAATTTCTTCCATACTTAAGTGGCTTTCATTCTCAAGTTCATTCATTTCCGAAACATGAGTCTCCCTCTGCATATCCTCTTTTTCAAATAAACTTTCAAAATATTCCTTCCACGTTTTTAACACACATTCCTCTCCTATTAGAGCAAGAGCCAGCGGCCCCCAGGCATTTGTTAAAGTATAAAAGCTGTAAGTTTCTCAATGTATGTCCCCAACACAGGTAAGAACGAACCCCGCCTATGAAACTTGAGTCGCGGTGGCTTTCGCAGGTATCAGGTAGTAAAGGTGTGTAAAATTGTGTGTTAAATTTGGTAAAGTATAAAACTCAGTTTTTACATATTTTACTTATAATAATCCTAAAAGTCACCTTGTCGAAAGCCAGACACTTTGTACGGTTGCAACCCTCTGCCAGACACCCTTAAAGTATATTTAATTATTACTATACTTACGGTATAGTATAAAAGCTGCAATTTATATATGTTATTTGGAGAACTATCAAATGATGTTTTCTCAATAGCCAGACAGTTTCAGTAGTTCCTTTATGTTGCCAGGCACATCAAAAGTTAATGTAGATGCGAGCGCCAGGGATATATCGACGGAAGCAAAGAGCAAACGGACATCTGCATTTTCGCGAAAATCGTTTTTTTACATTATTGAATTAAGAATTTTGTCTTCCATTTGGCCATATTTATTATATTTTTAAATATTTAGTGGTATTTTGGAGCGTATAAAAAGACAGACGGGCATTATACACTTGTACGTGTATGCGTCGAAAAATTTGGCGCGTCTCACTTCTTAAAAACAAAGGTATCAGATACTTGACCGTTTCGTCACGGGAGGTTGACGTATTAAAGCTTGCGTACTAATTATTCTTAAATCTGTGATTTATTCAACTACATTCCGTAGTACAGTGTTATTATAATAACATAGCAGAAGGAATAAGTTATTGTCAAATTTGGCACAAAATAGAAATCACAGACAGGGAATCCATCCTCACACTCTACGTCCGGAGCGTTCGAGCACGGTTAGATCCGATAGGGGCTTTCTTTGTGGAACGATCTCCCTGCCTCGGTTTTCCCAAACGCCTACAGTGAGGGGGTTTTACAGGGTCGGCAGCGCAAGAGTGGCGCCTCTGGTGTTGCAAACGTTCATAGGCTGCGGTGAACACCGGACCTTCTGGTGGGCCGTATGCTTGTCTAAAATCAAATTAATGTATACAACACAGCGAAGATCTCACAAATTTGATGGAAAATACAATCATCGAACAATCCCATGAGGGTTCTTTTTTTTAACGTGAGGGAAAGTCCTCACAGATGTTATGAGGGACTCTTACCGACTAATAAACCTCACGTAACGTCCAGCAGCCTATGGTTGGGAGCCCAGGGTAAGCCCTCGGAAGGATGTCCCAGGACTCTCTACGGACCTATGGCCCAGGGGGTGGTTCGGGTGCTATCTCGCGTCTTTGGGTGCGGTGATGAGGACACTCAAGATATTGACGACCACGATTCATAGAATATCTTTGAAATATTTTTCCATTAATTATTGTATTAGATTAATTATATTATTCCAATAACTATTATTAAAATAATTATTTAAATATATTATTTAATTGTTAATTTAATGATTCCTAAACACAGAAATTTTATAAAAGAATTTTCTAAACATTTATTCGTTGATCCTTAGTTATGGTACATAATGAATTTTCATAGTAAATCTAGAAAATAGTTCTCATTATACACAATAAATGATAGCTGATGCGCAGTATAACGTTGCAGTGGACCGAACGCGGTATTTCACTCGCACCCTCAGACACACATATCCCTCGCGCTCGCACCTACATTAGACTTTTGATGTGCCTGGCAACATAAAGGAACTACTGAAACTGTCTGGCTATTGAGAAAACATCATTTGATAGTTCTCCAAATAACATATATAAATTGCAGCTTTTATACTATACCGTAAGTATAGTAATAATTAAATATACTTTAAGGGTGTCTGGCAGAGGGTTGCAACCGTACAAAGTGTCTGGCTTTCGACAAGGTGACTTTTAGGATTATTATAAGTAAAATATGTAAAAACTGAGTTTTATACTTTACCAAATTTAACACACAATTTTACACACCTTTACTACCTGATACCTGCGAAAGCCACCGCGACTCAAGTTTCATAGGCGGGGTTCGTTCTTACCTGTGTTGGGGACATACATTGAGAAACTTACAGCTTTTATACTTTAACGAATGCCTGGGGGCCGCTGGCTCTTAGACCATATCACAAGACTACCATTACGGTTTCTGATTTGCTTAAATTGTGAGGTTGTCTTTTCAGTCCTCGTTGTTCTTATAGACTTCCAAAAGAATTTTATGTTTTGTTGGAAGTCATCAGATAACCTGTTATGAAAGTCATCCTCATCATTCTCTTTCTTACTTTTTATGACTTCTTTCGCAACACGCTTATACCTTTTATACTCATCCTTTGCCATTTTTACATCCTCATCCGTTGCCTTCTGCATTCTTTGGTTGGCCATTGTAGCCAACCAGTTCCACCATGCTTGCTTCTTATCAGACAAAACTTTTAAAACTTCAGCACCCATACTCTTTACCTGACATCCTTGTCTCCTTTTGCTTATCCCACATACTTTCACTGCAACTTTTACGAGACCTTCCTTAATCGGCTTCCATAATTCTTCAATCTCACATATTTCCTCTAAATTTACAAATTTCTCGCTCAATTTACTTACAAATTCCTCTTTCACGTGCATATCTTTCAAATTTTCAACTTTAATGCGCTCCAATACACCAATGGGTTTATGCACACGATGCCGCCACAGCTGAAACAGACCTCTTACTCGGCTAATTACCAAGAAGTGATCTGTGTCAACTCCGGCACCGCGGTATGCCCGAGTGTCCAGAACATTCTTTCTCATTCTTGCGTCTACTATCACAAAATCAATCATGCTTCTCTGGCTTTCTTGTTTCCTTGTATACAAGTGGATATCTTTGTGGTTTGATGAAATATTAATATAATAGCCACTTGTGGCGTATCACACCACGCACTAGCACTGCCTTAAGTAACGTGCTAGCCTTAAGCTACCGCCACATGGATATTTTGACAGTTGTCTATGTCAATCATTAGTCAGAACTCAGAACAGAACTTTTCCCGCTCGCTACGAAGTAGAGAACGATATGATTAACTAAGCAAAAACTACTGAATAACTGTATCTTATCCTACAAATATCTGCATTGTAATTGTACAAACGTTGAGCCAGTACCTACAGCAGTAAACGAGGATTACGCAACGCAAGTGTTTCATTGTCTCCAACCTCAACGACGGCACATATCTACCGGACATCCTTGGAGCCCTAACAGCGCCAAAGTGGTGACCCCGACGTGATATCGTCTATTCTGGTCGCTGTTACACCCTGCATGTTCCTGCATGATTCTGCATTTGTGTGTCTGTGTGCCGTGTTTGAAAATCGCAAAGTGTTGTTCGCCGAGCATCAAACGCCTGCTACTAACGCCGCTTGTAATCTTCTCGCCCTCCATCAATCGGTGTGTGGTATCTAACAAGTAATAACATTGTCATATCATACCACCAACTTGGAGTGGAGCTTATCTCAAGTTCAAGGGACACTACAGGAGGTACTGTGCATGTTTTATATACTTACACCCAACAACTCTGGAGAGATACATCCATCACCAAAGTGACTGAAGTGCTTAAGTTTGAGACTATCATAACCTACATATTAATATCTTTGTATACAGGTGCAAAATACTCAAACCAATTACTAATTCTTTTATACTCACTAATTTGCAACTAACAACAATATTAATTTGCATTTATGTTCTTTAGTTGCATTCTAACTCATAAATTGTTAATTTTTTTGTGTACTGAACCTTACAACTAACTGACTGCTAACTAACTGACAACTAACTAACTGAACCTTACAACTAACATTACTTTGCATTTACTTATGTTCTCTGCGTGCATCCAAACTTGTTAATTGTGTTGTGTATGCGTATGCCTACTGTGTGTCTTTATATCAATGCATGTAATGCATATTCTCTTTTTATGCTAATATTCTTGACTGTTTTTATCTGGTATTGTTTGTGTTTAACATTTGTTATTGTATGTGTTTACTTACTACCATAGAGTATTTACAGCTGTGGTAGGGTTGCAAGGTATTTTATATTTCCTAACTACCATAGACTACTTACTGTTGTGGTGGTGCTACACTACTGCCCTACGGAGACATATAGATCTAACAACTTACCCTTTTTGGTGACGGTTAACACTAATTTCCACCTGTCCATTTTCCTAGTTTTGGTTCAGTTTAGTAATCCTTTTCAATATAATACCTATTAACATGTCTGAGCAAGACAAACAATCACAGATTTCCCCTAACAAGGCTATTTACAAAGTGTCTGTGAAGTTGCCTCCATTTTGGAGAGACAAGCCCGCAGTATGGTTTGCCCAAATAGAGGCCCAATTCCAAATAACTGGTGTAGTGACCGACCTTACCAAATACAATTATGTAGTTGGTCACTTAGACCAAAGCATAGCCGGGGAGGTCGAAGACATAATTACTGGCCCTTTCGACGAAGGCCAAAAATATTTAATTTTAAAAACAGAGTTGATAAAACGTCTGTCCATGTCCGAAGCCCAAAAAGTGAGACAGTTCCTTAGTGACGAGGAGCTGGGTGATAGAAAACCGTCACAATTCTTGCGCCATTTAAAATCCCTTGCCGGTGACGTTTTATCAGACCAAACCATCTTGCGGCAGCTGTGGATGAGGCGCTTGCCGGCTAACATCCAGGCCATTCTTGCCTCACAACCTGAGCTGCCCCTAGAAAAGCTGGCAGAGCTAGCCGACAAAATTTTAGAGATGTCATCCACGACATCTGTGTTCTCCACTGCTGCCACCAACACACCTGAAGATGTTATGCGGAGTTTAGTTCTTCAGGTGGAAGAACTGACTAAACAGGTGCACTCGTTATCTATCCGTGAACGTTCCAAGACAAGATCGGATTCAAGTTCTAGAACTCCCTGTTCATTTACACCGGCAGGCAGAAACCACTGTTGGTATCACAGGAAGTTCGGTGCAAAAGCTACCAAGTGCACACATCCTTGTGAATGGAAGCCGGAAAACCGCCCGAGCAGTCAGTAGTAGCGGCAACTGACTGCAACCGCAACACACCCTTCAGCCGCCTCATCGTCACAGACCGGGTCAGCAAAAGACAATTTTTAATTGATACCGGCTCTGATTTGTGCTGCTACCCTTATCGTTGGCTAGCACAGCGCAGGCAAACTTCTGACTACAGACTCAGCGCCGCCAACGGTAGTAGCATCCAGACCTTTGGCACAATTCATTTGACCCTCAACTTCGGTCTACGCCGTGATCTCCAGTGGACTTTCGTTGTCGCAAACGTTACCACTGCCATAATTGGCTCAGATTTTTTGGCTCACTACCACCTGCTGCCTGACTGCAGAACCAAGAGATTGGTTGACGCTCTCACCAACCTTTCAGCACCAGGCTGCGCAACCATTCTGGAACAACCCAGTATCAAGGCCGTTGCACCATCGGACTCCACGTTCGCACAAGTGCTAGCAGAGTTTCCAGAAATAACCCGCCCACCTGACCTGCCTCGCACCATCAAGCATGATACCGTGCACTACATTAAAACCACGGACGGGCCACCTATTTCCTGTCGTCCTCGCCGCCTGGCACCACAGAAGCTGATCTCTGCCAGAAAGGAGTTCGAGGATATGGTGCATTCCGGTATTGCCCGCCCATCTCAAAGTTCTTGGTCGTCACCACTGCACATGACCTTAAAAAAAGACAACACCTGGCGTCCATGTGGTGACTTCCGGGCACTCAATGCCAGAACCATACCAGACAGGTATCCGGTTCGCCATATCAACGATTTTGCGCACAATCTTACCGGTGCCAAAATTTTTAGCACTATCGATCTCGTGAAGGCGTACCATCAGATCCCTGTATTTACAGAGGACGTCCCGAAGACGGCCATCGTTACCCCGTTTGGCCTCTTCGAGTTCCCCTTCATGACTCCGAAACGCGGGACAGACGTTCCAACGATTTATCGATGAGGTCACACGAGGTCTCGACTTTTGCTTTCCATATGTAGATGACATACTCGTCTATTCTGCAGACGAGACTCTCCACTGCGAACACTTGAGAATCCTTTTCAGACGCTTAAAGGCCTATGGGGTCGTGTTAAACCCTTCCAAGTGCGTTTTAGGAGCACAGGAAGTCACCTTCTTAGGCTACCACATAAGCCCCGAAGGCACACAACCTCCACAGGACCGCATACAAGCTATTCTGGATTTTCCCCCTCCGAAAACTGTCCAAGGCGTGCGTCGTTTCCTCGGTATGCTTAATTATTACCGCCGTTTCATCCCGCATGCCGCTCAGTTTCAAGCTCCGCTAATCGATGCCGTAGTTGCTACCAATGGAAAGGGTTCTAAACCATTTAATTGGTCACCCGGACTTCTGGAGCATTTTGAAGCCTGCAAAAAGAGCCTATCTACCGCAACTTTGCTACAGCACCCAGTAGGCGACGCACCTCTTGGACTATTTACTGATGCATCCAGCGTCCACATAGGGTCTTGCCTGCAACAAAAAATTGGCGAAGATTGGTTCCCCCTTGCTTTCTTTAGTAAGAAATTGACTGACAAGCAATCTCAGTGGCCAGCATATTACCGCGAGCTGCTGGCGGTTTACGAAAGTGTACAGCATTTTCGTCACGTCCTTGAAGTCCAACACGTGACCATTTTTACGGACCACAAGCCGCTTTTGTACGCTTTCATACAGCGCCGAGAAAAGCTGCCACCCGCACAGTTAAACCAGCTTTCGTTTATCAGTCAGTTTACCACTGATATAGTTTATATCAAGGGAGAGGACAATGTTGTCGCCGACGCAATGTCACGCGTTGACGCCATTGCACTCGAACAGGACTATGAAGCCTTGGCAAAATCACAGGACACTGACCAGGAATTGTCCAATCTGCACAACGAAGGCTGCAGTCTCAAATTAAGCAAGGTTTTGATACCTGGCACAAACATCTCGGTAACCTGCGACGTCTCCACGGGTAAACCTCGACCCTATTTGACGCCTGACTTCAGAAGAGCAGTCTTCAACAAACTGCACAACCTCAGTCACCCCGGTTCCCGAGCTACCACCCGCCTCGTAACCGAGCGCTATGTTTGGCCTTCCGTCAACCGTGACTGCCGAGAGTGGGCCCGCAATTGTGAAGCGTGTCAACGCGCTAAGGTTTCACGTCACAACTCCGCTCCTCTCGGTAATTTCGACCTACCATCTGGGCGCTTTAGACATGTCCACATTGATATCGTTGGTCCCTTAGCAATCTGTAATGACTTCCGTTACTGCCTGACAGCCATTGACAGAGCAACTCGATGGCCCGAAGTTTGGCCAATGAGATCAATGAACGCCGAGGAGGTTGCCGATACCTTCACACGAGAGTGGATTCCCCGTTTTGGCGTACCCACGGTCGTCACGACAGATCAAGGTGCCCAATTCGAGTCTGACCTTTTCCGTCGCCTCCTCTGCCACTTCGCCGCCAGAAGAATCAGAACCACGGCATACCACCCATGCGCAAACGGCATGATAGAGCGCGTCCATCGCCAACTCAAGGCCGCTCTCATGTGCCACGAAGACTCTTGGGTCCGCGCGCTTCCTCTCGTTCTTCGTGGCATGCGATCCGCGTTCAAAGACGACCTCAAGGCTACCGCGGCTGAAATGCTATACGGTGAACCCCTTCGCTTGCCTGGTGAACTGCTCGCTCCAGCCGCCGAACAAACTGATAAACTCGACAATCCGGCAGACTTTGTTGTACAACTCCGACACAAAATGTCGACTGTACGACCTATCCCAGCTTCACGCCACTCCCAGCCATCATCTTTCATTTTCAAAGACCTAGCAACAGCGACACATGTTTTTCTCCGCGATGACACAGTGCGGCGCCCTTTACAACCTCCTTATACTGGCCCCTACCAAGTCATTGATCGCGCCAGCGATGGCAAAACAGTGACCCTGGTCATCAAAGGTAAAAACATTGTGGTCACAGTCGATCGAATCAAACCTGCTTATATAGATCATTTTTCACACATCGCCCCTCCTTCTACCACACCCGTGCCCAACGTTCCGCCTACACCTGCGCCCGTTTTGCAACCTAAACCCGCAGCTCTCCCAACGACTCCAGTGGACCCTACACAGCAACCCTATACTACACGGTCCGGTAGGCGCGTAAAATTTAAATTATTCAGAGACTAACCTGTCTCTCTCCGTAGGGGGGTGGTGTGGCGTATCACACCACGCACTAGCACTGCCTTAAGTAACGTGCTAGCCTTAAGCTACCGCCACATGGATATTTTGACAGTTGTCTATGTCAATCATTAGTCAGAACTCAGAACAGAACTTTTCCCGCTCGCTACGAAGTAGAGAACGATATGATTAACTAAGCAAAAACTACTGAATAACTGTATCTTATCCTATAAATATCTGCATTGTAATTGTACAAACGTTGAGCCAGTACCTACAGCAGTAAACGAGGATTACGCAACGCAAGTGTTTCATTGTCTCCAACCTCAACGACGGCACATATCTACCGGACATCCTTGGAGCCCTAACAGCGCCAAACACTCATTGAGCCGTCTAACTGCGATGCGGCTGCACTTCCATCCAATTGGCGATATCGAATACATACACACATACATATATATGGTCACGCCTTTATCCCCGAAGGGGTAGAGAGACGCATATTTTTTATGCCCACGTTTTTCACCTTTTAGATTTTTTTCCACGTAATAGGTGGTGAGCCGTATGGCGATATCAAAGTTGTTGAAATATTGTAGGTACTTATTATATAAATTGAGGTATATAAGTATAGGTACCACAGACTTTCAACTAAAGCTTTTGCAGTGGTGTTTTTTCATTTTACAGTGGTGTTAGGACGGCGTTTATCCTACAGCAAGATGAACAGAAAGACGAGACTATGGAATATTGCTTCTTTTCTCATAGGCTATCGCCGCCCATTGTACCACTTTTAAGTAAGCTAAATTTTCCTTGTTATATATACCCGACTACCCGAGTATACCGGAATGCAATCACACATTATTGTGACTCTCCTAGTTGCCACTCAGAGTTTCCTAACAAAGCAAACGCACTCGGTAACCTTAAATTATACAACTAATATTGAAGTTACATGCCTCTATAATTCCAATATTCATATTAGACCCGCCTTTGTCACGTTGACGATACGCGTGATGAAATAGAAGCAACGCCTGTCGTGCGTATGGGAGGAGTATACAAGGTATGAGCTGATAATTTTATTGTTCGATAGTAAACTGCTGCTCAATCTTGAGGCCGGTGCCCCATGCCCCATTTTATCCCTTCGACAGTCCGTGCATCGCGACAAAGACTACCGAAAAGCTCTCAGTAGGATGCTGCCATCCCTTGCTTATTCGATAATCTCTCAACCGCCTTCGGACGTAAGTGGGTTGGTGCAAGCTCAGTAATAATAAATGGGAAAATACCAAAGACATCGAAAAGAGTCGGGCCTGCGGTACAGCCAGTGTTCCCACACCTGCACACTGGAAGGCGTTTTTTTTTTGTTTAACGAGAAGGAAAATCCTCATGGATGTTATGCCGGACTCCTACCGACTAAAAAACCTCACGTAATGCCCAACAGCCTATGGTTGGGAGCCCCGGGGAAGCCCTCGGAAGGATGTCCCAGGAGCACTGGAAGGCCTTTGGTCACGTTGACGCCATTAACTTGGTGAAATATTGGGTTGGAATCATTAAAAAAATTGTTTAATGCCGCCAATACAATCATGAAGAAGTCCAAAATTGTATGCTGATTTGATTTTCCTATTGAGTAGCTTAAACTTTACTGAATCACTATTTGATTTATATTATTTTAGGAGGTCCACATTCAATCTTAGCTATTTTACAAGCTTTGGATTAATTTGCGTAGGTAACAAGGTTGTAAGTGAATTTGTGAATTTTGACATCACATAATAGTCTCTAGTATTTTGTAAATCCAGTGCACAGCTAGTAGGTTATATTTTATCATCTTTTATTTCAGAAGATTCTTTAACAAATAAAATGTTCAATCATATAATATTTTCGCGAAACTTACGACAGAATCGGCACTAATTTATTGTTCATCTCACATTAATTGCAAACATTTTCACTCATGATAAGCGTGTGTCATAAATGACAATATCCCTAGTCATAATATTTCCAGTAAATAATAAACATCAAATTGCACATACCGACTAATTTAGATGAATAACAGGCCTTTCTAGGACAGGAGTGTTAATTGAGATATCAATTAAAACATTACTCACATACGTATGATTTAAGCTCTAGGTAACATTATTAGCTTTAAACTTAATACTGTAAACTTAGGCTCGGGGCACACAACGCTTATCCGAAACTCAGTATACGATTTTACTTTTTCTTCTAAGTGTTTTGCAAAAACTTGCAGGACTGCTGTAGGTATGCTGTATTCAAATAATACGCCAAGTCGTTATTTTAAGTAAGAACATGAACGGAATGCAGTCAGCAAAATTCTTCGTCAAATGTCAATAGGACATAATACTTTCCAGTTTACTACTGACAGGTATTGTGGTCAACTATTGAAATACCATGAGCACAAGTGAATTTCGTTTTTTTTTTTCTTCCACAATTCATCCACTTCTTTAACCCCGAAGGGGTAGGCAGCGCTATACTATAGGCCCACATTTCGGCATTTGTATTATGCCCTATGTAGGTGGTGAGTCTATTGCCGCTTAGGTTTCATAAAGTGTTAAAAACGCTCTCAATATCTGGACATGGCTAAGCCCACAGACGAACGGCCTCATTTTAGCTCAATAAAAAAAGTACATATAATGCATACAAACAAATATGAAAACTAATTTTTAAACGTCGAACCTACTAAAATGTGTTAATTTTGTAAGGCAGCATCAATATAAAAGTGTTGTTAAAACCATAAATGCCCCCGCTGAGTTTCGCTGAGGCATTAGTCGCTAATGTGCGGTCAACCTTATGTGTCATCGGCGCGGGCGCCGCCTCTGGTAATGATCCCGCTAATTAATTAACACTTCCCACATCTTTAGCTCGTGACGCATATTCATTGTTGCGGTTTTATTGCTATTTATGCGGATGTAGATTTACATAAAAGGAAATTCAGTATTCTGATTTTTTTCTATAGTACGAGTATAAGGTTAAGTAATATTGAATCATGTTTTGTTTGTGGGATACAAGAATTTCGCGGTCAAGGCACCTGATTCATCTATACTAAATATAATGAAGCTGAAGAGACCGTGTCATCTGAATGTGAACTTGAATATCTTAAAGTTAAATAGGTAGAGCACTGACATTGACATATTAGCCTAATGAATGCTTAATTTTAAGAAGCAATTATGACTTCCAAAATAATATGAATCATTGTATTCAACGTGATGAATCATTGGTGTCATTCAATAATGTTCAACGGGTCATATTTGGTTGCTACTTCCAGCGAAATACTAATGCATGCATGTAATGGGTAATTTTATGTTGTTCGTGTCACTGTCGAGAATTTTGTGGTTCTTATCATTCTCACCTACATGCGCGTCCACCTGCTGAATAACTCGCGAGGTCATGGCGAAGAGAGAAGAGAGGGAAACCCGAAACAAATACCTGTTCCAACCCTTCTAATCAGCATGTTACAGTGAGACCAATCCAACCACTATCCCAAAATGTCGAAATTTGAAGAAGGCCTACGTTCATCAGTGGACTGCGACAAGCTGATTTAGCGTAAGTATTATTCGCCCATGATGTTGCAAAAATCTATAGTCTACTTATATTGATGTAAGTTAAATGCTTGTTTGCCAACTTAGTGACATAAAAACGCAGTGGCAATACCTATACTAAACTTATGTTAAAATAGTTGCTACCTCCTAGTATAATTATCTATCCTACAGTGTTTTCCAGTTTAGAACCTTAATTTTAATAGAAACTATACGTACATACATACAGGATGCCGAATCTGCCAAAGTAGTGGGATCTCAGTTATTATTTACCTTTTAACAGTTTTAAAAATATTTAAATACGCATAATTATATGATTATAATCTAAGATTGATACACAAATAATTATCTTAAACCGCTCATGTTTATTTGTTAGATAACGTAACGAATACTGTAATCTACAAAATGTCACTCAAATACATCAAACTTGTCATCATTACTTCGCCGAGACCAGAAAATAATTACTTATTTTAAACAAGGGCACGTTCTAATCAAATCATGTACAACCTTTCGTAAGATTTTAATTAACTTCACTATGCGATGCAGCCAACTTTCGTAACTAAACCACTGATAAAAGTAGCTATAATGACAGGACAACTATATAATAATATGCAATGTCTCAATTATACCCCTTCTGTGTGGTCCAAATGATTATACACATGCTGTAATAAAGAATTCGGAAACATTGTCGATATTTAGATCAGCTATTACGCTCAAGTAACTTGTAATAGCCAAGTTATTAGTATTATTATGGACATTACAGAAAATCGACAATTCGTTTCATCATTGGAGAGAATTTATGTTATTATCGTTGAGCAAGTTATAAATAGCCATAATAAATATGAAAGTTAATATTGATATAAGTCGGAAATTCGTTCTAGGTGCAATCAGTGATGAGGATCAGCTGCGGCAGATCAGATCGCGTTCATTATAGAGCATGTTGTTACTTTGATACAACTAGTTTAAGGGCAGAACATGGAAATTCGAGCATAGCATTTTTGGTGCAATATTTACTGGAACGCGTGAGTAGTGGTTGTCTCTTACATAATGCTAAAAAAGTTATCGATGAATCAGAAAACAACAATCTCATCTTGGAAGTCATCTTCATCACAATTATAGAAAATAATGATATCCTTATTAATAAAATTGTCGCATTTGATCAAAACACCTTCACCATAATTTTCAACGTTAAACGCGACATTATCGCCGTACTGAGAAAAATAACCGTTCACAGTGTTAGTGGAATGGGTTAGTGACAGTAAATTTGGACAATGGCTGGCGGTCTCTGTATTTATGTGTTTGTTATCACGCTCGGAAGTCTCCTATCTTACTTACTCTGATATACGCTGACCTCTCACTAGACAAACAGCCGACAACGTGAGAAGTTACTTATAACACCTTCAGTGAGATAACCAGTTCATAGTTCAAAATATACGTTATCACCTTATTAATAAAAAAAAGATTTTCAACCAAGTTCAGAATATCCAAGAAAAAAAAAATGTGAAAACACAAACTTAGATGAAATAAAAGAAATAGGAGGTGTCGATCGAATGTTAAATTGTGTTGTCGTCTTACTTTAAACAGTCGACCGCGAGTTTACGTAAGTATTATACTTACATGCCACGTTAGTGCCAATGTAACTTTTTGAGTGTAATGACTTGTGTAAACCAAAACTTCACTTAGTGTCAAAGTAGTCGATAATTACATTAGACGCCAGGTCCAAAGTTAAATTAGTAATCTTGGGTTTCCCAAAAGTGATGTTCGAACCCAAAAATATAAAAATGACTAATACATTATTAAATTATCTCGTTATAAGTCTCAATCATGCGCTAATTTAATCACAAATAAAAAATAAAGACGAAAAAAGCTCACAAGCGGATTTAACAAGTGTACATGACATAGAATCTGATGTATCAATATTGGATCAAGCGATGATTTTAGCCTATGGGTTTGGTATCATGTCTCGCATCACTTAGGGTGTGGCTTTTTTTTTTTTTTTTTTTTTTTTTAACGTGAGGGAAAAATCCTCGTAGGATGCTATGCCGGACTCTTACCGACTAAAAAACCTCACGTAACGCCCAACAGCCTATGGTTGAGAGCCCCGGGTAAGCCCTCAGGAAGGATGTCCCGTGACTCCCAACAGACCTACGGCCGCCGATGCGGCCTCGCCCAGGGGGTGGTTCGGGTGCAATCCCGCGTCTATGGGGGGTTTCGGGTGTGACCCCGCTTCTAAGGGGGGGCGTGCGTGAGTGCTCACGTCACGCTGCCGTCATGGGCCTGCTTCTGTACGGACGGTGAGCGGCCCTCTCACCGTCCTCAGACCCCCGGTCATGGAGGCCGATAGTCCTCAGCGAAGACACGTCGGCGGCGCCCAGGGCGCCGACTGCGGAACTCGGGTGGGAGAGTTCTCTCCCGCACCCGGCCCGCCGCCTCCTTCGCGAGCATGACCTGCTCGCAGAAAGAGGCGGCGCAGTCCCACTTACTCCCGCTGGAGAGCATGGCTCGTACCATGGCCTCAAGCGAGAGAGTGTCCACGCCCAGACCCACTACGAGGACCTGTCGCTGTTGTGCCCACGCCGTGCACTCCACCAGCGTGTGGAGCGCCGTGTCATCGCTGCGGTCCTCGCAGTGCTGACACTCGGCCGTGGTTTCCCGGTGCTTTCGCCACAGATACCTACCGAAGCTACCGTGCCCGGCAAGCATCTGTGTCAACCGGTAGGAGAGAGCACCGTGTCTTCTCTCCAGCCACTCGTCCATGACCGGTCTGACGGCCGCGATTGTGGCGAATCCCCCCTTTGGTTGCTCAAGTCGCGCCTTCCATGTCTCCACGGTTTCCTGGTGGAGCAGGGTCCGCTGGGCCTCGATTTCTCGAGACGCAGGCCTTTGGCCCCGCTCCAGCGCCTCCTTGCGCCATCTGAACAGTGACGCAAGGGCTCTCGCTTCCAGGTCCCATGGAGGGGTCCCGGCTAGGAGACATGCCGCCTCACCGGAGATCGTGCGGTATCCTCTTATCACCCTGACGGCCATCACTCTCTGCGGGCTCAGTAGTCGAGCCTCATTGCTGGCCGTCAGGGTCTCCGCCCATATGGGAGCCCCGTACAGGGCCATGCTTCGCACGATCCCCAGGTACAGCCTCCTGTAGGGAGCGTTGGGTCCCCTGATGTTGGGCATCAACCGCGCGAGTGCGGCCGATGCTCCCCTCAGTTACTTAGGGTGTGGCTTTTTTAAGCCAAGATGAACGCTGCTTGCAACGGCTATGATCAATTCATATTAACATACTCATAGAAAACGTATACGAAAATAGACAGCATTTCAGATATGCCTAGTGATTAATGAATCCATATTTACTATTTAAGTTGATAAGCGAGATTTGAAGCTACTGAGGTGATGACAGCAAAGCATTCTTTCCTATGCATACGTCGCAGAAACCAGCGTTCAGCACGCGCCAGCAAAATTCCAATTCTCCATTTAGGGGAATAATTAATCGATACGACGGTTTATTGAAACTCTGCGGACAAGACCGGAAAATAAACCTACAATAAAAGTAGGTTGTAGCGGGAATCGGTAACAGCGAGTAAATCGTCAAAACAATAAAAACCCTTAAAAGGCGAGCAGTAAAAATCTATTAAATGGACAACCGGTACCACCGGCGGTGTTCACAATTTATAGACGGGGTGATATGTACACGAGCGGGTTTGTAATGACGACATGATTGTCGACAGTCGACATGGAAAACAAGTAAAAATACTGGAGTGATAAATGAACCGACCGCGGAGGCACGTGATCATTACGAGCGTGTGTCTGATGATCTTGGTGAGGAATCGGATAAATGGAAGTACAGTGACGTTTTATTTGTACAAGTAAGCGTATAATAGCCTAATTGAGACTTTTGTAATTCGTTATGGATGTAACAAATTATACAAACAAGCTGTATTAATGAATGCTGACAGAAATTAATCAATTAAGTTACTGGTTGAAATTCGTTTTTGAAAAGAGAAAACTAAGTATTAAATTGTAGCACTCCGTGTGTTACAATTTAATACTTAGTACTGATAGCAGAGAGACCACGAAGACTGATAGCAGATTCAAATAAACTTTTATCGGCATACAGAGTCTGGCAATTTTAAGCTTTTATCTGTACATACAAAAAATTTTTCAATAAAAAATACAACCGACTTCCAAGAAATCCTGAAAAATAAAATTTACTTAGCACAAAGTAATATGTATTTTGATTTATCTGATTTTTTATTCAATATCATATTGAAGTCGGCGCCAAGTAAATTCATAGGTTTAGGGAGGTATTATTTATGGCACCAACTTCAATATTATATTGAATAAAATCTCATAAATCAACTACATATTACTTTGTGCTAAGTAAATTTTATTTTTCAGGATTTCTTGGAAGTCGGTTGTATTTTTTATTAAAAATTATTTTTCATTATTTTAAGTGACGAGTGAACCGAAAAATATATCTATCTAGGTGAAAGTTCTCATCAATACAAATTAATCAAGCCCCAACAAAAGGTAGCTGCTGTAAATCGTTAAGGAATTCCCTCGAATTCGAATCTCTTTTGGTTCCATCATCAGATCTACTCCAGACCTTTATTAATGGTAGTACATTAAAGCACTGAATTAAAAAGTTAACAAACGCACTAGTTGTGCCTATAATTTTCGGTGGTTGCCCTCGATTTCTCCAGGATCCCATCATCAGATCCTAACCTGGTTATAATGGGACCACCTCAGAAGTAAACCCTATTCAACAAAAAAAAATTGAAATCCGTCTATAATTGACGGTGAACATACATAAAACATTGAGACCTTTCTTTTTTTTTTAAAGTTGGATCTATCAATCTAGGTTTAAAGTTCTCATCAATACAAATCAATCAAGCCCAAACACAAGATAACTGCTGTAAATTGTTTAGGAATGTCCTCGACTGTCTTTCGACTCTATCATCAGATCGACGCCATACCTTCATTAAAGTGTAGAACATTAAAGCACTTAATTAAAAAGTTAACAAGCACACTAGTTGTCCCTACAATTTTCGGTGGTTGCCCTCGTTTTCTCCTAGATCCCTTCATCAGATCCTGACCTGGTGAAAATGGGACCACCTCAGAAGTAACCCCTATTCAACAAAAAAAAAATTGAAATCCGTCTATAATTGACGGAATTATCGTTTGACATACATAAAAAAAAATACATAGGTACAGACGAATTGAGAACCTCCTCCTTTTTTTGAAGTCGGTTAAAAATTACTTATATTGACTGGCCTAACAAAGCTCTGGATAGATTTTGGTACATCAGTCATAAATACAAAAAAAACCTTTATCAGGGTAAAACTGGGAAGTGACACTACACGTGCGAAATGCCATCGTGGCAAAAAATACACAATATTAAATACAAAACGCAATTGATGCTGATTATAATGATGAGGTAAGCAAGCAAGAAACGCTAGTTATTCTCTTAAATTAAATAACTGCATAGTTCATGTATTTGAAATTTGAATGCTGTACTTTAAAAACCAATATATATTTTTGCCTAGTCTACATGATGGAAAATCGTTCCATTTACGTGACCAATATAAAATTTGTCGCCATTTAATTCCAAACACTCTGTATAGATAGAGGGTACCCTACCCTATTCTTTCAATACGTAGAAAACCTATCATTAAGTCGACATACCTTTTAGTTAAGATTCAAAGTAGTCATACGGGTGGCGCATTTATCAACAGTAAACTCACAAACAGATGCGAGGTCCCGAAGCGCGATAACAGGGGCGAACTATCTTAGAAATGCCGATGGTTATTTATGTCGATGACAGTCGACGATGCGCGCAGGCGACTAACAAAAGACTAGACAAATGATCAAGATAATCTCACTGTTAAATCTGAGCAAATCATCTTATGAATTGATTACTGGCCCGATGAACTACGTATCGTCTTAGATAGAAAACTTGTTGTGTTTCTAACACAACTATGATTGTTATTATCAGCAGATTCTTTTGTGAATGTGTACCACATTGGATTGCTCCTCACATAAACACATAACGTCCAGCCTGTCTCCCATCAGGGTAGGCAGAGATTATGGCTTTCCACTTGCTACGATCCTAGCATCTTCTTTCGCTTCGCCGAAGACTATCGGCCTCCATGATCGGGGGCCTGAGGACGGTGAGAGGGCTGCTCACCGACTCTACAGAGGCAGGCCCATGACGGCAGCATGACGTGAGGGATTTACACACGCCCCCCCCCCCCCTAAAGACGCGGGATAGCTCCCGGGCTTACTCGGGGCTCCCAACAATAGGCTGTTGGGCGTTACGTTAGGTTTTTTAGTCGGCAGGAGTCCGGCATAGCATCCATGATGGATTTTACCTCACGTTAAAAAAAGCATACTTCCTTCGCTTCTTCTACTTTCATAAGCGTATTCATACACGCTTGTCGGTTAAGGGTACTCCTCTTGACCTGGCCTTACCCTATAAGCTTTTGGCTCTGACTGAAATACGTATGCCGAGGTCGACCCGGTAATTTGCTCATTCTCTCTCGTCTCATAAATCCTTTTTGCCAGTCTATTTCTATCTATCCTCTCAACATGTCTAAACCATCTCAGCATCTCCTTTTCTATCCTAGTCACTACATCTTGTTATGCCGCAATGTTCTCTAAATCATATGGATCAGTAGAATATTCGAAGGGATGGTATTGTCATTTTTAGTTGGACCAGGAGCAGCTATTGCAATATAGTAGAAATCTAGTTGGATGAGCTGTTTCAAAAATATTAATCTGATGTGAAAAGGACCAGAAAAGATCAATAAACTGCACAAGTCGTGTGAGTTTCAATATATTATGGTTAGGGATGACTCCGATTTATGTCTCTTACCGTATTCTCAACATAACAGAATTCTTGAAAGTCTTGAAACACAATCATTAAAATGGATAATGGATTCTGAACGGCGCTCTTTACTTTCCTCGTCTTGGTTTTTCGCCCCTGTGATGTCATTTACCGTCGCTCGGTTTAAATTTGCCGTTATTTTCGGCTATTACAATTTGGCTCGATTTTGTCTAACCTATGTACCTTGCGGAAAGGTTTCATGGCAAGTTGAAAGATTCACGAGTAACAAAGTCAAAATTATATAACTAAGACTCTGCAACAGCTGGTTCCGATACTCTAGCTATATCTTACTTCAGTCATGTTTTATTATTTATACTTAGTAGTATAAAGAAGCTTTTCGATGTGTATTTTGTTTAATTTAAATACTTGTTATAGTTTCGTCGTAAGCTCAAATCATTAAAATCAATCAATTAGTTTAATGGACAATAAATTCTTAATTCAAACATTGAATAGTCTTTATTACCATAAATAACGAAATCAATTAAAAACTGTAATTCGACTACTTCCATGGTGTCAAAGTTTACGACACAATAAAACGTGGTGTGTTTTAGTCTCGGGGACACAAGTGCTACACATGACTGGACACGCATCGTTGCAGCGACAAATACCTTTCAAATTCCAAAACGCATCGGATCCCGCGTGGGAGGCAGACGCCGCCATCGACACAAGCGCTAGATGTGACCAAGTTCAATTGAATACGAGATAGGTACCTCTACACTACCGCGACGGTCGTGGCCGTAAGGCGCGCGCCCGTGCCGCCCACACTACCACGCGTAGATTTATAACATTACCCATATTCGGCCTACGAATGGCGCCAATTCGACGCTTCAAATTAAAATTCACCGCGAATGCAAAACGATGATTCGAGGTTGATAGATAGCTATTCTGTTTCTGATTTACGCGGTGCCGTATAAGGGATGTAAACTTGTTAAAGCCTATTATCCGCAGGCAAAACGTGAAGCCTGAATGTCGATATCAATCACGTGTGTTTAGTGTTAAGTAAACATTTGTTACTGAATGATTTACGGACGGCAAGATTTAAAAATATTTCATGTTTCGCAGGTAATAAACTTAAATAATTGATATGATAACGAGACAAAATATTGGAGACCATATAGCTCGGCGGTTTTGTAATAAAACTCTTATGTAAGTGAGATACGCCTTCTACTTGGGCGAGCTAAAAAGTCTAGCCCGGCCGCGCGGCGTCCTGGAGAGGTCTCACGCAAGAGCGCTATTAATCGCACGTAAACCGCGCCAGAGAAGATAGACTTACTCTGTCACTTTGTTCTCAGGAGGTATTATGCGGCCCGGCATTAAAATCTTCCTGTGTAGTATACCCGCCGCTTTAAATTCCTATAACAAAGAAAGTAATCATTATTTACATAGTAACTATAGCCTTCCTACAAACAGCGCCGAGTACTTAAACTAGGTATGTAAAGAACTTATTATTATTTATTTTAGATTATGCACAAGAGTGTTTCGAACTGCAATAAAATACATTTCATGTGTAATTATTACTCATAAAATAAATTATTACTTGAGTATAACAATTTGAATAATGAATATGTTGCGACGGAACATTGCCAAAACAAGTAATTAATTTTGAATAAAGTCATTGAATCTTATGCTCTATGACTTTTAGTCACAGATGTCAAATAGGTATAATATAAAATTTTATAGCGATTCGTCTAATAATTAATTGGTACGGCTTTGTATTAATCCCAACTAAAACCCAAACTTTCCCTTTACTAGGACTGGGGTCAGTATTTCGTAATGAAGTGGTTTATTTGAGAAAATTCCCAACAGAAGCCTTATCACTGTGACCTCGTTTTCCATCTGTCTGTCACGATGCTGCATTGCTGGTACCGTGATAGCTATTTGACTGCCTCTGTGGCGCAGTTGGTAGTGATACCGCCTGCGGCGCTGGAGGTCGTGGGTTCGATTCCCACCGGAGACAAATATTTGTGTGACCCATAAATGTTTGTTTCAAGAGTCTGGGTGTTTCTATGTATAATATTTATGTATTTAAAAGTATATAAGTATTAATATCCGTGGTCTGATACCCATAACACAAGCAGGTTATTCCTAGCTTACTTTGGGTTCAGATAGCGTTGTGTGAAATGTCCGTGAATATTTATTTATTTATTTATAGCTTTTTTTAACGTGTGGAAAATTCGTCATGAATGTTATGCCAAAAACCACACAGTCCCTACTTACTGCCTACGGTTAAGAGTCTCGGGTAAGCCCTCGAAAGGATATCTACAGGATTCCCAATAGACCTTGGCTACCACTGCGGCCTCTCCTTGCCGCTACAACAACAAATACTAAAATCAGAACAAAGGGGGGTATTAAGGGTCGGACTCGCCCACCGCGGGCTTCGTACAAATTTTCATGTAAGTACATGATAAGATAGTACAATTATATAGGAATCGAACGTTCGTAGTTTCAGAACCAAATCTGTCAAAATATCAGTAGTCCACTGTTAGCCTCTCCCTTTGCGCCACAACACACGGTCCTGTGCCTTCTGTATCCAGTCTCTACCTGCGCCCTTTTCTAAGATCGTTCGATTGATGTTCTGCCCTACGTTTGCAGAGTCTCCTCAGAACTCGCTTGCATCATCGGCCATCTATCGGTTCTTCTGCAGATGTGGCCAGCCCACTGCCGTCTGCCACTTTAATGTGCTTATCTGCGAGTTATGTCGACCATTTTGGTTCTCTGCCTAATAACCTCATTGCGGAGTTCATCCTTCAAAGATTAAGACTCTCCGTAAGCCCTCGGAGGGATACCCCAGGACTCCCAACAAACTTTAATGCCTTACTAACAGGACGGTCCTGTCCTGATTTCCGAAGAAAATGTCACACACCTATGTACATTATAATTATTACGTTAAACTAAGTTATAAAACTTTTGGCAAACACACACGTCAGGATAAACATGCCATAAAAGCTTACACTAAATGTACACGTAACAAAAGCTGAGCAAAGCTTTGTTTCATTGACATGCCGTTCACTAACTTGTACCTCGACTCAGAGTAAACTACTCCATGAAAACCATGGTTTACGATCGGATTATGCTAGAAGATGAATGCCAGGCAATCAGATGTAAGTACGAACAAAGCATCGTACTGGAAAATGTGACTTTCAATCGTAAAACTGAACATAATTTTATTGCTTCCCAGTATTCTAACACATAGCAGGCGGGCAAAGATTCCTATTCCTACAGGCGCTATCCGTGCTACAAGTAAAAGTCGTAACTGGCCCTACACCTTGTCTTACATTTATAAGTGCCGAGTGGTTGTTTGTTACCTTTCATTACTATTAACAGCCAACCGAGGAATGTTTATTGAACTGAGATGCCCGTTGCAGTATGTACACATACGGAGTGCGTCTAGCTAATGTCACTTTGTGCTAACTGATGGTCCTCTACAAAGTCAATTTTAACGATCGCCGTATACGTACCTCTGGGTTGTAGTACCGTGCCGTGTTCGTCAAGTCTACGACGGCTCCTAAATTGGGAATTTTATTCAGGAGAGCCGGAATATCCCATCTGCAAGCAAAAGAAGCGAGTGAATTATTTTGACACGTAATACTGTGTACCTAACTTACGTGTGAAATTATGACAGATTGATACGTAGGAGTAAACCCAAATAGTATCCAATTACATATCAGTGTGTACCCGTCGGCGTTAAATAAATAACTTGAAGAAAATCGTTCAACGCAACAGTTTAAATATGAAAATAACTTTCTAAATTAGTTGCGGCGCCGGGCTACCTTAATGCAAGTCCATAAACATTTGCATAATAGTAGTCTTTTATATTTTCAGACAAAAATTCTAAAATTCTGTACGCCAAATTACATTACATAAGACGTGGTGCTCAGTATAGATGCCTTAACTTTAATGGTAGGTACCTATCTTATAAAACAAATTTATCTTAAATCTATTTTCAATTCTCCATTTTTAGAAAAAAATTGCATTTTATTAAAAAATCTGTTGTGGAAGGTAGCATATCTACTATAATATTATAATTGGTGGCGCGCCAACTTTGCTGTTTAAAATTGTTAACCTTTTAGTGTAAGAGACCGCGAACGCCAGAGCTTTGACGAATTCTAAAGCTTGCTAACTTTACTAGGAACTTTACTTACTTACTACTTGCTTTTACTTAACTTGCTAGGAACATGACTCCAACACTTCCGCATGATCAGCGACTATGAAGTTTGGATCATGGTTACTTTGACAGGTATTTGGCAATAATAATATATGAAATAATTCTTCAAACTACGTGAAATACACAGATCTTCAAAATAATAAAAGCAAAAAATCACACTTGCCTCAATGTGCTCGAATATAATATACTTCCGACATAGTAATAAATGCATATAGATGGCGCTTATGATCGAAATACCAACTATGGTTTGCGTACAATGGACACATTGAAGATCTGTTTTGGTCGTTATGGAGCTCTTGGTCTATTTGAGAGGGAATGAATATGTAACTACCTATCACTGTCATGTGCAGACTTACGCAGTTGCTTTTACATAAAGATGAATATTAGTAAATAAAAAGCAAATTTACTCAGAATTTTATGAGAAATAAGTTATTTAAATGAAGCAAAAACGTGTTCTTACATTTCTTTAATATCCCGTACCCCAGTCTGAACACTCTGAAACAAACAATAAAAAGAAATACAATCTATGTTGAAGTTAAAAGACAGGATTGATTGGATTTCGGGTAAAGTTATAGTGTTATTAAAGCATACTTTTCTGATCGGACAATGTGTCTTTGAGCAAGCCGCATGTAGGCGACAGCATGTGATAAGGGAGCAGATCAATCATCAACTGGCCGTACCTGACCGGTGTCAATGAACTGTAGTCATTGAGGGCCACCTGACTCGAACGACATCGGGAATTTTCGACACGTGACACAGATCAAAATTAAAAATTAGTATGCTAATACTACGAAACTGTCGATACTTAACTGTATCGAACTAAATAGTCATTTTACTGTTCTGAGAAACCGATAAGATTTTAAATCAACACTATAAATAAAGAATTAGAATTTAAAATAACTCACGAAATTGTTGAACATAAATTTAAAAAAGCCATTTCTCTTGCACCGCAGGCCAAAAATTGTGGGTGAAAATTTTCAATTTTACCCAAAAACTACTTTAAATAAAATGTCAGGGTCCATAATAATAGCTTGTTAGAGTGGTAATAATTCATCGGCCGTGTTGACATGATGAAAAAAGATTTTGAAAAAACCTGAGCGCCAGGAGGTGTGTCTAAATGGGGTTAATTTTCAATTTGAATTCGCCGGTGGCCTTTATAAATTAACATACAGTAATTTAAATAAATCCATATTATTAACGTGGAGAAGAATATTCAAAAACATTGATAAGCATTATTGTAAACGATTGATTACAATTAATGAAGACATTTGAAAGTTGTTTAACTGATACGGCAATTGAATGTCTTCTTCAGCGAAGTATTGAGAATCGATCGTACAGTTAATTTATAGTCAACAAACGGACATTTATACCTCTACAAATACTTAAGAAATTAATATTTTACGGTTGTTTTACGACTTATATAAAATTAATACTTCAAGTACCTATGTTGCTGATATGTACATACGCTGAAATTAACAACTAAGTACCCAAGCACGATGGCATTCTAAGACCTCCTAAGCAAACGAATGGTAATCCTTTAAAGAGTCTAGACCCCTTCGGTTGCATTTACCACGATTTTCAATTAACACTAAAGCACCGGAACAAATAAAACGCAACCTGGACAAAGGAGTTCATTGAAACCGCGAATGTCAATGAAAAAATGCGGTGGCACACAAAATTAAACCTTGGCTCAATACGTTCGAAAAATGATGCAATTTTGGCTTTACTGCCTGTGGTGAAACACTTGAATATAATAAGGGATCGGAATGAATGACGCTAAAGGAAAAGCTTTTAGTCTTTAGTCTTATACCAAAAAGTGAAACTGCAGTGGAATTGTATGGGACTGTTGTTGTGGAGGTCTCGGGTTCCCGTGTTGGAACAAATGTTTGTGTGATCCGCAAAATATGTTTGTTTCGCAGTTAGCCAATATATAAACTAAAATAGTTTGAAAGAAATCTAAATTCTTTACTTCACTACACGGTGCGTTGAGTTTTTGTCAGTATTATTAACTGCTTTTTTTAACTGTAAGAGACAATTACAATGGCAGACAAACTATAATCCTCAGCAGTATGCTTACAAGACATATTTACTGCATGTGATAAACACAGTATTGGATAAGCCTTTCATCGCAATAATATGTGTCAAGCGAGGTTACACTTGCAAGAAATGTTCGTGCAATCAAAAGTCGTTAATAAAATAATCAACAATACAATTCAATAAATCGCTGCTTGCCTGCTGACAAAAACCATACAACACGACATTACATTACTTACATGTGTCATACATGGCAATAATTGTAAGTTTGTCATTTTTACGATACACCACATGTAAGAAGATTTGCAAACACCTAAAGGGGAGATTCGCCACATGCAGAGAAATGACGGTATTGAAATATAATTATTCACTTCTTAATAAGATGAACAAAAGTTCACAGGTGAAGTAGTTTAGATCAGCTTTTGCTCATGTAATTGAATTGTATCACAATTGTGAAAAGCATTCTTAATTGTGTGGATTCCAGTAAATTCGCTAAGTAATAAAGTAGCTAAAACACTTTCGTCTCTAAAGTAAGTTTTCAGTTACGATCATCTGCTCGTAATAAACTAAAGTAAATCTTACAAGTAATAATTTGCTTCGGCGTATCATTTCGACAAGTTTATGTGTAGGTATCATTTTTGTTAATGTAAATCAATATTGCGTGTATTTCAGTAATTCGTGTATTTCAGTTAAATATATATTAAAGTAGGCACGAAGTACGTACATACTAAATGAAAAAAGTAAAAATTCAAAAATACAGTGAATATAAACCCAAGTATTTTCAGGGCGAGGATATAACCACAGATACATTTAATTAGCTAAGAAGAGTATCTGCCAGCTATCACTGATAGACAACCAGATCATTGAGGAAAAAATCTTGAGCAACAGAACCGTCGAGTTTGAATAGGTGTATCTAAAGACAACAAACAAGTAGTGCGACTGATACACAATAAAGTAAATATTAGAGCTCAAGTACCTACCTCCCATCAAATTTAAACTCATCAGCTTCGTACTTATCTCACAATCGTGTCAATATTTTTATTAATTGAAATATTTGTGGACATTCACACACAACATCATCTAGCCCAAATTAAGCTAATATAAGCTTGTGCTATGGAATCTAGACGACTGATATACATGCTTATATATTTCCAAATACATACATTTTATACATAGAAAACACCCAAACTCCGAAACAAACATTTGTGGATCACACAAATATTTGGACCGATCCAGGAATCGAACCCCGGATCTCCAGCGCCGCAGGCGGTATCACTACCGACTACGCTACAGAAGAACGAAAGCCCGCACATTTCGATTATATTTGACTAATGCGATGATTGCATAGTCGCAAATATGTTCAGGTGATCGCGCATTAAATATTGAATCTTACGACAGATATAACTATACGAATATAATTTCGTTTGCCAACATAATAATCATACGGAAAGGACAAAATGTGAAGAATGGTAGCTAAGTGAATATCGAGATCAGAGAAGAGTAATAGGTACTGGTTCAATGTGGACAATGACACAACATAAAGTACACAAAACATACAGCTAAACATTTCGCAAAATTGAAACGTTTTGGGTGAGTCAACGTTGAGTTTGAGTATTATATTTCAATGAAAATGTTCAGGGAACAAATCTAACCGATACCAAATAGACATTACGAGGTTTACAAGTCGAGGTGTAGCCGCTTTATCTCGATTCAAACACCAAATAACTTTTGTAACTTTCTCTCGGCGCGGCGTCCGACAGTAGTAATCCTGACTACTTGAAATTCAGTATCAGTGGCACAACATGCAAATAAAACAACATAATCATCTATGGATATTATACCTTGTTCGATACAAATGGCATCATTTTAACAAGTATGTAACATAACCGACCAGTGGAACAGGCTTCGGCCACACGATCTTTCTAATTTCATAATCTTTTAATTACATTCACACACATGCTTACTAAACAAAGTGTGATACTAATTATACAGATTCATCGTACATTGTTAAGTGACTAAAATTAAGACGGCATCGCGGTCTATAAATCATTTATCTACTGTTTCGACATACTGAATATGCAAGAATGCAAGATCATGCTTGATGTTAGTGTCGTATTTAAAATGTTATTTACACGTCATTATGAATTATTTTTGACTGTAGATGGCATCCGATATAAATGTGGTCACATTGCGTTGTCATCATGTTGCTTTTTGACAATCATCTGATCCGTTACGTCGTTTATTCCAATGGTAATGATGGCATAATTGACAGAGGGCAACTATTGTTTCTATTGTCTTCTATTGATATTACAGTTTTGTCGCCTTGTAATGGTGTAGTTTTTTGTATTGTTTTATATATTGTTGACGGTTCGTTCTCTGTTGACACTGAGTCGACTGCTGTGGCAGATTTAAAAAGGGTGGAGTAGGCACATTCAAATTTGTGACCTGCTACGGCTATGAGTGCTCATAGAAAATTTATTGTGTTGCTATGTCCGTCCACATTATAACACTTGTCGTCTTACAAAATATGTCAACTGCTATAAAGTCCAAATATTCATAAATCAAAATAACATTTGACACATGTGACCCTCGTTATGATCAGATATTGAAAGTAAGACATAAAATTTAACTGTGTAATTGAGTAATGATCAAAAAAACATTCGGTGTCAAAATAATTGATATGTAGCCAGCATCGCAGTATGCGGGTTCTGTCACCACAAAATACATAAGTACTTATGTTTAACTAATTGAAGCACACCGATTATGTTAAGAATTATAGGGGTATCAATAAAAAGGAATTAGGTTACATTCACTTAGAATGCTTGGCAAGGTGTGAATGGCCAGATTTCTAATTATAATTATGGACAGTTTGTAACTATCCAATGAAACCAAAATGCGTACAAAACCTACTGCGTATTAATTTATTACTTTATGCAAGCATTAAAAACTCTCAATAAGTGATTTAGTGTATCAGGCCGTTTTATTCAATTTCACTTGTATGTGTCCTGGAAATTTACATTTAACCGAACCGATCTTTTCGACCAATATTGGTATCGCATTGCGGTGAAATAAAGTATACTTATGTAAATTCGGTGGCAATTCGATAATTTTACAGCGAAACTAATGGTCCAAGCTTCTCTACATAACTTTTATCTCCTCTAATTATAATTCTTTCTGTTTTCTGGAGTTAAATGCTTTTTGACAATTCTTTTTAATTTAAACTTAACACATAATTCTATATTGAAGCCATGAAACTAAAACAAACAGTCATAAATCATATTTTATAGTTCAAAGGTATGATAAAAGTTAAGGACGTTATATGTGTAGATAAGTATCAAATTATCGCACAAGGTGTAACATAAAAAAGCAAAACGTACGATCTGTTTAATTCGGATTATGTATTCGATTCAACCGATTAATCGAATCAAAAGCCGAAGGATCGTATGTCGGGAGCATTTATCGTGCCTAATTGCGACCACCGCAACGAAAATCACGGGCTGGGTGGCGTGATGGGTTCGATGTTCAAGTTTGTAACATTACATTTAGAAAATTATGGGATAATCAAAACCATTTTCAGGCACTTTGAAATCTATTATTATAGTGTACGTAAATTAAATATGTGTAAAGTTAACATTTACATTATGTAGGACATTGGATAAATTAGTTGCCCACATTTACATTTTATGGACAAGAATGTAGACTGAGTTTTTGCAGTTTCAGTCGCAAGTATTTTAAAAATAATAATTAAAAAGTCGAAACTCTGTACGATCGAGACAAGTGGGGTCATAACAGTGGCGGTAAAGAGGAGTCCAGCTACTTCATTCGGTAATTTTTCTTAAACCAAATCGACCCAAACAAATTCTGAATACCATAACAATATACAAATTAAGACCACTGCTATCAATCATTCTTAATCATATCACAACCATACCATATACGTATTTGCCAAGTTAGTGATAAATAATACAAATTTAAAAGCAGATAAAAAATAAAGAAGGCGTCAAAATTTCTTGTGATTGCATTGAGTGGCATTCAATTTATCTTTTTCATTTATTACCTCAATTTGTATGTATAACTGTAATGAAAGGATTACATTCATATAACCGTACATCAAGATAATGCGTAATGGTTACCCTACACGAGATCACTTTTCGGGTGTTGCAAAATTAAAAGTTAATTATTTTCTTTTGTATGTCGGCACGAGCTTAAATCTTGAACATAAAATTGTTTAAAGGAATTTTCGTCCGGAATCGGATCCGGATAACGACGAATGCGTGATTTCATTAAGTATACTTTTGTCCTACCTGAGTCTGTACGGCCTATTATGCGGCTAAGGCAAGGAAACTTTTGTCAATGCCGCATAAATCCGGTGACCTCTGATGAAAAGAAGTCGAACTACTTGACTGCATGGCACAATAAATATCTCATCCTAGGTCACAGCAGACAATCTTAATACCTTATAAGGCTGTTCTCCGTATTTCCATAAAAAGCTTTTTAATGTAATGTGGGAGTTTCACACACCAGTTTTAAACTAAATCTGTCATGACAACTGCTGACTGACATTCGCTTCGCGTCAAAGCCCCTATTTTAAAAAAAAGACGTGACAACCAAACAACATGTAAATGAAATCAAGCGAAAACTCTGCACTTTAACGCATTATTTCGTTATAATGCGTAAAATGCAGGAGACATCTCATATAATGTTACTGGAAAGTATACAAGTTAGTGGTTTAAATAAAACACATTTTAAGTAATCGCGTTCTAAGAAACATTCAGATCTAGGAAATGGAAATTCCACAATTTTGTCAATTAAGTCTTGGATCATAATTACATAAAACCTTTATTGAATAAAATGTTGCGGCAATTATAAAGTATCTGTTTAATAATATTTCCTTAATTTCAGATCAAAACAAGACTGTCAAGAAAGCTGATTACACGGTGCTCCCACGATCTCGTGCCCTGGCGGCTTGTGAAGTACAAAACTTGGCGCGTACGTGTCAAAAGATGTAATTATGAAGAAATCCAATCAGCGGCGGCGCGAACTTGCGCATGCGACGACGTTGATTGAGCGATAAATTTATTGAAGATAAATCAGCCGGTCGCGACAAATCAGTAGCAACAAGAGACATTTGCTAATTTTAGGAACGAAAAGCAGACACACTGGTCCTCCTCTTACAACTATCGGTTTAACAAGTGAAACGTAAAGAGGAACGTCACTAGGTTGCTAGCTTTGAGGGCCTCTGTCAATAGGGTTATGGACTATGATAGCGACCACTAATCTCTAGACGTCGCCACGGTTTTCCGTCAAGCGTGCAGTGCTAATTATTTAAAAAAAAAGAAACTTAGCAGAATTATTAAGTTTACTCTGTCTGTGGGTTTCAACGCTTTAGGGCAACTAATGGAAAGGGTCGCTTTCGACCTTCAGCTACGAAGACGTTAAGCTAATTATGGAGGCTAAGCTCAAGTGAGATCTAACCAAACGTGGAGCCATGGAAAAAGATATTATACGTGAAATCACGATAACCCAATAAGCAAACCTACGAATGCATTTACTACACATAATGTAGAAGTGACTACTTACAGATGAAATCGGAGGTCCGGTTTAATATAAAACACAGACCCTATATTCAATCCACACAGGTCATAATAAATATTGGGCCTACTTAACAGTGAAATCTCTCATTGAAACCAGTACAATATTTACAATGCTCCTCTTATTAATACCAATAATCATTTTTAAATTCGAAGTTGCAGATATACGATTCGGATTAATTTCATCGCTGGCGCCATTGCGTCGTTGGCGCCTTTCAGTTGATATTCTGATTCAGTGCCTCACAGTAACAGTCGAGTCCAAACAAGTCTGAATATGAATAGTTTTAGATACTTAGTCTTGATAATAAATTTGCACGTAGACACCTGAGGCGATATTCCAATATCTACTCAATATAAACTTAAAAGGTACACATGAGACAAGACTTCAATCGTTGAGGTAAAATACTGTTTGAGGAAAAATATATCACAGGACTTATGCGACCTATTGAACACAGGTGATACCGCAGGCAAATGCAATAAATTTAACGAGTATGCTCTTTGATATCCCTCGACAATGAGCCTGAACAAAAACATCATACATGGAGTTTTAATGTTACTTGTGCATATTCTTATGAATAAGCACAGCCAGATGAATCTGTACACGACTGTTGAAATACGATGTCTCCACAGCCAGACTTTTAATGTAAAGCAAATATATTATCATATTGTATTGTAGGCGTATTGATAGTGTCTTAACTTACTGCTATGAATTTAAAGAACAATGGTATATTTTTTATATACTATCAACATGTCTGATGTTGTTATGTTAGATAGACACACACTAGGTAATTTACTTTTCGGATTTAAGAGCTTGCAGTGTTGTGTACGCGCCTCTTTTTAAATTTTAATAATATGCATCACTATTTTAATTTCCGCCTTATAGCGAACAATAAATAAATTCACAATTTCACACCGCCTCTAGCAATAGCCTGGGCGGTTACAACACTAAACAGACTGACTAATTAGACGCACTAAGCAACAAAGGGCCGTCATACGTTCATACGAGTTTCATTGTACTCTTGCCAAGCAAGTCCAAACCTTATATGTTCGAGGAGGAATAATGGTACAGGTGTAGTGGCAAGTGCGACGTGCGATGGCGGCGCACGATAGGGCGGCCCACGCGTAGACGCCGCGAAATTCGTGAGAAGAGCTGCGCCGGCGCCGCCGAGTCAAACATAATGCGACGGCTACAGTTTAAAGGTAAAATATCTTAACATTTTATTTCTTGTTGTTACAAAAAGAACTTTAAATTATTAACCTTCGCCAGTTTGTCATATTTATAGCTACAAATGTTTATCGCGGTGTCTTCTTGATTCTCAAAATAGACTATAAGTGATGTTCTCGAAGAAAAGACGGCGAAACAAAACGAACGTTATCGACATGTTCTTGGTAATGGGTGTGATGTATATAGTACAGCGATTGCTTGCTATTTTATCAAAAGACAATAAAGATCCAAAAGGATGTAACCAGTACTTTATAATAAGCATTAAAAACTACTTATTCATTCTGATTAAAGCACTGGTAGCAAAACAAAAAATTTTTCAATAAAAAATAAAACCGACTTCCAACAAATCCTGAAAAATAAAATTTACTTAGCACAAAGTAAAATGTATTTTGATTTATCTGATTTTATTCAATATCATATTGAAGTCGGCGCCAAGTAAACCCATAGGTTTATGTAGGTATTATTCATGGCACCAACTTCAATACTATATTGAATAAAATCTGATAAATCAAAATACATTTTACTTTGTGCTAAGTATATTTTATTTTTCAGGATTTGTTGGAAGTCGGTTTTATTTTTTATTGAAAAATTTTTTTTCATTATTTTAAGTGACGGGTGAACCGAAAAATATATCTATCTAGGTAAAAGTTTTCATCAATACAAATCAATCAAGCTCAAACACAAGGTAACTGCTGTAAATTGTTAAGGAATGCCCTCGACTGTCTTCCGACTCTATTATCAGGTCGACTCCAGACCTTCATTAAAGTGTGGAACATTAAAGCACTTAATTAAAAAGTTAACAAATGCACCGGTTGTCCCTACAATTTTCGGTGGTTGCCCTCGATTTCTCCTGGATCCCATCATCAGATCCTGATCTGATTAAAATAGGACCACCTCAGAAGTAAACCCTATTCAACAAAAAAATAAATTTTGAAATCCGTCTATAATTGACGGAAATATCGCTTGACATACATAAAAAAAATACATACAGACGAATTGAGAACCTCCTCCTTTTTTTGAAGTCGGTTAAAAACTGAAAACAATTTTAATAAACAACAATTCAGCCGAAAAATATGACAATGCCACCTTGATCGTACGTTACATCACAAAATACCAGTAAATTCTCGAGAACCAGGTCATCCTGATTCATGTCCAAATATTTACAACAGATACATATGTATTATACTTGGAATTTGCAATCGCATGCTTAAATCACGCTTTATAAATACTTACAGAAGTGATATTCTGTGGTTTCACGATCCATGTAAGGTGGTCATTACAGATTTAAAATATGTTGACAGTCCTTACAATAATTAATACGGTAAAATTTATGCTTCCATAAATGGTATGGTAATACATTTGAATAGATGTCAAAAATCACTAGAATCTGAATGTCTCAAAACCTCCAATTAGGCAAAAATCACTAGAATCTGAATGTCTCAAAACCTCCAATTCGGAGATCGACGTAAACATAACACACAATTCTCCAATTGAATCTCTTTGTTATATTGTTCACTTTGCCGTCTTGAGCTATTTGGAACAGACTAGAATATTCAAAATTGTTGACTTTCTGCTGGAGGCTCCAGCAGAAAGTCAACAATTTTGGATATTCCAGTCTGGTCCAAATAGCTCAAGACTTATAGCTTGGCAAAAAGTCTAGAAACAAAACAAATCGTCAAAATGCTGTCAATATGTCAGATGTGTCAATTACTTAAAAATGATTATAATTAAATTGGCGGTTTTTATTGACGTTTATTGAAATAAAAGCTATTTAAGAGTCCCTATATGACGCCAAATAGACTATTACTTTGAGCTAGATCTCAGGACTCGTGAGGTCTACTGAATTAAAATTTGAACACAGACAACTTCAGTTCATGAACTAAAAACGCTCTAGGCTCGAAACACGATAACTGATAAAATCCTCGATAGATTTTTGTGTTGAAAATACCTAGATTTCGTGAAATTTTAAGCTAGATCTCGTATGTTATAAGTTGTTTTTATAATATAAAATATTTATAAGAAAGACAATTGTAAAATCTTCATTTGCACTAGAGCATTTTTTTCATATTGGTTATAGTTTTTTTATAATTAATTTATTTCGTTAAAAGCGCACAAAAACCGATCGCATCTCTCTCTTTCTTGCACGCTAAAATGTATATCTGCTATCTGCTTTTAACAATTTGGCGTCTGGTAGGCTCTTAACGTCCGGAAAACAAAGTTTTTATTATGTGAGAAGTTTCGTAATGAAAAGGTTTTTAAATAAATTCCTGAGCTAAGTATTTACAAACGTTTATATTTCCTCTTCATAATATTATTAAGAAGCAAAAGACGGCTACACTAACCAGTGTTTAAATTGATATAATGTATTATAACTTACAATCAAGTTACAAGGAACTGAATATAATTCTCAATATACAATTACGGTTTAATAATAGAGTGGTGGTACAAAATCAACAGCGTGGCTGAGTTGCAGGGCTTGTCGTCGGCACATCACTGTAGAGGCGGAGCGACACACCTCTCTATTACTGTTTAGGCTCTACTGCAAGTGCCCTTTCCTACACTCAGGGCTTATGCACACCATTAAAATGGTTTTAATTTACGTAATTTATGGGATATTGTATTCGTCGCATACATAATGTTTAGACTGACATACATTTTTTCATAATCTGACTTTATTCGGTGGATTAAAATAACGTTGAAAATTGATGTAGTCTAATATTGTAAAGAGGTAAAAAAGGTATTGTTGTTAGGGGTAATATCAGCACCCTTAACCCAATTTCTAAGAAAATGATGATCCATTGAGAAAGGTGGCTAAATATCATCACGCTATGACCATGAATGTCAAGAAACAATAAACAATTTCTTTCGACATTATTAAAAAAGGAGTTTGAAGTATGTTACGGGTGAAACGCGGGGCACTGTAAGTGTACATAGTAAGTGGTAAGTAACTCAGGAACGTCAGGGTCATCAGGTCAGCAACAGGAACTAACAACATTGCAAATAACAAAGCTGGGAAAGATAAATATAGATTGCTATAAACGGTACCGTAGCGCCGTAAAACCAACCATTAATTAATTAATTACTGATCAACGAGATCCATCGCATTTATGGAGATGATCATAAGATTATAAGTGGCGTGTAGGTGTTGTAATTAATACTGTTGAAGTTTTGAACGAAACTTTATTTGTTAATCTGAACTTCGACGTTTTGCTACAGAGATAAAATCAACCAATGGCAGACCACTGTTGGTTGCACAGCGAGCTATGGAACGGGCAATGCTCGGGATAACTCTGAGGGATAAAATCCGGAACGAGGTTATACGTCAGAGAACCAAAGTGGTCGACGCCACATCTGCAGAAGAACCAAGGACCCGAGTAAAGAAGTGGAGACCGCGACTGGGTAAACGTAAGGTAGGACAGGACGCTCACGCGCTAAATGAAGCGACGACTTGGAAAAGCTTCGCGAGTAGGAAGTGGATGCGGGAAAGGGGAAGATGTGTGAAAATAAGTTGTGACGCAAATTAGAAGATGAAAACGTCCAGCAGTGGCAGTCCACTACTGGATGTAGGCAATGACATATTCCCGATTTGAATTGACGCGAAAATTAACTTATGGATTTGGAATGTCACCTAGTCATTGCCGAAAGTTCGTCAGTCCTCCAAGTATCTTACTTGTTCTTACTCCAAGGACATATCAAAGGCGAATTTATAGCTCTACCCACCCGACTATACAAATTGGAAAGTTTAAAAAAAATGGAAATAGAACAATGTAGGTGATCATTGAGATAGTTGAAGTTCTTTAACTTGGCTCCATAAAAACAATAATTTTAGAACACGAAATTGTATAAAATAGATGTTTATTATATGCGGAATATTTAGTAGCACATTTCTCATGTTACTAATGATAACATAATTACATTCATCATCAAACCAATATCTGAGAACATGTAATGACTTTCATTAGCCTTATTTAAATGATTAAGCAATATCGAGTCGTTTTAAACTTAAGTTATACCAACATACATGATTAATAGGTCTAAAATTATTTCCTAACCAACCCAATATAGATGTTTAAATAAAGTAATAAAATGGGAAAGCATTAAAACATAAATTAATGACGCAATTATACACACGTTAATTAATTAATTATGTGACGACGATGTTCAATCAGTACGAAGTTAAAAATTAGCTGACAAACTAAATGAATATGTATAAAAATTCCTTAAATGTAAATTATATGCTACATAGCTGTTTCACATCGTTGTGGTAGCAATAATATTATGTAGATACAAATTATACGAATAGAACGCATGTAGCTACAGATTTGTGCGTTGTCACAACGATAGTTGTAAAACTGCAATACACTTTAACACAATTTCCCCGTCAAAAACACAAGCTCGAGTTATATCAACAATATACAAAGGCATTGGTGGACAAAATTTGCTGTATAAAGTCAAGGAGAGTTACCTGGAATTACACAATATATTAGAAACTTTCTTAGAAACGTTCACGGAAGTGTAACTAGTACTTGACAGGAGTCAATCGTGGTGAAAACCCACAATAGGCTCATGAATAAATCACGGACATAGATACGGAGAAGTTAGAATATTTTGCAAAATAACCTACTGAATGGGAGTGAAATTTTCTGTAACGTGATGACACAAATATAAAATACTAGCTGACCCGCGCAACTTCGTTTGCGTGATAAATCAAGAACCACTCGACCGATTTTGTGCAAACTTCACATAAACCATCCACTAAATAGTCCGAACAAAGCCTAAACATTTGGTTTGGATAGGTGAGCCCGATCTCGAGTTATAAAATTACAACGAAAAATGGCATTGATTTTTATATACTGAGTGTTTCTTTTAGGGTGTCAAGCCGCCACTAGCTGGTAGCAGGGTTCCATACCTATCGATTTAACCCCCATGTATGTTCTAGGATTTTTTGTAGTTTTCAAGATATAATTTTTTTTCGTTATTTTCCACGTGGTTTTAAACAATTACAACTTCTTTTTGGTTCGACTTTTCTTGGATATTTTTTTATTATTATAATGCCTATTGATTGCAGTATTATGGACAAAATAATCTCCTTCCTAACTTTGATACAAGATGTAAAAATTTTAATCGATAATAAAAAAATAGGGAATTATGCAGAACATTATATCTTGAAAACTACAAAAAATCGTAGAACATACATGGGGGTTAAATCGATAGGTATGGAACCCTGCTTACAGCTAGTGGCGGCTTGACACCCTAAAAGAAACACCGTGTATATAGATGTACCAGGGCTCGTAGATCGCATACGCAGAAATTGTTGCGAATATTATAGATACCTAAATCACCTGATAATTTACGAGTGAAACAGGATTTACCAGAACACTTTTGCTAGAGTTCCACGTTATATTTATTTATTTATTTTACTCTTAATTGTACGCCAAGTAAATAAAATTATGGTACATAAATACAGTGCAAGAAGATGTACAATGGGCGGCCTTATCGCTAAAAAGCAATTTCTGCCAGACAACCTTTGGATGGAGAAAGTCGATTGAAGGTAACAAGTAGTTGGTAGTTCTTAGTTATATACGTGGAACTAGTAAAAGTATTCTGGTTTTGGCAAATTTACCAGAATTAAATCAAAAAACAAATCCATGAAAAAACCTTTTTGGAAAGTGTGATCAATTACCTTGATTGTCACAAAAACAAGTCACTTCGATTTTTGACGAGGAAGTACCTGTGTCATGGCGTAGCTTTATAAGGACATAAATCAAACCCAAATTCCAGCATAAAAATCTTAATTTGCATCGCTGCAAGCTAACCGGTGACGCGGAATGGAACTATCAATTTCCGTGTCGCCAAAAGCTTCATTGAAAAAAAACAACTTCACAAAATACATGCATTTTAGATGAGCTTGTAATACGAACCTCGTTAGAGATTCGTATTACAAACTTAGAGCTTTTCTTCATCATTAGTAACTAAAGAACATTTCAACGCTATGTGCGTATAAGCGTTTTTAGGGTTTCGTAGCCAAATGGCAAAAACGGAACCCTTATAGATTCGTCATGTCTGTCTGTCTGTCTGTCCGTCAGTGTGTCACAGCCACTTTTCTTCGAAACTATAAGGCCTATGCTATTGAAATTTGGTAACTAGATGTATTCTGTGAACCGCATTAAGATTCTTTTATAAAACTAGAAAAAAAGCAGTAAATTTCGGGGGTCCCTATACTCAGAACTGAAACTCAAAATTTTTATTTTCATCAAACCCATACGTGTGTAGTATCGATAGATAGGTCTTCAAAAATGCTATTGAGGTTTCTAACATCATTGTTTTCTAAAGTGAATAGTTTGCGCAAGAGACACTTCCAAAGTGGAAAAATGTGTGTCTTGTGAGTGCCTCCCCCCTCTAACTTCTAAACTAAGAGAATGATAAATCTAAAAAAAATATATGATGTACATTGCCATAAAAACTACCAACGAAAATTGGTTTGAACGAGATAGAGCTGGTAGATTTTTTTTAATACGTCATAAACAGCAATTTTCGGTTAGAAAAATCACTACTACTGCGAACGTGTTAAAACATCAATCAAAGTTACAATGAACTATAAGAACTTTTATAATATGTTACTTGCTGCTACGAAACCCTTCATGGGCGAGTCCAACTCACACTTGGTCGGTTTTTTTCTTAAACAAAAACTAAACATTTATGTGAGGAATAACTAATTACAAGAAAACCGTTGATAATCCCGTACATGGATAAACGAGTAGAATTGTTTAATAACAGCGGAATGCAATAAAATAATCACTTGTACGACGGTACTTAATCATTTGTGGATATCTTATTTAGGAGGAGGAAGTTAATGAGCAGCGTAGATCACATTCTGGTAATGATGACAAGTGTATATTTATCAAACACCTCGATAAACAGTTTATGGATAGTGATAAAACTATTCTTGTTTACTGACTACATTTTTGTGAGAAAATTTGAACCTTGCTTAGTACAGGATATTTTAGGTAAATGGATGATGGATGGCATGAATTCAAAAAATATTATCCGTCCGATTTATCCATTGCTAATAGAATATTTAATCATTACTAGTTACTGTTCCCGTACTTTAAATTTACATTACAAAATGTGAATTAGCACAAAATTAAGCGTTTCTAGACAAACAAAAAATTTGTAAGTCACATACTGTGCCGACATTCATGAGAATCAGCGCTAAACTCATGAATAAACTCAGTCATCATCAAATAACCACCGCAATAATTTAATACAGTGTTATTCATGGCGTAGTAGCTAGCGATGACGAAACTCAAAGAAAGCAAGCTGCAAACCTTACATTGACACAACGGTATCAAAATATGGAGATGACGTCTTATATTTTTACGACGACGCAAGCGCATGCGCTTAAGCTCATGTTTTGAAATTTTAATACTTAAAACTGAGGCAAAAAATGGCATAATTACATTACAGTTAAATCAATTACAAATCAAACAATCGTCTGTAAAACATGAGTGTTCTAAAATGGTCGCATCCATGACAGGATAGCACGCGAAACCAACCACTGCACATTGTATGTTAAATGGTGCGCCATTAAAAGGAACGACGCTTAATAAACACATTACAGTGCAATATTAGGCGCGAGCGCAGAGCCGACGTGATTAAGCATTAAGAACGTGGGAATAGACAAAGAAAGAGAACTATGAAAGTGGATAGTTATTGCGACAAATGACTTAACGACACTACAGATACAACAATGTCTTTGGAATAATTTGTTAAGGCAATATGTAAACTAAAGCATAAGAACGCTTTGATTATATTATTAAATCAAAGCACATAAGGACAATAAAACTACGAATTCAACAAGCACAAAGGTAACAGTATAAAATACCATAACGAAAATGCGCTAAAAGTAGACTTGTACTAAGCGTCGCCACTGCACAATGGGTACAAGCTTCTATGAAAATATCAATAATAGTATTCAACGTAGTTTAGTGCGTTATTAATGGACGGAGCGTTTGCAGACAAATTCAATTGACAGAAGCCTCCACTGAAGCCCCAGGGTGTCCCTCGTTTACATCTACCCGCCTATCTATTTACGCTGGTATTGGAAATAAAATTGAGCTCCGAGATTGCATAGGAACTCTCAAAGGATGCGATCGAACTTTATGATCCGATTTTATTGTTGTCATCGACACTGTAGTCTTTATAAACGCCGCTTCATGTCGGTAGAATTATTTAAATGGAGCGAAAAATTTAACGATTAACCGCTTCGACATTATTCTGACCTCCCAGTGATGTTACTGCTGTCAAAGCAGCAAAAACTCTGTCATTAATTGATGACAAGTATTTACACGGATGTTATTGCAATATGAATTAAACTGCATTATACCGTTGCATACAACTATTGTCGAATAGCTTAACTACAAACCAGATCGTCTCAATACGTTTATGAGATGCGGTCTAGTGGCGTTATCACAAAATATGATAGATCGTCAGGCGTGCGACGACGCTCTCCCACGCACACATCGTGATTAATTATAATTCGAATTTTATTCAAAGCGAACAGCGGACAAACTACGATACCAATCAATAAACGGTTCCATACTGACGACGGTACCGACACGATACCACAATTTACTGTTGCCGATACAACGTATGAAGACGTCAAAGCAAGAGTCAATAACACGCTAAGATAGAAAGCTTCGGAACAATGGTAGCTGGGTTTCATTGTGATACGAATCCCTTGTAATAATATACAGTGGACGAGACGTGATCTATCACCGGGTTAATAAACCAGGGAGAAGATGTCCTATATAACAATCAAAACTTTAGATAACGTGGATACAGCGGCAGAAACTTAAAAGACTAAAATAAACCCACCTAAATCGAATTACTAAAGTGATCAAACGATCGGTTTACGAGTATGAATAAAATATCAAAGACAGACGCGGCAGTTTAAGCAAAATTCTACGCCATAAAATATCATGATTGCCGTCATAATCCTCAAGTAGTAAATGTTTTAAATTGCGCAACAAGCTTATTATTCAATAAACACATTTGTATACATACAAATTCCCGTGAGCCGTGTGTTTGGATCATAGCCTTTAGATATTAGACCCCCACGAGTACCGACTCACACTGCGTGAGAAATAGACAGTCATTTGACAATATCGTCGCTAGGAACATATTCCACATTATCCGGCCAATATCCCATCGCATTATTTACCCAGGACTTCATTATCTCTTAGCGGCAGATCTCACTTTATAACTGGGTAGGTCTCACTCGTATGTACAAGCAATAAGGATAGGTAAAAAACAGGCCAACTGCGAGTCGTACTCGCGCACGGAGGGTTCCGTACCACGTGCCATATATATTTTTGAACCACAGGTTGGGGCTCAAAAAATATATATCGAAACCAATGATATTTACTTATATAAAAACTATGGATACGTTACCGACACTGAAAAATGGTAACAAAAAAGTCAGGCAATTGCCTTACTTTTCATACATGCTACCATTGATAATTTCATATAAATTCTTTTTTTAAATGTATAAAGTATCCGCCGTTTTTGAAAGCCGTGATGTTCGTGCAATGACGTGTCTAATTATAATACGTCGTTGATCAGAACAGTGTCTTTATGTGACAACCTAACCGCACCGGCGCAACCGGCGAATATGGTTAAAAGTATAAAACTCTGTTGGAACCATTGAGTTATAAATGCACTACGTACGCATCAAGTTAGTAGTAAAAATATGTCAAATGTTGGAACAGCCGTATGCGCACCATTGCATTGACGCCGCTTGCTTCTTCGTGGTTGCATTGAAGCGTTTTTGAAAACAACTAGCTTTTTAACGACTGCCTCGTTGGTCTAGAAGTCGTAAAGTGCGATTGGGGATTTTCACCACCAGGTAAAAAAATGTGTGATCCAAAAATATTTGTCTCAAGTGTCTGGGTTTTTCTATCTTACATAAATTATAAAATGTGCGAAAATTGATGAGTGGGGATGTCTGAATGTCTGAACACTTTGAACGGCTGAACGGATCTGACTAAAACTTGGTACAGGTGTAGCTGAATCCATGAATCGTTGAGAGTTACGCGCCCGTGTACTTTCTGGTGAGCACTTAAGAACACTTTGCACTCTTGGTGCAGGTACAGAGATTGCGGCTGAAGGGTGTCCTGGACTCCTTGTTCCCATCCAGAGCGGAGGAACACATACCTCCGCGCATGGCTCCGTCTCAGGCGCCCAACGCGGAAGGCAGCGAAAACGACGTGCCCGTAGTATATATTTATATTGTCCCGTAGTCACGGAGAGTGAGTTAGGGGTAGCTGTACTGCGGCTTAAATCCCGCAGAAACACCGCCCTTGGATCCGACGGCATTCCAGGCCGAGCGTGGGTCCTGGCTCTCAAAGAGCTTGGGCCTTGACTTATATGGCTCTTTAGCGCATGCCTCGAAAAAGGCCAGTTTTCCAAGGTCTGGAAGACAGGGAAACTGTCTTCCAGACCTTGAACTTTACAGTCTCTTGTCATCTGGGCTTAACAATAACTGACAGTAATATGAAGTGTTTTGCTCAACATATTTCACATACGGCAACAGCTTCAGTGAGCTCTTGTAGCCATAATTACGTTCCTATTAGACCAATAAATCATAAAGACGAGTTCACAAGCGCCACAAAGATAGAAGCGACACGCATCCTCATCCCAGGATAATAAATAACATCCAGTCTCGCTTTCAAAGTGAGTCCGGGGAGCAATGCGACGCGGACGGGTCAGAGGTGAAGTGAATAAAAAACGGCCGACAATTAAATAGCGTTCTTGAAGGTTAATGAGCACAATAAATATGTTGTCGGCACCGCAGCTGCGGACAAACAAATGCATAGCCCGTCACACGTGAGGAGGGTTCACCTTATAGAATAGTCGCCGCTCTGTGAGAAGGCATACACGGGCCAACTGACTGGCAAGTTCATTGTCGAAACGAGACACTTCCACGATGTATTACGAACGTGACACATTTATTACAACAAGAAACGAGGTTAAACAAATATCGGACTCCTAAAAAATAGACTTGAAAGAAACGAAGAAAAACGTGCGTGTTAATGGGCTTATTGGAACACACAACTATCCAGGGTCGTGTAATGTAGTCATAGCTAGGTATTATACGTTAATCTGGTAATTTATTAAGATTTTGTGTTAAAACTATCCAAATTTTTTATTACTTGTTTACGAAACAAACTTTAAAATCGGTCACAGCACATTATGTCGACAAAATGAAATCTTTATTAGTTTAATCTTGTGATTTATTGATCGAATAGCATTACAAAGGTCGTCTTTCAAAACTACCAAGGAAGTGTAGATTAGATCAAAATCTAAATATATTCCTAAAGACCAAACACATGCAGCACATTTCCCGAATTATTTTAATTAAAACATCCCCAGATGTAATGGTAAGCAACGTTGCAGAAACGCCCCTGCAAGGCTTTACAGCATTCCATACGACTGCACCAGACGGAATCATACCTGCGTTTGATTTATAACGAGAAGGGGACACGGGAACTGCGGGTGTGAATTCAATCGGCGAGTTTCAATGTCCCGGGGTAAACGATACCAATTTATAAGATCTCTGATACGAGGACTAATACTCTATCTTATGTCACTTACTTAAGATAGCAGGGCGAATCGAAGTATCAAGTTAGTCTGGTAGGGGAAAGGTATCGCAGCGGGTAGCATCAACTGCTGGCGCCTCGGACAATACCAAGCACCTTCGTGACCACTGACTATTATGAGGTGCGGCTTTTATAGATTTTTTCCAGTTATTTTATGGAACGTGACTGTACTGTTAAACGGGCACCGCCAACATCTCAATATAGATTTTTTGAAAGCAGAATCGATTCATTTATGAATGTACATATGAAGCTTTTATAATGCCAGCCATTTATAAGGCCACCTTTACGAAGTAATATAATAATAGCTAAGTTTTTTGTAAAAAGAAACATCTATAGCCCTTCAAATGAAAATAAACCTGTTTTAAATTATAAGACGGATGTCCGCAATGGTAATTTGATTAACATCTGCATTGCGACGGTCTTTAAGTACACGAAAAAATGCATTACCACAGGCATGATTACATCTCTGTTGTGTTTCACAAAGTTCAGCTAAATACATAGTGTGAATTAGGCATGGGGCCCGAACGCACAGTCTTTTTGGAGTCGGCTAAGATGTTACTGCTTCGATATAAGGAGCATTATGGCACCTGAATGTTGTAAATACAGATTGGTGGAAGTACAAAATCAACAGGGACGTATTAACACTAGCCGGAAGGTGGAAATCCGTGGGTGTTCTTAACCAGTGGTACTTTTGTATACACCAGAAGCGTATTTAGTAAGTAATAGAAGTGAATAACGATGAAGCACTTGAAAGTACTTTAGCTCTTGATGAAGGTATCAAGGACCGTATAGAAGTAACAAGTTATGATTCTACTAATACCGGCATGAATGTACACAGGGGAATAACGAAAGTGGTTATACATGTAACCCATCCTGAGATAATAGTTTCACACCTGTGTCGTTCGGTTAACGGTATTTCAATTGATCTTCTTTTTGTGTTTACACTCAGATTAACGGATATGTCTTCAAAAAAGGTCATACTTAGATATTATTCAAAGATATGACCAAATAGTTCTTAGAGAATTTTTAAAACCACAATCGAAATGTGGATACAAATTTTGTTAAAAATAGAGGTCAATCTAAAATTTCTTGCTGATAATAAAAAAAATCAATACAGGTAATTTGAGGCCACAAAGACAGAAGCGACGACTCAAATTCAACATAACCCGAAACCTCTTTGCACTTAAAAATGCTTTAAACACGCCCGTGGCCGGAGCTTGCCGAAGCCGCCCTCTGTTTTAGAGACGAAAGCAAACAATATGAAGATAGTCGACAAACAAATGTAAATGACCGAGATGTGAACGTCATGTTTGGCATTCCCATAAAGCAACGTTAACACGTCATTAGAGGTAATGATGGCGTGATTACAGGCTCGCTTAGGAGCGGGCTGCGCACGGTCAGATGACTGCCTGCTTACTGTGTGGTCTCGTCTCGTACACCTTTACAAACACGTGGACTGAAAGCTGGAATTAGTACCACGTGGCTTGGACGATTGACTTTAATAGGTCAGGTTAGGTTGCTTTTATTCAAACATACGGCACGCTTTGATTGCTGCTTGTTCAGTAGTGATTTGGAGAAAGTTTCTTCCGTACAAATGGGAATCTAAAATAATATAGGCACGATGTATCATACTACCTCATTCATTGTAAACTGGTATTTGTATAATAGAACGTGGGAGTGGGACCTTTCTAAAAATGTACTTGACCTGTTTATTTACAAAAATTCAGGAATTGAGTTTTGTTTGTGGAAAAATTCTCCAGCTGACACTGATATTTTATCAGTATCCAATTACCCGGTATAATTTTACAACTCTTTTTCTTTCAGCACGGCCATTTGCTAAGTAAATAGAATTTGGTTGTAAATAGGTCACCATACGTAATAAATCTGGTTCATACAGCAACAGGGCGTCGATTCTAGCTTCACACGACATAAATGCGTGGACGGAAATCGAATGGTGAAACGTCACCTGTCTCATATTTAGGAACGGCGAAACATAGGACGGACGACATTTCAGCCGTAAATTTGCGTCCACGCATTCACGTCGTGTGGTCAAGAATCGGCGCCCAGGTGTACAATTGACGGGGAAATATCTACTACGTAGATACTACAGTCAATGTATGAATAACACTGCGTTTTTATGCGATAGCGCGATTTGGGTGTCTATTAGTGATAGTATAAAAAGACATGTAGCTGGCAAACTCTATCAGAAAGGTAACTACAAAGTTACACTCTCATACATCACACATGGGTGTAGTGGGGCCCTACCAACACCTCCGGGCCCAAGTCAACCTCACGTGCAAGCTCGTGCACCTGCTGAACAACGGACGAGGCTCTGACGTCGGCGGTCCATTTCAACACGGCGATGGGCTCACCACCTGTTACGTGGGACCGAATTGTACACGGTGAAATGTGGGCCGGTATAGGCCTCTGCCTACCCCTTCGGGGATAAAGGCGTGAGTATATGTATGTATGTATGAACATCACACATCTCTGCTGAACCATCACACAAAGTCCAGTGAACTATTTTTTATTGTGTGTGTAAAGTGGATTCTAGCTTAGGTAGGTACACTTTAAATTAAACTATTACAATTAAGCTATGGCTAGCAAGAACTTAATGAACCAGTTTAGTTCAAGACCACAAATGATGATACACACAATGTTTATAGGTACCCGCATGCTACCAAGACGCTTCAAACGATACCTGTGTTGCTAAATTTTTTTATTATAATTATTATTTATTTTTTGATAAGTAATTTGGAAATTATGAGGGAACAGATAAACAACAACCTACATAGTACACCTGTCAAAATGTTAACCCTTTCGTTCGTTTTGCCATAGTAGGCAAAAATATACATCGAGCGACTTTACTAATATCCCAATAAATATTAGTGTGACAATCGGCTGACATTTTAGAACACAGGTAGAACGCAGAAGAATAAGATAACGACACACGAGTAAAAAAGAAAGTATACCTAACCAATTGCGTAACAAAGAGCGTTAACTTAGCCGTACATATAGGTAAGGTAGGGACAGGCAAACGTTCAACAACAGCGGGCCACAACCCCTTCAGTACGTCATAATCAATGAAGAAAAGTTAGAGATGGCAGCCGCAAGCGATCGCTACGAGATGTTATCGTATGGCCATAGATAATTTATAGACGGCTTATCATTTGATCTGCGTAATTGATACGGGTAAGTCGTGGAGCGACTCACGGGACTAGGATCGGGGCAATAAATATATTTCAGTTTACCTTGAAGACTATTGCCACTACTAAACTATGTATTCCTTTTTCTTGTTGAAGTTGTTAGGCGTGGAATGTATTGGTAAACTAGCTGATGACCGCAGCTTCGCCCGCGTAAAATTTTGTTCCCGTTCCCATGGGTGCTTATTTCTGGGATAAAAAGTAGCCTATGTGTTATTGCAGACTATAAGCTATTTTAGTACCTAAGTTCAGCTGTTAGAGCGTGAAAGAGTAACAAACATCAACACTGACAAACTTTCGCATTTATAAGATTAGTATGAATAGTACCTAATAGTATTATTGCGTTACAAATTCGACAGCATTGTTTTGGACTTTTAAGTTCGAACTATATTAAGTACTACTTATTTTATGCTTGTAACCAGATTTAACATAATTATAGTAGGCTAGCTACCTAAGTTGTTGTGTCACACACATAAAATTTCCCCAAGTCCAATAATTTTCAGTATATTCCAACCATGCCTGTATCATAAAGATGTTCGAGGAATGAACATAAAAGGATAAATACTGTGGCGTATTTTTAACGCTCTCTTCATCTTGGTGGTCCATAACAAATACGACGCTTTAATAGAAATGCCACCGGGACGCGTATTGCGACAAATAGCGCCAATAATAATTCGTGGTATAATTCGTGACCGGCGCGTGCGCCGAACAGCCGTCCCTGATTGAACATCGTATAAACTACGCCACCCACCAACTGTCATTTGCATTGTACTCAGTTGTTCATAATAAAGAAAGGAAATCTTCGCGTGCAAGTAGGGTCGCATGGTGGTCTTTTATACTATAATGAGAGCTCACACTTTCTCCACACAATTGTAGGAAGTCCATAAATTGTACGGAGAGAAATAAATCAATAAACAAAACTGTGTCAATTATAATGTCGACCGTATGAACTTGTGCGTTCAATTCGTAATTTAGTTGAATGTAATAAATTTTAACTAACTCTAATTGGTAGACTCACAAGCTGTCTCTACAGAATTAGAATAATTTTGAACTTGATTCAGGCTCTCAGTAAGTAGCTGTATATAAACATACATAAGATGGAATATATGCTAGACAATTAAACGCAGCAATCGGCGATATATCACGGTGCAAATTGGCAATCAACGGGCATTGATTAGTTGTCGAGGCGCACTGCCTTCCCCGTCGGGGGCCCTGTACCGATATATCTCTACTTAAAAATACTATACAATGACGGCACATAATACCAATTAATTAATGGTCGAGCTCAATAATCGTATATCAATTTCCCACAAACCGCTAAATGTCAAGCCCTCCATAACAGTGACTAAGATAATCAAAAAATTAAACTGACTAAATAAATGAGCTCATAATTTAGCATGGTAATAGCAGACAGGGCGTTACCATCACGATTATTGTGTCCAGAAAACGTCGGTGACATCAGCGCGATCAAGGCGTATGAGAAAAAATACTATAACACAACCAACAAGTATGAAACGATGACAACACTACATCAATAATAGTATACATTTGACGCAATTGAATATGTTACAGAGTATGTAGGTACTATGTGTTTAACTAATGTATTACCACACCAAAAATGCATCAATGGTAAAAACAAAATGTTTCTAAATGTCGATTTTAAGATCAAACAGCTAAATAAGATGCTATTAACACTACCCACCACTTTCGGCAAGGCAATCAATACAACGCTTATCGACATCGCTACGGACTCGATTTTAGCACATCAATACTAATTACCAATTACCACGTGCCACGATCAAGATATTGATCTCAGTAGGCGCTAATAAAATACTCTTCTATAAAATCCACCATGAAAATGAGATCATTGAATGGCCTCCTATTCTTTTATATTTGTTTTTTTACACAGATTTCAAATCAGGACCGTAGGCAAAGAACGAACGTACTACCCGTTCGCTCTGAGTTAGTTTGCCGCTGGCGTAGAGGCGTATACCCGAATTTTAAATTAGACGAAGTAAATTGACAGTAGCTAATGTCACTTCGTCATAGAAAATAAGCAACATTGTATGAAGAAGTGACATTAGTTGCTGTTAATTTACTTCGTCTAATTAAAAAATCGACTTTAGTATGGAGCCGAGCGGCAAACTTAGAGCGAACGAGCAGTAAGTAGAATTTGTTAAAACAGATTGGAGTAAATTCAGTTCCAAATTCAACCCCTAACGTTCTGTTTGCCGCCTGCCGGAAAGCAGACGGAGAATAAATGATGGCCTCCCTTCGTCTAAGTACAAAGAAATCTCGGTTTTTTTTCTGTGCTTCTACGTATAATTGAGGTGTAATTTTGCGGACAATGCCATATAGTAGTCGATGGAAACGAACCGTTGCACAGTGACATTAAGAATCGAACGTAGCTTTGAATTGAATTAGATATGTAGTCGAATTGTCCAAAGTACAGGGGCACAAGCATTGTTATTTTGTGTTTAGTAACTGTTTCATTTTATTCGTATTAAAATATTATTTTAAATCTAAACTGCAGCATACTATATCAAAACAATACGCATTTAAGTTCGTTAGACTTATTTATTAATTTAACTAGCCGGGTTCGTATGGAATTACTATTTTTACTACAGACTCGTTAGTAAGCAATGTCCTTTAAAAATAATTCCACCCTTTCTATTGTAAGTGTATGTAGATTGTAGATGATACTTACGTTGTCATTACATACATACATATATGGTCACGCCTTTATCCCCGTAGGGGTAGGCAGAGGCATACTATAATTATAATGCCCACATTTCACCTTTTAGAATTTGTCCCACGCAATAGGTGGTGAGCAGTATTGCCGTGTTGAGATGGACATGCGCAGGTTGTGACTGCCTGCTGTTGAAATTTTTCAAACCGCCTAAAAAGCCTTCAACTTGCCTTCAACTTTGCTGTCATTTTTTTAACGACTTAATGTAGCACGGAAACGGTCAAATAAATGTCACAAAGTGGTCACATGGATGATGATCACCCATCCAAGGACCGGCCATAGTGAAAATTGCTTACTGCAGTGATCGTTTACAGAACACTGAGTCCAGGGAGCCACGATGTTGTCATTGTGCGGTTAAAATCAGAACGATTGAAGTCTGTTCAAAACAATGTCGTTACTGACACCCGATTGGTTTCTTTATTGATTACGGGATCATTTACACCCCAATGAATGTTCAACACGATGCGTGAACTAATCCAGCCGAACCATAATACGAATAAGATCTGGGCGTCAATTCTAGATAGTGCGACTTGAAAGCGTAGACGAAAGTTTACTGGTGAAATATCTTTCGACTCATATTTATCCCTTTTTAAATATGAGACAGGTGACGTTTAACCAGTAATAATATAAATATTTTGGACTTTCTCACAAAACATCAAATCTAACCAGCCGAAATTAAGCTACTATAAGCTTGTATTATGGGTGTAGATAACTGATGAACATACTTGTATATTTCTAAATACATATAGATAAATCACACCCAGACACAGAACAAATCAATTTCCACAGCACACAAGAGATTTGTCCTGGGTGGGAATTGAACCCACGACCTCCGAATCCAGGTACTCTAACCACTGGACCACGAGGCCAATCGACCAGTAAATTTTCGTCCTCTCATTTAAGTCGCATGGTCGAGAATCGCCGCCCTGGATAGTTTTAGTTGGTTTTACGAGCATATAACGCTGTATCATTATCATTACATGTCGATAAACGATAAGTGCAACGTAGTGGGGCTTTCGCTGTTGTCAGTTCAATAAAATAAACAGCCGATAGCGACCTACATTACTACCCTGTGTTCCCAAGCCTGTCATCGCTTTTATGACTTTTTTATTTGGCCTGATGGCCAGAGAAATGCAACACTACACCCGATTCTGATTTCTAAATCGATTCTGGATTACTATGTGCTTCAGTACGTTTCTAAGCCATCGCTTAACAAAAGTAGAGACTTAAAAACATTACGTTGCAATAAAGAACGTAGGTCGATATTGTTTATTAAAAATAAAATACATTTAAAAAAACTATAGGTCGTAGTTCATCTCTCACATGACCCGGCATCCAGAGTATGATAAAACATTTGAAAATAAAAGGGATCGGTATTGAAATACGATACTGTAAAAGATACATTGTAATAACCATGTCATATTATGGCTTGCTGTCATAATAGAAACAAAACCGGGCGCATATTTGTGAGAGGACGCACCAGTTCACATAGTTCTTTCTATCTCAGGTACCTTATAAAGAACCCATCCAGATAATTTTAAAGGGGTTCATAAGACCACACATTACAGATTAAACCGGAGAAGAATCGATACGATTTAGTTTCTTGGCTATAACAACCGCATAGCAATTACCTATTAAATCGACTAAAGCTGTGAGATATCGATCCAGAGAATTAAATTGTGTAATGTATCGCTAGTTAACACCTTCACGGTTAAATTTGAAGTAAAATTTGAATTTGTTTAAATTCCAGTCATTATTTTTGTTATCTCTTTCGTATTACTCGCCGATAATGTTTAGATTATGAGCATACCAAAATTGGTACCGCGGTAAGGAAGATCTAGCTACAGCAATAATTCGAAAATATCAATACTAAACACATGTAAAGACATAAATTCTCCATACTTAGTTTTACATTACTATAAAATTCAATAACTTACATCACTTGTTTGCTGAACAGAAGCAGATCATGCCAACTTAACTTATACGTGCGTGATATCATAAAAATAAATTGCGAAATGGAAAATATTGTTATAGCCAAGATGTTGAAATGTCTGACTGATTGACACAACCAGTTACGTACGCATCTGTTCAATGCATCGCTCTTAGTGATGAAAGTCAAAATACGACATCGTATCAAAAGAAATATTGCTCAAAATAACCAAACAGAGAACGCGTATTACGATTTCACTTCAAACTTAATGGGCCGTCAAACCTATTCATGATAATGCTGAAATTGCAAATTGTAATGTGAAAAGGTGCCAACTGCCACCTGGAAAAGTTCCGCCACCCTGCTATATGTCATCATTCTTCATAATTACAATAAGACTTCAAAAAAACGTGACTAAACGATTATTATAGGCGGTTAATAGAATAAAGGCTCTGACATTTTTGACTTAGCACACGCCCACCGTGGTAATATGGGACAGGACAATAACCTCTTAAATACTACGCCGCTGACTACCAGGCCGACTAAAATGTAATACAAATCTATATATTTAAAAAAGGAGCGATGGACCGTCTGAACGCTTTAGCATTTACGGCACTATAAAAGAAACTATTTGCATATTGATGAAATATTACATTCAGGTAGTTTTTTAGGGTTTCGTACCCAAAAGGTAAAAAACGGAACCCTATTCATGAGAATTCGCTTTCCGTCTGTCTGCACGTCACGAGGCTGTATCTCAGGCGTAACAAGGCTGCTTGTCACCAGGCCGTATTTCAGGAACCGAGATAGCAACACAGTTGAAATTTTCACGTAATATTATGATGTATTTCTGTTGTCACTATAACCACAAATAAGTACTAAAATAAGAAAATAAAGGGGGGAGTTTAAGGGGGGTTCCTATACAACAAACGTGATTTTTAGTAGCTTTTTAGTACAGAACACGCCGTGCGCGAGTTCGGCTGGCAATGGGCCGGATTTTTATTAGGTTTTACTTAGTTTTGCTCGCTGGATAAGGAAATAGCCAGAAGGATTCGCTTGGGCTTCAGCGTTCAGCAAATTGCGTTGGGTTTTCTACTCGCCGATACCGCAATGTCTCAAGACGAAAGTCTTCAACCAGTGCGTTCTACCCGTTATGACCTACGGTGCCGAGACGTGGACACTCACGGTGGGGTTGGTCCATGCCCTTGGGGTTGCGCAACGAGCGATGGAACGAGCTATGCTTGGGGTGTCTCTGAGGGATAGGATCCGAAATGATGTTATCCGTCAGAGTACAAGATTGGTCGACATTGCTCGCAGAGTATGCGTTTTGAAGTGGCAGTGGGCTGGCCACATTTGTAGAAGAACTGATGGCCGATGGAGCAAGCGAGTTCTGGAGTGGAGACCGCATCTTGGTAAACGTGGGGTAGGACGACCCCCTGCCAGATGGAGCGACGACCTAAAGCAGATTGCAGGGATTGACTGGATGCGCAAAGCGCAGGACCGTGTGTTGTGGCGAAATTTGGGAGAAGCCTATGTCCAGCAGTGGACTGCTATAGGCTAAATTAATAGTTTTGCTGTGTCGTACTTTCGTATACTTAACTTATTGACTTTTTTTATCATAATGTGTGCTCTAAGCACTCGCTATAGGAGAGATCATGAATTCTTAATCTGAAATCCTTTATAATAGTAGGTATATAGTAAAAAATGTAAAATCTGCAGAATATTTGCAATTCAAAAAAGGACGTTTAAAAATATTTAAGCATTGTTGTAACCAACAAACAAAGGTAGTTAACCAAAAATCTATAACTCCTGTAGAGGAATGCTGATCATAATAAAATAACAGTTGTGGATACATGAAAGATATCAAATTACACCTACCGATTGTCATTAACTTAATACCCTTTATAACTCAAACAGAACAAAACTATTCTAATTTATGGTCAGATACCGTTGAATAAAGAAACGGAATCAAAGCGCCACAGATACCGTATAAAGACAGGACTATTTAAAAAAAAGTCAAAAGATGTATAGATAAAAAATAAAGTATTCATAGAGTACGGTACGAGGCACCCGCTGCTTTATCAAAAATACAGGATTAGTCCTTTGGATATCGAGAACCCGTTTCTATTGTGATAAACAAATATTATGACATGCGTTTCAGCGAATTAAATTTTAACAGCCGATATAATTTCACGCTACTGTGATTACTAACTACATGAAGAGGCGTACGTGAAATTAAAAATCGGCCAAGTGCGAGTCAGTTTTTTTTTTAGCCCGAATGCACCACCCGGGAGCGAGGGTAGAAGGTACAGAACGCTACATGCGTACCACACGGCCGGCCAGGTTTTTGTACTAAACTGAAATCTCTGTTAAAAAGAACACTTTTTTGCATGAGCTCCTTTGAATATTATTTTTTAATTTCAGTTATTATTTTTAGAGCGGCAACTGAATTCACCATCTATCATTATTAATGTATAATGGTAATAAATTTCAGCTCTCTAGCTATCACGGTTCCAGAGATACAGCCTCGTGACGGACAGACAGACGAACGGCGAAGTCTCATGAATAGGGTTTTACCTTTTGGATACGGAACCCTAAAAACTAAGTAACAATTTAATAGTACGTGATGGTACGGTATGCCAGCTGTTAGATAAATAAACCGCTAATCTAAAATGTCTGCCACAAACAAAGAGTATAATGGTATAATCGTCGCACATAGTCAATACAAAGACCAAGGGTGACATCAAAAACATAGCACATGACCGTATGTCTATAGTACAAGACGAGTGCGATGAGAGCTTTTGGCGACTAACATAAGTTCTCGCAACAAACTCGCTAAACTCTGTAATCGTTTCCTAAATCTAAAACGTTACTTGAATGACATCACCCGAACAAACATTTTTTTTATTTTCTAAAAAGAACCATTATTTTGGAACGTCTCTTTTCTATACTAATATTATAAAGAGGAGAGATTTGATTGTTTGTTTGTTTGCATCGAATAGGCTCCGAAACTACTGGACCGATTTTAAAAATTCTTTCACTGTTGGGAAGCTACGCTCGCCCCGGTGAACATAGGCTATATTTTATTCCCGTATTCCCAAGGGAACGGGAGCTACTCGGGTGAAACCGTGTGAGTCCTCTAGTTAATCTATATATTTAGGTTATAGATATTCAACCCCCGCCTTAGACCATTTAACTGAATGGTATAAGACCGCTGCACATCCTTTTCCGCACCGTGCAGGCAACACAGTTGAACAAACAATAAACAAAAAAAAAAGTGTGTGCGTGTATCCTTTACGCACGATTGACCTTCTTTGCCATTGACGGCATCAAATCTATTATATAAAAATAAGTCGGGTTTTCCTTCCTGACGCAATAACTCCAGAACGCATGAACCGATTTCCACGGTTTTGCATTCGTTGGAAAGGTCTCGGGCTCCGTAAGGTTTATAGCAAAGAAAATTCAGGAAAAATTTTAACAGAAAAGCGGGAAAATCATTTTCACATACAGTGCCATCGCGGGCGAAGCTGCGGGCATCAGCTAGTGTTCTATAAATATCATTCATTCGAAGTTTCCGTTATTCAAAATTCAAATAGCGTTACTTCCGTCAGAAAAAAAATCTGAGTTACTGCCTAGTCGTGCCTAAAGAAGTTTTACTTCAAAAATAAACTTCCCAATATTTTTATAAAAGTTGTGCAACCACTTCAAATATGGCAATACGTACGTATTACTGGGAATGTTTTGTTGACAGTAACAATAATGTACGGAGTTTACAAACCCACAGTTCTAACATATAAGGAGGTTTATACAGTAAGGTATTAATGGTTTATGACGAAACATTAATGCCTTGTCATTCGTACGTGTGTAGTTATATCTTAATTGCAAGAGATCGTAAAGACATATTTGTAGCTTAATTGAGTTGTAGCATATAAGTAAATGAGTCCGTAGAAATAGTATTTAATAGAAGGTGCAAACTATTCTGCGTATTCGTAAAGTATGCGCCTTTCTTTAATAATAACCATTCCTATAATATTGATGTAGGTACCTCTACCTAGGTACTTGATGTGTAAAAGTAAATTTAGACAATACCTACTTAATCTTTTAGTAGATATTAGTGTACTTATATAAAACAATATCTATATAGTTGGCAATTCTTAAGAGATTGGCTGCCAAATGACTTGTGAATCTTGTGATGTTTCAGTTCCATTTAATTCTTTATAGTTCACATTGTCGGGTTAGCAAAGCGCCAAAGTTTTTCGCGCATTCATGTCGTGTGAAGCGAGAATCGGTGCCCTGCGCCTCTCCATCACAACACGGCAATAGGCTCACCACCTATTACGAGGGACAAAAACTATAAGGTGAAATGTGGGCGTACACTATGCCTCTGCCTACCCTTTCGGGGATAACATACATACATACATACATATACTCACGCCTTTATCCCCGAAGGGGTAGGCAGAGGCCTATACCGGCCCACATTTCACCGTGTACAATTCGGTCCCACGTAATAGGTGGTGAGCCCATCGCCGTGTTGAAATGGACCGCCGTCGTCAGAGCCCTCGTCCGTTGTTCAGCAGGTGCACGAGCTTGCACGTGAGGTTGACTTGGGCCCGAAGTTGTTGGTAGGGCCCCACTACACCCCCACTACACCCCACAAGGGATGCTTAGCTGGTTCGGACATGTCGAGAGGATGGATAAAAGTAGACTGACTAAACAGATTTATAAGGCGAGAATGAATGGGCAAACTGGTAGGGGTCGACCTCGGCGCAGCCCCGGATCTAGGGGGGGGCAAGCCGGGGCCCGTGCCCCGGGCGGCAGAATCAGGGGGGCGGCAAATCAAGACAAATGCACACACAACACATCAGATAGTCAGTTAATTAACCTTGACCATAGTAGGTAGATACCTACCTAATTATAACACTCCAACTTATAACCTCTTTTCTCAAGAATTGATTATGGTATTTGCTCAAATCATATCAGAAATTAACTTTAGAGATATGCCAGATGCTTGAAAGGAGAGATGCGAGTTTAAATCCCGTTGCAACCAAGTTGCCTTCTTTTCACGATATAAGAAAAAAATATGAAGAAGTTAGCAGCTATTGCTTTAAATATTTATCCACTTTGTCACATTTTGTCAGATCCTGCGTTTAATCGCCTCATATCCGTCACCTAGATTACTTGTAAAGTGTTCGACTGTACTTACTGTACCACTTGCTAATTAATGATCGTCAAAAGTGCAATATGCCGAAATCGTCTCCGGGTAACCTCCTACCTTCTATCGAATGTTACTAGGGGCGAGGCTATGGAGTGACACGGCAAGTTCTTATTACGACATGCATCGCTTTTTTACAAACTTTCAGCATACTGTGGTCTACCGCCTCAATTGATGCGGAAAACGCAGGGGCGCCCAAAATTTTTCATATTCTGTTTTTCAGAATTAATTGTTTATAACGACAACTTCTTCAAATATCTTTTATTACACCTTCCGTGAACAGATAGCGTTCCAAAGTTTCTTTTGATACTATCCTTTTTGTCTCTCAAATATGTAAAAATGTCTAAGTCAGCTAGGCCATTTTTGCATACGGATAAATTGAGGATTAAGTCACTTTTGCACTGACCGTCTTGATTGTGCCGCTGTATGGCCAGTTTCCTGCACGGGTGACGCATATCTACTAGTTCTCTGTGCTGGTCAGGTTCCGTGCTTTCTGCAGGTTAATACAAGAGTACCACTAGGATCTGTGATGTCCAACACTATTTCTTCGGTATGTTATCCTATGGGTGTACTCATTGCTATGCAGACGACAGTACCTACCCTGCATGAGAGTTAATCTGGCCGTTCAGCGGAGGGGTGGTCTGACCTGGAGGAAAAGAGACGGCAACTCGTGGCGGATCTCGACCGGCGGGTTTGACCACATTTACCAATGGGATTTAGCAAACCTGGTAGATTTAAATGACACGAAACAAAAGCGTGTGCGTTTATAGCTGAAAGACTCCTTTCTTTCCTCCACCCTCTCTTCAGAATGCGCTAATACTACTAAAGGACTATCTAGATATCCTCTCATCGTCCAGAGGGGGCGGCCCGACGTGGAGAAAAAAAGGCGTCATCTCGTGGCGGATCTCGACCGCGCCTGACCGCATTTCCTAATGGGATTTATAAAACCTGGTAGTTTCAATTCTCTACTTTCTCCCACTTGAATCATGGCCACCATGATCTCCAGTGGGAGTAAGTGGGACATCACCGCGGCTTTCTGCGAGCAGGTCACGCTCATGAATAGCTTCGTAGGGGAGGAAGCGGGAAACAGGAGATAGCCGCAGACTTCTCTTCGCCCAAGACTATCGGCATCCATGATCGGGGGCCTGAGGACGGCGGGGGCTGCTCACGTTCTTTACAGAAGCAGGCCCAAGAAGCCAGACCGTGACGTAAACGTTTCACGCATGCCACACGCCCCAAGAAGTGAGAAAACACCCGGCTAACCCTCATAGACGCAGGAGAGCACCCGATCCACCTAGGTAAGGTGGCAATGGTAGCCAAAGTCTGTTGGGAATCCTTTCACATCCTTCCGATGACTTACCCGGGGCTCCCGACCGTAGGCAGTGGTAGGATTTGTGTGGTTTCAGTTGGTAAGAGTTCGGTAAAAAAAACCCTATCTTCATTATGCGATAATACTACTGAAGGACTATCTAGACATCATCGGCCTAGACTGCCATATCGCGATTTCCGAATTAATCTCTCGCGGAAAATGCTTGAAAAGCTTTGAACTACAGAACCTTAAAATATGGGGGGGGGGGGAGACGGTGAACGGGGGCGGCATTTTCAGATTTTGCCCCGCCTAAAATAATCTCTAGATCCGGGGCTGCCTCGGCGTACACATGATGACCAGATCAAAGACCTGTTGGAAAAAGGCCAGGTCAAGAGTACCCTTAACCGACGAGCATGTATGAAAGCACTTATGAAAGTAGAAGAAGCGAAAGTGGTATGCCAGGATCGTAGCAAGTGGAAAGCCATAGTCTCTGCCTACCCCGATGGGAGACAGGCGTGATGATATGTATGTATGTATGTATGTGTATGTACGAGCTACGATTTGGTAGTGAAACTGTGATGATCAAGCTATGATCATTACCGTATCAGCTTCCAGGCGGTCAAGTTTTAAAAAGCTTTTTTTATGCATGCAAATTGAAATAAGAGCTAATAAATACAGAAATTATTATACAGACTTCCGCTGTTATGATATGCTCGCGTATTTCATTGAATGGTATCGATAGGTTGAATGTTTGGCATCGATGGGTCGAATGTGTGGTGACGGTGACCCAAAAGAGACATCTCGCCCGCGTCGCAACGATTATCGTGCGATCTCAAGTGGTAAACTAAACATACTTGTGATATCGCAGCGATGCAAGCGCTATGCAGAACAAATTAACACAGATCGTCAAGAGACGGTGTTTGCCATCTAACTGTGGTACGGTCAAGTGAACGCCCAGGCAGACACACAGTTATACAAACACGCATTGTGCGTCGGACTTGTGGACTAATAATGCATTTCATTGTCGGCTAACGCAGGTGCAAATGCTACCATTTTAGTGGGAACCTAAAAACTTTACCAAAATGTAAGTATGTACTATGTGTGTTATTTTCAACTTTCACGCTCTTTTCTTTAATAGCGTTAACAAACCTTACAATCTAAACTTATATGAATGCGAAAGTAACTCTTATCTGTTTGTTACTCTTTTACATTTGAACCACTGAACTGATTCAGGTGAAATTTGGTACAGAGATAGAGGAGCTTGGGTAAGGGGATGAGCCTTTCTGTCTGGGACAAGTTTCTACGGCAAAATGTGAGGGAACCTCGCCACGCAAGGGGAGTCACGTTCATTTACTAGTATCTTAAAAATAACATAAATTTATAGTTTTAACTATATGGCGCCCGCGTGGCATTTTGTTCCCGTTCCCGCATCCCATGGGAACTTACGCCTGGGATTAAAAGTAAGTATGAGATATGTGTTAATCCAGATTATGAGATTATCAGCTATATCCGTTCAGCCGTTACAGACATCAACACTTCTACGGAACGACGAGCGTAAAATACTTGACGTAGGGACTATGTAATTGTCCTGGGACATCCTTCCGAGGGCTTGCCCGGGGCTCCCAACCATAGGCTGTTGGGCGTTACGTGAGGTTTTTTTAGTCGGTAGGAGTAAAAAAAAAAGGGACTATGTACTAGGACGTACTACTACTACTAACGAATATTAGGTAGGCAGTGTAGGCACTTATCTTTTTGAAGCAAAAGTAAACTACTAGCGCCATCTGTTTGAAAATGTACAAACTGCTAGTTCACTAAATGTCCGCAATATTACAGGGAGCATCATAGCATCATTGAATGAAAATTGGAGGAAAATGTATATGTAAGTACAAAAGTTAGTGTCACAAAGTATCTGTCACACCCTATAAAGCCTTCACTTCATGCAAGGAATGGTTGTCAGAAATTATTCAAATATCTTCTGAAGAAGGCTGTTTCAAGGTGAATGATAATGACGACAGCTAAATCAATGCATGATAATAGTTTTTACTGCAAAGACATTTTTAACAGGTATAGTGATGTTTATATGTGTGACTACGTGCTTAGATAGCAACAGAGTGGTTTGGGTGGAGCCTTGCTATGCCAAAGAGGCCATTCTATCCACAAAATCACAACAGCATTCCTCCTGATAACTACTGAGTCGCAGGATAGACCAGAGGATGAGTCACCGCAACATAATAAAACACACAACAGAAAAAGTTGAAATGATAATGGTATTGAGTATACACCAGAAATTCATGACAATAATATAGAGATTAGATTTAAATAATGTCAATAAAACGGAGACTGGTGTTCATAATTAATGGTAGGGTAATTCTTGTAATTATTACTGATGGTATCTGGCCGACTTTACAGACTCGTCACTCTTAAAAAATGATACAGAACTACTTTTGATGCTGAAGAGTTGGTTCGAATGCTAGGATCTCAGAAATGAATGGTTGGAGTTAAAAAGTTGTGAGTATCTTTTACAGTTGGATAGTCTATCATCAAGCATAGTATGAGTGGAGTATCAATGATAAATGGTACACAAGCAGAGAAAATGGTTTACTAATGTTTGCCATAATTTAAAATGCCATAATTTCATATGCCATACTGGTATTTGCCATAATTTCATTAGACATAACGCTTCAGTTGCCATAATCGTGAAATGACATAAAATGACTTTCACTAATTCCATTGGTCATAATTGATCAAGAGTCATAATAATTTAAATCCATAAATGTATTTGCCATAATTTTCGTTTTCAATAATGCCATTTTCCATAACTTTTATTCACCATAATATAAATAAAGATAATTTATACGACACAGATAATTTATTCACAATTAAACCTAAAACTAAACCTCATATGGCGTCTACTAACTAAGCTTGACGCTTCGGGGGGCTCCTACTTCTGGGTGGTTTAAAAAAAAACCACGAAGACTTAAGGCGGGAGCTCCGCTTCGCTTCGCTCCCGCCTTAGTCTTCTAACCTAACCTATCCGAGTCGGATTGCACTGAGTCGGGGTGTTAACGATAATTAATTTCGACCTAACAATATTATGTATTATTTTCATAATTATGTCAAATTTTAATTATGTCAAGAGTCGATTATGAGATGTGTTACTTATGGAAACTAATTATTATGATATATGTTGTTATAGAAAGTCATTTTATGGCAAATAAAAGTTATGACTGTTGAGTTGTTAAGGCAAACGTTATTAGTATAAATGATAATAGTGCAAGTAAATATTATGATCGGGAATGATTATGGCAAACAATATTAGTGCAAATGAATTTATGGAAAACGAGAGAAGACCAGAGAAAATGTATTCCTTTTCCGATCTTCAGTTGAAGCATCTGCCTTTTTTTTAAGAGGTACACTGTACCTCTTAAAAATAGGCAGCGACAGCATATTTATGTATATCTTTTAAGGTTGGCTCACAATTATCATTTTAATTGAAATAAAATGTTATTAAATAACGCAATAATTATTAGCAAGGACATTACACACGATGGGAAGCATAATCTTTGTTATTTAAATAAATACAGAATCCACCTCTCTTTCTCCCTATGCAAAAAAATTTGCGCGAGTCCGCTATTAAGTATTTAATAGCATGTTTTCGACTTTGTTAGGACCTTTACCATTTCTTATACAGAAGGCGACAATCACATATTATGTTCGGGAGCATAGCAAGTAAATATTATGATCGGGAATGATTATGGCAAACAATATTAGTGCAAATGAATTTATGGAAAACGAGAGAAGACCAGAGAAAATGTATTCCTTTTCCGATCTTCAGTTGAAGCATCTGCCTTTTTTTTAAGAGGTACACTGTACCTCTTAAAAATAGGCAGCGACAGCATATTTATGTATATCTTTTAAGGTTGGCTCACAATTATCATTTTAATTGAAATAAAATGTTATTAAATAACGCAATAATTATTAGCAAGGACATTACACACGATGGGAAGCATAATCTTTGTTATTTAAATAAATACAGAATCCACCTCTCTTTCTCCCTATGCAAAAAAATTTGCGCGAGTCCGCTAGTAAGTATTTAATAGCATGTTTTCGACTTTGTTAGGACCTTTACCATTTCTTATACAGAAGGCGACAATCACATATCCCACTCCGCTACTGTAACGCTGAACGCTGATAGCAGTAATGTACATTTTTGGGTTAAGTGTCTGTCTGTTGAGTAAGTAAATATTGAACTAAACTGAAAAACTTACTTTCTTAAGAGGTACTTTGAAGCATATGAATCTAGTTCCTTCGATAACGTTGCCACATGCTTTATACGGAATCCATCTGCAATTAAATAAAAGAAACGTAAACAAGTGCACCATTGCGCCACTTAATCCTAAACCTGTAGCGACCAACAGAGCGGAATGAAGACATTACCTATCAGGTATGGCGGGCATTTTATAAAAGATGATATTTGAGTTTCAACAAAGACTGTTCAATTTAAAATATTGGAACCACGTATAAAATATTGGCAACGCAATTCTTCAATCAAACATAACCTGAAAATTAAATTAAACCACTGTTCACAATTCACAATACACATACAGTTGTCACATTTTGACATCGGGCTTTGACAATGACGTTGACACACTGTTTAGGCTACTAGCACATCAGTAGCATATTAAATGCATATGGGGTTTAAAATCCCCCATTCCCAACCGACCACCTGAGTTATCCACCTGGTTGGTCAGTTAGGAATAAAAGTTCCTAACCACCCACCTCGTGCACGTGGTTGGTCAGTTAGGAATAAAAGTTCCTAACCACCCACCTGCGACTGTATAAAATAAATAATGTCCATAATGTCTACTTTATCAATATACCCACATGTCTATATGGCAAAACAAATGAAGATCGACAAAACAAATGAAGATCGACAAAACAAATGAAGATCGACAAAACAAATGCAGATCGACAAAACAAATAAGGATCGACAAAACAAATGACAATCGACAAAACAAATGAAGATTGACAAAACAAATGAAGATCAGCAAAACAAATGAAAATCGGCAAAACAAATGAAGATCGGCAAAACAAATGAGGATCACTAAACAATTAATGAAAGTAAGATAAACAACTGAAAGTCGACAAAACAAATGAAAATCGACCAAACATGGTCGGATAAACAAATGACGGTCGGATAAACAAATGACGATCGGCAAAACAAATGACGATAGAAAAAACAAATGACGATAGAAAAAACATATGCAGATCAATAAAACAAAAGACTATAAGCAATTTGATAAGATCAAAAAACTTGCAGCCATATTTAGTAATCTAGATGCGTTTGCCATTAAAAAAAATAGGTGCAGGCAAATCTCAACCTTAATGACACTTCTCTAAAAATGTGCTTGTAGGCATTTATTGACATCACTGATCACGAATAATGTAAAACATTAATAAATATAATGCATGTTCATAAGGTCGAGAATTGCTTGCACCTATTTTTTTGAATGGTGTTAGAGCATCTAGATTACAAAAAATGGGTGCAAGCTAATTTCGACCTTATGAACATGCATAATATTTATTTATTTTTCATATATTCGTGATCAGTGATGTCTATAAACGCCTAAAAGCACATTTTTAGAGAAGTGTCATTAAGGTCGAGATTTGCTTGCACCTATTTTTTTTAATGGCAAACGCATCTAGATTACTAAATATGGCTGCAAGTATTTTTGATCTTATCAAATTGCTTATAGTCTTTTGTTTTATTGATCTGCATATGTTTTTTCTATCGTCATTTGTTTTTTCTATCGTCATTTGTTTTGCCGATCGTCATTTGTTTATCCGACCGTCATTTGTTTATCCGACCGTCATTTGTTTGGTCGATTTTCATTTGTCTTGTCGACTTTCAGTTGTTTATCTTACTTTCATTAATTGTTTAGTGATCCTCATTTGTTTTGCCGATCTTCATTTGTTTTGCCGATCTTCATTTGTTTTGTCGATCTTCATTTGTTTTGTCGATTTTCATTTGTTTTGCTGATCTTCATTTGTTTTGTCAATCTTCATTTGTTTTGTCGATCTTCATTTGTTTTGTCGATCTTCATTTGTTTTGTCGATCTGCATTTGTTTTGTCGATTTTCATTTGTTTTGTTAATCCTTATTTGTTTTGTCGATCTTCATTTGTTTTGTAGATCTTCATTTGTTTTGTCGATTTTAATTTGTTTTGTCGATCTTCATTTGTTTTGTCAATCTTCATTTGTTTTGTAGATCTTCATTTGTTTTGCCGATCTTCATTTGTTTTGTCGATCTTCATTTGTTTTGTCGATTGTCATTTGTTTTGTCGATCCTTATTTGTTTTGTCGATCTGCATTTGTTTTGTCGATCTTCATTTATTTGTCGATTTTCATTTGTTTTGTAGATCTTCATTTGTTTTGTCTATCTTCATTTGTTTTGTTGATCTTCTTTTGTTTTGTCGATCTTCATTTGTTTTGCCATATAGACATGTGGGTATATTAATAAAGTAGACATTATGGACCATGGAGCGGACATTATTTATTTTATACAGTCACTGGTGGGTGGTTAGGAATTTTTATTCCTAACTGACCAACCAGGTGCACAAGGTGGGTGGTTAGGAACTTTTATTCCTAACTGACCAACCAGGTGGATAACTCAGGTGGTCGGTTGGGAATGGGGGTTTTAAAATATATATTTACATTATTACTATCTAAACTAAACCTAATTATGGCCCCCGTGGCATTATGCCCAAAGGACTAGCAGCATTCCCCCTTTGAATAGCAATACCTATTCGCTCAGCGAGAAAACTGCCAGCCCTTGGGTCACCTCACCAGTCGTCTCAACAAGGCGCCTTTTCAAATTCTTAGAAAAGAATTGACCATTATTGGGTCCCCATGAGCCTAGCGTCTTGACACCGACTGTACAAAAATAATCAAACTAACTGAAATTCTTAGGATGTCCGGTTCCAAAAAAGTTTCGGTGTTGGCTCTAGGGAAAGCTTTCAGCCAATCACCTTCCTTTTTACTGAGCGCTAATAGTATGGCCCGTTCTGGACCTAAACTGGCGTTTAAAAAGGAGTCAAAGGTTAATTTTTGAGCGTCGGCGTCGTCCCAACTCCGCTGTCAATTTGAACATTCAATAAATAGGTAGATAAATTATAATTCTCATAATCTAAACCTGTGGTATAGGATCTAGACAACAATCATTTGGACGTAGTTCTGCAAACTAGAACCAACGCACAACTCGAGCAAAATGGAGTTAGATACTCAGTTGGCCTCATGATAGTGTGTTTCACCTCCTCGGAAAAAAAATAGCCAATTTTCAAACCCACAGGGAAATAATGACTGTCGCTGTCGCCGCCTAGGGTAGGCCTCAGCCTAGGCTGAAGCCGCACTGTTCAATAAAAAAACTGAGTTTGACACTGACATGTGACATGACATATGACAGTGAAGGACCATGCCCTATACATAAACTTTATTTATTTACTTCTTTTGGTTTTACTTTTAATCGAATGTTGGAAGGACTTGTTCTTTCTTTTAAATGTAGGTAGGTACGTTATTATAATTAAATTATAGGCATAAAGTATATTTTCGTTACGAAGATTAATATACGTAACATGGACAATTTGAGGTTCTCCACGCGAAGAGACGAATACAACAAATTATGAACAGCCAATAAAAGGCCCGCATTCTGTTGCTATAGTAACGTTATGAAAAGAATTTGTTTATTGGAAACGGAAGAGGGACTTCAGAAAAAAGCTAAGATTGTTTCAGGTAATACCGAAACTCACTCAATAATGTTTAAAAATACTATTTGGTATCATGATCTACTTGGTGCAGAAAAGTCATGTATTAAAGACGATAAGTTAAAAAAGGTGCACTATAACTTTGAGGATGGTAAGGAAATGGTTGAGGAGTACAATGTTGACACCCAGGTTCTTTTGCGTAGAGCTTGGAAGGTTAAAGGAAAACTAGGAGGTGACGGAAAATGGGAGGTGGAAATTGGTGATCCAATTCCTGACGCCACTCCGCGTATTGATACTGGTGCTGATTTAACGGAAAGTAAAGATCAAGTAGGTACTTGCACAAAAAAGTTAAAGTTGTCATGGCAATTGTATTAATTATTATGTAGTAGGTACATGCCATATTCTTAATATTTCAGCCAATACTATCTCGACGCAACACCAGAGTAAACCTGGAATGGAGAATTAGAAATCTGCCCTACCCTATTGAAATATACTCAATAAGTGCAAATGATGATGAAAGGTGCATTATAATTCGCACCACTAATAAGAAGTACTTCAAACGACTCCAGGTGCCTGAATTAGACAGACTCAGTTTGCCAATACTACAAGCAAATATCTCATCTACTCATCAATTCCACACCTTAATTATTATGGTAAGGTATTTTAAGTAGTCTAATAAGGGTGCAATAAGACAGTCCTGATAACTTTGGGGCCCCAACTGACCTAAACTGTGAGTGCTGTGCCTGCTAACTAACAGACAAGGTCATTGCAAAGAGAAGGTAAATTCAAACCTCTTAATTAATGGTCCACTACACCATTTTTAAAGACATGTGACTGTGACAGCATTCTGTTGGAAATTGGTCTGGCGGCTTACCAATTTTGTATTGTGGACAATTATAGTTCATAATAGTGCAGGGGCTTGTTGCAAGCCAATTGATTTCTGTAAGGTAACACTGGCACTATCTATATCTAGTACCCCAAGTTTATGATTTAGTTGGAGAAGGAGGTTCCTGTGCAGATTGTACGTTGTACTCTCTTAGTCATCAAATATCCCTTTGCCTAAGATGAAGATTCTGGTTTGTAGCAGTGGGCAGAACCCATTGATATCTGGACCTGACTTCGGGTTTGATGATAGGGAAGATGATATACCTACCTTATTTATTTTGCTCGGCTTGCTACATTAGTTCCTGAATCGTATAATCTTATAAAACATGGTTGTTTCTTTTTTCAGTATAAAAAACCACAACTAATGCTGGATATGGAGAAAGAGTGGTATCAAGAATTGAATAAAGTAAAGCCCATGAAAGATATACCTAGTGACTGTAAAACTCAATAAAAAGATATTTTTGTGGCATACCTACTTCTTTGATTTTCGGCAGTTGGCAAAGAGGGTAGGACGTCCACCTGCGAGATGGATCGCCAAATTAGAAAAGGTCGCGGGCAGGAACTGAATGCTGAAGACGCAGGACTGCAACCATGTGTTGTGGCGCAAATTAGGAGAGGTCGGCGTCTGGCGGTGCACTTGCAATAGGCTAATTAGATTTTTATAACGGGCGCTGTGAAATGGACCAGGATAGGTATAGTTAAAGGTCGCGGTCCTCTTAACAAACATCTTAATTTAAGGTGTCACAGACTCTTTGCAGAGCCTGCATGGTGATTGACAAACTACTAGTCACACATCCTGATGGGATTCTCAGATCTGGCGAGGTTCAGGGCCAGCTAGTATTGATATTTTGAGTGATAGAATGTTGCGCTGTCGCGGACTTTATTTTAGAAATTTTTTAGACAAACAATTTTGTAGTACACAATTGTTACGTAACTTTAACCAATTACGCAGCGTAGGTACGCCTCTGAAACTCTCAGGCGGTGAATAATATTCCCCGTTTTCGAAACATTCTTGGTTGCTGCTCCGCTCCTATTCATCGCAGCGTGATTTTATATAGCCTATAGCCATCCTCAATAAACGGACTATCAAACTATAAAAGAATTTTCGAAATCCAACCAGTAGTTTCTGAGATCCTAGCGTTCAAACAAACAAACTCTTCAGCTTTATAATATTAGTATGGATGAACTAAGATGGCAATAGTCACACCACAACCCCCTAGCTAAATAGGCGTAATGTGATATTGACGTCAAGTTGCGAAAATCTGCTCATGTAAACCTAGAACCTATGCGCGCGGCGGTTAGTACTGGTGTAAAAACTAGAGGTTCCTGAAAATAGTGAGAGACGAAAGTATCCTCCTTTGACCCAAGGAAATCGAGAGGTGATAATATAGGCAGCGACATGGTGATGGTGACAAACAACTTGCTTGGGCCACCCCGGTTCGTTATGTTTCCGGGTTTGGTCAGCATAATGACTTTGCCGAGACTATAGCACAGGAAAGTGGCTTATTGCCAGCGGTAAACGCGACGCTACTACGTCGTATTTAAGTTATTTGGCAATGCTGCCAGTCTTCTGTGAATGCCGCCACATGAGGACTAAATTATGCGCCAGTAAAAATCAGCCTTTTGAGTAGTGTATACCAAAAGCTTTTGCATAGAACTAGAAAATTTAAAAAAACATAGCGTACGAATTGAGAACCTCCTCCTTTTTTTGAAGTCGGTTAAAAAAACGCTGTCTCTGCGAGCTTTCTGCAAACCATCACTGCGTTGGGCATCTTACAACATGGTTGGTATTTTCGTTTACTAGCTTTTAATGCTTCAGAAGGCATGTTAAGCCGTCGGTCCCAGTTGTCAGTAGCATGGCAGCCAGGACAGAAAAGCCGGGGGTGCTCCATTAGCTAGCCTACTTTGTAGTCGCTGGCTCGCGTTTTACTCACATTAGCGTCAATCCACTGGCGGATTGGCACCACGGACTTCGTACGAATTTCAAGCATATACAAAGAACCCGCCGGTTTTTATAAGTCAGCAGACAGTGGTTAAGACCTTTGACTCGTAAGTTGGTTCATGGTTGGCGTGCCGGCGATGCATAACCCTCTATAAGGGTTTAAAAATTTTCAAGTTCAACCTGCGTTTATCCATTTAAACACAGCAATAGAATCACATAATTAAATGGTGAAATGTGGGCGTATACCTACCTCTGCCTACCCTTTCGGATATAAAAAATGGCAGACAGACGTGAGTTAACACCTTAGATCATCTATTATTAATTAGATCATATAATATGGTCTAACTAAGGTTACAACACTTTTGTTGTATGGGAACCCAAATTATTCCTGATTATAGTATTTGTTATAGCGACAACAGAGATACAACCTAATATCAGACAGACTGACTCCAACAACTCCGTAAGAGGGTTCCATTTTTACCCTTTGAGTACCCCTATAAAAATGCTGTTTGATCGATACCCGCGGCAGATTGGAGCATCACATGACGCAGTTAAGACTATTAGTATTGGTTAGTATTCCAGTCGCATCTAATCTACCCAGTCCTATTAGATAATGCTGCAGTGTAAGTCGCTGGCTCGCGTTGGTGATATATTAGCGTACCAAACAGATCCACTGGCGGATTTGCACCACGGACTTCGTTCGAATTTCAGGCATATAAAAAGAGTGACCTTAGACTCGAAAGTTTGTTGGCGTGCCGGCGATTTTGTCGGCAAATGCATAACCCTCTTTATGCGCTCGAAAATTTTCAAGTGCAACCTGCGTTTGTCCATTTCAACACACAGCAGAAGCAGCACAGAGAACTTATATAATATATTAGATAATTTAGTAATTGTACAAAAATAGAAGCCCGCCAAGTTTCTTGCCAGTTCTTCTCAAGCGGTGGTAATCGGCGGTAAGACTTTGCTTTGTATTCATTGACGTTACGATGGCAATTGTAGATAGGTTCCAAGAGTGCAGTGACGAGTATGAGAAAACCTTGAGGAGGACTACCTTTCTGGAACAGGAGCTAAGGGATGCCCAGGGACAGATCTCACACCTGGAAGAAGCTGCTGAGAAAGTTACTGCCCAACAAACCAATAATCTTTTTAGTGAGTTAATGAGTGGTATCCCGCAGTTTATTCCTTCTGCAAATTCTCAAAACCTGGACTTGACTACTATAGATCTTACAGGTGACAGTCCATATCAACAGGACAAGTCGGTTTTGTTTTGCAGCAGAAATAAACTAAAAAAATATCTAAAAATTAAAAAGTTCATACAAAAATCAAAAAAGCAATTAAAATTCCATAAAATGTTAATCAAGAAGTGTAAAAATATAGGTTCTTGTTTAAAATTTAGAGAACAAGCTAAATTGTCAATGTTAGAACTAGAACAAAGCCATTTAAAATATTGCACTGACACACAAAAATTAGAGTCAAAAATACAAAGTTTGCAATTTGAGCTACAATATATGACTAAAAAATATGAATGGTCCCTTAAGGACTTTACTAAATGTTCTTTAACAATAGACAAGGTACTCAAAACATCAAATGATAACACTGAGCGCCTTAATTGTTTCCTAAATGACCACTTATGCAATATTAACTGCCCTAAAGCAATTGAGCCGGTGGAGGCCCAGGGCGAACCGGTTACCGCTGAGCCCCTAGCTCCCATAATCACATGCTCGCCCAGTACATCAGTGGATATATTGTGTGACAGTGTAAATAATAGTAATAGTTGTACTAAATTAATTGTATTTAGTGATGATATTGGTACCAATCTAAGTTCATTTTTAAAACAAAACTCAAATTCAAGTTATTACTCGGTTATTAATAATTGCTATCCGGGTGCTTCATTAAGTGGTGTTATGCAAAAGATATTAGAATATAAATTTGAAGCTAACAGTAAAATAATAATTTTCTGTGCAAACAGGGGGAAAATTAGCAATGATGATTTGTCCCTATACATGAATTACATCTTAAACTTAAATGTCATACAAGTTGTAATGTTCACACTTCCATTTATAAAAGGTGTGCCAGATTCGGAAAATTCATTTAGATATAAGATGAATTTACGTTTAAATTTAATAAGTCAGTATAATAATAAATTTAATATAATTGACTTTAATTCTGTATTTAACACAAATTTGTCACATAGCAAGTTTATAGTCTATAATAATCACAAGGGTAGGTATTGTCTACCCAAATATTATAAAAGACAAGTAGCAAGTTTGCTATTTAATTATTTTTATTCTGTAGCCAAAAACTTGGCTGACAAAACTGCTTTATTTGAGCAGAGTAGTTTTAGGACTTTGGAATCTGTTCAGTAATTTAAATTAACTGCTGGGACAACAGAGGAATTACCCTCTAGCCAAAATTGTAAATTAATAGAGTTAAATTTAATTGCAAACCGTAATTTTATCGGAAACTGTCCTCCGAACAAAACTAAATTAAAAAATGTAAATTACATCAGCCTGGTGCATTATAATATTGCAACATTAACACAGGTCAAAGAGTTTGAATTGGAGCTGTTCATGAGCTCAGATAATATTGAAATTGTTTGTCTTACAGAACATATGCGTAAGGAGTATGAGCTCATGTTCAGTTTCAGTAGTCACCGGGTTGGTAGTGCGTTCTGCAGGGTCAACACAACACGGGGGGGTTCGATGATTTTATTAAATAAGAAATTAAAATATAAGGAACGGAAAGATGTTGTGTCCCTCTCTGTAGAGTGTACAGTTGAAATATCGTGCGTAGAATTGGAGCAATTCATAGTAGTATGCGTATATAAACCTGGAGTCTCACCCTTTTGTGAGTTTGAGGAAGTAATGGATAAAGTGCTATTTAAACTTGGAAAAACTAATAAACACCTAATAGTGTGCGGTGATTTTAATGTTAATATACTTATAAATACGCGTCAGACCAATGATATCTTAAATTTATTTAAATCACACAATCTCACTAACTTATTTTTAGAGCCTACTAGATATTGTGATACAACAGCTACTTGTCTGGACAATATATACAGTGATATGTTGCCAGAAAGTAAGAGTATTATAAATAAGATAAAATCAGATCATACTGGGCAAATAGCATCTTTCAAGATCACAAGAGAAAAAGTTAAAAGACGTAAAATATTATGTAGACCAGTAACTAGTGACCGCTTGGAACGTATGCGAGTTGGACTTTGCAATAAACTTCCATTTTTAGACACTGGCTTAGATCCAAATGTAATGTATAAGTTATTTTTTGATTCCTTTTACAATGAGTTCAACTCCGTATTGAAGTCTAAGGAAGTCACAATCGGTGATAGGCCAGCCTTCAGTGAATGGGCCACTGAGGATATACATAAAAGTAGACAAAAACTGTATGAACTATACTCAGAAAGACAGCTTAATAGAACAGATGAATTTCTAAATTATGTTAAAACTTATTCAAAAAAGTTTAAAGCAGACTGCTTAGCAGCCAAAAGAAAGTATATAAGTAATAAAATTCTCAATAGTGTAGACAAAGTTAAATCTACTTGGAAAATAATTAACGCAGAAAGAGGCCAAGCAAAATCGAATGATAATAATTTTAAACTTAAAGTAAATGGTAACATAATTACAACAGATGCCGAAGTCGCTAACGAATTTGAACAATTTTTTTCTCGAATTCCAGTAGATTTGACCAGAGCCCTAGGTTCTTCTACCCCAATAGCAGAATCCTTGTTAAAAGCAAATGTTCCTTGCTGTAATGAAATATTTAAATTCAGTAAAATTAGTATACACACTGTCATAAAAACTTTTAAATCTTTAAATATTAAGAAAACTGCTGACCTCTGGGGAATTTCTGTACATTTAGTTAATTCGTTAATTAAAATGGTTGCCCCTGAATTATCAATAATATTTAATAATTGTGTTGATAGTGGTGTGTTTCCTGACTTAATGAAGTTTAGTAAAATAACTCCTCTGTTTAAATCGGGTAGCACCTCAGATCCGTCCAATTTTCGTCCTATTTCTGTACTACCCACGTTTAGTAAAATCTTTGAAAAGGTAATGCTTAATCAAATGCAAAATCATTTTAATACAAATAAACTATTCCATACTAAACAATTCGGTTTCACGCGAGGTCGGTCTACCACGGATGCTGGCATCAAATTGTTAGAGTGTATATATGAGGCCTGGGAGGAGTCGTATGATGCTTATGGTGTATTCTGCGACTTATCTAAGGCCTTCGATTGTGTCCAGCATCAGACTTTAATTCAAAAACTTGATCATTATGGAATCCGGGGGACGGCCTTGGATTTAATTAGTTCTTACCTTAGAGATAGAGTACAGAGAGTAGTTATAAATGGTAAACAGTCAAATGGTTCTGCTGTAACAATGGGGGTGCCTCAGGGTTCAATTCTGGGACCTTTTCTATTTTTAGTGTACATAAATGATCTCCCTCACCTTATAAGAGACGATCACGAGGTAGTTTTGTTTGCTGATGACACATCTTTAATATTTAAAGTTGAACGTGGACAACGCGATCTTGACGAAGTAAACAATGCCCTCTCTAGGGTAGTCCACTGGTTTAACGCTAATAATTTATTGTTAAACGAAACTAAAACAAAATGTATAAGGTTCACCTTGCCAAATGTTAGGCTCGTTAACACCAGTATTAGGATTAGGGATGATCAAGTAGAATTGGTCGATGAAACTGTCTTTCTGGGCATAAAGTTAGACTCCAACTTGCAGTGGGGGCCTCATATCGAGAAAGTCTCGGGCAGACTGAGCTCTGCAGCCTATGCCGTTAAAAAGATCCGACAACTGACAGACATTAGAACAGCGCGTCTTGTCTACTTTAGCTACTTCCACAGTGTCATGACCTATGGCATACTATTATGGGGTAACGCTGCCGACATCGAATGTATCTTTGTGTTGCAGAAAAGGGCTGTCCGGGCTATCTATGGTATGGGGTTTCGGGAGTCATTAAGAGAAAAGTTTAAGGATATCAACATCCTTACTGTGTATTCACAGTACATATATGAAAACTTATTATATACTCATAAAAATAACAGTAAATTTATTAAAAATAGTGATATCCATAACCTAAACTTAAGAAATAAGAATAAATTGGCTGTACCTAGATTTAGGCTTAATAAAATAAGCAATTCTTTTGCGGGTAATTGTATTCGAATGTACAATACATTGCCGACAGCCATAACAGGTTTGTCAGTTAATAAATTTAAAAAACTAGTAAAGCTTAAATTGTGCCAGAAAGCTTATTATAGCATTAAAGACTTTCTAGAAGACAAGACTGCCTGGCAGTGACACGAATTGCTCCTTTCTACATTTAAAAAAAAACTGTATTAGATACTAAGATGAATAAGAGGGACCGGACTGAGTTTCTTGGGGTGTTCTTCTCAGTCTGTAGCATTTCCGAACCCCCGGTAGAGTCACAAAAACAACAAATTTGACAAACCTAAATAATTTTTTAAAAATTTCAAAGGGAATAAATTTTATTTTATTTTATTTCGTGTTGCAAGAGCCTATATATTAGGATTATGCGAAATAAATGTTTATTGACTTTCACTTTGAGTATCCTGAATTGAAACTGCTTAGCCTCATTTGGGCTGGATGGAGTTGAACTTGAACACAACTAATACGGCCAACCGCTAGTGAGACTTACTTTTCTACGAGTAAGCAGTTCTGTAAATCAAATATTAAATACAAACTTAAAATATTTATTTATTTACATAATCTTAAATTATAGTTACTAAGATCTAATCATCATCATCCATTGCTAGTGCTCTTGCTTGCGATTTCAGTTCTTCTTCATCATCCTCTTTCTCTAAAAGACCTTTAGAAGCTAAATATTCACCATACTGCTTTGGGATACCCATAAAAGTCTTCACTTTTGCCCGCAACTGCTTCCATGTTTCTTGGTAGTAATTCTTTTTATCCTTAGCCATAGCTTTATAATCGTGCCCATATTTGTCCAATAAATATGTAATGAATTCTACTTGTGATTTTGGTAACCTGAAATGAAATAATACCAAATGTTATCTATACTAATATTATTAAGAGGAAATATTAAATTATATGTTTGTTTGTTTGCATCGGAAAGGCTCCGAAACTATAGAACAGATTTAAACAATTCTATCACTGATGGGAAGCTACACTATAAAGCCGTTTTAAAGGTCATATAAATTTTCATTTTCACCCTTTCTATAGCTACCTACTGAGCGGCAGTAGAAAGCGACAACGACAGCCAGACGGGTGCTCTGTGTTTGTTTTGCCACGGCGACCATGGCACCAAAAAATGAATTCTTTTTTCTAATTATAAAATAGAACTTTAACATTCAGCATCATGGTATTGCCTGATAGAACTTGTACTGCAGATCTAACTGTCATTGGAGAGCCCATTCAACCAATTTTATGTACATAGGTATAATGCTGCAGTGTAATGTCAAGAGTGTGATCGGTAATACCATAGATTTAGAATTTTTCGCCACTCTCTACCATGCCAAAATTTATTACACACGGTATCACTTACATGCTACCAAAGGGCTCTGACCCTAAAAACCCTGCAAATTACAGGCCTATTACCTGCTTACAAACCCTTTACAAGATTATCACAGGATGTATAAGTAAATTAATTTATAAACATTTAGAACATTATACTATTCTCGTAGAACAACAAAAAGGATGTAGAAAAAACAGTCAAGGATGCAAAGAACAATTAACAATAGATGCAATAGTTATGAAACAAGCTCAAACGAAAAATAGAAATATTCACACTATGTACATTGACTACCAAAAGGCTTTTGACTCTGTTCCTCATAGTTGGTTAATTTATATACTGAATCACTACAAAGTTCACCCCAGCCTAGTATCTTTCTTGAGTGCAGCCATGCTTGAATGGCAAACTAAAGTAAAATTAGTCAATTCTAGATCCATAACTACTGAACCGATAAAAATACAAAGAGGCATATTTCAAGGCGATGCTCTCAGCCCACTATTGTTTTGCTTAGCCCTCAACCCATTATCTGAACTACTTAATGACACTTATGTAGGATTTAAACTAAAATACAGTAACTCATTTTACACAATTTCACACTTAATGTACATGGATGACATCAAACTATATGCAACAAATAACTCGGAACTTACAAAACTAGCAGATATTACACAATCATTCTCTAAAGACATTCATATGCAATTTGGAGTCGATAAATGCAAAATACACTCAATTGAACGAGGTAAGACTGTAAATAACACTTATAATCTTGATACGGGTGAGCACATAGAATCCATGGACGAACATAGCACATACAAATACTTAGGGTTTCATCAATCAAAACAAATCAAGCAAAAAATTGCAAAACTAGAACTAACAAAAAAATTTAAAAACCGAGTAAATCAAATCCTTAGAACACAACTAAATGCACGCAACTCTGTCAAAGCCATTAACACGTATGCAATACCAGTTCTCTCCTACTCCTTTGGGATTATAAACTGGTCCCAAAGCGATTTGGCTCAATTACAACGCACCATTAACACGCATATGACACTTAACAGAAAACACCACCCTAGATCTTGCACACAGCGCCTTACACTATCACGGCAAGATGGAGGAAGAGGCCTCATTGACATACAAAATTTACACAACACTCTAGTTGATAAGTTACGCAAATATTTTTACAGTAAATCTGAACAATCACAACTACACAAATATGTAACAGACATTGATATAAAACTAACTCCCCTTAACTTAAATGACAGAAACAAGATACCAAAGATAGTAAATAAGCAACAAAAAATAGATAAATGGTCACAAAAGGCTCTGCATGGGAGACATTTTGCCGATCTCAACCAGCTGCATGTCGACAAAGAAGCGTCGAACGAGTGGCTACGACGAGGTGAGCTTTTCCCAGAAACGGAGGCTTTTGTGATTGCTATTCAGGATCAAATTATAGATACTCGTAATTACCAAAAACATATAACTCACACCCTTAATTCGCCTAGTGATTTTTGCAGACGATGCCATAGCAGCTCAGAAACCATCCAACACATCACTGGCGCATGTAAAGCAATAGTTCAGACAGACTACAAACACAGACATGACCAAGTAGCTTCCATAATTCACCAAAATCTAGCATTCAAATATTCACTCATTTCCCAAAAAACCGCTTATTATAAATACAAACCCATGACCATTTTAGAAAACACTACCCACAAAATTTACTGGGATCGAACTATCATTACAGACAAGACCATACACTACAATAGACCCGACATAACAGTATTAGATAAAACCACTAACTCCGTATTTATTATAGACATTGCAGTATGTAACACACACAACCTTGTCACTACACACTCTGAGAAAATGGCAAAGTATGTAGATTTATAGTCAACTCGGTGTAGCATGGTGCGTATGACAGTTGTCGATCGCGTTTCGTTTCACTCTTGAAAGTTGCCGTGAATTACAATTATGAACTTAATATTTCAGCTACATCCCATTCATAATATATTAAATCGTTAATCACTGTTGTATATAAAATTAAACTTAACCAGAATATTCTAGTCTACAAATAAAATGAATTTGGAAGAAAAAATTAACAAATTGTTGAGTATAACGTAACACCAAAGATGTCTTTAGTGATGGGATTATATACATCTACGATGGATAGCCGATATTTTGATAAAACAAAAAGTATATTGTCCGTAGTTCCAACTTTTATTTTAAAAAGTATATTATTGAGTTATTATTATTATTAATATTTTTCCTCTTCTCGGTTACCTTCTTTTTTTTCTTGCGAAGTTACCCGGTCTTTTGATAGGCTATACCTTATGAACGGTGATAGCTAGAGAGATGAAATTTTCACAGATTATGTGTTTTTGTTACCGCTATAATAACAAACAGGTACTAAAAACAAAAAAAATATAATATTTAAGGGGGCTCCCATACAACAAACGTATTTTTTGTTGTTTTTCGGTACGGAGACCTCTGCTCACTTAGCCGGTTTTTTAAGCTGTTTAGTTAATTCAAAAATGAATAAAGCAATAATTTTCATAACAATAATAAACAGAACGTGATTTACCTCGTTTATCGTAGGATTCTAAACATGAATTGCATATCGACACATCCCTAGTAATGTGGTACTGATAGATATCAACGTCATACTGCCAACTGTCATACGCACCTTGTTACAGCGAGGCGACTATAGCTACAGAAATAAGAAGACAATGGCAGGTAGATACAGTTAAAATTGTACCGATTATTATATCTAGTACCGGTGTGGTACCAAAGACCCTTAAAACTAGCCTCACCACTCTCCACATGCCAACATTTACTCTAACACTAATACAAAAAGCAGTATTACTCAATACATGTCGTCTTACACGGAAATTCCTCACTTCATCCTCTTCATCATAACATTCATTTCTTCTCAACTAGCACACTTGGTGAATGCCCGTGTGTTAGTTTTATACCCCTTTACCGGGAGAGCAAATTGCAAAAAAGATATATAATAATAATAATAATAATAGCCTTTATTCTCTGACCATTACAACTATGAATATAAGAAACATAACTTAAAATAATATAAAAGACTTAAATATATACAGGGTGAATTTTTGAAAAGGGCTTGGATGGCCAAATCCGAAACTATAAGGAATAGCGAAAAATGCTGAAAGGAGTCACGAGCCCAATTTTGATGAAACTTAAAACCTCATCATTAGATTTTTAAAAAACCCATAATCCTAGCTGGGAATCGAACTCGTTGATTTTGAAAAAAATAACACACCCTTTATTATTACACCATACGATAGAGTCGCTGTTAAGGATCAAATTCTGCGAAGTAATGATATACGGCAAATTTAAGGAAAATCTGGAATTTAATAGAAATCATATTTCATGTACCTAAATTTTGTATCATAATTTGTTTCAATCGAAATTCCAAAACAGATCGTAACTATTCCGTGTTTTAAATTATGCTCAGAATGATTTTTTGGAGAATATTATAAAAGGAATCAATCATATTGAAATATTGAATGCAGTACGATCCTTGAGATTTCGAATCCAGCTATGTATTGAAAAGATTTAGAACAATTAATCAGTTCCCGTAAGAAAAATAAAATGTGTTTTGTTAAAGATGAGCTCTTTCCTTTAGTTTGCCGTAAGTCATTACTTCCCAGAATATGATCCTTAATAGCAACACTATAGTATGGTGTAATAATAAAGGGTGTGTTTTTTTTATCAAAATCAATGGATTCGATTCTCGGCTAGGATTATTGGTTTTTCAAAAATCTAATGATGAGGTTTTAAGTTTCATCAAAATCGGGCTCGTGACTCCAATCAGCATTTTTCGCTATTCCTTATAGTTTCGGATTTGGCCATCCAATCCCTTTTGAAAAATTCACCCTGTATATGTATTGCTTCCAGTTTCTTTAATTTGTGACATCGTCTGCCGCTATAGGATCAGGCTGTCCATTGACATAGGCCTCCTCCATACTCTTCCAATCATCTCTATTCTTTGCCATCCTTCTCCATCCTTTAGGTAGGTCATCTTCCCATCTCCTTACCTGCCTACCTCTCTTCCGTTTTCCATCTCTTGGGTACCATTCGCTTATATCTTTAGTACATTTCTCAGGTTTGGATCTCATCATATGGCCAGTCCAACGCCATTTCAAGCTTTTTGCTTTACTTATTACATCTACAACTCTTGTTCTTTCCCTGATGTCTGTAAGTCTTTGTCTGTCCTTTAATTTTATGCTTAGCATACTTCTCTCCATACTATGTTGGCAGACTCGTAATTTTTGTGTAGAAGCAGCTGTGAATGGCCATGTCTGGCACCCATAAGTCAGCACAGGCAATATGCAGGTGTTGAAGACTTTTTTCTTCCCAGCGATTGGTATGGACTTGCTTTTCATGATTTCCTTGAGTGACCAATATCTTGCCCAGCTGTTGTTTACCCTCCTCTGTATTTCTTTTGTAATTTGGCCACTAGGTGAAATCAGTTGACCTAGGTATATGTACTCATCCTCATACTCAATCTCCCTGTTATCTACTGTTATTTTGGTTCTTATACTATTAGTCATCGCCTTCGTCTTTGCGGTATTCATATACAGACCTGCTTTTTTGCTTTCTTCGGAAAGTGATTGTAGCATTTTTTGTAAGCTTTGTGGATCTTCTGCAAATAACACTAGATCATCAGCGAATCGAAGGTGGTGTAGTCTACTGCCGTTCACATTTACTCCTGTATCCCACGCCAAGCTTCGGAAGATTTCCTCCAGGACTGCTGTGAACAGCTTGGGGGATAATGGGTCACCCTGTCTCACCCCTTTTTTAACTTTAAATGGCTCACCAAGTTTTTCTAATTGGACTTTGGCTGTGCTGTTTTTATATATCAAGTAGACTATTTTTGTATACTTTTTATTTACTCCTTGATTATGTAGAGCTTTGTATATGTAGCTGTGAAATAGGGAATCAAAGGCTTTGTTGTAGTCTACAAATGCAATATAGTATAGTTTCCCATATTCATTGAGTTTCTCTATTAATTGTTTTAGTACATGCATATGGTCCACAGTAGAGAAATCCCTCCGAAATCCAGCTTGCTCTTTTGGTTGTTCTTCATCTAGAGTTTTTGCTAGTCGTCCTAATATTATTTTTGAAAAAATTTTGTAAATGTTACTCATCAAACTTATCGGCCTGTAGTTATCTATTTTATTTTTGTCACCTTTCTTATGGATTAATACAATTGTTGAACATGTCCATTGTCTTGGTATTTGTTCTTTATACAGTATTTCATTAAATAATGTTGTTAAGGGTTTATCTATTCTATCAATTAGGTGTTTTAGCAGCTCATTAGAAATTTTGTCTTCACCTGGTGCCTTATAGTTTTTCTGTGAGATGATTGCTCGTCTGGTTTCACATGTGAGGATCTTAGGAACTGTTTCATGTTCTTCCATGGTGTTTATAATACGATCTATATTTTCAGTATGTTCAATATTATAGAGGTTTCTGTAGAAGTCCGTTGCAATTTTTCCTATTTCAGACCTGTTTGTTATTGATTTGTCGTTTCTTGCATTGTCTTTACTTTTTATGCTTGGCATCCATGTCTCATACTCCTTAAGTTGTTTTAATGCTTTTTTTACACCACCTGTTTTCTCTATTTCTCTCTGTATGGCTTCTATTCTTGTGGATTGCTTATGTTTTCTTATGCTTGAAGTTATCTGTTTGCTAATAAGTTCTATTTTTCTTATGTTATTTTTTCTGTCGAGTAACATGTTTCTTCTTTCCTTCATAAGATCTCTTGCCTCGGTTCCAATTTTGTCCTTTTTTTGCCTGACTGTAGCTAGTTTTTTCCCCATTTCCAATATGTATTTTTCCATTTCATCATAATTTTGTTGCATTGTTTTATCCGAGCTGAATTGTGGAGGTTGTTCTGTCAATTGTGTGATCATTTCATCAGATATCTTCACATCTATTTGAGATTGTGTTGTTTTGCAGTGTTTTCTTGATGGTTTAGTGTTTGCTTTTTTAACAGTTGCTCTCACCATTCTATGATTTGTACTAAAATTTAACTTGTTGATTGTTTCTACATTTATAAAGTGGTGCGACATATTTGTTGTTATAAAGTCTATTTCGTTTTTGTATTTACCGTCTGGTGATAACCATGTCCATTTTCTATTGGGTTTTCTTTTATAAAAGGTGTTCATTATTTTCAAGTTATACTGCATTGCAAAGTCCAGTAATCTCTGTCCGTTTTTATTTCTTTTCCCTGAACTAAAGTGGCCCATTACGAATCTTTCTCCACCCTGCAATGTGCCCACTTTACTGTTAAAATCTCCTAGTACGATTTTTTGCTTATGCGTCTTTTCCATGGTTTCATGCAGACTTTGGTAGAATTTATCTTTTTCTTTATCTTCTGTGTCCTCTGTTGGAGCATATATTTGAATTAAGGATGTTGGATTTTTATGGCCAGGTAATCTGATGTTTAGTACCGCAATTCTATCGGATATTCCAGTAAATTTCTCTATGTGACATCTGTATTCTTTTTTAATGATGAAGCCTACTCCGTACATGCCTTTTTTCAGTCCATAGTAGTAGAAAATGAAGTCATCATATTCTCTGATTTCTTCGCCTATCCGTCTGACTTCGCTTAATCCGAGAATATCCCATTTTACTGTTCTTAATGCATGTCTTAGTTCTTCCAGTCTATCCTCTGTGCCTAAAGTTCTTGTATTTAGAGTTGATATATATAAGTGTTCATTTTTTCTCTGTCTTTTTGTTGTGTGTTCATTGCTTTGTTTTTCTGATTTACTCTCTGAAGTTATACTTGCATAGTTTTGCTTGTATGGAGGGTGGTGGTCTAATATCCCACGGAGACCAGCCGGGTTGGGATATGCCATATGGCTTGATTTAGTTGCTGATAACACTTGTTTACTTGTCCGGTTGACGATGTCTGTTGATTGTTATTGGTCACAGTTTATATGACCGCGTGGTTCGCCTCTTATTTTGCTGAAGGTACTAGTTTTATTAATTTTGTTTGGGGCTTTAATAGGGTTCCTTGTAGCTGGACCATCTGTGGGTGGTGTGGATGGCAATCTTTTCCTTTTTTCGCTGTTTTCTATTTTACCTTTTATTATTAGTTTGTCGTAGCGGATGTAAGCTATATTCCCCTTTACTACCTCTTCTTTAACTTTGTTTTTCAGCTCACGCCTTTTTTCTAAGACGTCTTTTGGGTAGTCGTCTGAGGCATAGATGTTTTCCGCGAAATACTTGTTATGCTTCAAAATTTCCATTTTGCGCCATTCAAGTGTCAGTTTCAAAAGTATTGGTCTGATTCTATTTTCATTTTTCTTGCCGATGCGTGTTACGTTTCTAATTTCCCACATGTCCCATTCCCTAATGTTTGCTTTCGCACCCATAAAGTTAAGAGTCTCTAGGACTAATTGCATGAGATCTTGGTTAGTCTTTTCTTTTTCTACGACTCCATGTAAAATAATATTGGCCTTCCTATTTTCTTTCTCCAAGTGGTATATTTTGCTTTTCATACAATTAACCTCTTCTTTTAATTTTTTATTCTCTTCAACCAAGGGTCGCATTTTTTGTTCGATAGTTTCTGATATAGAATTAGTAACACTTTGTGTTATAGCGGCGGTTTGTAAATTAAGTTCTTCTTTTAATTTTTTCCACATTAAATTTATTTGTTCTTCCATCTTAATTTCAATTTTGATTTTCCCCCAAGTTTGTGCAAATCTTCTTGGTGTGGCGACACTTCAGAACGCAATGTACGCGTAAATCCAGCACGCAATGTATGTCGTATTTATTTTTTGTTATGACAGTGTAGGGTAGACAACAAATTCAATGACAAAAAGTGTCACCGAATAAATTTTAATAACCTTGAAAGTCACTATTCTTAAGTTGTTTATAGTTCTATTTTGCACTTGTTTTAGCACTTTTTTTAGGCTCAACTTTAGATTGTCTGCCGTGGAGTTTGGGGTTCATATTTTTTTTACACAAAGCTAATATTATTAGAAGCCTCCACACGAAGTTTTAACTTGCGGAAATTAATGGTTAACGAGAAAAAAAATAATGAAAATCATTAAAATTCACCAATAATTTGTCACTTTTCACCACAGAATACATACACTCTCAATGCTTTTGACATTCGGCTCGTCACTATACGTTTCGTTTTCCGTAAGGTTAAAGCACAACAATGTTTTACTTCATTTAATAATTAAATAAATAATTATATTTAGTAACAAAGTAAAATTTTATGCATATTTTATAATATTACGTATATTTTGCTGATATAAATGAATGCTATTACTTAAATGTATTCTGACAATAATTTACCGACTATTGCCGCTATGTAAAACTAAACGTAAAAATTCGTCGAAACGCTGTCACTGTTACTTTCTGACAGTTATATTTTTTTTTTGTAATATATATTTTACGGCCTTTGGCTTCAGCCATTTAGCCAAACTATTGTTGATTATCTTATTATGGTTAGGTTAGGTTGGAACTGTGACCATTGACGCGCGAAGGCGAGCGAGCGAAGCGAGCGTGCCGCGGCAGCGGCCGCCGAGCGCTTTATAATATTATTTTAACAATTTCGACCTTTATATCGATGTCAACACAAGACAATGCGAAAGTTAGGTTAGGATATTAAAAAAATCATAACTCAAAAAGGGGGGGCTTCCGCAACTTTTCCTTCAGGGGGGGGGTTCTACAACCCCCCCTCCCCCCTTTCCACCCTCTCCCGCCCCTTAAATCGTGGGACGACAATCCGAAGTCCTACCCTTTTTTTATTGTTTTCAGTGATGTGTCTCTAGTCTCAAACAATTATAATGTTTTAAAGCACTTTTGCACAAAATTTCCACAAATATTTTTATAAAATACTGGAGCTAGTTTTTACGTGTATATACTTGACTGCACCGGAACCGGAACCCCACCCAGCCACTCTCAATTACATACATACAAATACATTCTAAATTCATGGACAATACAATAAATATTTTAAGGCAGGTACACAGCTAATGAAACCACCATCTCAAAACATCAGGCAATTCAAAGCTTAGTATCAAAAAGTTGAATGCTAAATCGTGGAACTCAAGAAAATATGATAATTTTTTATTTATTTATTTATTTATTTATTTATTACACAACACAGATTACAATTTTAAAGATAATAGTAAAACTAAATTATACACTGCAAGTCTGAATTGCAATCCAAAAACTTGTGTACACAAAGAAAACAAGATAACTAAGCCTAAGTTATTTTATAAATACTAGACAGAATGTTATGCGTCGAGACTATAACAGCTGACTAGTCGCCCAACACTCTCCTGAGCTTACCTTTCCGCGGTTGGGTGTGGAATAGAGGACAATTTTGAGTAGTCTAATGTATGTTGCAATTCTTGAAGTGAAAATATCGAGGTCTAAGTTATTTTTTGCCAAATCATTGTACTGACGGGCCATCCTGACCAAGGGATTATAAAACGATATGTTGTTTTTGTAGACCCGCAAAGCAAAAACGTTTGTGTGATTGTACCTACGCGCGCTGTGTCTGGTGTTAAGAGATATTTGAGAGAGCAAGTATGGGGTATCCAATTTTGAGTGAATTATTTTATAAAGATATACCAAGTCAAAATACTCGCGACGGGTTTCCAATTTTTTAACGTTAAACTTTGTGAGCCCAGCTTCGTAATTAAGATTGTTGCGACCCCACTGTTGACGGTAGCATAACATTCTCAAGCACTTTCTCTGTATGCCTTCAATTTTATCTATATGCACTCCGTAGTATGGTGACCAAATTGGGCTGCCATACTCCAAGACGCTTCTAACAAGTGCAAAGAATAAAAATAGTAATGTTTCAGGTTTTTTAAAGGCCTTCGTGGATCTAAATACGAAACCAAGGAGTTGATGGGCTTTTGTTGTTATATGTTCATAATGTGTTCGAAATGAAAGCTTGCTGTCGAAATAAATGCCTAAATCCCTAGCCGTATCAGACCTAATGAGAGTCTGGCCATCAATCGAGTAGTCATTAACGATAGCACAGCGCTTGTTACTGAGAGTTAAAGCAAAGCATTTGCTGATGTTGAGATGCATTTGATTTGCCTTACACCAACTCGAAATGATATTCAGATCGTTTTGCAAAAGATTGCAGTCATCAGGGGTGAAGATTTTATTAAATATCTTCAGGTCGTCAGCGTAAAGCAAACACTCGCATGTTAAACGCTCGACCAGATCATTAATGAAGATAATGAATAAGAGGGGCCCCAAATGGGACCCCTGTGGTACCCCGGAAGTCACTTGAGTTGGCGAGGAAAAGAACCCTTTTGTAGTAACTAACTGGCTTCGTTTGCTGAGGTAAGAAGTTATCCAACGATACAAGTTACCGTGGATGCCATAAGAAGCGAGCTTTGCGGAGAGAAGCTTGTGGTTGACTCTATCAAAGGCCTTTGAGAAGTCCGTATAGATAGAGTCCACCTGCCCACCAACAGCGAAACTTCTGCAAAGGTAATCCTTATACACCAAAAGATTGGAGACTGTAGATCGACCTCTGACAAAACCATGTTGCCTATCAGATATATAAGGCTTAAAATGGGTGTACCATTGATCATAAACCAAGGATTCAAACAGTTTACCCAAGCAAGACAATATACTGATAGGTCTGTAGTTTTCACAGCGTGACTTATCTCCGCTTTTGAAAATCGGTATTATATGTGCCGTTTTCCACCGTTTAGGGAAGACTCCACAAGAAAGTGATTTATTAAATATAATGTTTAGTGGGGTACTTAGCTCTTTGCCACAGTGTTTTATAAAAGAAGGGGGGAGCTGATCCGGTCCTGAACCTTTGGTAGAATCAAGCTGTTTTAACTTAACAAGTATATCACTCTCAGCTATCCACATTTGTGTGAGTGTGCTTGATGTTTTATTTTCTATTTGCTCAGTGATGTTAGATGGCAGTGACGAATGTTGTGTACCACTCAAATCATTGGAATTGAAAACCGACCCAAAGTACGTTGAAAACATGTCACATATCTCAGGACCGTTCGTGGAAGAAGTTTCACCACAATACATCACATTTGGCATCAAGACGTGACCCCTTCTGTTGTTCACAAACGTCCAGAACTGTTTAATATTCTTACTCATGGAGTCCTCAATTGAAGCAATATATTCCTTGTAACATGTATCAGCCAATCGTTTGAATCTGTCGCGTAATATAGAAAAAGTATCATAATCCCGAGGATTACGAAATTTTTTGAAAAGTGTATGGAATTTATTTTTTTCTTCATTACACCTTATTAAGGCCCTGCTATACCAAATGGGATACTTTTGGGATTTTAATGTAGTAAGTGGTGTATGTCTTTTAATAATTTCAAAAAGCTTCTCATAAAAAAAATCAGTACATACATCAACATCAGAGCTTGCCAAGGCAACATGCCAGTCTATACTACCCAACTCACTTCGCACTGCCCGATAATTACACTTTGCAAAATTTAATCTCTTATTATTATTCTTTTTTAATTTTTTTACGGATTTAAACAACATAGGAAATTCAAACTGTAAAGCAGGGTGGTGTCTGTCCTTTGTGCTCATTGCATTTGCCTCGTCAATTTTAACATTTTCAATAGAAGATAATATTAAATCGAGAATGCGATTTTTATCATTGGTGATTTTATTACATTGATATAATTGACAAAGTGAGACAAATTCTTGCAAAAGCACAATTTCAGCTGTCTAGCTATTAATGTTCATGAGATACAGTCTGGAGACACAGACAGACAGACCGTGAAGTCTCAGTGACAGGGTATTTGCCTTTTGAGTATGGAACTTAGAAATAATACTGAAATAAGCACAATTTATTAAAACTGGAATTACACAAATTAAAAAAATCTTTCTAAAGGTTGCTAATCAGTACTGATAGGGGCTATAGTACTGGGACTGTAGTGATAACTCTTTGGTAGTATTAAAAACTAATTTACAAACCATATTCCGAGCGCTTTAAGTTATGTGCCACTTAAACTTTAGTTGCCTGTGCATGAGCCATTCTCAGACTAGTTAGCATGTAAAATCTAGTAAAGACCCCTTATTAATTTGGCATGATTAAAGACTTACTTAAAATAATAATTAGATACTTACATAAACCGTCTGGGCCTAGGGGCCCTCGCTTCTTTTTCCAACAACTCAACAACCTCCTTTTTAGGCACAGGCTCTACAATTTCTTCTTCGATTTCGTCGTCTGATTTACCTTGACTTATTATCTTGGCAGCTCTTAGTTTTTCTTGTTTAAAATTAGGTATTTTAATTACTTTATTGGGATCACTAGCAAGACCCATTTCCTTCATATTACGCAATGTAGACTTCTTGAAATCCCATGAATCCTTTATGGGTTTACTGAAAATTTATTTTGAATATTATTATCCTACAAAATCTAATAACTATTGCATTAAAATCACGTGCTTGGATTCATTTATGAGAATTTCTAACCAAATAACATCACCAGTACTGCGTTGCTTGATGTGCATTCTTTTCCTATTTAGCTTGTGAAGATATTTCTTCTTACGATGCTGCTTTTTAATCTTCATTTTCTATTTCTCTTACCGGTTTGCTGCAATAAAATAATAAGTTTATAATCACTTAGACTGTTGTATTTTTTGGCCTAACCTAACACCTAACCTAAAACTTGACAATTTGACATTGACAATATTTTTTTAAATAGCTTTTTCTTTTGACTTGGTCGTCAAATCATTAATAATGTTTCTAAAATAAATAATGTTTACCTTAATTACCTTATTATAAAATGTTTAATAACTAAATAATATTTACCTTTATTATTTAATATCTACATGGCAGGGGTGGCGAACCGATCGATCGCGGCCGTTAGTCTGTCCGTTGGATCGGGGCTCGCGGCACGGCGCGGCGGGGCGAGCAGATTGATCTTAAGAAAAGAGACTGCAACTTGTGTGGTTGATCTCGACCGGAACCTAATCCGTATTTCTAAATGGTGTTCAGAATATCTGAGCGGTTTCAATATCCGCAAAAAACTGGCTTATGCCTTTGTAGCTAAAAATCTCCTTTCCTACCTCTACCCTCTCTTCAGACTGCGACATTGTCCTCGAAGAACAATCTTGACATCTTGTCTTGGGCCACAGGTTTTTGTCCTGAGCTCAACATTAAAAAAGAGCTGTATTGGGCCATATTGGGCAAGCTTTGCGTTAACTAAATAAGGTTAGGGCGATTCTTCTCGGCGCGGCGTATGTAACCACTGTGACACAGTGTAACTGCTGGAGAGCCAGGAGCAGAATCAATGGGAGCACTCTTAACTTATGGTTAAGGGCAGATTTCGCCTAAAAGCGATCCCATTGACCCAGAGCCTCCAGCTGGCGCCTGGAACTTCTGGACGCTCAATTGTCTAGCTTTCTTGTGGCTATCTCTGACGTGGAAGTTCCAACCGATTACTTGTTTAAATCGACTCTGCTCATATGAACGCGAACTCTCAACAGCTGCTACACTCAATACATTGACTATATGTCCGTAATAGCTATCCATATACTTATAATATTCAGGTAGGTTACTTGAATACAGGTCAGTGCAATTACATATAATTGGTTCAGGAATAGAGTATAGGTTATCACAGCAATATTGACCATATTTATTAATTTGGCAGGTGTCTCTATCACCCCATCTTACTAGCCTAAGCTTGTCATGGTCACAGGGGACGGCCGGGCCACTTGCAACACCCAAGATGTTACATTCTACAATCAGCGGATGATGGTCCGACCATCTGACGTCATGCTCAACATGGACGCCAACAATGGTTGCCAAAGTAGCTTTCGTTGCGATGCAATGGTCCAGCCCATCTCCTCCTACCAGTCGCCTCACACTGAAATGTGTACGTGTCAGAGTCGGCACCTAATATATTCAGATCAGCCCACTCCCATAACATATCATCACAGAATTTATGCAACTGCGACCCGAACGAGGCCGTCGGGTGCGCGTTAAAGTCGCCCAGAATATAGGCAACCTGAACGTCAGCCTCCTCAATAATCGCGCCAACCTCAGCTAGACAGTCTGTAAATTCCTCTACATTCTTTACATCATCACATGGCATATAAACATTTACTAATAAGAAATTACTTGTTCCAACACTCACGCGAATCGCTTGAATCCTCTTATTTTCACATTCCACAGGAGAAACGCAGGGGAATCGAGTCCTATACCAGAGTAGGTATAGCAAGCCCCCCGTAGGGCCTCCCTCGGTGTAGAATAGTACTATCCATGGAACTTTTTGCCACACAACCGTAAGCATCATTAATGCCATTTACAAACGCTAGGTCATGCTCAAACAACCAGGTTTCCTGAAGCACTACCAGTTGCGAGCTAAACGTCAGATTCCGAACGGCCTGTACGGATCTTTTAATACCCTTGCAATTAAAAGATGACATGGTAATTCTAGAAGTTGTACTATCCATAATTAGTTATGTGGGGTGTGATTACCTCTCGCCATTTTATCACAGAAAAATCTAAATTTTACACCTTGAGGTCAAAAGTCGTCACTTAAGAACAAATTCAACTTATGCTTAGGAATAGACAGTTTATATGAACAAAAGTCGGTTTCATGCCATTACACTTTTCCCCTTTGTCCATAACATACTCATTCACATCATCAATAGTTGTTGTTTTCTTCAATCGTGATACGTAAACAAACGATGTTAATTCGGCTGTCTGCAGTTTACTCGAACACTGAGCAGTACCGGTTAAGTTATTAGCTTTCCTACGCTTTTTGTGTTGGACGACAATAAAACTATCATCGGCCTTGTCATTATTCTGCACCACACGGCGATTCGTATCTTCATATCTATGCACGCTCGCATTAGTGTGTATATCGCGCACTGTATACTCGCACAGCTGAGACTGTGCCAGTCTCAGCTGACCGCGCCGGGAATCGTTATCAGCGGCTTCGTATGTGCGCGTGCGCTGTTGTGGTAACATACCACACGTCTCCAACGCCGGCACCTTTGCCCGCTTCTTATTGACATTTTTACCTCGCGTTTGCATTGCTGAGGCAAATGACTGCGAAATAACATTATTACACTCGGGGTTACTTGTCATTACATCACTATCGATCGAAACGTTCAAAGAGTGCGCATTTCCAAGGTTGTAGCTTTGTAATTGTTTTAGGATATATGGATGCTGATAAGCAATAATGTGTCAACCCAAAAAAAGTCAAATTCATAGGTTTTGATATATTTTAATAAAGCATCACGTACCTATTTTACAATCTGCAAAAGTGTTTCAGGGTCCATAAAACATACAAGTACGAAAAAAATGGATTTATATCATAAAACAAATCGGAAATCACATATACCACATTCGTCAATAATGCTTTAAGTTCCTTATCATAGTCGAAATTCAAAGTAGTGACATGTATCATCACGAAAAATATGTTATGAGACTTGACACTGTGTTGCTAAAATGTCATTCAGCGATTCTGCGCTGCGCCAAACAACGAGCTCATATTATATAATTAAGTTCTTAATTTATATAGGGTCAAGTGTTCAACAATGAAACACTAAAAGTTCATAACCTCCTACATCTTATGTTTTTGCTGATAGAAGTCTATAATTTTACAGGCATGTAGTCAATATGATTGGGTATCGAATGTCATTTATAGATTTTTTTAAATAAAGAGATTTGAATCGACAAAGAAATAAAAACTAAGAAATGGGATTTGTGTCATTGTGTCCATATAGGCGTACACAATGAAACACCATATATTCAACAATGAAACACCATAAATAAACTGTGCCTAATTCAAATTTTGTTTAATGTAGGTAGTTATTAAAGAAAGAGCAGTCCGTTTCTACGTTAAATGCAGTGGCACGACGTGCCATGCTGCATGTTTCAGGCTTTTTTAATGACAGTTCTGCATGCACTGATTTATAAGACCGTAAACATTCGATTCCAGCCATTTTCCCAGCTAACAGAATATCGAATATTGTTAATTTTTGTCATTTGGTAAGCAATACGCCCCACGTCCTTTTTACAGCTTTGTTACGCCCCATCTTAAAATAATAACAAATTTTAATAGATAAGGTTACACAATATCAACCAATAAAAATCTAGATTTATATAGATATCTTATGATGGTACACAATAAAACAGTGTTTCATTGTGTCCATTGTTAAACTGTTTCATTGTTGACTACCTAGGGTTTATCTAAGTAACTTTTAATTTATGTTCACAAAATTGTAACTTTGAAACAAATGATATTATGCCAAAATAATCTACAAAACATGTAGAATGCAGGATAATCATAAAAAATATAATATTCCTAACCATTAAATAATGAAAAATCTTTAAAGATAGCCAGAAATACTTCATTTTTTGACGAAAATAGTAAAAATGAGCCGCAGACGCGTCTTTTCTCACGCGGTGCCGCCGCAAACTGGGATACGCCGGTGGTATCTATTGAGTGTCCTTACGCGATAGATTGCACTAACTGCCAACGACGCGTTTTGGAAATATTACTATGTTTTATTGTGTACCACTGTTTCATTGTTGAACACTTGACCCCATTATGAGTACTAAAATACAATAAACCCATGTATTAGTGAATTGTAAGCAATCCACGTTGGAGTCATCAAAATATGTCTGTAATTTTTGTTATTAAAGATTGTCATGAGTGATTATTTTAATGGTTTAAGTATTGCCGGTTTAAATTATATAACGAATTAATTAAATAATTGTGTAGGCATATGTCAACTTTTAATGTCTTTTTCATGCTATAATGATATGATTTGGTCCGATCTGATTGACTTATTGTAAGTTTTGTCACTTAACTGATTATTGCTAAACACAACGCAATACCATATGTCGTACCACTGTAAGTATAGTTTGACTCGGCCGGATTTTAGAAATAAATGCCTACAGCCGCGCGGTACGTAAGCATGCGATAGGGCTGCCCACCTACAGCATTTTAAGGGGCGGTTATAGCGCACAAGTAGGCATTTGGCGCTCCCCTCGCCCCGGGCGCAAGACACACCGCGCGCCGGCAGCGGCAGTGAACTCTCATGCCACAGTATACAGTATAGTAGAAAGAAACAGCATGCTAACTTTGTTTGACGTAGTAAATGCATCTAACTTTATTAAGTGTAGTGATTTATTAGTTTCGTAAATAAAAATAAATGAGTTAATCGTAAATAAATTATGTATATTATACTATTATTTAAGCTAAAGAGTTTGTTTGTTTGTTTAGTTGTTCTAACTCTAGAGCCTAAGAGACTGCTAGTTGAATTTCAAGAGTTTCTTAACAGAATGTCCATTTTTGAAAAATACCAAAATATATAACATCACGCTAAGGCGAATAAGAGCTTAGCAGCAACGAAACATTTTTCGACAACTAGGATATTTCATTTCTTTTAAGAGTTTCCGTTGCGTACGTTTGCTACAGTTGCGTAAAAAATGTAAATTACATAATAGCTGGTCATAAAAATATCTAAAGTTTTCTAAAGTTGGTATGCTAAGTATGAATCACGGGATCATTGTGCAATCCAAAATGGCCGCCGCAGTGTAATCACAAAATTTCATGATGGGTGTCGTTTAAAGGGTTTTTTGGTATGCTGAGTACGAATCACGTACTAATTTTGCAATCCAATATGGACGCCGCGCCGTAATCACAAAATGTCATGAGGGGTATCGTTTAAGGGGTTTCTTGGTATGCTGAGTACGAATCACGTGGTAATTTTGCAATCCAATATGGGCGCCGCGCCGTAATCACAAAAGGCGATTGCCCATCTTTCAATGGACCGCCGTTTCATTACAAATAATTTAGTATGACAGCGAAAATCGGAGATTGAATTGAATGGATATCGTACTTTCATAGGAAATTAAAAATATTCTATTATTTTGTAGGGTTTTCTATCATTCTTCGTTTTGCTGTTCAAATTAGAGGTTAGTTTTGAAGCAAATGTCCATCAATCCGTCAAATCAATTTGTCCAAAAAGTGTAATCGTTACATTGATGAACATGGATTTAATTCAAAAAAGATAAAAGTAATAGTTCCATCACACTTATAAAAAACCCTGAAAATGTATTTACTTACCACATATCAACTTATTGAGATAATGTATTGTAGTAAATAAACAAATTGGATCTCGATTGTTCCTTAATTACTTACCATTTAAATATCAATCCTGATCATAATCACTTTGTATGGAACCATACATTGTTTTATATAAACATTTCACACCGATTTATATAAAATAATTTCATGAAAAATCCTTCGGTGATAAACATTTTAAACTGTCATTTTTCCTTGTTGTTGTTGTTGCTGCTTTATTCGTCCAAAGGACAGGCAAAGGTATTTAAAACCATACTGCCAATTCTTGTATTATTTAATATTCAGCCGTTTACGTCATTTTTCTCGGTCCTCGTCCTCTTAGGACACTCAAAGTCAAGTACCGAAAAGACGTTTTGTTAAAAACTTTTCAATTTTTGACAGTTCGTATTTCGTTCAAATGTCTAATATGCTCGCAACACGGTGAATAATATATCACCAGCCTAGATTTTTACTATAGTTAGAATCATAGATTTAGGATTTTTCGCTACTCTCAAATCACATTCTAAATCTATGGTTAGAATGCTATTTTATATAAAAAATACAATAATCTGCTATTAATAGAACCTACTTCCAACTCAACCATAGATTTAGAATTTATCGATAGTAAATCTATGATCTCAACGAAATTGTTGCATGAACACCGAAATGTAGGCCTCACACATTGATATTTGCGATTGGCGGCCATCTTCGTCACGTCAGTACCATTCATTTGGTCAGTCCGCGGCGCGTACAAACGATACAACCACGAATTATTATCAAAGTTAAAACGCCACAAAAGATTTTGATCGATTGAATTAAAAGATTGTTAAAAAAATATTACATGATTTACCAATTTACTTAGATGGCCATACACTTTTTATTAAGGTTTTTCAAAAAGAAACGATCTCTGGGCGTTCTCCTTTCATGATGGGTATCGTTTAAGGGGTTTCTTGGTATGCTGAGTACGAATCACGTGATACCCATCTCAGTGTATGCTGAGTGTCTATCCCTAATTGCGGGCACAGCGTACATAATAAAGTTAGTAGTAAAAAGTTGTAAAAAGTACACTAAATGAAAAAGCACGTGTAGCCACGTAGTAAGACACGTAACCAACATTGTGTAGTCATAATGACGTTGACGCGTGCAATTGTCACTTGTCATGACTGTCATGCTCGGAGTCGGACGGCGGACATAGATGTTCTACGTTCCATTGTTTCTTTTTTTTTTTTCTATAACGCCCAGAATAAACTTTGACCGCTGCCTGAGCAGATCACACTACGTGGCAGATATTATTAATTAATGTTAAGTACTTTATACCTATAATGTCGTAATATGTATGTGCGTTGTGGTTCACAATAAATATTTTTCTTTCTTTCTTTCTTTCACGTGATAATTTTGCAATCCAAAATGGCGGCCGCGGCGTAATCACAAAAATTCATGATGGGTATCGTTTAAAGGGTTTTTTGGTATGCTGAGTACGAATTACGTACTAATTTTGCAATCCAATATGGCCACCGCGCCGTAATCACACAATTTCATGATGGGTATAGTTTAAGGGAATTCTTGGTATGCTGAGTACGAATCACATGATAATTTTGCAATCCAATATGGGCGCCGCGCCGTAATCACAAAATTTTATGATGGGTATCGTTTAAAGGGTTTCTTGATATGCTGAGTACGAATCACGTGATAATTTCGCAATCCAAAATGGCCGCCTCGATGTAATCACAAAATTTCATGATGGGTATCGTTTAAAGGGTTTTTGGTATGCTGAGTACGAATTACGTGATAATTTTGAAATGCAATATGGCCACCGCGCCGTAATCGCAAAAATCTATGATGGTTATCGTTTAAGGGGTTTTTTGGTATGCTGAGGATGAATCACATGATAATTTTGCAATCCAAAATGGCCACCGCGCCGTAATCACATAATTTCGTAATGAATATCGTTTAATGGGTTTTTTCGAATGCTGAGTACGAATAACATGATCATTTTGGAATTCAATTTGGCCGCCTAAGCTATTTAGGCCCACTTGCGCGGAGAGTCGAGTTAAATATTTAAATATAGAGTTAGTAAGCTCTGAGTTAAATAAATAACTTCTTAACTCTGACCACGTCTTGCACAGTTGCAAATTAGCACGCGGTTAACTAACTTACAGTAAACCGAACAAGTTTTTTTAGTCTGTGTCGTTCCATGCAATCCAACCACACACAAATGTTAGAACGAAGAATAGAACATGTGTCTCTATCTCTTTTACACAACAGTCTGCTACGTATGATTTACGATACTACCATACTTACGATACTACCATTTACGATACCAATCATAAAATTTTGTGATTACGGCGCGGCGGGCATATTGGATTGCAAAATTATCACGTGACAAATCACAAATTATCACGTATGCTGAGTACAAATACTCCGCATACCAAAAAAACCCTTAAACGATACCCATCATGAATTTTTGTGATTATGGCGCGGTGGCCTTTTTGGATTGCAAAATTAGTACGTGATTCGTATTCAGCATACCAAAAAACCCCTAAAACGATACCCATGATGAAATTTTGTGATTACGGCGCGGTGGCCATCTTGTATTGCAAAATTAGTAAGCGATTCGTACTCAGCATACCAAAAAACCCCTTAAACGATACCCATCATGAAATTTTGTGATTACGGCGCGGCGGCCATCTTGTATTGCAAAATTAGTACGCGATTCGTACTCAGCATACCAAAAAACCCCTTAAATGATACCCATCATGAAATTTTGTGATTACGGCGCGGCGGCTATATTCGATTGCAAAATTATCACGTGATTCGTATTCAGCATACCAAAAAACCCCTTAAACGATACCCATCATGAAATTTTGTGATTACGGCGCGGCGGCCATCTTGTATTGCAAAATTAGTACGCGATTCGTACTCAGCATACCAAAAAACCCCTTAAACGATACCCATCATGAAATTTTGTGATTACGGCGCGGCGGCCATCTTGTATTGCAAAATTAGTACGCGATTCGTACTCAGCATACCAAAAAACCCCTTAAACGATACCCATCATGAAATTTTGTGATTACAGCGCGGCGGGCATATTGGATTGCAAAATTATCACGTGATTCATACTCAGCATACCAAAAAACCCCTTAAACGGTACAATCATGAAATTTTGTGATTATGGCACGGTGGCCATATTGGATTGCAAAATTATCACGTGATTCGTACTCAGCATACCAAAAAACCCCTTAAACGATACCCATCATGAAATTTTGTGATTACGGCGTGGCCGCCATGTTGGATTGCGAAATTATCATGTAATTCGTAGACATTTTAATGCATTAGGTAGCTGGTTACCATGTCGTAAAAACACTTAAAAAGTAAAAGATCACCACATTTTTACCATGAGTCGCGTATGTATTTGTAACGTTTAATCTAATTACATTTTGCCCATTACTGATATTTTTATACTGTGGCGCGATTTCAACGTAATTTGGCATAATAATTACGAAATAGTTGCGAAAAAAACTGACACAGGTCCTGCCTCCACAAGCGCCAGGGCGAGACTGATCGGCCGTCAGCGGCGCAATTCTATTGCGTTTGGTAGATATTCGTACATGATGACTATGTAAATAGTTGTTTATAGAAAAACGCTCGGAAAATGTGTATAAAAACTTAATACCTTTAATTGAGTGCAACAAAAAATATATAAAATGTTAATAGTTTAGCCACAGTTTTGAAAAAACTTTTCTGAGAGAGTCAACTTTTGGATTTTTTTCTATTTAGTGAAATTTATTGGATCGTGTAACGGGCTCGGAATATGTTTAGCTTATATCCTTAACTATTATATATATATTTTTCAGATTTAAAAACCCTTTACTTTTCGACTAGGATTGTTTCAAAAAACTCAAAATCTGACCCACGCGGCCTTAATAATATGTGCCTACTTTGACTTTCTATTTAGTATTGCGGTTGTAAATATGTACATACATACATTCATATAGTCACGCCTTTATCCCTGAAGGTGTAGGCAGAGGCATAGTATACGCCCACATTTTACCTTATAGTTTTACGTACGCGTAATAGATAGTGAGCCAAATGCAGTTGAATTTTTTCAATCCGCCCACAAGGCCTTCAATTTGTATTAAGGATTGTCGTTTTACTGACAACCGGCTTTCATTTCGAGTAAATATGTACCTTTTTTATTTAAACAGAAAAATACTTTGTGAGTAATAACATAATATCCCCGCAACGGCTGGCGGTGCTGCGCGGCGGCGGCGGCGTGGCGGCGGCGGCGCAGCGCCCGTTATCTACTAACGATTAAGTGAGACGGGTATAGAAATTTGAAAACGAGTAAGCGGCGTAGACAATATAATCGGCTCATCACGCTCAGCGTGTATGAAAGCACTTATGAAAGTAGAAGAAGCGAAAGTGGTATGACAGGATCGTAGCAAGTGGAAAGCCATAGTCTCTTCTACCCCGATGGGAAACAGGCGTGATGATATGTATGTATGTATGTTTCGTCAGTGATAGAATCACGGAATTCTAGTCTTTATAATCATTGCGTTAAATTTATGATTTACAAAATTAAAACTATTTTTCGATTTGAAAGTACTAGTCAGTCTCTAGTACACTAGTACTTTTCGTACATTGTCAAGTTGTGTTAAATTTTGGAAGTTCATATTTGTCTCTATGCGTGTAATAAAAATCAAAGGTAACAAAAATGCTGTCAATCAAAGTCATACGGTTTGTTTCTTTGTGGATTACCGATGTTACAGTACACGCTAAGTGTGAATGAATACTCTTGAAACATACCTAAATCATTGCTCTCAATTAAATAACTACGAACTGACAACGGAACTAAATGTACTACCTACACGTACACGTTCTGAACTAGTTTTTTTTGGATATTGTACTATATTGGATCGCACCGTTAACTGCCTGAGCAAGCACAAGTCTAGTTTTAAACACAAACATACCTACTTCATGCAGTGGCGGATACAGGGTAGGGGCGCGGGGGGCGCGCGCCCCCCCCTTGGGTAGCGCACGCACGTGTCGTTCGTGCGCGCCGCGCCATGCCACCCAAAATGTTGGTCTTTACCTATAATGCTTTCTCTACATTACCTACTCGCGAAGTTGGACGAATACGATAGTGGGCACTTCGTCAAAATTTTTCTTTGCCTCGGGCGACTTTGCCGACGATCTTTGTTCAACTTCGCGAGTAATGCAGGTAGAGGAAGCATAACAATCTTAAGCGGACGGCGCGGCGCGGACGACGCGATCGTGTGTGTACTGTTGAAGATCTAAAGGAGTTTAGCGCTGAAGCTGAAATAGAACATTGCTAAATGCTCGGCTGTAGTAAAACAAGGTGACTTGTATTTATGCGTGCCTTGGAGAGGTTTTAAAAATGTACCAGTCGAGGAAAACAGGATATCATGGAGATTTGAAAGGTGCGACTTGAGCAACTAAGATGGGAAAACGGCACAACCGGGGCGATCAGACCGTCATGGACGGGTGGCTGGAGCGGAACTTTCTCCTACCGGTTGTCAGAGATAAGTATCGGGCATGGGTGCTTCGGTAAGTATCTGAGGCGAATACACCGGGAGACCACACTTGAGTGCCACTACTGGAAGGAACGCAGCAAGGGCACAGCGCTCACACAATTGTGGAGTGCTCAGCGTGGGCACAAGAGCGCCTTGTCCTTCACAGCACAACCGGTCTGGACACAGGAATTTTTGTGCTGGAACCGCGGTGCGAGTCATGATTTCCGGCAGTAGTAAGTGGGCCGGTCGCCGCTGCGAGCTGGTAATGCTCGTGAAAGAGGCAGCGAGGAGGGAACGGGAGAGTACTCTCCCACCCGAAACCGTACTGCCGGTCACTGAGCAGGTCGTGTTCCTCAAGGTACCCCAGGAGCTGTGTATTAATAACACGCTCCATCACCTTGGATAAAAGGGAGGTGACGGCTATAGGCCTGTAATTGGCCGGGTCGGTCCTGTCACCCTTCTTGGGTACAGGATGTACATACACGATCTTCCACGACGCCGGCACTTGTCGCATGGAATATGAAAGTGTGAAAAGACGTGTAAGTACCGGACACAACTCTGGACCACAGTGCTTAAGTACCACCGCGGGAATGCCGTCTGGCCCACTCGACTTATGAACGTCCAGGGATTGAAGCTCCCGTCGGACATTCCGCTGTGTAAATTTAACTTCCGGCATGGAAGTGCCACAACTCGGAATGCCCGGCGGTGAAGCACCCCCGTCGCTCATGGTCGAGTTAGAGGCAAAGAGATTACCCAAAAGGTCGGCTTTCTCCTTGGCACTCTGGGCCAAACTACCGTCGGGTTTAAGCAAGGGTGGTAAACCTGACCGACAGAAGTTTCCCTCGGCAGCTTTGGCAAGCGACCAAAATTCACGACTTCCTGAAGGGTAGCCTGCTAGCCGTTCGCCAATTCTGCCGACGAAATCGAACTTGGCCCCGACAATTGCTCTTTTAACTGGACCTTGAGGCGGCATTTAATTTGCGTTTCACCTCAGAGATGTTTGGATCTGAATTTGCACGAGCCGTGGTTAAGCTCTGTAGGCAGATTCTTTCTGCATTAGAGCTTCTCTGCAGAGCCGATTGAACCACGGTCGCTTTTTTGCACCTACAGAGATCCAGCGGTTGGGAATGTAGCATTCCATACCCTCCAAGATCCCCTCCTCAGCAACTGCTACAGCACAAGAATCCAAATCCTCTGAGGCAAAACAAAGCCGCCACCACGGGTACGACGCATAGAACTCTCGCAGTCCATCCCAGTCTGCTGACTTGTAGTGCCACACATGTCGCCACTCATTGGGCCGAGGTGGTTCAGGCCTTGCGAGAGGCACATGCGTCCGAATGACACAGTGGTCCGACGATCCTAGCGGAGCATCCACTGAAACGTTGTATCCGTCCGGACGCGTTGTCAGCAGGAGGTCCAGCAATGCACTATGCTTGTTCTTCTTGTCTGGTATCCTTGTATGGAATTTACCCAGCTGAGAGAACCCATAGGTCAAGGCAAATTCGTGAGCAGCTTTTCCCGCAAAGTCGGTGGTCCGGGAGCCCAACCAGTCAAGATGATGACCGTTGAAATCTCCCAAAATCACTATCTCCGCGGAGGGACTGCTGCAGGTGGTCATAAAGGCGAACTGTGTCAGTGTTACCGCTGTGAGACCTGTACACGCACGCGTAGATCCGGGTGTGGCCCCCGTGATCCACGCGCGCTCATAACGTAGACAGGTCCCTGTCTTCGAGGCTTGTAAGACGGCGACAGCAGACATCATCCCGGACGTACATACACACCCCGGCTTTCTGCCTGAAGTGGTACTCCAGCTTGTAGCCAGGGTACATTAAGTCAGATGCATCTTTCGGGCATGAGATCTGCGTCTCCGTCAAGAAAAAAAGGGTCGGCTTCGCAGTTTCAAGATGGTGGTGGACTAGTTGATGTTCGCGCGCATGCTTCTGATGTTCCAAAAGTCCACTTGAAGTGTGGACGCCGATGCCGCTGTGGATACCTTTTTATTTTTCTTTTTTGCTGCCATGGTTGTTTTTTAAAAAAGGGGAATTAAGTAGGTTGAGGGGGCGCCTGTGTGCCGTTGGCGTAGAAGACTAAGCGAGGCTCCAACTCACCAAAGGCAGACAAAGGTAATGCGGAAGATTGGCACGGCGTACGGAAGGGCCCCCGGTCCCCCCCCCCCCCCCAATGCAGTGGCCGCGTCCACTCCTGCACGACCACAGCACCAGGGACTTTACACAGGCTGCTGGTTCAGCCTCCTGGGGCGGAGATTAAGTGATCCCCAGGTTCGGGTCCCGTACAGCCAGGTCAACCGTTTCACCGGGTCTCCCTGACCACCGTACCAATACTCCGCGCCTCTATCCGCCAATGGAGACAGAGTTAAAAAATAAATGGTCAGTTTACGTATTGAGGACACCAGCGCTACCAAGCAGCCAATGCAGGAAACTCTCTGGCTGTATGGCCGTGAAAGAGTTATTGGCCTTAAAAGTTACAGCGTCATTTAGCGTTATAATGAAACGTAGAAGTAGGAGCAAGGGGAATACCAGCTAAATAAAGACCTAGGATTGTCAAGGGCTTCAGTAAACTCTTCATTAAAACGAATATCCAAAGCGACATTGTTAGAATCTTATCAAAACTGGTTAGGCAGGGAATATTGTGAACGTTTATACGTACAGAAATGTGGCCACCCTAAACCTACTCAAATGGGTTGCAAGTCCCAGACCCCCCTCACAGTATTTCCCTCTGTACCACGCTATAGACTCGGCGCGGTGCCCGCACGGTGAATCCATGGAATGCCCCCATAAGACGTGTTTTTCGTTAGTCCCTTAAACTTGAACATTGTATTTTTACTGTATTACCATTATACCATTTCAAACAAAATTTTCATAAACTTCACATGTGACTTGATTACTTTTTTATTGCGCTAATATTAAAGGTAGCTTAAAACTCAAAATATCTTTTGCGCCCCCCCCCCCTTGAGATTTTTCTGTATCCGCCACTGACTTCATGTAACTACCTACTTCACTCGTGTCAATCACTTTGTTTAACTTTAGTCAACTAGTAGTATTTAAGTAAAATCAATTTATAGCCTTAACTTTCGGAGTTTCCAGGTAATCTAAAAAACGTTATCTCTGGGTGCGTTATTGACGAATACATGCAACCAAAACAAGCACAATAGACTCTAGTTGTCATATTAAATATTTTTACTTCTACTTTCACATAAAAAACGACACACCGTCCATTCGTCTACTCGGCACAATCGCCTGCTAGCGTGCTGAAAGGCCTGCCGAAAACGAGAATCGTAGGTATAGCTTGCGCTTCGTCCGTTTGTAGGGAGCTACAATACTGGTTAAACAACATATATACTGTGACCACAGTATATATATGTTGTTTAACGTCGTACTATGCAGCTTAACACGTTGTTGCTAAACAATGAAAGCTCTCTTAACAATGCATAAAGTACAGTTTATGGTGCTTGACATATTATTACCGAATATTGACGCACCTTTTATGAGAAATAGTTTTATGTTAAGTACCTTGATGTTGTATTGAAAAATCCTTTTTATTCGTAGATCTGATAATATAGTCCCACTAAAAAATGTAGGTATATCTATGTTGTTGTGGAGAGACGTCACCGCCAAGATAAAGTAGATTTTCTTTCCGGAAGTTAAATTCACTAAGCGGGATTTTTAACGGGAGCTTCAACCCCTTGACGTTCATAAGTCGAGTGGCCCAGACGGTATACTGTATACAGCAATACGGTATACGGCAGTGTGGTCCGGAGTTGTGTCCGGTACTTACACGTCTTTTCACGCTTTCATATTCCATGAAAGTAGTCCCGGCATCGTGGAAGATCGTGCACGTGCATCCTGTGCCCAAGAAGGGTGACAGGACCGATGCGGATAATTACAGACTACAGATAGCCAGATAATTACATGCTCCCACTTTTATTAAAAGTGATGGAGCATGTAATTAATACACATATCCTGATGTAAGTTTGAAGAACACGACCAGCTAACGATTTAAGTCACGGTCGCTCGACTGGCGATTTTCATGTGTACCTACCTCACACACAGCTTGGCGACGGCTATCGAGAATAAGGGTGAGGTCCTAGTTGAGAGCCTCGACATCTCTAAGGCCTTCAACCGGGTCTGGCACAGTGGCCTTCTTACGAAATTGTCCTCCAATGAACTGCCCCAGGGGTTTCGCGGATGCGTGTCCAGTATCTTCGCCGATAGAAGTATGAGGACTGTCGTCGACAGGAGCTGTTCTGACTGCATGGCTCAAGGCTCGGTGTTGTCGACCACTCTGTTTTTGCTGCATATCAATGATATTCGGTCTTGTGACAGCATTTATTGCTATGCAAATGATAGTACGGTTAATACTTATTATACGGGTCGTTCCGATATTCCTCGATGCGCAGTGGTCGTGAATAACATTATTTAAAATTCCGGTTACTCTCATAGAAATATAGCCGCAATTTCAGACAAAAACACCTACCAAGACTCAAGTTTGTGTATTCACAGAAAACCCCATTTACTCTGGCGCTGTAATTTCTTGGCACATCTCTTTCCACCTCTAATAGTATAGGGATCCTTGGTGTTGACATTTCCAGTGACATTCAGTTCCGCAGTCATTTGGAGGACAATTCACAAGCTGGCGTCCAAGAAGCCTGGGGTGGTCAGTAGGACGCAGCGGTACCTATTTCAGTGTGGCACAAATGCTGTCTTTGGGCTGGGGCACCTGAATATCAGCTTCGTTCAATCGACTCGGTGCAAAGGCGAGACAGGTAGTTGTCGACGATTCTATACTTATAGGAGAGGCAATACCTTCTTGTGCGTATTCTACAGTCTGTACAACCGTTTGTGCACTGGGGTATTGTTTGATATGATGTACCTTCCATCAGCGCACCGCTCACCACGGACAGGGTGTTCATCCTCACACTGCGTCCGGAGCGTTTGATCACGGTAAGGTCCGATTAGGACTTTGTTCCATGCACGTGGAATGATCTTCCTGAGTCGGTTTTCCGAAACGCCTATAGCATGAAGTTCTTCAAAGGGGGTCTTAGAAGGTTCTTGCAGGGTAGGCAGGGCGAGTGTCGCGCCTCTGATGACCACTTCCCATTAGATGTGAGCGTAACCTTGTATGCCAGATTAATATAGTATAATTATTTTAAAAAAATCTTTTTATTTCCGTCCATTGACGAAAGAAAACTGCTGTTTCTAAACGACGATCTAAATACATAATATTTTGAAACATAATAATTATGTTGCAAAAATATGTATGTAATATGATTCTGAGGACAAGAAAAATATATTTCTCGTAAGAAGAAGAAAAATGGATACTAAATTATGTTTATTGTTACACTAGATTGATGACTTAGTAATAAAGTTTAGGTTTCTTATATTTTTCATATTATTAAAGTTGGGTCCTTGGGGTCCCAAGGCGCATAAATTCTTCAAAATTTTGAAGAAGCGTCTTGTGGAGTCTACTGGTGACCTAAGGGCTGGCAGTTATTTCTCCCAACGAATAGGCATCGCCGTTCAAAGGGGGAATGCTGCCAGTCTTTTGGGCACAATGCCACGGGGGCCCTATTTAGAAGTAGTTTAGTTTTATTTATTTTGTTAATAGTTATTACGCTTTAATGTACATACCATTTGTCTAATATTTTATTGAATAAATTATTTTATATTTAAAGTTTAAATTTGAGTTCACTTAAAACTATTTAAGTGATAACATGTGTTTATCAATATTCCTTTATGTTCCTCAACATACTTTTATTGTCATTCGATCTTGGTACCGGCATTTAGCAAAACAGTGTTATGTTCCTTAATTTAATGTTTCGATTATTACAGCGTGTTCCATATTTTGCAATAAGCAGTAATTCCCTTTTTTTCGGAAGAATATACTAGACTGCTGTCTTTTTATAATCGCAATCTTTTACAAATCCATTTTTCTTTTAAATAAACAGAGAAAAGAATAATAGATACATATTTCTCTTAACAAACTATTTAAGAATCGGTTTAACTTCTTAAGACGCCATTTTCTCAAAACAAGGTTCATGAGGGTTAACACATTATTGTTTATCAGCATCCATATTTGACTTCTTTAATAAAGAAAAGCAGACTAAACATAATTATACGCACACATTAACCATGTAAAAAATATCGTTGTTACTTTCACTGTAACCAAATATTGTATATCTTTATCTCTTTTTAACCGACTTCAAAAAAAGGAGGAGGTTCTCAATTCGTCTGTATGTATTTTTTTTTATGTATGTTAAGCGATATTTCCGTCAATTATAGACGCATTTCAAAATTTATTTTTTTGTTGAATAGGGTTTACTTCTGAGGTGGTCCCATTTTCACCAGGTCAGGATCTGATGATGGGATTCAGGAGAAAACGAGTGCAACCACCGAAAATTGGAGGGACAACTAGTGCACTTGTTAACTTTTTAATTAAGTGCTTTAATGTTCTACACTTTAATGAAGGTCTGGAGTCGACCTGATGATAGAGTCGAAAGACAGTCGACGGCATTCCTTAACAATTTACAGCAGTTACCTTGTGTTTGGGATTGATTGATTTGTATTGATAAGATCTTTGCACCTAGATTGATAGATCCGCCTTCAAAAAAAAAAGAAAGTTCTCAATGTTTATGTATGTTCACCGATATTTCCGTCAATTAAAAACGGATTTAAATTGTTTTCTTTCTTGAATAGGGTTTACTTCTGAGGTGGTCCTATTTTAATCAGATCAGGATCTGATGATGGGATCCGGGAGAAATCGAGGGCAACCACCGAAAATTGTAGGGACAACCAGTGCATTTGTTAACTTTTTAATTCAGTGCTTTAATGTACCTACTACTCTTCCATGTACAGACAGCGACCTGTTACGATTTTATTATATGTATTGATCTAGTTATTACAAATCTAGACACTGTAGGGTATAGGAACGCTTCGAAACTGTTAAATTACTATAGTTTAAACAGCTTTAAACAATTCAAAACATTCTAGACTCTATAACTAGGTATCTAGGCTACAGAAAACATGTTATCAATAAAACAAAACGACGAATAAAAACACGGTAAAAATCTATTAAAACTGTATACTAAAGTTACGTAATAAATTATGAAACTATAAAGATTGTTTTATTTACAATTCTAGTGTCCCTAAGTCCTATCTAGGTACTCACATGAGTCCTAGGTTGCCTAATTCGACATTTAAACACTATTTTGACTTAAATTGTCTCTAATCACTTTGAACACTGTTTTTTAGGCACTATATCGACTTTAGGAACACTGGGTTAGCACTTAGATCACAGCACAAGCACTAGAAGTCTGTTTTTCACGAGGCTGTCGCGAACAAAAAGAATTTAGCGAATGAGGCCTATGAAACAAAGACGAAAGTTATAATAGTTGCTGATGAACAGGGCAGGGGACGGCGTAAAAAGTTGCAAAAATTTTTGGGATCTAGTTATCAGGCCTATTCTGCTTCTGGAAACCAGGGGCAACTATAAAAGAACTTCTAGCTAGCAACAAGGACGAGATATTAAGCCTATTCGAAGTAGTTCTCATATTCTACTTCCAAACGGGTCTTAGTAGGGTTTTAAAAGGTTGGCAGCGCGAGATTAACGGCTCTGATGTTGCAAATGTCCATAGGCTACGGAACTGTACAACTGGTGGGCCACAGATAGATATGCTTGTCTGCCACTTAAGTAGTATAAAAATCAAATAAAGATAAAAAAAAATATCAAACGTATCAGAAGAAAGCAGGGGCTTTCTTCCGATATCAGCACGGTAAAGCCTATTTTGCTGGACCCACTATTTTGCTTAATCCATTAAAATCCATTAAAAGATCCGTCATGGATCACTTATCTAAAAAACTTACTTTACTCGCAGCCATATTTTATAATCTAAATGCGATTACCATTCAAAAAAATAGCTGCAAGCAATTCTCGACCTTAGGGCCTACTTGAATGAATTGCTTCATTATTGGATTAAAAAACTGCCTAGGTACTGATGAAGTAAATTAACGAAAAGGGAACTAGGTGTATCTCAATAATAATTCACTTAATGACGATTCCCAGCTAGGATTATTGGTTTTTCAAAAATCGAATGATGAGGATTTATTTTTCATCAAAATCGGGCTCGTAACTCATTTGAGCATTTTTCGCTATTCCATATAGTTTCGGATTTGGCCATCCAATCCCTTTTGAAAAATTCACCTGTCTAAGGAATCGAGATTTTGTTATGGTGTCTGGCATTGACGCATAAAGACTTTTTAGTATTATGTGTCACTCTATACTTCATAATAGAATGCTAGGCAACCATGATTATTGACTGCCTTAATGACTTTGAAAAAATATTATAAAAGTGTAACGTAAAAAAATACTAAAATATTGTTATGACTATTAAAGTGTGCTTAGATATCCGCGAGTGAAATTAGATAGAATAGGCCGGTCTATAGGTAAAAGTGTTAGTGCTCTCGCTCAGTAGCTTCTGCAAAACCTCTCTGTTCTGTAAAGGTATATTCTTTTGTTTTATATCCTATTTTTACGATATCAGGTTATTGGATCCGCATTTGACCTTGAAGAGACTAATAATGGATTATTCTACTAAAATAGATATCGGCAAACTTACAGGAAAAGAAAACTGGTCCACATGGAAATATAAGATTTCCATCCTACTTGATGGTACTGAAAAAGCCCTAGAAGTAGTAGAAGGCCGTTTTCCTAAACCTACCCTCGCGGTCGGAGCAGGTGACGCTGACATTGCTAAATATAATGCAATGATGGCCAATTATAAGAAGGCTGAAACTGGCGCTCTACTCATGCTGACCACTAATATATCTGAGGATACACTTAAGAAAGTCATGAGATTTAAGACTGCACATGAAGTCTGGTTGGAGTTACATAGACTTTTTGACGGACAATCGGAAGATAGAGCTTACATTTTAGGTTTGGAGTTCTTTGGACTAAAACATGATAAGGCGGACGATATTCCAACGCACATGTCAAAGCTCAAGAACGTCTGGAACGAATTGAAGGTGGAAGTTGGCAAGATTGACTCCACAGCTAAGCTTCCTGAAATGTTTCTGATCTGTAAGGTCTTAGACACACTGGACGATAGGTTCTTCAACTTCAAGTCAAGCTGGCTGATGCTAAAGCAGACTGAAAGAACAATTGACAGTCTTACAAGCCATATGTGTGCATTTAAGAGAGATCTGGCTTGTCAAGTAAGCTCCTAGGAGGAAACACTAGTGACTACACATACAGAGCGACAAATCAAGCGCAATAAGGACGAGCAACTGATTTGCAACTACTGTTCTGGCAAAGGACACAGAGTGCGCAAGTGCAGAAAATGAATTAAGGATGTGAGGCCACCTAAACCAACTCCAAGCACATCAGGCTCTAGCTCGAAGTTCAATCAAGTGCAACACATCTCGCTGATGGTAAACACATGTTCGTCAGGACAAACACAAGATCTTCACAGCTGGTTTGTCGACAACGGAGCACGACGCACATTGCAGTAAGAAGTGATTTCTTCACGGAATATCATGAATTTGACGCTGATCACACAGTTACGACTGCAGACGGAACCACAATTCCAGCGTTAGGAAAGGGAACCGTAGTGGTAGCATCAAATGTCAATGGCAAGAAGGAAGAAATCAAGCTTAATGATGTTAGCAGCTCAAGATAGGATGCAAAACTGCATTTTTACGTCAACAACTAGAGAGTGCAAACTCGACATCGAAAAGATCACTAGAGTTGTGAGCAAAAGAGTTCCTTTTGGAGGACTTTACAAGTTAGATATGGAGACAGTTATTCCTTAAAAGCAGAAAACTATAGAGGTTAATGTTATTACCGGGTCAAATATGCTGCAACTGTACCATGAACGCTTTGCTCACCAGGATAAGAATCATGTTATTCGTGTGGTGAATCGCGAGTTAGGCATGAAGCTGAGTCCTGCCAAAATGATATGTGAGGGCTGCATAAATGGAAAGGCTCATAGAAAGCCGTTCGGAACTAGGGAAAGAGAATAGGCTTGTGGTGAACTAATTCATGCTGATGTCTGCGAACCCTTTGCAACACCAAGCATCTCCAAGTACAAGTACTTTGTGTTATTTAAGGATGATTACTCTGGATATCGCTTTGTCTACTTCATAAGACAGAAGTCAGAGGTTAAGGATAAGCTGGTACAGATGCTTTAGGAAGCAAAGAATGCAGGTCATGCCGTCAAGACGCTGTTGAGTGACAACGGTGGCGAATTCGAAAATGAAACCGTTCGGAATATTCTAGAGAAGCATGGCATCAAGCAGCGACTCACTATGCCGTACACACCAGAGCAGAATGGATGCTCTGAAAGGGAGAACCGTACACTTGTAGAGGCAGCAAGGTCCATGATGTACTCAGGTGGAGAGCTACCTCAAGTACTCTGGGCTGAACTTATAAACACTGCAGCATATGTTCTAAATAGAACAGGACCATCAAGGGTTGAAGGAAAATCTCCATACGAGTTATGGCTTGGAAGAAAGCCTAGAATCTCACACCTCAGAGTAATTGGAAGCATTTGTTATGCTCACGTGCCTAAACAAAAGCGCAGGAAGATGTGCAAAAAGGCAATTAAAGGAAGACTTATAGGCTACGAGAATAAACACTGAGATCAAGGGACATAACGTTCGAATCAGATGTCGAGTTCAGGATAACGACGAGCGACCCCATTGTATCAGAGGGAGCTGAGGTCGGAGACATTGGACGTGTTCTCATTCAAGAATTACCTGAGTCACTTGTCGAATAACAGGAAAGCGATGAAAATGATCTTGAGGGAGAAAGAGCTGAAGATCAAGTTCATGTTCAAGGTGAAGCAGTTCAAGAAGATATCGTAGTGGATGATTTCGTTGATGCTAGTGATGAGCAAGAGCAACTAATTGTAGCTGAGCCTCGATACAATCTTAGAGACAGGTCAACCATCGCACGACGACATGAAGACTTCGTATGCTTCGTAGGAACACTAGGAACAGAGAACTTTCCTGAGACATACAAACAAGCTGTTGAGAGGGACGATAGTGCCGAATGGCATAAAGCCATGGCGAACGAGATAAAATTCCTAGATGACAACAAGGTTTGGACGCTATGCGATTTACCTTCAAACAGAAAGGCGCTACCTTGCAAATGGGTTTTTCGCATCAAACGAAATCCAGACGGTACAATAGACAAATACAAGGCAAGACTAGTAATCAAAGGATTCAAGCAACGTAAGGGGATAGACTATGATCAGACGTACAGCCCTGTTGCCCGTTTGTCTACCATAAGAGCTTTGTTAAGTGTCAGCGCCATGGAGAAGTTACATCTGACACAGTTTGATGTATCCACAGCTTTTCTGAATGGGAAGTTAAAAGAGGAGATATACATGCAACAGCCTGATGGATACTCGGATAAAACTTCAAAAGTCTGTAAACTTCAAAAGAGTCTGTATGGACTGAAGCAAGCACCTCGGTGTTGGAACTCATGTTTTGAGGAGATTCTGCTGGATAAAGGTTTCATACAGAATGAAGCTGAACCCTGTCTTTTCACGAAGGTAGTGGGAGACAAGAAAATATTGTTAACCCTATATGTGGATGACGGACTGTTAGCCAGATGAAGTTCTAGCGAACCAATACCTCAAGTAATTAGGAAACACGCTGAAGATCACTATGAGACCAGCATCCTACTATTTGGGATTGGAAATTGATCGATCGGAAGACGGTTCTATATTGATTTCTTAGCAATCGTACGCTAAGAAGATCCTGGAACGTTTCCAAATGTCAGATTGCAATCCAGTCGCGACGCCCATTGAAAGGACATCTGAAGAAGGGAAAGTTGACGATACCCCTGAAAAGAAGTACTTTCCTTATCGTGAAGCTGTAGGAGCACTAGCGTATTTAATGACAGGTACGCGCCCCGACATTGCATACGCTGTCGGAGTAGTTTCAAGGAAATTAGAGAATCCTTCCTGGACTGATTGGCTCAAAGTGAAGAGGATATTCAGATATCTCAAAGGGACTATATCTTTCGGAATAAGATACAAGTCTGGAAATCACAAAGCCATAATTGAAGGATACAGTGATGCAGATCACGGCGGTGATGAGCTCACAGGACGCTCCACCACTGGAGTTGTTTGCCTGTATGCTGGAGGACTGGTGTCCTGGCTTAGCCAACGTCAAGCATCCGTAGCCATCTCAACCACGGAGGCAGAGATAGTAGCTGCCAGTGAAGGTGCTCGCGAACTAGTTTGGCTACAGAGAGTTTTTAGCCAACTTATGACGCTAGAAGACACACCGACGCTTAAGGTGGACAACGAAGCTGCAATACGTCTCGCTCACAATCCGGAATTCCACAAACGAACTAAACATATTCGTGTGAGACACTTTTTTGTGCGCGAGACGGTATAGGATGGTTTGATTAGCGTGCAGAAAACAAGTTCTGCAGAGCAGTTAACAGACCTTTTGACAAAGGCAGTTCCGAAACCAAGGCTCCTATTAATGAGAGCAGGATTAGGGCTGCAGTCATCAATACAACAGACATCAATACTATGGGAAAGTGTTATGGTGTCTGGCATTGACGCATAAAGACTTTTTAGAATTATGTGTCACTCTGTACTTCTTAATAGAATGCTAGGCAACCATGATTATTGACTGTCTTAATGACTTTGAAAAAATATTATAAAAGTGTAACGTAAAAAAATACTAAAATATTGTTATGACTATTAAAGTGTGTTTAGATATTCCGCGAGTGAAATTAGATAGAAAAGGCCGTTCTATAGGTAGTGCAATAACCAAAAGTGTTAGTGCTCTCGCTCAGTAGCTTCTGCAAAACCTCTCCTGTTCTGTAAATGTTGAAGAAAATTATAATTTAGATACTTGAAACCTCTTTGTAAGAACTTAGTTTCTTTTTATACAGCTGTTAATTTTGAATTTTGAATTTGTATGTCATGCCCTGTGTTAGTCTTTTATTACTTTTTTTTTCGTCGTTCAACCAGAAAACGTCTATCATACGTTTCCTATTATAATGTAACTTTTACCACACATGATTTTTACTTCAGACCCTCTCCCTAAATTCAACATGGTAGCAGAGCGCAGAGGGTTTTTAGTGTAATAAAAATCTGTGTACATATTAACAAATATGGAAGGTGGTGCGGTTGGAGATGGTGGTGCTCCGCACACTAGCCGTGGATCAGGAGGATTGCTGAATAGTATTGAGAAGCTAGACGGTGCTTCCAATTACGGCACATGGAAAGTCCAAATGGAATTATATCTGGTAATGGAAGATATGTGGGACTTTATAGAGAAAACACCATTGGATCCTGTAGGTCTTAAGGTAGACAGAAAGGTACGTGCAAAGATGTTGTTATTAGTAAAGCCGCATTGCTTGGTGCACGTTAGGAAAGCGAGTACGGCTAAAGAGAGCTGGGATGCTTTGAAAGCTGCTTTTGAAGACCAAGGAGTTAACAATAGATGTCGACTGCTAGGACGTCTTGTTAGTCAGAAGCTATGTATGTATGACAGCCCCCGAGTCTATGTCACGGAGATGATGTCGCTGGCCAATCAGCTAGCAGATATGGGCAAAGAAGTAGACGATGAAATGCTGGCTGCATTGATGCTTCAAGGGCTCGGAGACAAGTATGAGCCTATAAGAATGGCTATTGAAAATAGCAATATAACGTTGACAACAGATTACGTTATGACTAAACTGCTGCAGATCGATGTTCAATCGACGTCTGAGAATACGCCGCAGAATGCTTTGAGTGCTGATAGAAGGAAAAGCTATGAGAAAGCAAAGGGCAGAGACAGAAGAAAAGTAGCTAGTAAAAAGATTGAATGTTATGTGTGTGGGGAAGAACATAAAGCTCGTTTTTGTCCAAGAAAGCATAATATTAAAGTACACACTACACATACGGCACTCCATGCTTATAAAAATGTATCGCAAGAGTGGATATTGGATTCCGGAGCATCTTTTCACATGACGAATAGGAAAGAATCTCTTGCGAACTATGTGCAGCTTCCAGAACCAGTCCAAATATCCTGTGCGAATGGAAGTAGGGTGGAAGGTGAAGGCCGAGGTGATGTGAGTTCAGATGGTATGAACATTAGTGTGAAGGGAGCACAGACTTACAATAAGTAGAAGGGAGTTATTTTTGTGCCTAAGTTAGCTGCGAATCTGTTGAGTGTAAGTACGTTAGTAAGTCGGAATTTTGTAGTAGTGTTTTCAAAGAGAGGTTGCGAGTTGTATAAGGCAGATGAATGTCAAGTGAATGGCAAGGTCGAGTTGATGTGTAAGGAAGAAAATGGTATTTATGTTGTAAAACCTAATCCTAATACTCACATTTCAGCTTTAAAAACTAAAGATGAAAATGATTTTAAGTTATGGCACAAGCGCCTTGGACATTTGGGACTCGTCAACATGAAGAAACTACGTGACAAACTGGCTAGAGGTATATGTTTCAAGAATCCAAATACTGTGCAGTGCGAGGCGTGCCTTAAAGGTAAGCAAAAAATACTACCTTTTCCCAAACAGAAGAGCACGCGTGCTACAGAAATTCTTGAGTTAGTCCATAGCGACGTATGTGGGCCGATGGAGACTACATCTTTTTCAGGTTGTAGATATTTTCTCACGTTTATTGACGATAAGACGAGAAAAACTTTTGTTTATTTTTTGCGTAACAAAACAGACAGGTAAGAAACTGAAAGCAATTCGAACAGACAATGCAACAGATTACGTCAATAAAAGAGTAAGTACATTTTTGCGTGATAATGGTATTTTCCACCAGTTAACCGTGGAATATACACCGCAACAAAATGGAGTTAGTGAGAGGGCCAATCGCTCTATTGTGGAAAGAGCAAGAAGCATGCTTGATGAAGCGAAACTTAATAAAAAGTATTGGGCTGAAGCTGTCAATACTTCAGTTTATCTGAAAAATAGGTGTCCTACAAGAGCTGTTAGAGGGATGACGCCAGAGGAAGCATGGTCTAACAAAAAGGTACATCTTAATCATTTAAGGGTGTTTGGCTGTCGTGCGTTTATGCATGTTCTGAAGCAGAAACGGAAGAAATTTGATACAAAATCGAAAGAACTGCTGTTTGTCGGTTACTGTGAAACCACAAAGGGCTATCGACTTATAGATCCTGTATCACTTGAAGTGTATAAAGCAAGGGATGTTGTTTTCTTTGAGAACCAAATCATTAATCATACAATCGAGTCTGATAAGATTGTGGAAGAAGTACAATTAGATGACAGCTGGGGAAGACCTGTAATGATTAGAGAAGTAGATGCTCCTAATGAAGTTAATCCAGTAGAACGACAGGAAACCAGAGGACATGATGACTTTTTTGACTGTGAAGAAGTTGGCGAACAGCAACTTGTGGAAGATATAACTGAAGAAGAGATACCGTTGGTTGAAGAGGTACAATCAGCTGAAGGGAGGAATGAATCAGAAGAAAGAGTGGAAGTTCCTGAATCTTATGGACAAGATAGTGAAGTTCTGTCTAGATTGGAAAACACTCAAGAAAGAAGATATCCTCTTAGAGAACGGAAGCCTAAAAACTTTGACGATTATATTGTCTATTGTGCTGAAGACGATATGAAGGAAGATCCATTGTCGGTGGAAGAAGCTTTATCTAGACCTGATAAAGATAAATGGCAGAAAGCTATTCAGGAGGAGCTTAATGCAATAAAGAAAAACAAAACATGGGAGTTAGTCGAAAAGGCTAAAGGTTATTTTGTTGATTCTAAATGGATTTTAGAATAAAAAAAGAGCCGGGGAAGATACGGTATAAAGCGCGACTAGTAGTCAGAGGTTTCACTCAAATTAAAGGTTTAAACTACAATGAAACCTTTGCCCCTGTAGTGCGTCACAGTACCCTGAGACTACTTTTAGCCTTACCAGTAGAGAATGACTTGAAAGTAGATCAAATGGATGTTGTTACCGCGTTCTTGAATGGAGACTTAAGAGAGAAAGTTTATATGAAGCAACCAAAAGGTTTCGAGGAACAAGGTAAAGAAGGTCATGTCTGTCTATTGAAGAAAGCTCTTTATGGACTCAAGCAGGCTCCCAGGGCTTGGTATGAAAAGCTCAACAATGTTTTGTTAAGTATGGGTTTCAAAAGATGTGAAACTGAACCCTGTGTTTACATGAGAAAGAAACAAAATGGAATGATGTTTATTGCTGTCTATGTGGACGATATTCTCATCTTTTGGAACAACGAGAAAGATAGAATAACAGTGAAAAAGGAACTTCAATCCAAGTTTGAAATGAAAGACCTCGGTGCAGTTGATGTTTTTCTAGGTATGCAGATTAGATGCCAGGAGAACTCTATACGACTCAGCCAAACAGAGTATCTTGATAAGATTTTGAAAAAGTTTAAAATGAGTGATTGTAAGAGTGTAAAGACGGCTCACTGATGTACCTAGCTGTATGTTCAAGGCCAGATATTGCTTTTGCAGTAAGCTATTTAAGCCAGTTTAACAGCTGCTATGATAATTCACATTGAGTTGCTGCGAAACGTGTTCTAAGATACTTAAAGGGGACAAAGGAACGTGGACTTACATTTACAAAGACCGGAAAGAGGCTGGTTGGCTACGTAGATGCAGACCACGCAGGTGACGCGTGTGATAGAAAATCCTACACTGGTTTTGTGTTCACACTTGGAGGATGTCCTGTATCGTGGGAAAGTCGCAAGCAAACTACAGTAGCACTGTCAAGTGCCGAAGCCGAGTATGTGGCTCTATCGGAGGGATGCAGAGAATCAGTTTTCTTGTCTGAACTTCTAGGGGAACTGATTGGGATTAGCGAAGTCGTAGAACTGTGTAGTGACAGTCAGTCTGCGATTCAAATTGCTGAGAATCCAGTGCATCATCGGAGAACGAAACACATAGATGTGCGGCATCACTACATTCGGGAAATGGTAAGAATGGGTAAAGTTAAACTTAGTTATTTGCCAACAAATGTGATGCCTGCAGATGTTTTGACGAAAGGACTTAGCAGTGAGAGGCATGAAAGGTGTATGAAAGGAATGCAAGCTTAAAGAGGAGTTTGGGCTGGTTCAAGTATCTCACATAAGGAGGCGTGTTGAAGAAGATTATAATTTAGATACTTGAAACCTCTTTGTAAGAACTTAGTTTCTTTTTATACAGCTGTTAATTTTGAATTTTGAATTTGTATGTCATGCCCTGTGTTAGTCTTATATTACTTTTTTTTTCGTCGTTCAACCAGAAAACGTCGACCATACGTTTCCTTAATGTAACTTTTACCACACATGATTTTTACTTCAGACCCTCTCCCTAAATTCAACAGTAAAGGTATATTCTTTTGTTTTATATCCTATTTACGATATCAGATTTGGCATATTTTATGGTCTGAGTAACCAAAGATACTATTACAAGTCAGTGAACCAAAGCCAGTATAAATTAATAGAAAAAAAAATCACTCACTGTCAGTCTCATTGTTTTGCTATTTGAGTTAACGTTTAAAGTGATTGTAGACTGCCGTCGTATAAAAATCTGCAATTGAAAAGAGCGGGAAACTTTGAACGAAAAGGACGCGTCTTTTATTTTAATTTGATATTATTTTCTATTTGTGTAAAAAGGATTGTGTAAAATAGTAGTTTTTTGTTATTTTTAGTAGTTTGTATATATAGATAAGTATTTCAACTGATTTAGGGTAAGTTTTTTCTGTATTATATGTAATTGTCGTCTTCTTCTATGGACGAGCCGGCCGACCCCGGTGGGGGGTCTGGCGCCAAAATTAGTAGTCCAAGTCCAACAACGTTTAATATAATAGAGTCATCTGACTGCTCTCTATCTACGGAACCTGATCACACAAAACGCAAACGACTCGCCTCACGAGTAGTTTGCATAAGTTGCAACAAAAAAAAGCCTAAATGGAAAGAGGGCTCGATAATGCAAAGAAGTACAGATTGCAAATGTGAATTAGATGCTATTCCACAAACCCCACAATCTCAACCTCTGTTTCAAGACCAGGACAACAAAAACACGACACGTACTAATATTGGCCGCCTTAACTACAACAGTACTGATGTAGCTCCATTTGTTGTAAATATACAAAAAGAAACAGCTGAAAATAGCCGTACATATTTACATCCTGTAGAGTTTGGTAGATTTCTTAAAAAGAATAATATCCACGGGATTGTGAATGGTAGTCTTAAACGAATTGGACGTAACAAAGTCAGTGTTACATTTGTTAACTATATTGATGCCAATAACTTTATATCAAATAGGTGCTTGACCTTAGAAAAATTTAATGCTTTCATACCAACATATAATATTACCCGTATGGGTGTTATTAGAGGGGTTCCAACTGATTGGACAGATCTTAGAAAAATTTAATGCTTTCATACCAACATATAATATTACCCGTATGGGTGTTATTAGAGGGGTTCCAACTGATTGGACAGATGAGGAAGTTCTTACTAACTTATCTGTTCCTATTGGTTGTGGACCAATCGTCAAAATTAGACGAATCCGTAGAAAAGTTTCTTTAAATAATATTAACAATTTTGAAAACACAGGTACTGTAGTATTAACGTTTGATGGACAGGTACTCCCCAAAAAAGTATTTATGTGTTACACAGCACTATCCGTGGACTTGTATATTTACCCAACTGTACAATGCTACAACTGCTGTAGGTATGGACACGTTAAGAGCCAATGTCGATCTGAAAGTAGGTGTTATAAATGTGGTAGAGGACATTCAGGTGATACGTGTAATGTAGACGAAGATGAACTATGGTGTGTTCTCTGTAAAGGCTCACATCAAGCTAACTCCAAGAAATGCTTGGAGTTTGATAGGCAAAAAGGGATAAAAGAAACTATGAGTAAAACCTGTATTTCTTATATGGAGGCTATAAAGTTACATCCCCCCATCACTAAAAAATCATATGCTGAAGCATTTTTAACCACTCATAACACACCTGATAGTGATAACAATAAATCAATTAATAGTAGCCCATCCTACAAAAAAACTGTCTTTTTAAAACCCAGAACCCTTCCACGATTTTCTAAGGGTTATGATCATGCTGCTCATAATGAAATTATAAAAGATCCCATAACTACACCTGGCCCTGTTTTTAGGAATAATAAATATGATAATAATAATACAGCTGATATGATTAAAACTTTATTTCAACTTCTATCACAATCAAATACCACAATTTCACCGTCCAACGTTGCCATAATACTTGAAACTCTTTATAAAATATCTAATGATAATGGATCACAGATCAGTAGCAATTCAATGGAATTGTCGCAGTGCAGTGCCCAAAAAACATGAATTAATTCATATAATTAATAAATATGATCCCTTTGTAATTTGCCTTCAGGAGACCTGGCTAAAGCAGGACTCCATTTTCATAATTCCTGGCTTCTCTTGCTTGAGAAGTGACAGATCTGATGAATATGGTGGAGTAGCCATACTCATTAGAAACACTGTAAATTATTCTATCCTTTCCCTTCCTTCATATAGTGATGAACTTTCTGTCATTGCTATTACTGTAAATAATATTTGTTATGTATGTACATATTTTTCTCGTCCTAGTCTACATATTTTTAATGAAATAAATAGTTTATTAAATTTTCTACCTAAACCTTTCATTTGTTTTGGTGATTTTAATTCACATCACCAGTCTTGGGGCTCTCCTATGACAAACTTTTATGGAAATAAGCTACTAGAAATAATTGAAGATCAAAATTTGTGTATATTAAATACAGGTTCTCCAACTCGTCTTGATGATCCTCCTACAGCTCCAGACCTAACTATCTGCACCCCTGATCTTGCATCCTCCTTAGAATGGAACACTACAGAATCAACTCATGGTATAAGTCAACTCGGTGTAGCATGGTGCGTATGACAGTTGTCGATCGCGTTTCGTTTCACTCTTGAAAGTTGCCGTGAATTACAATTATGAACTTAATATTTCAGCTACATCCCATTCATAATATATTAAATCGTTAATCACTGTTGTATATAAAATTAAACTTAACCAGAATATTCTAGTCTACAAATAAAATGAATTTGGAAGAAAAAATTAACAAATTGTTGAGTATAACGTAACACCAAAGATGTCTTTAGTGATGGGATTATATACATCTACGATGGATAGCCGATATTTTGATAAAACAAAAAGTATATTGTCCGTAGTTCCAACTTTTATTTTAAAAAGTATATTATTGAGTTATTATTATTATTAATATTTTTCCTCTTCTCGGTTACCTTCTTTTTTTTCTTGCGAAGTTACCCGGTCTTTTGATAGGCTATACCTTATGAACGGTGATAGCTAGAGAGATGAAATTTTCACAGATTATGTGTTTTTGTTACCGCTATAATAACAAACAGGTACTAAAAACAAAAAAAATATAATATTTAAGGGGGCTCCCATACATACAACAAACGTATTTTTTGTTGTTTTTCGGTACGGAGACCTCTGCTCACTTAGCCGGTTTTTTAAGCTGTTTAGTTAATTCAAAAATGAATAAAGCAATAATTTTCATAACAATAATAAACAGAACGTGATTTACCTCGTTTATCGTAGGATTCTAAACATGAATTGCATATCGACACATCCCTAGTAATGTGGTACTGATAGATATCAACGTCATACTGCCAACTGTCATACGCACCTTGTTACAGCGAGGCGACTATAGTGATCATTTTGTAATTATAATTACTTTACCATTCCGTAAACCTCTGAAACAGAACAAAAATCCACGCATAAAACATAAATTACACAATGCAAACTGGGACTTATATAAATCCACAGTGGAGCAAAAGATATCAGAGTTACCTGATATTTCATCCGCAAATATTTTAACAAGTTGTGACCTATTTGCAAAATTGCTAGTTCAAGCAGCTGATGAGGTGTTCCCATTAAAATCTTTAGGCCCTAATAAAATACCATCTCCACCGTGGTGGGATGAAGAATGCACAGTAGCAATCAAGAAAAGAAAAGAGGCAGAGAGGCAATATTGTGTTTCCATGACTAAAGAAAACTACAATAACTATTTACAAGTAGCCAAGGAAACACAAGCATTTCTCAGAAACAAAAAAACTGATGGCTGGAAAAGCTTCTGCTCATCCTTGAGTCCAGATGTTAGTCCATCCACTGTCTGGCAAAATATTAGAAAGTATAGATCCTGCTACAATAATGATGCAAATCAAACCATTAGCCCAGACCTAGTTGAGCAGATAATGGATAGACTGGCTCCCCCATCTGTTCCTGACTATCATGTAGGCCTTTCTTACACACTAAGCATACCATTTAACAATTCTGAAGATTTAAATTCCCCTTTTACCTTCATCGAGTTAAGAAACGTACTATCAAACCTAAAAGATTCCGCCCCAGGGGAAGATAGCATCCCTTACTCTTTCGTCACACACCTCAATAGCGACAGCCAAAAATATTACCTTTCAATCATAAATACTATAATGATCTCAGGTCATATCCCTTTGGCATGGAGGACTCAAAATGCGTTCAGTCGCAATATGTCCAATTCGCAAAATGTCCAGCGCGCTCAAATTGTCCAATTCTCACAACGTCCAATTCGCAAATTGTCCAATTCTCACAATGTCCAATTCGCAAATTGTCCAATTCTCACTTCGTCCAATTCTCACAATGTCCAATTCGCAATTGGTCCAGTTCGTAAAATGGAGTTGTGCTTGATTACGGTAGGCGTTATTGACAACCTTCTGCGAGGCGAGATTCAGCTCGAAGTAAAAATGTCCTTTTCTCGAAAATGTCTTTTCTCATAATGTTCTTTTCTTTAAATATCCTTTCTCATATATGTGCAATTCAGGATTAACACCGCGCAATCCGACTAGGATAGGTTAGAAGGCTAAGACGGGAGCGGAGCGGAGCGGAGCTCCCGCATTAGCCTTCGTGGTTATTTTTTTATAACCACCTAAACACAACCACCCCAAATTCTAATTATTAACTGATCGTTCTGAATAACATACTTATACATCAAACTTACCAAGTGAATGGTGGTAACTTAGGTGGTTATAAAAAAATAACCACGAAGGCTAATGCGGAAGCTCCGCTGCGCTCCGCTCCCGCCTTAGCCTTCTAACCTAACCCATCCACGTCGGATTGCGCGGAGTTAATCCTGTAGTGCACATATTTTGAGAAAAGGACATTTTGAGAAAAGGACATTTTGACAAAAGGACATTTAGAGAAAAGGTCATTATGCGATGAGACGGATTAAAATACCTATGTTGATTCCATTTATCCATATAGATCCCTAAATACGAACTGGACCAATTGCGAATTGGACCAATTGCGAACTGGACCAATTGCGAACTGGACCAATTGCGAACTGGACCAACTGCGAACTGGACCAATTGCGAACTGGACCTATTGAGAATTGGACATTTGGACATTTTGCGAATTGGACATATTGCGACTGAACGTCAAAATGTTTTATTATTTCCAAAACCAAATAAAGATAGAACAGACCCTACATCATATCGTCCAATAGCGCTGACCTCTGTTTTAGCTAAAATAGCTGAACATCTAGTGAAAAACCGACTGGAATGGTTTTTAGAATTTAATAACTTGCTATCGGATAGTCAACATGGCTTTAGAAAAGGCAAATCTACTATTGACAGTTTAGGTACTTTTATCACAGACATTAGGTTAGCGTTTACGAATAATGAATCAGTTTTAGCAGCATTTCTTGATATAACCGCAGCGTATGATAATGTTAACGTAAGTATTTTAAAATTAAAATTGGCAAAATTAAATGTACCCGTGTTTTTAGCTAATTTTATTATAAATATGTTATCTGAGAGATTTCTCCAGTATTCACCTGATGTAAATACCAAAACTTGTAGAACAGTATGGAAGGGTTTACCCCAAGGCTCTGTTTTGAGCCCTTTATTGTATAATATATATTCCTCGGATTTAGATTCATATGTTAGAAAATATAGTAGTGTTAATGTATCACAATACGCAGATGATTTACTTCTTTATGTCTCAGGGTGTTCCATAACAGACCTTAATCAGTCTCTGTCCACAGCATTAAATGCTCTGAATATATGGCTTGACGGGAACGGTCTAACTTTATCACCTCAAAAAAGCACCGTAGTTCTGTTTAGTAGAAAACGCGTCCTACCACCCATTATTGCTCTTTATAAAAATATACCATTACCAGTTAAGGATCAGGTAAAATTTTTAGGGTTAATCTTAGACTCGAAGCTCACTGGTCTACCTCACTGTAATTATATCACTGCAAGGTGTGAACGTAACCTCAATATTATAAGATGTCTTTCCGCTGTCCGATGGGGTGCCCACCCCTTTACTATGAGACTTATATATAATGCCTTGATAAGGAGTGTTCTGGATTATGGAACCTTCTTATTAGAACCATGTAATGTAGGCGCTTTGCAAAAATTAGATAACATACAATCAAAGGCCTTACGAATTATTACAGGCAGTATGAAATCCAGCCCGATCAACTGTTTACAGGTTGAATGCTGTGATCCCCCCCTTAAGTTTCGAAGACAGTACATTTGTGATAGGTTCTTTTTTCGTAACACACAACTCAAAAAACATCCCTTACTTCAAAAAGTAAAACAACTTTCGGAGATGATAGATGTTTCTGAGTATTGGACACATAAAGAAACTCCTGGTCTAATAAAAAGTCTTAAAAAATTTCAAAGTCTTGAACCAAAAACGCATCAATGGGATCGTATACCATTGTATAAATATTCATACACCTCTCTTGTTATCCAACCGCAGATACATTTTAATATTTTAGGCATCAAACAAAATAATAATCAGAACACAAACTTTAAGGAAATTATGGATAAAGATTGGAAACATTGGCATCAAATATTCACAGACGCATCTAAATATTCCAACAGAAGCTGCGTGGGGGTGGGAGTCTACCATTCACAATACCGTATTACTCAAAAAATTAAACTACCACCTGAATCTTCTGTCTACACCGGTGAATGCATGGGCATATTAAAAGCTATTAAATATATTATTATCTTTAAACTACGAGAGTCGATTGTGTTCAGTGACTCATTGAGTGCTTTACAAGCTCTATCTCGCTCTCCCTTTAAATCTCATATCCAAACTCCAATCATTTTTGAAATACGCCAAATGTTAACTCAATGTACCTCTCTAGGATATAATGTAATTTTCAGCTGGATACCAAGTCATGTCGGTATTTTCGGTAACGAAAAGGCTGACCAACTCGCCAAAGAAGCAATCGTAGATGGAGACATATTTCCGTATGCAAATTACTGGCATAACTTGATGTCTTTACCTAGATCCTTCTTATTTGACACTTGGCACCAAACTTGGATAGCTGACGAAAATAAGGGGAAATTCTTTCGTTCCATCCAACCAACTATACCAACAAAACCATGGTTTGCTAAAACACATTACAACAAATGGACTACTACCGTCATTTGTAGACTAAGACTAGGACATGTTTGCACTCCTGCCAATTTGTATAAATTTCGTATTGTCGACAGCCCACTTTGCCCTTGTGGAGAATATGGTGATGTAAATCATATTTTCTTCTCCTGTTTGCTACATGATCGTTCCGAATTCTTCCTAAATTTGTCTAAGATCCATGTACCTTTTCCTACATCTATCCAATGTTTATTATATTTAAGTAATCTTGATGTATATAATGTACTAGCTTCCTTCATAGAATTAAATATGATTAAAATGTAGATATAGTATAGTAATATTGTAGCCCATCTTATACAATCCTTTTCCTTCCAAATTATTCCGATTATTAATATTGATTATTGGTTTCCCTAACTTGTTTGTAGCCAACTGCAAAGCAAGAAGCCATTAAAAAAAAAAAAAAAAAAAAAAAAAAGTGATTGTATTCTCTTTGTTTGAGTTTGCCAGCCCAGAGTTTGTCTTTGTATGTTTTGTTTATGTTTGTGATTCAGTTAATTATAATTTATTGAAATGGGAAGAAAACAAGAAAAGACTAATAATACGCCTTGTCCTATATGTAAGAAGGTTATAGTTGGAAACTCATATAATATTAAAGCACACCTCTATCAACACGGGGCTGTTACTCCGCGATACAAGTGCTCTTACTGTCCAAAAGAGTATTTTAGACGCGATTCGTTTGACAGACATGTAGCAGTTCACACATGCACGAGAAAATCCTTCACATGTGACCATTGCGAGCAAAAGTTTTTAGAAAAACGTTATTTAATCAACCATTTAAAGGTACACGACCAATATTTACAAACGCCTAGTCCATTTTACAAATGTCTGGTGTGTAGTGCACATTATTGTGAAGAAAGACTGCTGAAATACCATATAAGAAAACATCATTTTAATCTGCAAGCTAAAGAGCCTACATGCCTCAATAAAAAGCCCAACGAAACTTGGGTTGAACAGATAAAACAATCCGAAGTTTGTGTTGAAATGACAAAGGTTGATGGCAACGCCATACTTATCAAGAAAAGCACAAAAACTGAGAAGAATTCTCCGACCAAAAAAGCATTGCCAAAAACTGAGTTTCAGGATTATATGTCATCAATATTTGCCAATAAAGACACATCTTATTTTTCGAAAGCTATCTGTGATTATTGTAAGAAAGAGATGTTGAAAAAAAGCCTGCAGTCACATATTCGAGAGAAACATCTTAAACTGAGACCGTTTAAGTGTATGCAATGCAATTTTGGTTTTAGTCGTCACTATCAACTAGTTAATCACATTTGTGGTAAGGACCGACGTCGCAAAAGAAAGTAACTAATCCCTATGAATCTGTCAAATATAAATCCTACTAATATTAAAAGTGTGAAAGGATATTTGTTATTCAATTATGATGTAACAGCGAACGGATTGACCTGAAATATAGTACAGTAAATGATCAAACTCTGAAATGACATAGGCTACAATTTACTCTCGTAAATACTTCCTATAGGATGCGGGAACATCTAGTAATCTTTACATAACGGTGGGATGCGGGTGCGAGAACAATAGTGCGGTAGTAATTTATATTTCATGTAACACAATATTGTATTTCCTTGCTAAGTAAATTTTATGTGAATGACTATGTGTATATCTCTAGCACAATGACTTGACACACTGTTTTAGAAAAATTGTGATAGGTAGTCTTTAAAGTTTGGACATAAATGTATATTTTTGGATAGAGTTACTAAGATATTTTACAAAATTGATTTTATCATTGATCTATTTTATAGTTAGTTTTATATTTCATTACTATGTACTCTACTATATTTACTATGTACTCGTTTAAAAAGAAATACATTCTGACACATGGTTCATTCAATGTTATAAAGGTGTCCATCTTCCAGATCGTAAATAATGCTTACTGCATACACACATACACAAGAAAATAAATTAATTAACAGATCTTTGTGGCACCATAAAAAACTATTTGTTTTTAAAAAATTTACATTGTATGCCTACAGAATGTATACTAATAAAAAAATTATTTACTGAAAAATCAGTCTACATCATCAATACATATAAAAAAAATCGTAACAGGTCGCTGTCTGTACTTGGAAGATAAATAAGAACAAAATATTATAGGGGGGCCTTAATGAACGCAATAGAACCCAAAACAATGATTTTTAGAATTTTTGTCTGTTTGTCTGTATGTCTGTATATCTGTTTGTCTGTACGGTTGTGCACGCTAATCTCAGTAACCGCTCAACCGATTGCAATGCGGTTTTTTTTATTGTGTTGAGGTTTGCTTCAGTTAACATTTAGCGTTTGTTTTATGTAAATCGGTTTAGAAATAAAAGAGTTATAACACTTTTAAGAATCAGATATTTTGAAAATTTTAATTGTAGGGGTTTCTTTGAATGTGAGTGAACCCAAACTGGCGTGTTGGCTTAATCATAAAAGAGTCTATTTTAAAACAATTCAGTCCATGCCTTCGGCGCGGACTGAATTGTTTAAAAATAGTCTTAATCATTAAGCTCTTTTATGACTAAGCAAACAGGGCAGTTTCAGACGCTGCTTGATGACTCTGATGAAGAAATACCTTTCCTTTCATACACCTTATGTCACGTAAACGAAGTTGCGGGCTCAGCTAGTAAACTAATATTTACAAGACTGACTATATCTCGTCTAGGTGTCTAAGAATTATTTAGGTTTGAATTAAGATTCTGATAAATAAAAATATTAGATCAGTTTCTGGCGGGTATACAGAGACGCGTTCGTCATTATTCCATTGTATATTTTTTTAAACTAGTATTGGTACATATAATAATAGTAAATCTCTAGGCAGAGAGGGGGAATATTGTACCTCTGAACCACGCCATGTACCTCGACGCATGCTTTGGTGGATCCATAGAGCGCTGAAAATAGATCTCTACAAGAAAAAGTTTTGATAATTATTTTTACTTAAGAATTACTAGACTTTGGCAAACTCTCAAGCCACTGATGCCTAAAAGCAGATAGAAAGAAAAATATCTAGACTTAGATTATAGAGTCTATATTTATATTCTAAAGTATCTATACATATAATAAAATGATAGAGAAGTCAAAACTGTACATTGGAAATATTTAAAAAAAAATACTCGCTGGGTGTTCAACATAAGATACCGAAGCCGAAAATATAGTTAGAATTTTTTTTGTCTGTTTGTCTGTTTATCTGTTTGTCTGTTTGCTTTGCTTTGTCCGGAAGGATCTCGAAAAGTACTCAATAGATTTGATTCAAATTTTGCACAAATATTACCTAGGGGTAGGGTGTTAAAATAGGAAAGAAAGAAAGAAAGAAAGAAAAATAAATTTATTTCACATAGGCATATACTTACAGATGCTCTTGTAAAACGTCCAGAATATAAATCAAAATCTACCACCAGTTCACAACGCGACCCACCTGAGAAGAACTGGCAAGAAACTCAGCGGGTTATTCTTTTTAGAGCTCTATTTACAAAATGAATCTAAAAACTATGCATTTTTACAATTTTTTGAGAATCCAGTAGAGCAGGTCATTTCCAGGCTTCTCCATCCAACAAATAATCACCAATTGTATAGTAGCCCCCGCAGCACAATCTACTTTTTACAACCTTTTTAAATTTATTAAGAGACATACTTTTAATTTCGTCTTGTAGCCTGTTGTAAAAGCGTATACAGTTACCCATGAAAGAATTGCTGATTTTGTGCAATCTGCTATGATAAACAGCAAGGTTACTTTTATTTCTAGTGTTGACATTGTGTCTATCACTTAACTTAGCGAAACTATGTAAATTTCTTTGTACGTACATCTGATTCTCAAAAATATATTGTGATGCTACAGTAAGAATTTTAACCTCTTTGAATTTTTCGCGCAGAGAGACCCTTGGACCTAATCTACAGTTTGTCTATAAAGTCGTGAAATGAATGTCTGAGGAACTAAAATGTTTTACTAAAATTAGCTTAAATTAACTGAAATTATGTGTGTGGCAACACTGGCAACAAGAAACTTAGGTACGTCAGTTGTCAATGCTATCGTCGAATTTCGTTTACTCTCTCACGTAACTTTAATGTTTGGATTAAACTGCAACAAATTGAGATCAAACTACGCATAAAGGTTTGAGAAATGAGTAAAGAAAATCGGAGTGGTGCGCAGGAAGTGATTTTTAAAGTTTTCCAGTGATGTTTCGCGGAGTACCAATCTGGACAATTGTTGTGGGATTTTGAGGATGTTTATGAGCGAACAGCATCTTTGGTGGGTATGTAATCGTGTTATTGTTTGTTTTGAATCTGTCTGAAGTTACAAATTTACTGAATTTACGATTTGGAGACAAAAAAAAAGGCATTGTTTGCATATTTTTAGGTTAGAATCTTAAACTTACAATCTACCTATAATGTAAGTCAGTGGTTAGAACAACATGGTTATTTTATAGTACGACCTACATTTTTGATACTCAGTTCAATCTGGTTTTCTACCAATTTTTATTTTGAATTAATTGCTTCATGTCAATAATTTGTTTCCAATATGTAATTAATTTTCTTTTTTTACTCTTTTCAGGAAAATCAGAGAGTACAGTTAGGCGAATAGTTAACGAAGGTTTTAATAATGAAGGAAAGTTTGAAACTCCTGGTAAACACAGAAAAGGTCGGCAAAGAAACGACGATTTTAATATTTGAGCACTGCGCCAAAAAAATCCTTGTCAGATGGGGGAAAGTTACAGATAAAACATGTAATTACATGATTGTGGCAAAGCAATTGGGACTGCTAGGCACCTGCTGGTGGGTTGTAAGACGCTATTAGACCGGGGCTTCTGGATCTGGTTCAATAACTTTATTCTGGATCTGATTCAATAAAACAGAAACAAAATTAAAAATGTATAATGTGTTTTATTTATTAACTCACTAGCTGATGCCCGCAGCTTCGCCCGTGTCGAATTTGTTCTCGTTCCCGCTTCCCGTAGGAACTTATTCCCGGGATGAAAAGTAGCCTATGTGTTATTCCAGACTATAATGTATCCCTGTACCAAATTTCAGCCAGATCAGTTCAACTGTTCGAGCGTGAAAGAGTCTCACATCCACTCTCATAAGCTTTCGCATTTATAATATTTGTATTGTTTCCGTTCCCGCTTCCCGTAAGAACTTATTCCCGGAATAAAAAGTAGCCATGGTTATTCCAGATTATAATGTATTCCTGTACCAAATTTCAGCCAGATCTCTTTAACCGTTCGAGCGTGCAAGAGTAATAAACATCCACACTCACAAACTGTCGCATTTATAATACACTCGAGAGCAATGAATCCGGGTCACTTAAAGAATGTTAAAAATCTCGGAAACTAAAAATGATAGGTTAATGCAATAAATTGTATTTAATAGACAATGTAATACTCCTTAAATGAAAGTAAAAAAAATATGAGTCACCATACATTTTATTAACACAAAATTACATAAAGAAAAAACTGCTGATCTCTCCTTAAAACAAAAATAGGAAACATGAAATTTTTGAACTTTATTACGATTTTCTTGAATTTTAATACTTCGTATTGCCTCCTCGTGCTTCCATTACTGCGTTTACGCGGTTTGGCATGCTGTACACCAAGTTCCTTATACGATTTTGGGGAATATTCTCCCATTCCTCTGTGAGAGCAATTTTGAGCTCACGAAGCGTGATTGGGGGAGGGTTTCGTTGTTTTACGCATCTGCCTAGCTCGTCCCAAGCATGCTCGATCGGGTTGATATCCGGGCTGCGCGCTGGCCACTCCATACGAGTAATGTTCATCTCTTGAAGGTAGTCATTCACAATCCTACCTGTATGAGGTCGGGCATTGTCATGCATAAATATAGCATCCTCACCTAAATTGACCATAAATGGACCAACGTGATCATTGAGGATTTCTTCCACATATCTTACGCTAGTTAAAGAGCCGTTTTCTATGATCACCAGCTCTGTGCGACTTTCAGAAGAAATTCCGGCCCACACAAGTACAGACCCACCACCGTAGGCTACTTTTTCTTCGATGCATGCTTGCTTGAATCTTTCCCCTGGTCTTCGATACACTCTGTGTCTTCCATCGTGCTTGTAGAGCATAAATTTTGATTCGTCGGAGAACATAACTTTTGACCAATCTTCAATACTCCAATTTACGTGGCTCTGGGCATACCTTAGTCTCGAAATACGATGCCCACGCTCCAGTTTAGGGCCGTTTGCAGGTCTAAGGGGTTTTAAGTTAGATTCAGCAAGCCGACGTCTTACTGTCCATGCACTTGGGTTACTTCCTCCGAGGCGTCGAAACTGATTGGTGAGTTCAGTTCCTGTGAGAAAGCGATTTCGAAGCATGGTGTTCACCAAGTATCGGTCTTCTCGTGCTGTGGTACACCTGGTTCTGCCCGTTCCTGGTCTGCGTAGGTTAGAACCAGTTTCTTCGTAACGTCGGAGAACTCTTTGTACTGTTGACAGCGACACACCGACAGTCCTGGCTGTATCGCGCTGACTCCGGCCGGTTTCCAGCATTGTAAGTATTCTGGTGCATTCTTCAGGCGTAAGCGACATAATTTCAGCTTGATTAATGAATATAGAGCACTATCAACATGGTTTATGTACCCACATAAATGACAGATTACAAACAAAAGCAACACCAAATGCTGTAATTTCGTAGTTCCATCTTCGAAAGTGGCCCTTTTTCAAATTTGATTTTTTTATGATATAACTTTACAATAACTAAGAAGTTTTAATACCTTCATTTAAGGAGTATTACATTGTCTATTAAATACAATTTATTGCATTAACCTAGCATTTTTAGTTTCCGAGATTTTTAGGATTCTTTAAGTGACCCGGATTCATTGCTCTCGAGTGTATTAGTAAGATTTTACTCGGAACGAACTCCTCGTATCAAAATCATTTTGGTCGTACTATATAGGGTTGCATACATGCATTCAGCAGCGCCCTCATTTAATTTCACGACTTTATAGACAAACTGTATATATAGCTCTTATGGCCCGCTTTTGTAAAATAAAAATTTTATCTATATCTGCAGCATTGCCCCACAGTAGAATACCGTAAGACATTATGCTATGAAAGTAACTGAAATAGACTATTCTAGCCGTATCTACATCCGTCAAGTGCCTTATCTTTTGTACAGCAAATGCTGCTGAACTTAATCTATTTGCTAGTTTGACAATATGTGGACCCCATTGTAAACCAGCATCGACCGTTAACCCTAGGAACGTCGTTGATTCCACAAGTTCCAACACCCGACCATTAAGTTGAACATTGGTTTCTGACTGTGTTACATTAGGCAAGGTAAATTTTATGCATTTAGTTTTATTATCATTCAGTCTAAGATTGTTAGTGTTAAACCAATGAACCACTTTCAAGATTGCGTTGTTGACATCGTCATAGTTATCTATTTGTCTTTTAACTTTGAAAATCAAAGAAGTATCATCTGCAAACAAAACAATCCTGATGTTGTCCCCCACGTAAAAGGGTAGGTCATTAAAATATATAAGGAATGAAAATGGTCCGAGTATTGAACCCTGTGGGACGCCCATAGTAACTACAGAGCCCTCTGAGCGTGTACCATTAACATCAACCCTCTGAATTCTATTGTTCAAATATGAAGTCAGAAGATCGAGAGCCTTGTTTCTTATGCCATAATGGTGTAATTTCCTGATTAATGTTTCATGTTGGACGCAATCAAATGCCTTAGACAAATCGCAAAACACACCAATTGCATCTTGTTTATTCTCCCAGGCGTCGTAAATACATTTCAATAACTCTACACCAGCATCGGTAGTCGAGCGTCCTTTAGTGAAGCCAAATTGTTTCTCATGAAACAATTTGTGACTATTAAAATAGATCAGCATCTGCTCTAGTATTAGTTTTTCAAATATCTTGCTCAAGGTCGGCAACACCGAGATAGGTCTGAAATTACCCGGATCTGAAGCACTGCCAGCCTTGAACAGTGGTATAACTTTACTGTGTTTCATCAAATCAGGAAATACACCACTTGAGACGCAATCGTTAAACACAGTTGCCAAGTGGGGTGCAATGACATCTATAATACTTGATACGGATTTTACTGATAGCCCATTAAGGTCAGCGGTTTTTTTAACATTAATAGATCTAAATGCTTTTAAGATGTCGTTGCAGTTGACAACTGTAAATTCGAACGCGCCCTCACAGGCAGCTACAGATTCTGCTAATAAAAGCTCGGCGGAGGTGGAAGACGACCGGAGAGTGTTAGTAATCTCTATAGGTACATTACTGAAAAAATTTTCGAACTCGGTCGCCACATCCATATCCCCCGAAACGTGGCGATTGTCTATCTTTAAATGAAACTTTCTTTCATTCGCTGTACACCTACCACATTCCGCATTTATAATGTTCCAAATCGTTTAGTCGCATAATGCCTAATTCGCAAAATGGCATCCGAGTCTGAAAAGGACTAATTCGCAAAAGGACTAATTCTTAAAAGGACTAATTCGCGAAATGGCTAATTCTGAAAAGGACTAATTCGCAAAAGGACTAATTCTTAAAAAGACTAATTCGCGAAATGGCCAATTCTGAAAAGGACTAATTCGCAAAAGGACTAATTCTCAAAAAGACTAATTCGCGAAATGGCCAACTCTTAACAAGGTATGATTTTGGTGTTGGTTATAAAAAAAAAAAACCACGAAGGCTAATGCGGGAGCGTAGCGGAGCGGAGCTCCCGCATTAAGCCTTCTAACCTAACTTATCGAAGTCGGGGCGCGCAGCATTCGACTTTACCAACCAATTTCGATGGTGTACCTCCTAAACGGTTGCAAATCGAATGCTGCGCGCCCCGACTTCGATAAGTTAGGTTAGACGGCTATTTATTAGCCTTCGTGGTTTTTTTTATAACCATTCAACACCAACATCATACGCTGTTAAGAGTTGGCCATTTCGCGAATTAGTCGTTTTAAGAATTAGTCCTTTTGCGAATTAGTCCTTTTCAGAATTAGCCATTTCGCGTATTAGTCTTTTTAAGAATTAGTCCTTTTGCGAATTAGTCCTTTTCAGAATTAGCCATTTCGCGAATTAGTCCTTTTAAGAATTAGTCCTTTTGCGAATTAGTCCTTTTCAGACTCGGCTGCCATTTTGCGAATTAGGCATTATGCGACTAAAATGACATTCGCAAAATCTAAAATTTTATTTCTAACTAGCTGTTGCCCGCGACTTCGTACGCGTGAAAATTGTTACAATGCCAATTTGATTGCTCTCTGCTTAGCCCCTAGGATATGAAGCGTGATAATATATAGCCTATTTTAACACCCTACCCCTAGGTAATATTTGTGCAAAATTTTAATCAAATCTATTGAGTACATTTCGAGATCCTTCCGGACAAAGCAAAGCAAACAGACAAAAAAAAATTCTAACTATATTTTCGGCTTCGGTATCTTATGTTGAACACCCAGCGAGTATTTTTTTTTTAAATATTTCCAATGTACAGTTTTGACTTTTCTATCATTTTATTATATGTATAGATGAAATTAGACTTGGCTAAGGTACAGGCTTGCTTAAATATCTTTGAATATTTTTTAACATATTCCTGAAACTCTGGGTTGAAATTATGCGATTTTTCAGAATACAGTTCATATAGTTTATGGCGACTTTTATAAATTCCGGGTGTTGCCCAGTCACTGAAAGCAGAGCTGCCTCCGATTGATAACGGCTGGACCGGACCAACTGACCGATCAAGATACACCACTAGAAACCGACTTTCTCGTTGCCGTATTTTTTTCTGATTTGATTTGATACTAACGATCAGACTACTTGGATTTTCTTTTTCGGATATTTTTACCTTTCTTGCGCGTGGTACTACTGGTAGTACCACGAGTTAAAAAAATTACCCGTGGTACTACCAAGTGGTCCCAGTAGTACCACGGGTAAAATTGAATTACCAGTGGTACTACTGGAACCACTTCGTCAACTTCACTGGATAAAAATAAATGAAGATCGGTGAAAACAAATGAAAATCGGTAAAACAAATGAAGATTGGTGAAAACAAGTGAAGATCGATAAAAACAAATGAAGATCGGTGAAAACAAATGAAGATCGGTAAAACAAATGAACGTCAATAAAACAAGCGAAGATCGCGAATACAAATGAAGATCGGTGAGAACAAGTAAAGATCGATAAAAACAAATGCACATCTTTAAAACCAAATGAAGATCAGTAAAAACAAATGAAGATCGGTGAAAACAAATGAAAATCGGTAAAACAAATGAAGATTGGTGAAAACAAGTGAAGATTGATAAAAACAAATGAATCGGTAAAATCAAATTAAGATCGGTAAAACAAATGAACGTCAGTAAAACAAGCGAAGATCGATAAAAACAAATGAAGATTGGTGAGAACAAGTAAAGATCGATAAAAACAAATGCACATCTATAAAAACAAATGAAGATGGGTAAAACAAATGAAGATTGGTGAGAACAAGTCAAGATCGGTGAATTCAAATAAAGATCGAAAAAACCAGATGAAGATGAATGTAAACAAATGAAAGTCTTGAAAAAAAGTAAAGATCGTGAAAAACAAATGAAGATCGGTAAAACTAAACAAAGATCGATAAAACAAATAAAGATCGGTGCAAACGAATGATGATATTTTGTAAAACGTGTGATTTGCGCAATTGCAATTAGTATGTCTGAAAGATTATTGGTGGCTTGTATATGAAAAGATTTATCTTAATATTTCACGTAATGCTTTATTCGGTGACAATAGGCAGAAGAAGCATAAAGTAGCGATGACAGCACAGTAAAAATAAATTGTCTATCAACGTAATAAAAAGGTTTGTGTTCACTATTCAACACCCCCCTTAGAATGCAAACCCATTTTCATTATACAATACAAGTGTTTGGTAAAACTAGTCCCTTTTGTTAAAATATCTGCAACCATATCACTACCTTTACAGTTTACAAAACTAATATGTTTACAATCTACATTATCTCTCAAAAATGGTACCTAATATCAATGTGCTTAGTTTTAGGCTTATAACAATCAGTTAAGGCTAAACGTACTGCACTCTGGTTATCACAGTAAATAGTTAAAGGGTGGTCTTCTCGCAGACCAAGCACTTTTGTTCCGTCTTCATAGGATTCAGGTTGTGCTATATAAATTTCATTTTCTAAATCTCCCTGTAAAAATGCCATTATGGCGTCCATTTGATCAATTTCTAAATCATATTTTGCAGCAAGTGCAACTAAGTACCTTACAGAAGTGTACCTTACTACAGGAGAGTATATCTCGTCGGTGTCGTAATCAATACCTCGTTTCTGTGCGTAGCCCTTGACCACAAGTCTAGCTTTATATCTGTTCACAGTTCCATTTTCATCAGTCTTTGTTTTAAAAACCCACTTACAAGGAAGAGCTTTCTTTCCAGGCGGTAAGTTTGTAAGAATCCATGTATTATTTCTTAAAAGTGATTGGAATTCTTCCTTCATTGCGGTCTTCCAGTTGGTTGCATTTTCAGAGGATAAAGCTTCTTTCACTTGTTTCAGGATCTTTCAGATTTTTAAATGGACATAAGTAAGTAGACATACTGGAGTCTGTTGTTCCAGGCTTGGTCCTAGGTCTTAGGGTTATGCTTCTTTCCTGAATATCCTTTATTGGCTTGCTAGGCATATAGGTTTCATCTAGATCTGATCCTGATTCGTACTAGAGTTATCGGCTCTTATTTTTGTTCTTTATTTTCAGGTTCAGGAGTCGGTACTGGTGCTGATGGTACTTCGGGGCAGCTGTCAACTTCACACGGTAAGTAAATGTTATTATTTTTGTTAAGACTTTCCAAAAATTCAATATCTCTACTTTTCATAATCCTATTTGTTTCAGATTCAGCAAGACGGTATCCTTTGGTGTTGTCACAGTATCCTATAAAGATCATTTTTCTCGATTTCGGGTCCCATTTCTTTCTTTTTTCTTTAGGGACATGCATCATGACTTCGGAACCAAAGATCCTCATATTGGACGAATCGGGCACTTTACCTGTACCACATTTCGTATGGAGTCCTGTTATTAATGGACATAGTAGGCGAGCGGTTTATTATGTACGCCGCAGTAGCAGTCGCCTCGGTCCAGTATGGTTTAGGTAAATCTGCGTCCAATAACATACACTTAGCTCTCTCCACAAGGGTGCGATTCATTCTCTCAGCAAGACCGTTTTGTTGTGGAGTATAAGGTGCACTTGTTTGGTGTTTTATACCATGCTGACTCAGGTAATTATGAAAGTGATTATTACAGTACTCTAACCCGTTGTCTGTACGGATGATTTTTATTTTCTTGTCACATTCTTTTTCTACTTTCATGTGAAAATCTTTAAATGCATTCAGAACATTGAGCTTGTCTTTAAGGAAGTAAACATGAACAAATTTTGAGTAGTCATCTATAAATGTAATAAAATATCTCATACCTCCTAGGGATGGAGTCTCCATAGGTCCACACAAGTCAGAATGTATCACCTCAAGTAGTTCTGATGCTCTAGAACCGACATGGTTGAAGGGTGCTCTCGACTGCTTTCCCTCCAGGCACGTAGTGCACTTTACAGGTCCATTCAGATTCGCTGAAGACAGGCTCATTCCCGCTGTCCATTTATAATTATCTAATTTTATCGGAGATGTATAAAATGCTGCTACTAAGCTTTTATCATCATTTTTATTGTTTGTTTTCTTGACTGAACGGCAATATTTCCTTAAATGACCATATTTATTACAGTTGAAACACCGTGGGCCTTTTTGTTTCAAATTGTTCTGCTTTTCATGAGCTTTCTTTTTAAATGAGTAAAATGCAGTAATTTCGGAACTCTGAACTTCTTGCAGCAGTTTAGTTTTAATAAAGTCTGCACAAATTTTTACTCCGGAGCTCTCTATTGCCATGATCATGGGTTTGTATAATGTCCGGCAAACCCGCTAGCATAAGTGTGCCCAACCACTCATCGTCGACGGAAAATCCTATATTTCTCAGTTTGTGGGCTGATGACATTATCTTATTTACGTAGTCTTCGATATTTTTCGAGGATTCTAAAGTTGTCGTGATAAGATCTTTTAACAGAGCAACTTTTCGTGATAACCCATTATCGTCAAAAGCACGTTCCAAATTTGACCAGACCTCTTTTGAAGTTGTCGCGTCCTGAATATGAACGTAATTGATAGCATCTACTAATAAAATTAATTTTGATTTTGCTTTGACGTCTTTGGTGGGATCGACTTTGTCCGCTGCTATACATTGCCATAAATCTTCGTGTTCTAAGTACGCCTTTACGGCAAACTTCCAATTTGCATAATTATCACGACCAATAAGTTTGTCTATCTTGAATGCCGTATTTGTAGACATTTTTCAATTTTACGAATTCCACAAATTTGACTAACCTCAAGGTTGTTACGCCGCAATGCGGTAGAATTTTTTCGACACTGAAATATTTTTTTCGGACTTTTCTTTATACTGTACACCACTAATTCTATTATAACCACGCTCTGCTACCATGAAAGATTATTGGTGGCTTGTATATGAAAAGATTTATCTTAATATTTCACGTAATGCTTTATTCGGTGACAATAGGCTTGTGTCCTAAATTTCAAAAAGCATTTAATTTTGTAGCTTTATATCTATATGATCACAAAAATGTAATATTTTGACTTAAAACAATCATTTACATAGTTAATTTTGTGATTTAAAAAATGAATTTCAATTTGTATCGAAAACGCTCATGGCTCCTCGTGTGACGTCACTTGATGCCAAACAAACCAAAAAGAAAATGTGTATTTTTTATGAGTCCTTTCAATGATTTGTTTTTAAAAGTTTTAGTACAAAAAGAAACGTTTAGGGGTTTTAATCAATATTTAGGGGAATCTGGAGAATTTGAAGTTGGGTTTTAGAGGAACATTCCGTAAGATTTGGCATCACTTTGGCATATGGTCTCAGTAACCAAAGCCAGTATAAATTAATTGAAAAAAAATTGCCACTGGCATCTCTGTTTGACAGGTGTTTGACAATGTTATGTTAGCGTTCGTCTGCTTTCCATATTAATTTAAAATGAATCCGTCGTATTACAAGTGTTGTGTAGTGCCTGAATGAAATGAAATCTATTGTATTTTATTAAAATGTACCTATGAGAATCTAAATAATAATACACAAGATGACACGACTTGTGACATAAGATGTCAAGACTCGAGACTGCCAGAGTGCGTCAAACGTAAAAAAGCAAACTGTGACGTCACACTATCTAGTAGAGGTGTTTCATGTCACGTGACTGATTGCTTATTTTTTCCAATCTTATTTTCTAAAAATAATAGTAATCCTTAATTTGTGTACCAATTTATATTACTTTTTGTTATTTATATATTGGACATAGTCGTTAGAAACACACATCAATTATATTTATTCTTAGTGGACACAAGCCTATAGGCAGAAGAAGCATAAAGTAGCGATGACAGCACAGTAAAAATAAATTGTCTATCAACGTAATAAAAAGGTTTGTGTTCACTATTCAACAATGTCCTATACATATTAGCATACAACTGTAAATGTCAGGTAGTGGCCTTGAAGGAGCCAATAGTAACTAATCAGCCTCATCTGTTTTCCTAGCGGATTTCACGAAAGCGTAGTCAAAGATTGTATTTTGAGTGGTTGTTGTTGTTGCTGTTGTTGTTGTTGTTGTTGGTGTTGTTGTTGTTGTTGTCTAAGATTGTCTTTGATGTATGTTTACGAATAAAGCGTTGTCAATGACAAGTGAACTATACATAGATGCACGATTCAAACCTAAACGTGGTAGATCATGGCGCTCGATGTAAAGAAAAAATGATAATTTTAATATCAAAGACCTACACTTTTATGATGCAATCTAGATAATAAACAAGTTTGTACAAAGATTGAATTTGTGCACAAAAAGTTATGGAGGTAATAAACAGTTAAATAAAGGACCTCGTCCTTTTCAAAGTTGGTTAGGAAGTAGAATAGTCATAAACAAAAACAACATCTAAACATAAATATAATAAAATGCTAAGGCTCTCTGCAGATTTTAAATAAAGTACCAATAAGTAAAGATACATGAACTTTGTTCCTTTTTTGTATTTCCTGGGTGAAGATCCAGTAAGATATAAAAAAATCAGGCGACAATTTAAATAGAAACTACTGATTGATTGCAATTTTCTAGCATAAATGCCCTTGAAAAAGTAGATCTTTTTTGACAATTTTAATTTTTGCTTGTGCCTATCTTTACTTGTTTTTTCCGACCTTCATTTTTTTTCACCCACCTTTATTTGTTTTCACCGATCTTCACTTGTTTTGACAGATCTTCAATTGTTTTTGTCGATCTTCAATTGTTTTACCGATCTTCACTTGTTTTTACCGATCTTCAATTGTTTTTACCGATCTTCACTTATTTTTACCGATCTTCATTTGTTTTCACCCAACTTCATTTGTTTTCACCCATCTTCACTTGTTTTTACAGACATTCATTTGTTTTACCGATCTTCATTTCTTTTCACAGATCTTCATTTGTTTTAACCGATCTTCATTTATTTTTGATCCAGTAGTACCACGGGTAAAATTGAATTACCCGTGGTACTACTGGGACCACTTGGTAGTACCACGGGTAATCTTTTTACTCGTGGTACTACCACTAGTACCACTGGTAGTACAAACTAATGGGTATACAGAATATATAAACTAATGACAACCGAACTAGTCAACAGAACAGGGTGGGAGTAGACAGACATCACAGAGAATCCATTATAAAAACGGCTGCACGCGCGGTGTCTGCCTCTCTCGCTGCCTGCTGCCCTTCAGGTGATGTACCATACACCATCTGCGCGACATCACTGGGTCTGGTGGTCTAGAACTTGAAGAACCCTCTCGTGCTCGTTCTATGTTGTACTTGTAATATATCGATTCGCTATATGAGAATAAACGCAGATAACTGCAGTATTACTTCAACCCTATTGTTCATATTTATCTGATTGGTAAATATAATCATAATCATATAAATATACCTATACTTGGACCGAGATAGGTGGCTGATCCACCCCTCTCGTGCCACCCGTATACGTCGCCCGTGCAGGAAGCTGGCCAACCAGCGGCTAACTTAGTTATGGGTCTCCAAATAATATACGTACTAAACTAAGCCATTACAAAAATTAAGTATAATCATTAATATAGTGTGTTTTCTAATCTATTCTAAATATTTGGTAGAAACTAAAAAACACGTTGTCGCAGACGTACTATATGCAGCAGACGCAGCTTAAGTTGGTTTAAGTACTCTTTGGTAAGCGGTTTAGAAATCAGTCGCGGTTAAAAACCGCAAGTGCGGCCGCTTGTACAGGGTTTCATAGGTTTTAAATTTTTGAGGTTAGAAACCGCCGAGAAAAAACGCAAATGCGGCCTCGCACTTATGCTGAATAATACCTTGGCAGTATGATTTTAAGCAATTTCGCCTGTCATTTGGACGAATAAAGCAACAAAAACAACATTGCTTGCTCGTCAATGTTGTCAATGTCAAAGTCGTCAACGGTCGTAACCATGAAGCTATAGATAAACATGGAGGCCACACTTCGAATACCTACTTGAAGCGTAGTCTGTATATTACTGTCTTGCTCTGTGTGGGCTCTACATCTCTTTCTAAGTAGGGTAGCCCTATTTTTATTTTGCCAGGATACTTCATTTTCTATATATTCTTTATTGTACACAATAAAGACAATATATATTCATAATACAATTAGATGTACAATACATACATACATAAGGGGAAGAGGTAGGCAGAGGTATATTATCATTTCACCCTTAGAGCTCCTCGCGGCGACGGGTCGCCGCGCATAATAATCAAGCTTTTCCGTATAGCCCCGCAAGCGACCGGTCGCCGCACCTACCCAGACGACTTTATACTTAAATTTAGCCTTCTTACGTCCTACTTTTCTATGAACAAGTTTATTGCATGTGTAGTTTATAACATTTTCTTGTTTTTGGAATCTTATAAAATGACGTCAATGGGCCAGATTTTTTTACAAAAATCGAACAGTTGAAGTTGAGAGTGGATTGCGCATGGATGGCGTGCGTTTGTGTAGTACGTGTGTGTTTCGTGTTTTTATTATAAATAATGTGTTTGCATTATTATTTATTATTATACACAGTAAAATAAACAATATATCAATAATCCGGTTGGTGTTTACAGAATCGTAAAATATGGTGTGGTGTTAGAGTAATCAATGTTTTTTTTATTGAGTGCGTGTGTACCAAGTGCGTGTGTGCGTGTGTTTTGTTTTTTATTAAAAATAATGTGTTTTCATTATTATTTATTATTATACACAGTAAAATAAACAATAATCCGGTTGCTGTTTGCAGAATCGTAAAATTTGGTCTTGTAAATGGGAAATCTTTTTTTATTTTTAGGGTGGTGGAAATAGGTCCTTGCGATTACCGATTTTCGATATATTTTTTTAGTGTGTTGAAGGGAAGGTCCCACGGAATATGTGGTGAAAATTAATTATATAAATTAGATGTACAAAGGCGAGATTAACTATTTTCTCTGTTTTTTACGAAGTCTGATAGGTAGTATTCTCTGCAGATTGCATAGGTACATTGCGAATAACGAAGCTATTCATCCAAGTGGGTTATTTTTCTAGGTTAATCAACTGTACGTCTCGCGCGCTGCAGCTTTCCGTGGCAGGCTGTGACGTAAGCTGCCGCTGCAGCTTGTGGTAGCTCGCAGTCTGCCGCGGCAGCTCGTGGTAGTTCACAGTCTGCCGATGTCTCTTCATGTCAAAATAAAGAAATGTTAGTGCTAAAGTCATTGGAATAAGATTTTAAATAATTTGATCGTGTGGCTCTCCGCTTAGGCTGCAAGGTGTGTGAACCTCACGAATGCATCTGCGGTGCCATGGTGGAGAGCGATGGTCATCAAACTTTGAGTTGTCGCTGCACCGGTAGGCATCCGCGTAACCACGCTCTTAATTAGTTAATCCGGCGGGCTCTGGGTCGGCTGAGGTCCCCTGTATCCTTGAACCACTAGGTTTGTCCCGCGCAGACGGCAAGAGACCGGACGGTCTGACCCTTGTGCCATGGAAGAACGGCAAGTGCTTAGTGTGGGACGCAACATGCATCAGCACTTTCGCCGCCAGTCACTTGGCTCGTACCGTCCATTCACCGGCGGCGGCAGCTGTAGAAACGATGGGCAGTTGCAGGAGTGATACTAAGGCTCTGGTCTCGGAGATCGGCCGTAGGCTACAGGACAAGACACATCCACGCGCTCCCACGTCTGGTCGTACCTGGTACAAAGGATAGCTATCCAGCGCGGCAACGCTGCTAGTGTATTGGGCACCTTTGCGCCTGGTATGATCAGTGGTGGTATGTTCAGTAGGCATTTGTTTAGAAGTTTCGTTATTTAATCTATTTATTTTATTTTTATGTATGTATTTTTAAGTTGATTATTGGACAATTGGTTGATTAGGAACAGGATTATTGGACAATAAGTTAGGAACTGTTGATGGTTTTAAGCGCTTTGTTACTACATCATAATCGGTTTTTTGAAAATGCAAATTGCAAATCCTGGCGCTTTCATAGAACTTAATTTTTTTTAAATATGGAAAAGGAGGCACCAGCACTTTTAAGAAAGTTACACGACACGAATGTATAGAATTACACCTATATCCATTCGTTTATAAGGTACGCGAGAAAATAAAATTAGCATACTAATTGCTTTTATAAAATACTAGCGGACATCACGCGGCTTCACCCGGTAGTTCCCGTGGGAAAATGGGAATAAAATATATCTTATGTTCACCGCAAAGAGTGTAGCTTCCCAACAGTAAAAGAATTTTTCAAATCGGTCCAGTAGTTCCGGAGCCTATTCGTTACAAACAAACAAACAAAAAAACAAATATTTCCTCTTTATAATATTAGTATAGACTAGCGGATGTCACGCGGTTTCACCCGCGTAGTTCCCGTTCCCGTGGGAATACGGGAATAAAATATAGCCTATGTTCACAACAAAGAGTGTAGCTTCCCAACAGTGAAAAAATTTTTCAAATCGGTACAGTAGTTCCGGAGCCTATTCGTTACAAACAAACAAACAAAAAAACAAATCTTTCCTCTTTATAATATTAGTATAGATATCTTAACTTAATTTTTAATGGTACAATGGATAACCATATTTCTCGCTGAATACTATTTTTAGGAAACCTAAAACAATTATTCATCATTAACATACGATAACAATACTTAACTTATTTTATTTACTCTAATAATGACATTCGTGTTTCTTCTAATAATACACAGGAAGTCCCAGATAAATCTTCAATATTGTCACACTACTTCTCAACGTTTCCTATAGAGCCCAAGAAGAAGGAAAAAAAAAAAAAAAAAAAAAAAAACAATGAAGTCAACCGCCATTCTATTGTTCGTTGACACTTTGACAGTTGACATGTAGTACCAATGTTGCCACATTACAGAATCCTTAGAAAATGGGAATGTAATTCACTGATTCGACAACCACCCAATCATGCATATTATGGTATAAAATATTTCAATTTACGCATTAAATAATCGTAGTCGAACTATAGAGCTATTTATAAATTATTTTACTTGCATTTTTGGTTAGTATGGTCTATTTCTATTATTTTCTAGGAGATACTAATAAGAAGATAGCAGCACTGCACAATTCCTTCGAAAGCGAAGGTTAGCGCACAGAGAGTGAGATAGAGATACGTAGGTATTTGACTCAAGCGGTTGTTCGAAGTGTGGCCTCCATGTTTACCTATAGCTTCATGGTCGTAACCGGTTGAATCAAATTTTTAGGTTATTTCAGCCTGATGCAACTCCCATACAACGAAAAAATGTATGGAGTTTGCGCTCCTTCTTTTTTTTAAATCATATAAATATAACTATACATACTACGAAAAAGAATTTCTGCACTATGCCGCAGTTACTCATTCTTTCATTCATTCATTTTTTGATAGTAATGGATTCCTTTTCCCTTTGTTGTATACGTTATTTTATAATTTTGTAAAGTATTTATTAGTATATCGTGAGTAATTGACATAATTGAAATGTTTAGAAGTGAATCAACAATGACAAATGTTGAAAACGTGATAAATATGTGGTGAATAATCGGGAAGAAAAAGATGGTGAAAAGAGGTTATGTTATGACTAAAAGAGCAACTACTACACCACAGACACCAAATAACTGCATAATATTGTGTAGTAATATGCTATTGCTACAGGAAATTGGTGGTAATGTATTTTTCTTGTTATTGATATATTATAGTCATAGGATAGGGAATAGAGATGCGCCGAATGTGGGTTGAACCGAATTCGAACATTCGGCCGAATATTCGGTATAAAATGTACCGAACCGAATATTCGGCCGAACTATTCGGTTCAAATTAACGTGGTAAGCAGGTTAGTACAGGTCATTCGTAGAGGCTGGCGACATTGTTTCAGCGCTGGTCGCGCAACCCTCAACCCCAAGGCGCCGATTCTCAATCGAACTACTTGCAAGCGTGAAGAAAATTTACAGTCCAAATGTCTTTTGTCTCACCTTTAGTCACCAATATTTCACCAGTAAATCTCCGTCCATGCAGGTAATCGCCACTCTGTTGCTATTATATAGTGGTTCGCTCAGGTCTACAGATCCTTCGACTTTTAAAAAAATGTTAGAGAATAGTTAATAATTCTCATAGCACGCCTCTATACCGAGTTAAATGGGCAAAGCTGGTATTTACGAGCACCAGCTCAAAAATGACAACAGCACTCTATGTGTGGCCGCACGCGCCAATAGAATAATTAGCGAGAGATGGTGAACTGAACGGGCTCATTTTTAATGAACTGAGTTTTGTTTTCCACTAACAAAGAGTTTAGAAATATTAAAAAATGTAACTCTTCGTGAACTGTTTATTTTCACAGCGACTAAGTTCAGGTGGAGTTTTGGACTGGTTGTGTGCGGTCGTGTTTTGTAACATACTAGTGAAAATAGCGTGTGACATGAAATCAAGTGAAGTGCATAAATATTGTTTCTTAAAGAAAAACAGATAAAAACGGACTCCATAATGACTCGGATCACTATCTAAAATTAAGCCAGCTCATTACAACAATTTTACCACTCAGTGCAATAATGAAATAAAAAAATATTTTATAATTTGGTGGAAAACAAGGACTTTGCGAGTTTGCTGCGAGTTAAACGGATTCAATAATGGGTCTGCTCTGCTCGCGGTGAAAACTAGGCATTTTTAAGGAAGCAACATTGAGCACTTCGAGCTTTGGATACCAGATTGGCCTTATGCCTAAATGGCTAAGTTTTTTTTTTATACCACGAAAGTGGCAGACAACAGGGCATATAGCCCACTAGATGTACTGGTGGTCACCGTAGCCTATGGAAGTTTGCAACTCCAGAGGCGCTACACTCACGCTGCCGACCCTGTAAAAACTTTCTAAGACCCTTCTTGAAGAACCCCATACTGTAGGTGTTTGGGAAAACCGAGGCAGGGATATCATTCCACAACCTAAGCGTGCGCGGAAGACAAGCCCTATTGGATCTTACCGTGCTCGAGCGCTCCGGACGCAACGTATGAGGATGAACGCCCTGATAGAATGTAGGCGTGGGCATCACATCAAACAATTCCTCAGAGCACAAACTGTTGTACAGGCGGTAGAACACGCATAAGGAAGTAAAGTCTCTCCTGTTGCGAAGAGGTTTCACACCACCTGCAGACATGGGAGCGTTGACCACTCTCATCCTCGGCTTTTCACCGAGTCAAGTGGACGTAGCTGATATTCAGGTGCCCCCGCCCAAAGGTGACAGCAGTACTCCATGAACTGCCGCACTTGCGACTTATAGAGAAACAGTTACTGTGCGTCACCAGAGATATCTGTACCATGAGGCTAGTTACGGAAAAGCCGAAATATTCAATAATTATTAATTTGTTAATAATAATATCAACATTCGGTAATTATTCGGCAAATAAACCGAATATTCGGCCGAATACGAACTTTCAAAAACCTGCCGAATGTACCGAATTCGAATATTCGGCCGAACGTTCGGCGCATCTCTAATAGGGATGTTCCACTGTTAGTCAAAAATCGATATTTTTCTTTAAGGTCTGATTAATTTATCATAACTGTTCCTTTGTCCAACTTGGAGATAGGATACTATAAAAGTTAAATAACATATCAACACGTGCTTGGAGACTCCAAGCACGTGATAATATGTTATTTAACTTTTATAGTATCTTATCTCATACAAACTTGAGGTGATTAACTTCAGGTAGCTTAGGGATACCGTGTTGCAATTTCCTAATGATTAGGCAGCTTAGTTTCTGATAAAGATTATGATACAAAATTTTGTGATTTTGTTAATTCAGCCCCGCAATGCTTTCAAGTGCATATAATTATGGATATCGATCTACCGTCCCTCGCAATTGTTTGTAACTCGTCACTCCAATCCTACAGGTTTCACGATCTCGTTCGAACCACACTCAACCTCAGACACACATCAGTGCATCACACAATTTGATGTCTCTGAGGTAGAGTGTGCTGAAATCTAATATTGACTTTATCTTCTTACAGATGTGAGCTGTGGATACAATATACTGGAATAGAAAACTTTTGTTGAACAGATGTGGGATACACTGATAGAAAATATGAATACGCGATTGGAACGTTCACAAGACATTTTTTAAATAAAGAATTTTATTTGTCGTATTATGTTTTTTATTATTACCTAAAATACATCCAACATGTGTTTGACATAAAATCCAGGTGCGGTATACAACCATTTTCATATTATAAGGATGATTGCACACCCCACCTAGGTTTTGTAGGATTGGGACCCAGGTCGAAAAAAAATATCGATATCGATATATTTTTGATTATTTCTCTCGATCCTGGGTCCCAACCCTACAAACAAGTTTGCAACCTAAGGGACCAAATGAAGTTTTTAACGTCTTTGTGTTGGTATTGATTCTGTGCGCAAACTTTTAAATGAATCAAAATGAAAGTATGGGAGTCCCGTCTCTTAAACGTAGTGTTACATTCTCTTTGGGTTATTTATTTTCATTCAACATTGCTCTGCTCTTAGTGTTTATAATATTATACTCTGTGTGTGTTTACTAGATCGAAATGCCGAAAACAGGAGCAACACGATATCAAAAGTTTCTTAAGTCTGAGAAAAGTAAAACAAAACTCAAATCAAAGAAGGATTTACCGAAGGGCACTAATGTTACGAAAACGAGTTTTAAGGCCAAGAAGATAGTTATTAAATCACAATTAAAAAAACATGGTGAAAGCGAAGCACTGTCTTCGAGGAAATTAAACGTTAAGGAGTTACTATCACGTCTCAACCATTTTAACACGCCTTCCCGTATTGAAGCCCTCAATGGTTTAAAGGAACTCATAACATCCCACCCTAGTGTGTTAGAACATAACCTTGGTGATCTTGTTCACGGTATCACTCCATTAGTTTTGAATATTGAGAAAAATGTAAGCTACTCTTTCAACAATAAAGGTGGGTCTACACTAGACGAGTGGAGCACGAGCCGAGCCAAAATTATAGTGTGGATCGACTTACGAGCCCCGAGCGACACTTGTGATCGCGAGCAGAGCGACTTGGCTCGTCTAGCGTAGACCCACCTTTAGGTATCTAATTAATATAACTTCCCATATTTCCCATGACTGTATTTGTTGAATCATTGTGTATTTTTCACATTGGGACTTTCACAGTCATAATGCAGAAATTGCAGTATCACCATAATCTAATTGTTTTTAGACATATGGAGGTTGCCCCACAATGGTCTTCTGGGGTAATAGAATAGAACTCAATAATTTTATGCCAATTAAAGTAACTCACATGATGTTTAAAATATTTATGTTCAAATAGTATATTCTCAAGACCTAAAGTATTTTCAAACTACCCTTTAGGTGTTCAACTTGGCTTAATGTTGTGGATTATATACTTAGTTACATAAAATTGATATTTTTTTCAGGTTCGCCATGAATCATTGAAGGTTTTACATTTGATGCTGTTCAACATAGATGCTGGACGAGTAGATCCCTTCTTTGATATATTATGTACTTACTTGAGAAGTGCTATGACACATATTGATGTGAGGATACAAGAGGACTCCCTTTTATTTTTGGATACATTACTCATTTGCACACCTAAGCATGTAGCTCAGGACTTCCATAAAATAATGCCAAATTTTCTTGACATGATTTCAAAATTACGTGTTGATTCAAAACCTGGCAGGACCCTTACTGTCAATTTGGGCAGTCAAATGACTAGTGTGAAATGGAGAGTTAAAGTTTTACACCGTTTAAAAGACTATTTAAATCAATATGTGGAGTTCAACAATATTAGTGGAAAAAGAGAGAAGGTGATCACGAATGCTGCTCAGATATTTGATTCTTCTAAAATGTATTATCCATTATCAAACCCAAGCTATTGGCAGCAGACATGTCATGTATCCTGTTTTTCCACCAAACACTCACAAGACATAGTGCAATTAGATAAACTTGAAAAGTTCAACATGTATGTAGACACTCTAATGCCTTTATTGTTTGAAACTTGGCTTGAAGTTTGTCCAAATGTACAAGCACAGAAAAATATTGAAACAGTTATTAACGAAGATGCAGCCTCCCTACTGAAGCAAGCATTAGATGTAATTTCTTTGATATGGTGTCTTGTCATGCATTTTAATTTACAGAAAGGATTTTCACAGAAATACAGACATCCATTTTTACAACATTTTGTTAACATGTTTCCATATGTTACCAACATAAGATCTAAACAGAGAAATGCAAGTAACTCTCCATTAGAGGATATGATAACAGACCCTAAATTAGTAGAACAAAACTTGGAAATTTGTAATCTGTTTATTTTACTCAACCCTAATGTAAATGTGAAGAATCAAAGTAAAGACATAAGCTCTGTACTTAATTACGTACAAATAATGTTCCAATATAATGTTCACAAAAAAAAGTTAATTGATGTTATCATAAAGATCTTGCATACTATATTTTCTGAGGAGGTCTCTAACTGGACTAGGAATTTATCACTAATGGATACTCTATTTAACAAGCTGATTGAGGCCTATTTTAATCAAGAGGTGTCCAGTGCCTACAGGCAACAAGTGTTTAGTTTACTTTGCAAAATTGCTCTGAACGACAAACTTGGTCATTTTCATAAATGTGAATCCTTCAACAAATGGTTACAGAACTTGCCAGACATATTATTAGAGGATGAAATAACAGCTGACACTGTCAATATTATACACAAATTTGCTGTTAGAAACAATTCAACATTTAACTCAGTTATAAAGCCTAAGTTGTTTACTATCTTAGAAAACTTACCTAAAATCAAGGTATCTGATAATGATGATCCATCTAATTATTACAAATTGCTTTCATTATTACATTACACCAAAGTATGGGACACTAATTCACTGAATCTGTTAGAAAAACAGTTAAAGGATCATGTTTATGGCGAACGTGACTATGGCTGTTACCTATTTGATTCTTTAAGTGGGCTGGCAGCCCAAGTGACGTCAGAGCAAGAAGTGGTAGATGAATAAGTTCTAGAACTACATTTAATATTATGTGAACTTATTGTATATCAAATAATGTAGGATATAGGAAGTACTGTTATTCCTACTTATAACCATCAAAGTACGTAGTACCAGATGCGGTACACACATCAAAGGACGTAGGTCGCGACTGGGTCGCCAACCAAAGCGCGGTCACATGGCTTCCTATACATTTAGGCGCTATACAAACGACGGGGCGGGCCAGGCCCGTCAATTTCACCGCGAACGATAGCGCTAAATGAATCCTATACTACCAACGCACAGGAAGGGCAAAAAGACCGCGCCGCTAGTGCCCGCCGGCCCAGATTTTCGCAGCAAGGGCAGTCGCGGGCATCGACGGACAGACGCATGCTTTATTACGTCGCAGACTAAAAGACCGGCCCGCCCTGTCGTCACCTAAGCACCTTAGGCGCTTTGCTAACGACGGGGCGGGCCGGGCCGGGCTATTACACCGCGCACGATAGCGCTAAGGGAATCCTTTACTACCAACGTACACACAAAGGGCAAAAAGACCGCACCACAGGTGCCCGCCGGGCAGTGGCGGTGCGGCTACCCGCTGTGGGTCGCACAAACCAGTTTGTATGAAGTAACGCTGACGCCAGCGCGGGGCGGCTAGCTCAGTCAGCGACGCACGCTTTCTAGTGAACTAACTGCCACCACCCGTCGTGTGCGTTGGGTTCGCGGTGCGGGCAGACGCGGCCTTTATTGCGTCGCGGGCATAAGCCCGACCCGCCACATCGTCTTACTAGCGCCTTAGTATGAAACGGACGCAATATCTATGTCACGTCCTTTGGGTGCCCCACGTTTTTGGCGCCATGATTTTGTTATACAGATTTGTTATAGATGCAATGTATGTGTTAAAAAATAAAATGAATTTATTATTTTGATAATCATTTATTCCAATAAACTCAAAGACAAACAAACCATAATACTTAGTTGTGATGGTCAACTACAATTTATCCACTTAATTTGTAAAAAGGTAACATCATCAAGGTAGCAACACAAGATGCAGTAACAATCCATTAAAAACAATATCAGAAATTGCCAGCTGCATTTCAACTTCACTAACATGCACATGAATGCTAATACACTATAATTAAACATTATAGCTATTTAGAACATCAATAATATCATACATACCTACACATTACATTAATGGTAAAAGGAACATTAATGGTAGACAATAAGGAATTATGTAGATCATACAAAATAAATTCATACAACAGTATTCTTGTTCTGCAGTCAAGTATGACTGCATAATTATTATAATAGCATAAAGCTAAGAATGATAGTACTTATCGCTGAGTCATAAAGCTCACTTTTCAATTCTTCACAAATTTCTGGCATACATTTACTTATACAATCGATATGACAGCCTCATTGAAGCCATTTGTTTATTATTTTATCGACTAGTTTCGTTTCGCTATGATATCTTCTATATATTACTATAATAAATATTACTAATAAAAATAATTTCTGCTAATTGTTGAGTCATTGTCAATTTGGCAATTTTTGGCAAAATTATAGGTTACCAATAGTAAAAAATAGTAAGTAATAACAAGGGACTTGACTACCTACTATAGGTTTGACTTTGACGACTTTTCCGGTATTGACCGCTGGTCAGGATATAAGTAGTCTGTCCCTGTGCAAAATATCACCCAAATCGTTCCAGTTCTTTATGTGATAACTGTCTTTCATTTTTACAGTACAATTTAGCAGCATAGGATAGTAGGAATACAAGTTGCTTCATAGCTGGTCAAGACAATACCAGTAATAACAACAATACATTTTAGAAAACACTATTAAAGTGGCGATTGGAATGAAGAAATAATGTTAGTAAATTTTATAGATGAACTACACCTTCACACAACAAATATTTGTAAGTAGTGGCATAATGACAGTCACAATCAATGATGCAATACTTATGGGACCTGAAAATATCAGTAATAGCAATATAGAAATTAGAAAGACAGTGTAAGTCACACTGTTAATAGTTACAAAGTTATTTAATTATAATGTCATAAGAACAGAGATCACAGAAGTCGCTTGAGATCATACTCCGTTGTTTCTTCATGCCAACCACCACACACTGATTAGAGCAATATTGCATTTAATACTTTTAAAATTATTACTTATGTACTGATAATGTTTAGTCAGTTTTTTATAATTGTTTCAAGTAACATACCACGTCATCAGTAAATAGGCATATTACTAAACTTGTACCCACGTCATTACTGACGATCTAATCAGCTTAACTGATGATAAATACTTTTAAGGATAACTACTTGCCGATGTCGATCCAGCGACATTATTACATCAATCTCATAACCTTTATACTTAAATAGCCTCGCAAAAATCAATATATTATTAGGTGCTGGCGTAGAAAGTAAAGGAGTATTATTGAGGATCATGTTCTCATAAAATATTCAATATTATGCATTTAATGCGAAATGAAAAAATGACGGATAGCCATCGTTGCACGAGGTTAACAAATTTATAATGTTCCATGTACTTTTAATTAGTTGATTTAATTTGCATTTTAAATACTGTTGAAACAGTCATGTTTCTAAACAGTGTTTCATTTATCACTGAAGAATACTATCCGTTTCACTTTAGCTGCCTTTCGTAGCTATAAATCTTTGATAACTAGCATATTAAACTATCCGAACATTATGTTTCAAAATTCTTAGGAAGAATAAATAAACATCCTCATATCAAGCCTGACTAAAAAATTAACAAAAAACGTATTTGAGCGCGCATTATTGCGTTTTCCTTTTATTAGTTTTTTTTGCACGAGGAATGGTAGCAGAGGCCGACAGCATTGCCTGAAAAAAAAGGAGGATAAAATTGAAAATCAAAAGAAAAAGCTTAAGCTCATTACTCCGTTTTTATAAGTACGGTGACACTACATTTTTGAAATACATACTGGCCATATTTACAGTATTAATTTTGCGTTAGTTATCAACACAAAATAATAAACAATACTCAAAACAAAAGTATGTAATGAAAAAAAAAAATCAAACAACCCACTCAATAAATCAAATACTTGAAATTTTTTTACAGACTTTCTGGTAAATACTGTTAAATTGCTACAAAGAATATAGTTAGATAAAAGCACTTTGTTATATAACTCGTTGTAAACAATTTTCAAACAATTAATATAACAATAAACGTGCATGCATGTAAAGGAACACTGCTAACATAAGAAATAAACATACTGTTCAGCCTAAGTTCCGCAGCAAGTAAAAGCGGGCTTGGGATTTTGGGAAAGCCTTCTACACGTCTGTACTTTTAGACTGAGTTGGTATTTCTTCGTGTAATGAAATACGCTTATATTCTGGATGACTTTCTATTTTGGCTTCAATAAGTTTTTGTAAAGCATCACTCTTATTAATTATATCTTGCGAAATTAGTTCGCTATCTATATCGACATCTATTTTATCATCAGCCTTTTCTGCTTCTAGTTTATCAACAGTGTCTTTCAATAATTTAATGTCCTCTGCAACAATAGCGTGCAATTCAGCGCAACTTTGGAATTCGTCAGGCAATCTATCACATAGAGATGATCTTCTACTGCGATCACCAGACGACAATGACGTATTGTCTGCTTTAGTCTTATCATCACTTTTATGCCAAAATGCCAGCTTAGTCGGCAATTGCAATAGCTTACCTAATCCAGAACTACTGGTTTTAGAAATATGTACAGGCGATTTAGATTTATGCCTTCTTTTGTTTTCTGCTATTGGGTTAACAACTTGAAGACCTTTGAACCCTGATTGTTTGATACTACTGTTAGGCAGTTTACTTAGTATATCAACCAAACTTTCTTGAGAAGTAGTGCTATCAAAAGTTGTTTCCGTATCAAATTCAGAAATATCTATGTCTTTATTATGTTCTGTATCAACTTTCGAAACGTCGTTGTTATCAACTTGCACTGCTTCAATCGTATTGACTACTGGTGGCAAGGGTGCTTTGCTTTTTCCATATTTGCCTTTAGGTGACTTTCTTTTAGTTTTAGGAGAATGTTCAGGTGTGCCAAATGACGCTTCATCGTCGCTATCTACAGAGGCATTATCGTATTGCAAAGTATCGAGACTGGTACTTTCGCCAGTTTCATCTAAAAGACTGTTTGTTATCTCTACCATTGGACTATTGATTGATTCTTTACCCACATCAATCGTAGGTTCAACATTTTCATGTTGTATACTTCTTACATCATTATTGTCTTTATCTTCAATTATAGCAGGAATGTCAGACACTTCAGATTCGTTAACAATATTTTCTGAATCTTTGCAGGAAAGATCTGGCAAGCATTCTTTATCTATCGACTTATTTAATACATTTTCATCAGAAATGGTTTCTTTTTGGTCCCGGTGATCTGTATAGTTATCAGTTTGGTTACTAAAGAGTGTATTAGAAGGTGAATTACTCAGGACTTGGAGTATCTTAACTTGGTCTCCAACAAACTGGTATATAAATGGTGGTTGGGTATTGGACAAGTACAAAGGGGGTGGGAAATTAACAAGAGGAGGCATATTAGCATATTCAAAACTATCGCTGTCGTGTAGCTCCTCGATGATTACTTCGTTTCCCTTTAAATAAAAAGTTCTTTAGTCGATATCGAAAGAATTAAAATTAACTAAACATAGGCTAATAAATGCAATGAACAGACTTGTCTTCACGTTATTACGGATTCGAATGTAAAATTATCGAAATATGAATAAAGAAATCAATGTCTTCATAACTTCTACCCTACTTCTACCTAATTTACTTAAGATGCGTCAGACTAAACATATAGTTTATAACTTTATTAAACATGTGCTTAGGCATGTCAATTTAATATATAGATACCTTATTTAGAAATTACCATTTGCTTAGTTAAATGAGTTACAATATTAAATTAAATAAGTATCCACATCGATTGATAATAATGTATTTAGGTTTTGTAAAAACCAGCACCATTCATACCCTGGCACACCGAAACTCTTACTTAGCTGTTATTATTAACGATTACGTATGAGACAATCTCGTAGGGTAGTTTTACATTCAACATTATCACGCTCGTCTACAATACAATTTCCTATCAAAACTCAACACAACAAAGGATTTAATAAACAAAAACATACATGAAAAATAAAAGGACCACATGAGCGTTGAGGGACACTGATTATGTTTTGTAATATTAGATATTAGTAATATCTGCATATAAAAATATTTTTTATTAACCCAAAATCTTAACTTGAGCGCTGTTTAAAAACAAAGAACACTCTTTTTTTACTGTGACTCGAGCACAGATGATTACCATAATTATTTCTAACTTCTAATAATACCAATCTTTCATACAATATAGCTCGTTAAAATGACGTCGGCCTAATGAGAGCCATTTTTACAGTATTACCGATTATTCTATTTTTATTCGATGATAATAAATCTGCTATACTGCATAATATAATAACAATTAAAAAGAAAGTTATCGATATAGCTATGTAACTCAAGTCAATAAATATCAATGGTAACTGTCAGCTTAAACAAATATAATCTTATAAAATTTAATACTACTTTTTGGTATAATTCTTAATCAGTATAATATTTAGCAGCACATTACAAAATTTATAAAAAACAAAACGTTTTTGTTCTTAAAATTGCCGTATAATGGTGGAACTTCGCAGCAAGGGAAGTGGTCTATGTCTAAAATTTATTTTTTTTATTATAAACGCCATATTTTAGGTGCATTATTTTACATATGAAAATTATAAATAAATAATACTTTCGTTTTTGGAATTTATATCGTCTAACCGTTTAAATAGCTCAGTTCAATAATCTTTAACATGGCGTTTTGGTGCCGTATTTCAGTCAATTTAACAGAGTACATTACTAAAATATGATACAGATATCAGGGATAAACTTGGAACAGTTATGTGTGCGATGAAACTTGCTCGTTATAGCATTGAACGTAACGCGATCATCCGGAGAACATGACTTTAAAAGTGCAAATCATATCAATATCATATTTGACATGTAAAGCGGCCCAGGAAATATGTATACACACAGGGCTGCCCCATCAACAATTTAATACAGATTAATGTGACAATTTGTAAGCCTACCGGATACACATCACAATATAGTCACCAGTGGTATGTATTCAAAATGCTTTCTCATGTCCTATGGTGATTGATTTAGTCCGATTTACACAGTGAAAGTAAAAATTAGATTGAATAGCTTTTAGAGGTAAGCCTCATTTATACTTATTTCCTTAACCGACACTTGCTCCATTGCACACATGACCTGTTCTAAAGAGTATAAAACAAGTAGAATATACATAAGTTACCAGACCTCGGCAGCAGGCGGTCGCTTGATGCTCGTGACAGCGGTCCTGGTGGTGCGGCCACGTGACCTTGCCGCCGCGCCTACAGACGCTGTGCGAGTGAGAGATGCGCTATTGTCTGCGCTCGAGTAGCCAGAGCTTATGTCCTCTGACGACTTTATATGACTGGAATAATGAAATGTAAATATTGTTGGACATTCTCACACATCATTTAGCCCAAATTAAGCTTGTGTTATGGGATCGAGACGACTGATAGACAGTCTTATATATTTCTAAAAATACATTCATATTATACATTGAAAACACCCAAACTCCGAAGCAAACATTTGTGAATCACAAATATTTAGATCGACTCGAAAATCTAATCCAGGGCCTCAGAGCGGCAGTCATTTACACTACCGAATGCGTCACCAAAATAAGAACCAAAGAATAGACTCATATATAAAATATTATAATCTGGTATGAATTGAACGAAGCACGGAAATCTCACATAGTGATCAATCACTGTGATCGTTTCCAATCAACACTCCTGCATTTTATACTACGGCCCCGCACTCAAAGCGAAGAAAAAGCAGAGAAGTAGTGTGGATGCTTAGTTGTCATGCTGCTCGTCAGTGTCGCGAAAACTGCTCAGCGATGATTTTTTTGTCGATCTTACGAAAGGAAAAGAAGGAACGTATAAGCAAAGCATACCTTTGCTTATACGAGAGCATGGGAATGTGTAGCTTATAGGGCAAATTGTAGTGTGTAGCATTAAGCGATCTAATATGTAAACCATAATATTATTGTACTTGTATTATACGCCGTAAGATATACAGACAGGGTGAATTTTTGAAAAGGGCTTGGATGGCCAAATCCGAAACTATAAGGAATAGCTAAAAATGCTCAAAGGAGTCAAGAGCTCGATTTTGATAAAACTGAAAACCTCATCATTAGATTTTTGAAAAACCAATAATCCTAGCTGGGAATCGAACCCATTGATTTTGAAAAAAAACCACACGCCCTTTATTATTACACCAGACGATAGTTTCGCTGATAAGGATCAAATTCTGTGAAGTAATGATGTACGGCAAATTTAAGGAAAGTTTGGTTTTTTAATAGAATTCATATTACATGTACCTAAATGTTGTATCATAATTTGTTTCGTTCGAAATCCCAGAATAGATCGTAACTATGCCGTGTTTTAAATCATGCTCAGAATGATTCTTTAGAGAATATTCCAAACGGAATCAACTAAATTGAATGCAGTACGATCCTTGAGGTCTCGAATCTAGCTATGTATTGGAAACAATGGTCTACATTTTAAACAATTAATCAGTTAATGTAAGAAAAATAAATTGTATTTTGTTAAGAATGAGCACTTTCCTTTAGTTTGCCGTATGACATTACTTCCCAGAATGTGATCCTTAATAGCAACACTATCGTATAGTGTAATAATATAGGGTGTGTGTTTTTTTTTTCAGAATCATTGGGTTCGATTCCCAGCTAGGATGATTGGTTTTTCAAAAATCGAATGATGAGGTTTTAAGTTTCAGCAAAATCGGGCTCGTGACTCCTTTGAGCATTTTTCGCTATTCCTTATAGTTTCGGATTTGGCCATCCAATCCCTTTTGAAAAATTCACCTGTATACTCGATCATTTACGAATAAAGGACAGTTATTACTCAACAGTCAGAGCGTTTTTTTCTATTCGCATCCCAACCTTACGCAAAAAACCCGTGGCAACCTGAGGAGGAGTGTGGTGAGTGGCATTGTGTGGCTGAAGGGTTACGTTTTGCAGAACTAACAAATGTAACTACTAACCTAAAATCTGGCTCGTCAGTCCTGGCCCTAGGTCTGACATCAACGTCCACTTCTGGGAAGTACATCGGCGAACGACTGTTTGACTCGGAGGCGCTACGGCGAGTTGTGAAACCACTGAAAATTTAAAAAAAAATATAAACGACAAACACCTAGGTATATTCTTGGTAGTGACGTAAAACTGTGCCCATAGTACCATCAACGGTTCTCCTGACACAAAAGGAAAATCCACCAAATGTGGGTACTCCGTATACTTAACAGGCAGCCAGCGAGCCTATTGCAATGTTGCGACTAATGTCAGTAGTTCCTGTTAGTTTAGGTAGGGGAATTGGCTCAGTAAGGTTATAAGGGCTTAATACTCGTCGGTATGTATGTTACATACATACGTACATATAGTCACGCCTTTATCACGTAATAGCTGGTGAAACTATTGCCATGTTGAAATGGACAGGCACAGGTCGCTACTACGACCCGCAGTTTGTTTTTTCCAGCCGCCCATAGGGCGTTCAACTTGGTTTAATGATTGCCATTTTACTGACAACCGGGTTTCATTTTGAGTTTTCCCTCTCTACGCAATTGATCGTTTTGCGAAAAGTTCCCTTAGTCGCCTCTTACGACACCCTTGGGATAAATTGGGGTGGCGACATTGTGCTTGGCGTTGCCAACGGGAAAGAGTACAAAATAAAAAGAAGCAAAAAAGTCTTATTTTCGTATGTATGATATTAAATGAAAATTAAATCAATAACTCTATTCACCTTTTTCCTCCTCGTCGTATAAGCCTGGGTTCCGTGAGAACATCGTCGGCCTCATCACCGCCCCTCTCTTCTCTGGGCTCGCACTCCGTCAGGTCGGACAGACTATAACTCTTGCGTATTTGCTGAACCAACCCACCACCGCCCTGGGAAGTGAACCAATATTTAGCCTGAACTTATAGCAATCACAATTTCCACATAATCATTCCTTAGAAAGTTTTATGTTTTATGTTACTAGCAAACCCTACCTAGAATTTAAGACCTGGGGTTGACTTTTATGAGTTGTTAGGAGTAATTATGATTGGCAGCCCCGGGATTCCCGGCCGTAGACAGATGAAAGTGCACCGTATGGTTTTAGTCGGTAGGAGTCCGGCATTATCCACACATAGAAAAAGGAGTAACTATGATTTGGCTTAATATTTTCGACATTTTTGTGAGCGACTGCCATCCGTACTCTCAACCCCGTAACGGCACCTGCGCCTCGTCAGTTGGTCAGCAGGTGCAGTATTTGCAGGTGAAGTTGGGACCGGAAGGCCTAGCTGGAGCGTCAAGATAAACTAAGGATATAAAAAGCCTCTAGATCCTTCTAAATAGTGATGCCTCTTCGTGTATCTCTATTGTACTTTGTATAGTGATCCAGTTCATTGTCCAAGTTTAGTAGGTACCAAGTGTCTATATAATTGGCTACACTTATGTAGATTACCTAAAATGGGACAGTGAAACCATTAACATGCTTACATAGCAAGCTGTACTATTTAGGTAATTTAACCTACCGACAGAATATTTATCCCCGAGTTCGAGATTCTTCATGAAAAGCATCTCTTGGGTCAGTTCACACCAAAAAACCGACTAAGTGTAATATTTCGCCTATTGCAAAACAGTCGATACAAGCGGCAGCAACGCAAAGTCATCCCTTTGTCACCGAATACAAGCATCTTAGCGATGTAAATAGCGAGATTGCACAACTCAGTGATAATTAGGACATTTTAAATCGCGTTGCTTCTAGTAGTCGACTGACGCTATAAAACCCCCCTCATATTTGAGCTATGGACTTCCGAGTTTCACGGCAGATGAAGAAAATCTTAAACCTAATTAATATAAAAATAAAAAATACTCACGTAAACGGTCTTGTATTACACGTGGTTATGCAAGCTTTGTGAGGTAAAGCGCATGCTTATATTCTTTACTATCAAAGCCATGAATGGCGATTTTACAAATAAAAATGGCTATTAAGAAACACTATATTTATTGAGAAATCGTTGAATATAAAACTAAATCAGTCACACAGCTAAATCTAAGTAACACAAATACACAATGTCGATGGTTATAGAACACATGCTTTATCAGTAGTTAAAAACCTATGTATAATAATTACAGACGACACATGCGACTTATCAAAAACAATTTGGATCGTCTAAGAGATTGCGTAGAAAAGTTAAAATTGGTAGAAAAATAAAATAACTATTCCAAAAAAGAATCACTTGGACGGTCCCCGTTTTGAATTTATTACTAGGTAAGTCTATACGTTGCTTGGTTTTTAAACCTAATATGACGTCAAAATATACTGTACACATTAGGCAAACAAGCCACTAATGTATATTAAAATAGTAGGATTGTATTTTTTATGCTTTGGTTTGAATCGCGTTTAGCTATTGATATGTAGAGATATAAAAGTATCGCTAACTACTTCTATTATCAAAAGTCAAAGAGACAAGGTTCGGTATAAACTCTTTGACAGGTGGTTTAAATTTCTATATTTTCTTCCTGTACCACAAAATATTAAAGCTTCGTTTCAAGGCACACTACTTTTCTGACTTAGTTTGTGGGGCTAATTTGAATTCAATAATAAAGCTAAAAATAGCAATGATAACGCATCATCTATGTATATTTTACATTTATACTAAAATAATCAAAATGAACTGAGCGATATTTCATTGGTTGGCGTAGAAAATAAACGAATAATATTGTGGTGCATTTTATGTGCGTTTATAAACAGTTCTGCATTACTTGTAAGTAAGAGCTCTTTCACATTTAGGCATTTTAGCGGTGTTACAGTGGTGTTGCAAGCCTTACAGACCTTTGTAGTAGAGTATTAAAGTTGACTGGCTCGACAGCCAGTCGAGCCAGTCAACTAAAATTCAGTAGCAAGCTTTACGTGAGGTCGGGAGACTAATTTCTGATAGTTTCCAATTTGGATTTCGGTTAAGACACAAAGTTACATACCTACTTGAATTCGATATCAATAATTTTCAACTTCCTTTGATTGCAACAGTCTTACTAATCGTACGCTACAACATAGCATATCTGCCATCACTGGCCTGCAGTGAAACTGTCGCGCGTCATTTGTGCTACTAAAATAATATAATTATGGATACCCAGTCAAGCTACATACAAGCGCGACTCAAAAAGCACTGTAGTCGCACAACTATAATGCATAGTATACATGAAAGCGCTCTAAAACAGCAAGCGGATGCCGGTAGTGAAATTGCGGGCTAAGATTTATTATAATATACAGTCCGGAAAATCCATAGTAAACAGTGTATTTTAAAAACAACTACGCATTGTCTAGAATTATCTTATGATCACAGTTGAGCTTCTTTCGTACTGTAGCATCAGTTAACCATAAGTTCCTTGTCTTGAGCAGTCTGACTTCTGGTGCGGCGACCTCTAGACCTGCTTCGAGGTTTCTTTTCCTTGTCGGCCTTGGCTGTTTTACGTTTGCGAGCGACGTTACCTCGACTGCGTGCTGGAGAATCGTCAGGTTCATAATCTGGGTCATGAGGATCCCCAGCACCCATGATGTGATCTGGGGTTTCACTATCCAGTTCCATTATCTCCACCATACCAGGTACCTCTGGACGTGGAAACTCTATATCTTCGTATATGCCACCGTCTGTGACGTCACGTGGTTCTATAGCTCGTCTAGCCCGCGGCTCTCTGTCTTGTTCGGGGCTCGGTAGGTTGAGGTTCTGCGTGAAGCAGCGAAGGAAAGGATATTTGGAATAGACGGGGTGGAAGGGGGAGAAATTAAAAAAGCGTGTTAATAAGATTATAAAAAAACTAAATTAAAGCATCTAATGGGGTTTCAATATAAACGTGAGTGGGCGTAAAATGGTTTGATGTGGACATGCCCGATAACTGCTACAATAGCTTGTTGCCTGCTTGCATGTTTGTGCAAAATATGAAATATTGATGTGAAAAAAAAAATGAAAAGCTGTGTACTCGTAATTAGCACAGTGAGAGCAAATCTAAATTTTTGCCTTTACGTTACACGCTGTAATCAAACATGCCACACGGATTTAGTGAATTATCGTAAAAAAATTAAGAGGTAACAACAACAAAAATACATTTAACCATAATTATACAACAGTCAGTCTTCAGTTAAGGGTTATAGTCCACCAACACCCTTATTTGTTTCATTTATAAGCTGTTTGAGCGTGTATTATATAGTTACAAAACTAAACATGCTAAAGTACTAAGGGTTGTCAACACTTACTTTTATGGCAGTCTGCATGATTACTGTGGTGGCGTAGTTGACGCCTTTAGTGCCCAAATTGAGCACAGTGTGATAACCCTGATCCTTTGCCTTAGCTATGTACTCATCTATTTCCTGAAAAGAAAACCAATATAGGATTTTAGAGATGCTACTTTTTGGTTGGCTTTTTTACTCTGTCAGAAGCAAATGACTGACATGACGTCCCTAGTTATTTACGGGTAGGTACCTACACCATAGCGTTATACGTCCGTACGTACGTACTTTACTACAGGCACCAAGCTCAAATGAATTTGGCTTGTACACCAAGATTATGCTGGTACCGAAGGCTTATAAGAATTGTAATCGAGTCGATGCTTCCACGAGTCTGCAAAGGATCCACATAGTCGGTGCAATCCGATCAATTGGCCTGGTTTAGGTAAAATTATTACCCAGTGTACTACTATTATGTTGAGAGGAATGTGGTGTTTTGTAAACACCAAACAAAACGAAAACAAGATACACGTGCAAAAGTAACGCGTAAAGTCGCTATAATATGGACATTTTAATTCAAACGTAGTATTATTTCACGTATCATAAACACGCATATCTAAAGAGATTAGAACTAGAGTCACAACAATCTTATAAGTTTGTACCTACAGAATAGATAACAGAACAAGTTTGCGGTGACGTCACACTGGTGTAATAGACCCACATAATTATGTTATCGGCAGACGAGACGTTCGGGTCGCTATCTATAGTACCTATTAGACATTTAAGTAGTTTGGTGTCGTACTACATACGTCGCGGTTTCTTAGATCCGGAGACATCAACTACGTACCATTACTGTTTCCTGTTCTCGCTCCCTTTGTTCTACTATGTATGAATTTAAGTCGTTTGTAGAGACAAAGGCTTGTCGCACGCACCTAACGCCCCGACCTGGCAGGTGTGGTAACTTGGGTTTCAAAATTTTGGTGGGACATATTTTCACCCATATCTACAATCTTTGACATCTTTATCCTTGGTTTTTTTGTTTCCTACTGCGGTAGTAGTCCTATTAGAGCTGTATGTAGGTATATAATGAACGAATTTGCAATGCTGCTGCAAGACTCACCTGTTCTCGTCTGCATAATGCGGGATGGACAAACTTTCTGTAGAGGATAGAAGATCCTTTGGTCGCCGGCGAGAGCAGCCATAGAACTAGGACGATCTTGACTTCGTAATAGAATGGGAACCATGAGAGAAACACGTCTGTGAATGTCTCCGTGCATGTGAATAAAGCGAACACTATCCAGTACATCATCCATTTTACCTGGAAAAGTAAATATTTGTTGTTACGAATCGATTCGAAATTTATCACAAGATTTGTATTGCTTTTTGGACGAGTGTAAACAAATATTTTCAGTGTGACAAATACTATAGTCATCGCACTTAGGGACGAACTACAAATTTAAAGGAACTTGATTGAGATTATTTATACAGTAGTTCGACGAATTTAATAATTGTGCTAACTGAGGACTTTGATTTGATAATTGAGGAAAACAGTCAAAATATTTTGTAATTTTGAAAGACTAAGAATATTATAAATAAATTAAAATCAAGCCCTTAAAGTTAGAAAGTTGATAATAAAGTCAGTACTTAGTAAAATTATTCCTAAGACGCTACCGGTATTAGGTGCTTGCTGCGCCTGGCGCAGTAGTTTGATCGATTAGTAATAGGAAGTCGGGAACAAGGTAAAGGACACTGTAGGAACCGAAGCGTTTCATACAATGTGCGCGTGCGCCCGTAACAAGGCCATTGTTGTACTTTACTGGACCGCTCACAGCAAATTGCACATTTTTTAAACAAAATGAATTGCGGTACAAATAAAATGTTTGCTGGCCTACAAAGTACTTCCCTATTGTAGTATATGAACAGTATTATAATAGCACGAACTATGTAAATGGGCATACGCATGTGAACCCAGTTTCAATAATATAATACAGATTGAATTGTAATATAAAAGATACTCACGTATTCCTTTAAATTCTTCGTCCGCACGGCTTTATACGAAGCATAAGCCGGGTAGAGGGTCCCGAATATCAATCTGCAAAATGGATACAGCACTAGATAAGTGATCATCCTCGGGGCTAAAATTCCTGTCGTTAATGCCACAACACCGAAATTCCCGAATGTAACGCTGGGAATACTTCTATTAAGCGCCACTCTTAAGTTTGCAGCAAATCGTTCCCAGACTGGTCTTCTCGGCTGAGCGAGAGGATAGTCATCGTAATCGTCGTATACCTCGTCAATGTTCGGGTCGTATTTGACGAGTTCTTTGCCGATTTCAAAAGGTGCTGTGACACGAGTGTATTGGGACTCGAGCTTGTTAACAATGAATCGGACACTGGACAGGCCGAGGCTCAGCGGCGGCAGGCGATTACGGTCGTCACGGTTACCTGTCCCACGACCCAGCGCCATGGATACGAAATACACGACATTTGTTTTCTAGCAACGTATTATTCGCTGTTCGTTTCTCGATACTAGTGTCTGTTGAAGCGCGCGCAACAAAATAAAGTAATCTGGTAATGGATATCTATTAGGTACCCCCAAGAAGTTGGCACCACACTTTTAAGTTACAAAAATTTTGACGGTTGTTCCAGGTTGTTCTAGGTTTGTTCTACTTTGTTCCAAAACGGCACAAGAATAAGAATGAAAATTTCCAAGAAATTGAAAAAAAAAACCGATTTTTGAGTTAGCACCGCACTTTTGAGGTATCGCGATTTTCGCGGTTGTTCTGGGTTGTTCTAAGTTTGTTCTACATTGTTCCAAAGTATCGTTATCAAAAAAAGTTTATTTTCACAAATTTCGAGGAAAATAATTTTTGAGGTAGTACCGAGTTTTTGAGTTTTCACGATTGTAATGGTTCTTCTGAGATGTTCTTAGTTTACATTCTACATTGTTCCGAAATACTGTGGTTGAAAAATAAGATGGTTAAGCAATTGGAAAGAAAAAAAAAAATATTCAACCGACATCCCACGAAATCCATGATGATCCAATCTTGACATTTAATTTTATAGAAATGTTTTTTTTTAGTTGGTAGTGCATTGTGCCAGGATGCTATGGCAACTCAGCACAACCTTAATTCACGCGATAAAAAAATTGCAGTCGCAAATAAGAAGGTGATAAACAATTTTTCCCGTACGAAATCTGCATCAATCGAATTTTAACATTGAAATTCATAAGAATAATTTATTTATGTGTCGTTTATTGTACAAGGATGCTAGAACAACTCAGCACAATCTTTATTTTCGCGATGAAAAATTGCAGTCGAAAATGAGAAGGTGATAAACAATGTTTTCAATTCGATAATCTGTGATAAACGAATATTAACGTTGAAATTTAAAGAAATAATTTTTCTATCAGTAGTGCATTGTACTAGGATGCTGGCACAACTCAGCACAACCTTTATTTTCGCGATAAAAAATTCCAGTCCAGAATGAGAAGGTGATAAACAATTTTTCCAATCCGATAATCTGTGATAAACGAATTTTTACGTTGAAAGTTACAGAAATAATTTTTCTATTGGTAGTGCATTGTACTAGGATGCTGGCACTATTAGGTACTGACGCACTATTAACATTAATGACGTTCTATTAGCGCCTTGTAAATCAATACCCATGTATTCAGTGCACAATAAGGCCGCCTCCTTCTATTGCGATGGAAAGTGAATAAACACTTTAAAGGTTTACAACTGCATTACACGACCTTCGAGATCCGCGATATCAGAATCTAAGTTTTTGTGAGTCAGCGCTCGTAGTTTGCTTCACAACAATTGCTCAACAACTTGAATTTATTTAATGTTTTAATGAAAACTGACCTACATAATTTAATAGATTTTTGAAAAGTCTAAAAATGTTTTTACACTAGCCTGATTGAAATAAATTATAGCATGAATTTTTCCACACACTGCGGTGATGTTCGCGAGTGCGTGAAAAACAAGACAGTTACCAATACCGAAGCAGACAAGTTTGGACTCTACTTAATCCATGTTCATTCGAATGATAAAATTGCGATCTACAATCTCTCTCAATTCGATGGAATGTGAGACGATATGTTCTGAGCTACAAAAGACTAGTCGGAAGCAAGCAATGCAAGAGTCGACAATTTAGATGAATAATAAATCTAGCGGACGTCAGGCAAGCGACCGTGTCTACCAGTGTAATCTGACCCACCCTGATGCTTCAGATGCTTGGGCCGAACTTGCATCAAGATTCCTATTTAACTGGACAACTTCAAAAATAAACACAATTGCATTGCATGCCATATGAATATGTGTAGAGATACTAGCATTTATGTTCAACCTTAGTCTCTGGATAAACAATCGGCATTGTGCTTTATGCCACTACAGATAATGTTACGTTTGTTTCTTTTATTAGCGATACGCATTCTTTGTACTTACATGATTTCAGATTGGTTGTATGTGGATTTTTTTTATATTGATATTACTATTGCCAATTCTGTTGTATCTACATTTAACTTAACTATACAATTACTATTGTTCATTCGGATATTCATCGTTTTGTAACTTTCGTCTGAAGTAAAGTATTATCCTTAAAGTCAAAATTACACCAAAAAGCATGATTGCCTATATGTTTTGTGAAAATCAAGCTCTTCTTAGTGTTATTTAATTACATTTTAAACATAATCTACTACCCAACAGCACAGGTAATGTCTCTCACATTACCAACCAGCATTACCCAATATAAAATCACTAAGTTACTTGACATTGCTGCCACGACGAAAATCCTTGCATGATGTCATATTGCTCATTGGCATCGTTAGTCCGTGGGCGACCACGAGCAAGTCACCACAAAAGGATACATTGTAAATCATTGTGCACAAATTTATGAAATAACAATAAAAAAATTTCAATAAAAAATAAAACCGACTTCCAACAAATTCTGAAAAATAAAATTTACTTAGCACAAAGTAAAATGTATTTTGATTAATCAGATTTTATTCAATATCATATTGAAGTCGGCGCCAAGTAAACCCATAGGTTTATGTAGATATTATTCATGGCACCAACTTCAATACTATATTGAATAAAATCTGATAAATCAAAATACATTTTACTTTGTGCTAAGTAAATTTTATTTTTCAGAATTTGTTGGAAGTCGGTTTTATTTTTTATTGAAACATTTTTTTTCATTATTTTAAGTGACGGGTGAACCGAAAAATATTTCTATCTAGGTAAAAGTTTTCATCAATACAAATCAATCAAGCCCAAACACAAGGTAGCTGCTGTAAATCGTTAAGGATTTCCCTCGACTGTCTTTCGGTTCCATAATCAGGTCGACTCCAGATATTCATTAAATTGTAGTACATTAAAGCACTGAATTAAAAAGTTAACAAATGCACTGGTTGTCCCTACAATTTTCGGTGGTTGCCCTCGATTTCTCCTGGATCCCATCATCAGATCCTGATCTGATTAAAATAGGACCACCTCAGAAGTAAACCCTATTCAAGAAAGAAAACAATTTAAATCCGTTTATAATTGACGGAAATATCGGTGAACATACATAAAACATTGAGAACTTCCTTTTTTTTTGAAGGCGGATCTATCAATCTAGGTGCAAAGTTCTCATCAATACAAATCAATCAAGCCCAAACACAAGGTAACTGCTGTAAATTGTTAAGGAATGCCCTCGACTGTCTTTCGACTCTATCATCAGGTCGACTCCAGACCTTCATTAAAGTGTAGAACATTAAAGCACTTAATTAAAAAGTTAACAAGTGCACTAGTTGTCCCTACAATTTTCGGTGGTTGCCCTCGTTTTCTCCTGGATCCCATCATCAGATCCTGACCTGGTGAAAATGGGACCACCTCAGAAGTAAACCCTATTCAACAAAAAAATAAATTTTGAAATCCGTCTGTAATTGACGGAAATATCGCTTAACATACATAAAAAAAAATACATACAGACGAATTGAGAACCTCCTCCTTTTTTTGAAGTCGGTTAAAAAGGACAATCGTGCATTCCAGTTAACCAAATTGGTAAAATCACCCGAAGATTCACATCCTCTTCTATGACCAAATGAAGCTAATAAAATTTAAATTAGCTTCCGTCACAGAACAGAGATCAAAGAACCAATCAAGTTCTATTAGAACTGATGAGGAGACGATTCCCTGACTTATGTATTATCCTACTATGTTTTCGAACCCAAGAAATTACATGAAATTAGGATATTTCAAGAAGTGCATGTAAACATATCCACAAGACGATCAATATAATAAATAAATTCTAAATAAACAAAGTCACAGGTGATACCTGGAATCGAGTGGCATTAAATCGTACTTTAGGATCTAACAGGTAAAGAGTGAGATCTCTCAGTTACTGTTTGAATGATAATTTTCACCAATTTCGACATGGATGAAAAGATGAGATACTCACGATAATGTTCGATTTTTCTATTTTGAGTGATAAACTAGGAATGGTAAACCAAAAAAGAAATCCACACAGAAACTTTCCTAACTCACTTTTATGACAATGATGTCAAATATAGGCAAATGATAATGTCTGTTTCACATCAAGAAAATTGGAGCATCAAAATATGTGAAAACTAGATCAGCATGCGTGCGTAGCCAGCGCATTTACGGCACATATGGTTCGATTTCACAACTTTCTAATAACCAATATCCTGAAATAAATACGTGAGAAATTCGACCTATTTAATCTAATTTGGTTGCTGTACCCAAGGCAATAAGGCATCAACACTACAGTACTATGAATTGAATCATAGAGTTAAAATTAGCGACTGCAACTTGGTGTGTGCTGCAACCTTTGAAGTAACAACAATAAACTGCGCATAAGAATATTTATGGTTAGTGTTATTAACCAGTAAGAAATCATTACGAAAAATTCTATTACATAAATATAAGATCATAAGTACGTAAAGTGCAATCAACTATGCCAGCGTTTAGATTTCTCGCTTTCCCTAATGCCGCAATAATCAACTAAAACAAATAATGAGCGTAATAACTTCGTAAAACAAGTCTTGGATGGCAGCAGTTGTCAAGATAATTCGTCAGATAATTATCAACAGGGTAGGAGGACTTACCAAGGTTAGGAGCTCGTCAACAGGATGCGTAAGCTGAGGTATCTGCTGTCTAACGAACGAGACTTGATTTCTGAGTTCAGAAAGAATACTAATAAATGATCGGCACGACATAAGGAAGACCGCTGGTAAAACTGCAAAGCTGGAATTTTCTGATCACAGTCAAGGCCACAAGGAAAGGGGCTAGGATCGAGATTGGATGCCGGAATATTATGAAGATTTATTTGGGAAGAAATTAATAAAAAATAACTGCACTTGTCTGGGTAAGCAGCTACGGAAAAAATCGGGGAGAGGCAGCAATTAGATAGCGATGATTTCGCTTTGGAATATTTGAAGAAACACGAAATGTGTCATGTTCATGTGTTTCGTATCAGGGAAGAAAGTTTCTCTCTCTATGAAAACCATCGAGAACATAATTATATTATATTAATGTCGTTAACAGAGAGAGAAAAACTTATATTGTTTCGATAACTTCATGTGTGTTTACTCCTCTCCGATCGAGTACTCAAATAAACTATAGAAACATGCCAATGTGTTGAATTGTAAACAGTTAGATCGGTTTACAATTTTTGGACAGTTTTCAGAGGAATATAAAGTTGGAAACGACATGCTGCCTCGACGTAAATCGAGCGGTACCATCTTATTACCCTGACGGCCTTCGCCGCGTCAGCGGGCTATGTAGTCTCGTCACATTGCGGGCCATCAGGGTCTCTGTTCTATAGGGGGCTCCGTGTAGGGCCTTACTGTGCACAATCACGAGGAACAATATCCTGCTGGGAGCTTTGTGTCCTTATACTGAAAGCTGGGCAACGACCGCGAGAGCGCTGCCGTTGCCCCCCTTAGCATTGGGAACAAACTTCAGAAATCGTGTCTATAGGTAAATATTTAAAAGTTGTTGTGATTTTAATTATAAAGTTGATCCAACAGAACCGGTTTCTTGAAATCCATATTCAAATCACGTTTCTGGAATGCATCCTGTGACACAATAGTTACTCACTACCTAGTCTACCTACCTATATCCTTTCTATATGATCCAATACAGCTATTTGTGGTAACTATAAAAGGAGCAGTGCGTGCGCATCGCTCCACTTCACTCTTCAGGGTCGATGTAACAGGCAGTTGAGTGTGACTTAGATTATAATTTTACGTTATATTTTACACAATACTCGTATCTTTCACCAAATTGGCTCTGAATTCAAGTACATACTGTATTTTAATATAAACGACGGAAACCTAAGTTTTGAAAAATAAGTCTTACTGGTATGATCTTATATAATCTTCGTTCTACTAATTCACTAGGTACTCCTATGAGACCTGTGTGTTTATAAACGGTTACTGAATCGTATACTTCATCTTAAAATAAATGAGCATTTAATCTAGCAATTTGCGTTGCTTTACGTCTTGTCAATGGTACTAAATGAATAGAAGTCATTGTGTTGTGGGTGGCGTGCTAAACTTTATTTTCGGTTCATGTAATTGAATATGCGACCCTACGAACTGCAATTTCCTGTGTATCGTAAGAACTGATGAAGCGTAATATAGCCTCATTATAATTTTAAATTTTATTGGCCGAACAAACTATGGTTGTTTATGTATGAAAGTACCTACGCTAAAATATCAAAATATTAGTACACAATAACTGCTCAAATAATACAGTCTAGTTAGTGCGTGGTTCACGACGTCATTAAAAACGAATGTCAAATCTAAAAATGGTATAAAACCTTGGTTTCTAGTCCAATGTCATTCTATTACACTTAAATTTGATTTCGGTTATCGTAGCACTAACATAATGGTTTTAGTTGGAAATTACTTCAATTTATAAATTACATGAATAACAATATTGTAATCAATTATGAATAAATTATATTTTCCTCATTCTTGTAAGGTGTTTTACATGTAGAGGGAAACTGCACACATTTAGGTAACTCGTTTACTCGAAAATATTTCTCAAAAAAAATCAATCTGAATTATCTTGAACCTCTGACCTAAATTGGCACATAGGCACGGAAATTCGAACATCTGCGGTTGATGCAGCCCTAACTGTGACAGAGAGTGGATGGAACGGGGAGTCTGACTGAATACACGCAGTGGAGTCTCCTGTAAATGCTGATGTCCTTGTTTGTCCATGTCCAGGATATGGCATTGAGAACTGCACGCTACCTTGAGGACAAGCTTTCAGTACACTATTCACATTATGCCATTTAAGGAGAAAAAGGCACACATGGCCTAGGCCCAAATTAAAAAGAAAAGATGACTTGAATGAGGAAGAAAGAGGAAATCTTTTCAGCACTCAGCAAGGCAAGTTCAATTTTCTAAAAGGTCCTTCACTCAGGGCCACGGTATGCAAAACTCACATAGGAAATGCGACAGCATTGTCAGTAACGAGCAACAAGTCGTTGATGAGATGATGGAATCATAGAAATATCATGGCTGTAGTTGGTTCGACCCTGACGTAACAGATGTCTGACCCTACTTGCACGTCCTGTACCGACGGTGACCTGCGGTTTCCATACAAATAAAAAGCTATTTAGAATTAGACAGCGAATAGGTGATCGTATTGTTTTACTGTCATTTACTAGAAAGCCTACAATTTTACCTTTGATGCTTCCACGACATTTATCAATCAATATCGAGATAAGAAAATGTGATTATGCTGACAAGTGTGCAAGCCCAAACTGTGCTAATGCGTCATCCTCATGCTGCCCTAAATTATAACGGGCTTTGTTGATTTACAGAGTTTTACGAATTTACTGGCACACGTTGGTAACCACGTTGTTGATTATACGTTAGTTATTTCGGTACAACAACCCAGTTATAATTTAAGCTCCATTAATCCAGATGCGGAATATTAATTTGTGTAATTTAGCGTGACAGTGTACAAGGACCGTGTTTATCGAAGGATTTCGTTCTCTCGAGTCTTATTCACTAACTGGAGCGTTTCAAACACACGAGGTATTCGAAAATAAAAACAAGCTGGAACTCATCGCTATATTTATCAACTTACATGACTAATAAGCAATATTGACATACCATAGTTAAATATAAATCACAACTACATGATTTTCATAAAAAATTGTAATTCTTATATCGACTTTGGTACGAGATGACATTTAAACTACAGAATTATATGTGTGTCACCAGTAAAACTGGGTAAAGGTGCACGTAATCCCACCGAGGTTGTACCTAAAAAGGCAAGACCAGCGCTCTTAATAAGCACACGTGGTTTAGTCAAGGTGTACGACCTCCTGACAGCATGAACAAATTGAGCGCACTCGGAACAGACACTAATAACCCTTTACTAACACTGAATCACGCTACAGTTAAGTGTCAACGCACTTCACTTATGTTGCATAGAACAACAATGCCGACGCCGCCGCCGCGGTACAAGACGTGAACGCCTCAGACTAAACCAATCTTCACTGCACATCAGAGGCGAACGCCCGATCTTTGCCGAAAATAGCTCCCGGCAGTGCACTGGGATACCCTAGCGTAGTGACGAATGCCGCAACGGGATCTACTTGGTTTCTTTGTCCGAACTTCACTACGTATTTAGCCACGGATCAGCACGTGCCATAAAATGACGATTGCAAAAGGATGACAGGATGACAGTTACACAATTTTGTTATTTTTATCATTTAAATATATTAAATAATATACATAAGAGACTGTGCTGTTCTGTAAGACAATTGCTTTACATCTGAAGGTGAAAAGAATGATAAAAGACGCACACAAGTCTGCAATGCTGCCAAAATTTTGGTAAGAAGAGATTTGGATGATTGCCAGGATTGGACTATACTCATGACTCGCGTGAACTATCAACGGTTACAAAACAAAGGATAACCATATTCTTTCTATGAGTTTAGTCATAGAAATTGGATCTGAGTAGTATTTGAGAATCATGTGTAATCTATTTATATAAAGAAGCTAGTTGACAGACTCATCAACGACGCCCAATCGAAACTATTGAAAATAGACATAAAATTTGGACAGTTGGTGTCATATGAGGTCCACCGGGGATTTTTGGAACACATTCCGGGGGAACAAAACTTGCTAATTATTCAGAATAAAAATCTATTTTCGTAAGTCCTCGGAAAGATGTACCAGGATTCCCGGCAGACTGGCTAGCACCGCGTTAATATCTTTGGGGATTGGCTCGGGTGTTGTAACTGCTTCTTAGGGCGTATTTAAAACTCTCACGTCACGCCGACATCTTGTATCTGCTTTTATAGGGACGGCGAGCAGCCTCTTGGTCATGGAGGTTGATAGTCTTCGGCGCCCTCGCCGCAGACTGCGGAACTCGGGTGGGAGAGTTCTCTCCCGCTCTCTCTTTCACGAGCATGATGTGCTCACAGAAAGATGCGGCAGCGTCCCTCTTATTCCCGCTGAAAACCGGCCCGCCCGCCCCTTGGTCTTCAACAGGAAAATGTCCAGTCTCGCCACAAGGACCTAGCGCTGCTGCCCGCACGCCAAGCACTCCACCTATGTATGGAGCGCTGTGACCTCGCTTCAGGGCCTGATTTACCCATAAGCTAACTAAGCTGAAGCTTAGGGCGCCAGGATCAAGGGGGCGCCTGGCGCTGGGCTCGGCGCAGGGCGGTGACTTACGGTGCTCCCAAAAAGGAGCACACAAAACATCTAGCAAATTTTAACAGATTGTTACAACTCCTAACATGTTTAAAATTGTTAGTTAACATTTTGTTACACCAAAGTACATAACAATAATAAATAAATAAATAATAATATTTGGTAATTTAGTGAAAATACAAATACGTGCGTTAAAATTAAATTCCTGCGCCCATCTCCCTGGCAGCGTGGTAGTAAATACGACAGCTCCACCCGTGTCGCGTTCAAGGCACCCAGGAACCAAAGTGAATGGGTGTCCAGCTTTTTGGCCGGTAGAAGCATAGGTTCTGAATGCATGACCATAAACGCTGGAGTAACACAAGGCTCAGTGTTGTCCCCCACTCTGTTTCTGCTGCATATCAATGATATGTTGTCTATTGACGGCATTCATTGTTATGCGGACGACACTTGTTACACGGGCTGCACCGGTATCTCTCGGGCTACAGTGGAAGAAAGCTGTGAACAACTTGTGTTTGAAATCGAGACAACTCGCAATAGAGTGTCGGATTGGGAAAAACAAAATCTTGTTCAATTCAACCCTACTAAGACACAAGTTTGTGTATTCACCGCAAAGAAAACCCAATTTACTGTAGCGCCATAATTTCATGGCACAACTCTCTCCTACTCTGACAGTATAGGTATCCTTGGTGTTGACATCTCCAGTGACGTTCAGTTTCGAAGTGATTTATAGAATAAGGCCAAGCTGGCGTCCAAGCCGCTCGGTGTGCTCAACAGGGCGTGGCGGTACTTACTGCGGCGCAAACACTGCTTCTGTTTAAGTCGCAAGTGCGGCCGCACATGGAGTACAGCTGCCACTAGTGGGTGGGGGCACCAGAATATCAGAATGAATTGACTGAATTCTTCCGTTCAACTCGGTGCAGAGGCGAGCCATGAAGTGGTCAACGATCCTATGCTTGCAGGTGGTGTGGAACCTCTTCGCGACAGAGACGAAGAGCCTTTGCCTCCTTGTGCATGACCACCGGTACAGATGTACCGTATGGGCCGTATGCTTGTCTGCCACTTTGGTGGTATAAAAAAAGTGTGAGACGGTGCTGTTGAGACGGCGAAACCGGTCATGGAGGAGTGGCTGGAAAGGCACCATCGCACCAATATTACTGACGATTTAATTAACCCCGCCGAAAAACGAGAAGTGTTTTAAGTTTGACCTGTGTATCTGTGTATGTGTGTGTCTCTCTGTGGCATCGTAGCAGCCCAACAGCTGAGCCGATTTTGCGGTTTTCTATGCTCGAAAGCCAATGTGCCGGGGCCATCCCCAGGACATCGGCTTTCGAACCGTTCTTAGCTATAAATTTTCATCAGCTCACTTCCTGAGTTATGAAGGGATTTCACTAAGATGCACTGGTTCGATTTATCGGAAACTGGTTGTACCGAGGTACTGTTAGGTACTTTGATGGTATTTTTATCTCGCTTTTCACTGGCTGATGCATCAAGTCATAACTTCATAAGAAGTCTCAGAATCGGGTTTTATTTTATTTTCAAATTAACAAAGAATAACGATTAGGAATTTAGAATCAACTTACGCAGGTAGTCTCTTTTGTAGGTGTAGGACTTAAATTAGTTGCAGCTGGGGGCGCATATTCATAGCTAGCTTAGGGCGCGCGGAACCCTAAATCAGGCCCTGCCTCGCTTATTACTGATTCCTTGTAAAATATATCTAAAAATACATACATACATATGGTCACGCCTTTATGTCCGAAGGGGTAGGCAGAGGCATATTATATGCCCACATTTCAACTAGGACCAATGGCTTAACATGCCTTCCGAAGCATGGAAAAGGTTAAAATAAATGCCACAAAGTGGTTACATGGATGGTCACCCATCCAAGGGCTGGCCACAGTGAAAATTTGCTTACTGCAGTGATCGTTTACAGAACACTGAGGCCGCTGGGCCACGAGCGCTTCATGATGAAATGATATCCAAAAATAATGTCAGTTAACAGGCTGGTCATGATAATGTTACAAATTTAGCCAATTCACCAGTGTAGATATTCTTGGTAGGGGTAGGTATAAGTACCTATAATAATCCAACCATTATGAGTAATGCTAAAACCAACATCCTGATTGATTTTAGGACCTGGTTGCAATCATACCTTTATTTCAAAGTGTGATTTGGACATTTGAATATGTTGAAAAGTTCATGAACCAAAAATTACAGGTAGAAATGAGTGTTCACATACCCTACCAAAATCGATAGATAGAACTCAACAATGCCACTTGATATGCCTTCAATTTGGCTAACAACTGTCATGTTACTTGTATAAATCATCATCATTTTACAAATAGATTTTGATGATTAAAGAACCCCGCCAAATAACTCCATACCTTGCTGAAATGTTTGCTTGAGCATCTGTAGCAGAAGTTCTGAATGCAATAGCTCTGGGGCACTTGTTAACCACTTTTAAAAAAGGAGGTTACTCAATTTGACCTTACATTTTTTATCTTTCCTGTTAATTTTTTATTCAAAATAAAAAGAAAAGAGCAGTAGATAACCCTAGATTGTCAGATCCTAACATTGGTAATAATAGTTTAAGAATAACTGTATAAAAATGATAACTTTATCCTAACCATTCTGTGTCTTTGTAAGTGGTATTACCATACAGCTAAGTTTTACCAGTTAACCATCATCAATCATTAACTTAATATACAGGGTGAATTTTTCAAAAGGGATTGGATGGCCAACTCTGAAACTGTAAGGAATAGCGGGAAATGCTCAAAGGAGTCACGAGCCCGATTTTGATAAAACTTAAAACCTCAATATTAGATTTTTGAAAAACCAATAATCCTAGCCGGGAATGGAACCTGTTGATTTTGAAAAAATAACAACATCCTATATTATTACAGCATACGATAGTGTTGCTATTAAGGATCTTATTCTGGGAAGTAATGACATACGGCAAACTAAAGGAAAGTGCTCATCTTTAACAAAATACAATTTATTTTTCTTACGTTAACTGATTAATTGTTCAAAATGTAGACCATTGTTTTCAATACATAGCTGGATTCGAGACCTCAAGGATCCTACTGCATTCAATATTACTGATTTAGTCTATAATATTCTCCAAAGAATCATTTTGAGCATGATTTAAAACACGGAATAGTTACAATCTATTCTGGGACTTCGAACAAAACAAATTATGATACAAAATTTACGTACATGAAATATGAATTCTCTTAAAATTCTGAACTTTCCTTAAATTTGCCGTATATCATTACTTCGCAGAATTTGATCCTTATCAGCGACACTATCGTATGGTGTAATAATATAGGGTGTGTTTATTTTTTCAAAATCAACTTATTAGATTCCCAGCTAGGATTATAGGTTTTTCAAAAATCTAATGATGAGGTTTTAAGTTTCATCAAAATCGGGCTCGTGACTCCTTTGAGCATTTTTCGCTATTCCTTATAGTTTCGGATTTGGCCATCCAATCCCTTTTCAAAAATTCACCCTGTATAAATAGTTGGAAGATATAAGCTAGGTGCTTGATCATTATAATAAATACTAAACGTTATGTACCTACTTAACAATTGAAATAAAACCACTTTTTTGGCTTCCAAATTCCACCTATTTGAAACTTTCAATAATTAACGATAAACATAAGACACAAAAAATAGCAGGTTTGTATTTTAACCCAAAGACAATATTTCCTTATTATCAGTGTCTGCGTTTTAATAAGGAAATGATAAATAATATAAATACATTGTACCTATGCCTAGTTAATTTTTTCATTTTTGATTATTTATTCACTTGTTAAACTTGCACAAGCTGCTATCAAACATTCAAGATTGAATACCTAAACCTGGCCCTTCCATAACATGCCTACCTAAGCCATAAGGAGTCTGTGCACAGGCAGATACATCTATAAATAACAGCAATTGTGTGTGGTCTCCTTTATTAACCCTGTTTGGAATGTCGAATCGCATATTGTATCAGCTGTGAGCTATAAACAGTTTCCAATTTACTATTGCGTAGAATATGTGAAAATTTAATCACCCTCAAATCATTCAGTCTATTTACACACGAAAATTAAAGTAAAATTAACAATTTTTGTAAAATGTCATTTTAGAAAAGTCCACGGTATCTTCTGTCTAATAAAATGTTGCAATGAATAATCCAGCAAGGTACATATATCATAGTAGAAATTCGTAACGTAAACATTTTATGCTCACAATAAAATTTTAATTTTAAATGGTACAACAGGAATTCACACAAAGGATTAAAAATTTAAACAAAGATAAATTTCATATTCGATAGTTAAGTGCATGATTATACTCACATAACGAGTCGGGAAATTATCGAGGATATCATAATTATTGTTGGTCACATAAGAAAAATTCACCAAAATAATCACAATACAACATAGCAAAACACAACCGTTGTAGGGACAAGTCTAATCCGCCATGATGATATTGAAATGACAGTTGTTTTGATCACGTGATTCTGCAATCAATATGGCTACAAAACTGCGTTCCAAAATAAGCATTCTGTAGTGAATTCCATAATAAAAATACCATTTTTACATCAGTTTTTATTTATAAATAAATAATTGAATTTTAAACGGGGTGTTGATTCAAATAATTAATAAACCGGTCTGTGGTTAAAATCTTAACGTTTCTAATAAAGTTTTTTTGACTGCCATCTGTCGTGGAATAGACAGAACTAAATTATCAGACTAAACAGAAATAATATAAACTTGGTGAATAAATTATGTAATTTTCCCCAAATATACATAATATTTTTAAATAATGTAATAATTTAATAAGATAAGGTTACATATGCAAAGAAAATCTCTACAAGAACGTCAAACATGAATGAAGTACCTACCTATCTTGTTCTTTTTTAAGGTAGGTATGGTGGTAGGTACCTACTAAGTAATTGATTTAAAAAACAGAAAAATAATAAATGTTGTGAATGCATTGTGAATGAATATATTTGTATCGGTAAGCACTAGTATACCTAATATTTAAATGTTTTGTTAATAATTTTAGTAAGACTGTATTTAGTAGAAAATGATTGGAGAAGAAATGAGAGCTGTAAGTACCTAATTTAAAAAACGATTTGAGTATTGCATGCCTTCTAGGTAATACTATTATAATTATTATCTTAGAGTATATTTGTGACATGGAGTTTTCATCCTTGGAAAATCGTACAGGGATGCTATACCGGACTCCTACTGACGATGCTATGCCCACGGTGCGGTTGGACCCCGGGTCAGCTCTCGGAATAGTTCTTCTAGCTACCAAGAAAATTACTAAGATAAAATATGTTCGGCTACCAAGATAAGCAGTGGAAATACTGCCCTCTGTTGTGGTTTGGTTAAACTAGGACGTAATGTAAACTGAGCCTGCAAACCGAATAACTACAGCAGAATGTTGATTTCATACTGTAGCTAGAACAATCGTGACCATCGTAATTTGTTCGACTTTTCAAAAATTTCTTACTGTAGGACTAAGTTGAGAAACTCCTGATAAGTTGACACACCTCAGATCAGGGTATGTTTTTAAATTAGTCGTATAATACATACGTCGCTCAGAAACGTTTTCTGTTTTCCACACGTAGTTTCCCTTCGCTCTACGAAGAGTGTGACGTGTAACGCGTTGTAATTACGAGTTCTTGACGTTTGTGTAGTTTTTAATGTGAATAATGTGATTGTGTTTCGTTATGGCTTATAAATACCGTGAAGATTTAGTTGGCAAACGATTTCTCGCTGTGAGTGGTGTGACAAAAATTAACGTGAATAAAGTTTCTGAATGGGGATGGAAAGCTGGTGTTATCAGAGCAGCATCACTAAAAGATAACAAGAATAAGGAACTTCAGGTAAAGTCTTGTGATATTACGAGTAAATTTAATACGAGTTTCATTCATGGAATGTTTAAAAAGTAGGTATTTTACGGAAAAGTAACCAAACTACCTACCAACTATCCCACGAGTAAAGAGGGTAGGTATCTACGTACATACCTACGTAGTTAATAAACTTATTTTAGCAAGATGGTTCCATGTTGGCTACTTTCCATAACACTGCATACTGCTTTTGATAGCCAACCTATAAAAGACGTCTTTTGGTGTCATAATAAGTCACAAATGAATGCCAAGAAAATCTAATATTATTTTTAATAATGTTAGGTACTTAGCATGTACTTAGGTATATTTGTTTCTTTTTCATTATAGGGTTTCGTACCCAAAGGATAAAAACGGTACTCTATTCAGGAGACTTTGCCCTTCGACTGTCTGTCTATCTCTTCGTCATAGTGCTGTATCTCAGGAACCGTTAGCTGAAAATTCTTCCTATGAGAGCGTGAGAATTCCGGTTCCAAAACTGCTACTAGTCCACTTTGATGCTCCATCGATGCTAGTCCGTCTGAGAGCGAATACACAGACTTTCTTTCTATATTTTGTTAAGAAGGAGAGCTCTGCTTACGTACTGGGGTCGCCCAGCAGCCGCACCTGATCATAACCGATCTGCCCAGTACAAGAGTTTTGGGACCCAACTTCATAAAGTCCTCGATGCAGCAACAGGGGTGGCACTCGGTATTGACTGCGTCCGTCAGTTCCAAGAAGAATTTATCGTGATGCTTATTCAAGCATTCCTCTATGATAGAATTGCCTCGAATGAGTTATTCGTTGCGATTGATCCTTACCTTAGGTTCCTCCTTGGTGCTCTGTCCATTAGTGTGTAGGTACCGTATTATAGATGGTGGGTGGGATAGGTGCCGTTTTTTCATGATGCAAGTTTGTGATTCCGCTCCAAGGAAGTCTCACCGCTTATCGAATAGCTGTGTAATGAGGGTTCAATGCCGACGCCTACTTTTGTCACAATCACAATAATACCTACAAGAAACTCTGAAATCCACCTCTGCCTCGGCTGACGGATTCGTCTAGAGTTGGACAACCACGGCCGTCGCCTTCGTAGGGGGTCAGACGTATCCCCCCTAATACGTTTGACCCTAACATTATAAAAGAGTTGTCAATTCTGTAGGTAACAGCGGCATCCTTCAAAAAGCCACGAAGCTACCATCTCCCATGTCAGCCCCTATGGAACACTGCACTTTCATCGCCACTTGAACTTTGTTGTACTCGAATGCATGGGAAGACTGTAAAAGCAGTCGGAGGTCGCGGAGGTCGAGTAGCACAACTTGCTAACCGAGCCCCGCCCTTTTTTTAACGTGTGGACTCGAACCGACAGAACCGCACGGTTCCAATTCCAACATATACCTCTTGCACCGGACGTCCTAGCAACTATTTGGACTGACTGAGGGCCACACCTTATCATAGCTTTAAAGCAAAGTGTTGAATGCAAAACAATATTGAAAGGCTGTCAACAGAAACTCCTTCGTGAGAATTTCCGTCGTACAGGGACTTCTTATTTAGATTTTAGTCTATGCCTAGTGTATGCAAGGCGTCTAAAGTCTCTCCAAGAGATTTACAATTTGCTAGGTGTTCTTACTGTGAGTGTGTGGATAGGTATTATAATTGACACGGAAGATAGGATAAAATCGAAAGCGTATTTTCCTACACTAACTTTATTCGATGGGATAATTGCTCTTTTTCTGTGGTTAAAACAGTTGAGGAACGTGACATGCTCGAGATTTGCGTCTTCTTGTCTGGATGCCATTACTATGGCAGATAAAGCTTACTGGTAGTTCTTCAATATAATGCTGGACGGGCGGTAGACCATTCAGTTGAGCTCCAGATCAATTAGTAAGTAGATTACCTCCTATTGTCCTATTTCCCCCGAATTGGACAGAGAGTGACTAGTGATCATCCATGGCATTCGGTCTTAGGCTTTGCGTTTCATCTCGCTCCAGGGCTTCCCGGCATTCTTTGCCTCGTCTCGTCTGCCATTGTGCGTTTCTCAGGTCTCTTTGGGCATTTTGGGAGATTATTTGAAGATTCTAATCATAAAGTTTAGTTAGAGGTTAGGGCCGTTCAAGTACCTATTACGTAAAACATTTAGAAGAGGAGTGTGTTGTAAAATGTTACGGTGGGTTACAGGGGCGGGAGGGGTATTGGAACAAGGTTGGAGGGACATTTTCTGAAAATTGCGTTTATCATACACACACACTTGAACGCCCCCTCAGTACTTATCTTTGAATTTAAAAACTTGTTTAGGGATCATTTAAATTACTGAAATGCTGCTAATAGCTCACCATAAGTAGCTCCATAAGTTTCAATATCAAGCTGCTTAGAGGATAGGTCTCGGAGTAATGCGAGGTGAACTCCAAACATTGTTATTTGATAATATCGATACAACTTTATGCACTTATTGACTAGGTTTCTTTCAACTTTAACATAGCACTACATAACGCTATGATGATTAAATTATAGTTACAATAGCTGAGCCCGCAACTTCGTTTACGTCACATAAGGTGTATGAAAGGAAAGGTATTTCTTCATCAGAGTCATCAAGCAGCGTCTGAAACTGCCCTGTTGGCTTGATCATAAAAGAGCTTAATGATTAAGACTATTTTTAAACAATTCAGTCCGCGCCGAAGGCGTGGACTGAATTGTTGAATAAGTGTGAATTTATGATTAAGCCAACACGCCAGTTTAGGTTCACTCACATTCAAAGAAACCCCTACAATTAAAATTTTCAAAATATCTGATTCTTAAAAGTGTTATAACTCTTTTATTTCTAAACCGATTTACATAAAACAAACGCTAAATGTTAACTGGAGCAAACCTCAACACAATACACAAAACCGCATTGCAATCGGTTGAGCGGTTACTGAGATTAGCGTGCACAACCGTACAGACAAACAGATATACAGACATACAGACATACAGACAAACAGACAAAAATTCTAAAAATCATTGTTTTGGGTTCTATTGCGTTCATAAAGCCAGCCCCCCTATAATATTTTTTCTTATTTATCTTCCATGTACAGACAGCGACCTGTTACGATTTTATATGTATTGATTGATGATAGATAGAAAGCAATAAAAAGAACTAGGTAGTTCGCAGTTCTCTTCAGAAATACAATTTGCGATTTGTTAGTTTCATTCAGAATTAAATTAAAGAAATTAGGTATTTATTTTATATTCCATTAATACTTAAAACTGAGACAGAATAGGAACACTACCTAGTGCAGCTTCTTAAGCGAACATGTCCAATGAAGTAATTAATATTTGTCTACTTACGCAGAAATTACTTAATATCTAGGCTAAATACGAGTAATGGTATTTCTGAGTACCGTCGAGACCCCTAATGTCGCCTAGGTTACCAAATTTCGCCTGATTTCACAAAATTCAAAATTACCAAGAAACTTATTGATTAAACCTCGCATAAAACTGCTAAAAATCAAGTATTTTTCATACATGGCAAGATTTCGCGACAAAATTGTAGCTAACTTCACGTAGTTCATAGCCAGTGCATTTTTAGTGTGGGAAAAGTTAGCACGTTTTTTTCGTCTGTGTTTAAATCTATGTTTTAAGTAGTGTTGCAGGTAAGTTAGTGTTAAAACAATTATTTGATCTTATGAAATAACTAATGCTCTCTCATTTAATGTTATTGCCTTGTATTTAACTTACATTATGAACTCACAATGGCCTAAAATGCTGTCGAGGTGGTTTTGACGGCCATATTGTTCCCAATCTTCGCCTACCCCTAGGGTTGTCAATTCTGTTTTGGTATATAAATGCAAATGTTCTAGCGTGATGATCTAAGGTTTGGAGGCTTTGCTAATCAAATTATTGTTACTGAACTTTAAAGGTACAATGGAAAATAAAAAAGATGAGAAACGGAAAGATCGGACATACACCGTACAACATTCAAAAATGATAGACCTTGCAGTTGAGGCTTTACAAAACAAGAGTCTGTCTTCATATGATGCTGAAAAATTTGAGTTGAGTTGTTTGTGAATGTTTCTAAATAATGATTGTAGACGAATTAAAGTTCCTATTATATTTCTCAAATATAATTATTTTCTTAAATCATTAACCCCCTTTTTCACAGTAAGGTAAGTTACCAAGAAGTGTGACAACCCTATCAAAGTTAGATGAAATGTATGGAACATCTTCAGACCGCTCCTAAACTTCGCCTACTATACATTTATTTAAGAAATTGTGTCTTTATTGCGTTCGAGGTAAGGATAATATTTCTTTTGTCGGATTTTAAATTTAATAGCCTAGTTGACAACAAACATAACCTTCATATGACGCTGTAATATAACGTAGGCGAAGTTAGGAAAAAGACCCAAACTTCGCCTATGACCTTTAAAGTCAATTTGTAGCCTAACTATAACGATATTCGATACTTACTTTATCTCAAGTAATAGCCAGTGTTAAGTAAAATCGTTTTTTACTCAGTTCAATTCAAAATACATTAAAAATAAAAAGATAGGTACGTTGAAAAAAGTGTCAAAACCCAGGCGAAATAAGGGGTCTCGACGGTACCTACTTCGATAAAGTTGTAACATACCTAGGTACTAGGTATTTAATTATTTACTTGTGACATTGACTTGGTTCAAATAAATGAAACGTGTTGAACTTAGGTTAGACACAATTTCTCTCCAAAAAAAGTTTGACTTACAATTTACTAAAACTGAGGATTAACGATCTACCTAGTTCTACCTATAATCAAATTAACAAAGTTAGCGTCAGTGTAAGGGGGGGGGGGGGGGGGGCAGTTCTGATCTCGCTGTGGGAGAATTTGTATCGTGTACTACACCGGATTGTACATTCGTTAGTAGAAGAGAGTGAGGAGATTCAGGGAGCCCTTTCTTCTTTAATATTCTTTTGTTCATCTTGGTGGCAATTTTGGATTGCTACACAAAAATCAATACCTAGCCTAAATCATTTAGGTATGAACAAGGTGAATTTTCTTAATTGTTGAAGAAGTAATCTAGTAATGGTAAAATATTACTGATTAACTTCAGTAGAATACGTGACTAATGTCTAACATAACAATTAAACATCTTCTTCGGGAAATACCTTCATTGCAATTTCAGTACCGAGGATTTTGAACCAGACATTGCGTATTACGTAGCGTAGTACTTGGCTTATAACTTTAAAATTATAAATATTCGAGTAAGTATAATGACATTTTTAAATTCAACCTTTAATAATAATTAGCGTTTTATTGCAACTAAGTACAATTTGTACAAAACAAAATGCACATGGCGGCAGGTTGAACGACCTCGCTCTCACCGGCCGCGTTCGATGCACTGCTGCTAGCGACCGACCGACCGTACGTACGCGTCGTGTCGACTCAGCCCAATCGGTTTTGAACCAAGCAAGAAAAGTTACTTATTAATATTAGACATAGAAAGGTATAACGGAGTCGACTTTTACTTGAACGAAAGAATGCGAATTGGTAAAAGTAATTGTGAATTTATTGAAAGACTTAGGACAAGTTTATTGAAGGTATAGATTTGTCCAGAAAAGAGATCGTTTATCTCAATTTTCAATTCCTGTGGGATACAATAGGTGTCCGTAAATTTATTTTACAGTATCAGATGTCTAAGAAAATTACATAAGTTCTTACTTTTGCTTGTGATATTTGCACAGGTTGTAAAGAAGTCGTTTTTATAAAGTACTAGCGGACGTCACGCAGTTTCACCCGCGTAATTCCCGTTCCCGTGGAAATACGGTAATAAAATGCCGCCTATGTTCACCGCAAAGAGTGTAGCTTTCCAACAGTGAAAGAATTTTTCAAATCGGTCCAGTAGTTACGGAGCCTATTCGATGCAAACAAACAAGCAATCAAATCTTTCCTCTTTATAATATTAGTATAGATATAGACTAGCAGTTATCGTGTATAATCATTACTCTCCTTTTGCGCATTCGATTAAAAAGCAGCCTATGTCCTTCTCAGAGACGTAAACTATCTCTTTACCAAATTTAATCTAAATCGCTTCAGCGCTTTAGGCATGAAAGTGTGACCGATAGACAGACAGACAGAGAGCTACTTTCTCATTTATTACTTTACATAGTAAGAATAGTAAAAATAAAGGTAGGGCCATCTGCATTTCAAGTAGTCAAGGACTCACTCTAAGATTTGGAGACATTAGAACCACATAGCTTTGATACATACCTCCCTACTTGGTCATTTTGAACGCCATAGATTTTATCTGTAATTAGAAAGGAAGTTAATATCACGACAAACATTATTATAGAGTAGGTAATATTAGAGTGGCTCTTTTAATAATAAATTCAAGAGTAGCTATACATAAGTAGGTACTATGAACATGTAATAGTCAATATAATAGCTAGCTCGCCAAATTGCAGACCAATTTGATGAGTTGACAAATCAACAACATTTAGAAAACTATAAAACAACCAATGTAGTTGAGATAAGACCTCTGTGAAGACGTATGGAGAAACTGTAATACTCCCTCGTTCGGGTCAAACTCGGAGATGAAATATGATGCGTATGGTCAAGACATGTAATAGAATTTGTGTTTGATTGAAAAATCAAGCATTTAAATGGTAGATCGTTCTGAATTGAGGACATACATGTGAGTTGAATGATCACTGACGCTTTTAAAAGCAATTCGGTTAGAAATGTATGCCACGTGCTTGCTGCAGTCATTGCTTATGTCTCTGTCTAATATACCTATTATAGATAAAAACAGCATGCCCTGCGCATAGTAACTGCTATGATACCTGTAAATACGAACAAGAAATACAAAATCAAGATATACCTACGACAAAAGCCAAGTTGTTTTGTGATGCGTCCGCACGCCTGCATTACTCGTCAGTTATAAATAAACGACATATCTTTATACCACTGCATCGCTATTCGCTCTCCCGCCAAGTGAAAGACGCCAGGCCAAATTCAACACAAGTACGAGTGTAATGCCACATGAAACGTTATTTGTTTAGATAACCTACGTGTTTTGAAGTCATGCGGTCAGACTTAGAACGCAGGTGTATTGTACTGTCGACCAAAGTTCAAACAGACCTGCTCATTGCGGAGAAACTTTGTTAACTTTTACGCTAATTTCGGCTTTGACTGCAACACGTGTTCTGATGTCCCTTATGTGGTCCTTAATTTTTTTTAAAAGTAAATCTCTATTCTCTTAGTCTAATTAAATATTTTTATCAAAAAAAAATGAATGGAAAAGCTGTCTGAGATGCATCGTGTTGGGATTCTGAGGTGACACGAAGTTTTTCTATAATATAGTACAATTATATTCCGTTCTAAGGTATTATAAATCTCAGCTTCCAATTTTCACTTTTTGTCTGTGCCCACTATAATGAGCCGGTTTCTGTATTCCTATAAAAATAGTTCTGTTCACTCAGTTTTCCAGTAAACAAAAATTTACTGTGGTAAATTGACCATTCTTCACACAAGGGTTTTAAGTTCACTGGTTGCTATGCTAAATATCAAATTACAACACATACCTATTAAATATCATTTTATGTTAAACTTCTAATTCTGTTCCTATAATCATATCGTGTTTGTCAATGACAATATTCTCATAAATCCAATTCTTGCATCACGTGATTGATGGACGGCCCCTATTTCAATGAAAAAAATAGTAAAAATATAAAAAAATACCGGTGTATTAAAAACTTCTCAACTCTGATGCTGACTGACCACCCATAAGTTAGTGAAAACGGTTATGTACATGAGATACTCGTAGTAGGTACCAATTTACTTTCATTTATACATACTCGTTCCAAAACTGGTTTTCTCATACATATTATTGCGCCGTATTATAATTTTGAGATAACATAATGTGCCAGCTCAAAACAGCTAATATTTTAACCATCCACGTAACAATTTTTTTTTACATTACTCGTATAGTGTTCTTCTAACAGTAATTTCTTTTATCGTCTTTCGCTAAGGTCAGTTCTGAGATGCCCGGCGGTGTTCTGGTAAATTAGACAGATCCCAGAACACCCCCACAGGGGCAGATCGGTGTCAAGGAGTTTTAGTGAGTATTCCCAGTGCTATCGTGATCAGGTGCTGGGCGACCCTCACACGAGCCCATGCCTCGCCAGCATGGGTAGTCCGTAAGCGGAGCTCTCCTTGTAGAAAAAAAGGGCAGTTCTGAGATGGGTGAACGTTTGTGGCATTTTCATTATGAGTGTCTTCTTCAGGTAGCCTTGCGTTCAGACTGCAAGTAACATGACAGTCGTTAAGCCAAGCCCAAGTCTTATGGACTTACAATTTTTAGATAGCCACGACAAGACCTGATGACGTTTAAACAATTCTATAGGATCACCTCCACATGGTTTCCTACATTCCCAATAGGTCTCGAGGTTTGTTTGTTATTCTCTAGCAAACAGATGTCACCCATGTATCGATAAATCAGCATTATACGTATGGCAGTCCAGTGCTAGACGTAGACCTCTTCCAAACGGTCCTGCGCTTTCCGCATCCATCCTATACACATGTATTGTCAAGAAAATTTAGGACTACTATCGGTTATTTGCAGGTTCACGAGACTGACAGATGTCAAAGGTCCAAGGTTACTCTTACTTCCTACTTACCCTGATTCCGCAACTGTCCAGAGAGTACATTTTTTAAGCTAGGTACCAGGAGGAACTTATATTTCAATGTCAAGGTATTCGAAATATGTACCTAGTATTTAGTTATTTACGGCATGGTAGGATTGGTAGGTAATTAATAAGTTAATGAATCATTTCTTGTTAGTAGAACCATGGTCTGATCTGAACCGGTTTTAACAAGAGATAAACTTTGCCATTACGTCACCCAAAGTGTATAATAAATCTTTCATAGTACATATTGTCCTTCTACATAAGCTAACTTGAAGACTCAGTCACCGTACAATACCCATTAAAAATTAAATAGATAGGTATTTTTGCCAGGTGTATTTTATGGTAGCTAGTACATATATTAGCCTAGATTAAACCTATTCGGAACATCGTTTACCTAAACAAAATTACCTATACCTATTGCCCACTTTGCATACTCGAATCAATTTGATGCTGACTCTGCAATGTCCCCAATCGACATTCACAGTACAACCACAGATTAAAGTAAATAGTTACTTACGTACAAGTCGTACAACCAATAATAATATCTGTTAAGGCAATGGACTGCTATTTTTTTAATAACTAAACACGAAGGCTTGCGTGTCAATAGAAAGTAATAAAATAGATTAATGACAATTTTGTGTCAGGAAGAACTTAGTTTTACCTTGACTCAAATTGTCGTCCATTGATCGTGATTATCAAGTCCGAGATCGGAATGATTGTCTGTTAGGCTCCCTTAGGCTTTTATTGTGATTATACAGCCCTACTACCACTTAATGTTACAATTCCTAATAACAGTGCCCTGTGAATCGGTCAGCAGATGTGGTTGTAGTGACTGATAATGAAATGAAAATGAAAATATGTATTTTAATTCGTGGTCACAAAGTACCACTTATGAACGTCAAGGTTTTTTATTCTACATTTACTGCCAGATTCGCAAGACAATAGATAGAGTCTGTGAGGAAGAACCTGGCAAGAAAACTCACGGCCAGTCTTTTCAGTCTTGACAACCTAGATATAGAAAGCTGCAGTTACTTGTTTATTTTCCTGAAGTGATAAATAAATAAATAATTGTAGATATTCTCACTCATACTACAACATCATCTAGCCCAAATTAAGCTAATATATAAGCTTGTGCTATAGGAGATTTAATCTGGCTGGAACATCAGTCAGGGCAAGTAATTTTGTTCTATTGACAAATACTATGATAACATCATTTACCTTCCATAGATTAAGGATCTGATGTAAAGACAGCTGTTTTAAACAATTACTTACATTACCCCATTAAATAAAACACAATAATTTCGTCACTTTAGTAATCAAAACAATCATGGAAGCGGAAGATGAACAAAAGTTGAGCTGTAATATATCCATTGGAGATTGACCTTCGTAAGTTTGAAAGCTGGGAAATTGGATGGTGGTGGTTGAAGAGCAATTTAAGTAGGTTAATTTAGTGACTGTAAAATGAAAAAAAAAATTAAAAATCTTTATTCATATAGGTCACAACACAATGTAACGCTAATGAACGTCCAAATGATTGCTTCAACATTTAAATTTACTGCCAGATTCGCAACGCAATAGGTAGAGCTGGAGAAAAAAGAACCTGGCAATAAAACTCCGATTGTGATCTTGTCCGACTGTGATCAGGCAAATTGTCATTTAAGCTAATATGCGTTCTCAAACAAGCAAAGGCAACACATCATAACACTTAGAAAGTCGGAATCGGAATCAATTCCATAACAATTTCTGTCGTTTAAAAATTATTCTTCTAACATCTACAGACTTGCCATCATCTCACTATGGGTGCGTATCAGTAATAAAAATGTCAAAACTTATGACATACTTTCATACATAATAACAACCTATAACCTAAATACAATATTACAGCACAAGATTACAGGAAAAGAGCGTAATACTTCAGTAAAATAAAAAGTTTCGCAAAACTCACCAAATTCAGAATAGAGGTGGTATGATTCAATCAGTATTATCATCCAGCTGATATCAAACGAGTTGTGCAAGTGGCAGCACAAAGATCGCGAGGGCGGAAAGTAGGTCACCGGAGTGAGGGGGGGAGCCCTTAGGCCACTTATCTAGCGAGCGAGGGCCGCGGACACAGCGGGGAAAAGCGAGTTTGTCTCTTGAAATTTTTGTGCGGAGATATCTGACCCTGTCATGCATTTTAGAACGGTACCTTATCTAAACAAACACGAGTTTGTATTTTTATGTGTGTGTATGTTTGTAATGAATAAACTCAATAACTACAGTGCCGATTTAAAAAAATTCTTTCACCATTAGAAAGCTACGTTCACCTTGAGTAACATAGGCTATATTTTATTCCCATATTCCCACGGGAACGGGAGATACGTGGGTGAAACCGCGTGACGTCCGCTCGTAGCAGTATAAAGACGTGGATCTAGATCTGTTACCTGCTAGATAAGTCATTATACTTATATCATAATTTAAATAATGTTTCTAAATAATGCACACAAGTTTGTATCGGAGTTTGGGTAATGTTGACAACAACATTACCCAAACCCAAACTTTGCAGATACCTACTACAAAAAAATATTGAAACCAGGTAATCGAAACTGCAACCTCAGTAATTGACAGTTGCGACAATAACTGCACCACCGAACAAAAATACAATTTTTTCCTCTTTTAATGTTAGTGTAGAAATGTAAATTATTAGGATATTCTAAAAGTTTATTTAATTCTTTCCGAGTGGTTTGTATTCACTCATATTTGTGTGATTACCATTTACTGTAAATAAAACCGTGTTACTAGTTTTTTTACGCCTGGAAATCCTCATGGATGCTATGCCGGACTCTTACCTAGTTACCGGCTAAAACGACAGGGTGCCCTACAATCTTAGACCATATATCACGGGACTAGCCTTTGCGAACCACCGCATACAAAAATATTCTGCTAGTTTTCATAGCGGGTGAAGGGGGAAACACAAAGACATATAAAATTTCATTATATTTAAAAATGTATTAATCGACAAACGCGTAATGGCTGTTGTGTGTTAATTGTTATTGTACAGTCAACTACAATGAAATGTACTAGTTTAATCATATAAAATGATGTACTGATGTACAGTGCTTTTTATAAAGCCAAAAGACCAAATGGTCTATTGGCTTGGCAGAAAACAATGCTTAAGTAAGGCGCATCCTGTGGTTAGATGATCTAAGCCTACAATACAACCCTGCTACGGCGTACCCGGATACTTCTATACTACGAGGTAGGTATATATTTTTTAGTTTTGCGATACGAACACTGTCCAAGGGCTTAGAAAATGATAAATTTGGTAGATATGTCTTTCTGTATATTATTTTAAATACGGTTATGTATGGATCCAAAAACAAGACAAGATTACATAGACGAATTTGTGGGGCACATAGTCTTGGTTATTCCTACTTTAATACATACCTAAATATTATAAAGGGGAAAGATTTGATTGTTTGTTGGTATCGAATAGGCTCCGAAACTACTGAATCGATTTGAAAAATTCTTTCACTGTTGAAAAGCTACACTATCCCCGGGTAACATGGTCTATATTTAATTCCTGTATTCCCACGGGAACGAGAGTTACGCGGGTGAAACTGTGTGATGTCAGCTAATATACTATGCCATTTCACAACCAGCAAGATCGATCCCATAACACGCGCTGTGAACCATGGCTATTAAAAATACCTGGGCAAGCGCGAGGTGAACTCGCTACGAGAGGGTTCCAAACGATGAATATGTACAATATTAATTTTAATTTGATTAAAAAACACATTTTCTCATAAATTTAAATTTCAAATGAATGTAAATTTTGCACCTACTCAGAATATAAAGATTAACATGTAACGTTTAGACCAGTTCTCTTCTGAGATAAAGGGCTGGGGGAAGGGAGTTAAATTTATACTAACTGTAACCCACGGTTTGCCTGTGACATAATGAAACGTGTAGCACCTATTTATGCATGTCAGCCAAAGACTTCTATATAAACTGAGGTAGACGCGCCGTACTCAAGAGCTCGTACAAGCGAGATTTCAAAAGCAATCCTCAAACGCCCACATTGCTAAGACTACACTCACTTATAAATACTATTTACGTAATTGTCACCACACACAATAGCAATATACGGATAGAACAAGAGTAAAAGAGAAGGCGTATGGACTCCAATTGCAATTCGAGTACCTACTCTCGAAGTTTTGACTCACAACAGTGCGAACAACGCTGCTAATTAGCGCAGTTTATAGGTTTCAAAAATCGGTGCGTAGGGCATGTCTACCTCATTTTATATAGAAGTCTTTGATGTCAGCATACAATAACGTATGAAAAATTTGCCAAATACATTTACTATTACTGCTCCGCTACCTTGGGTATTATCATGATGATATAGCCTATACTTTAGAATAATTAGATTTTCTGATAGCGAAAGAATTGTTAAAATCGCTTCCGTAGTTACAGGTTTATCGATTACAAACAAATCGGTCCTCTTTACAATATTAGCACCTATAAATAACACCATACGCCATGTACCTACCTATGAATCTAGACTAGAGGCTATGTTGTATGTCATGTATGTCATCAACAGTAACAGTATTGTTGATCGAAGGTTTCCATGTCTCGAAGATGATAGAGCTTTCTGTACCACGAGGACCAGAGGGGTTGGTTCCAGGAGTCTTCTCTTCTCCATGACCTCATCCCTTAATCAGCAGGAACACCACTTGGAGTTGAGGCTGACTTGAGCCTAAAAGATGCTGTTCATTGTTTAGCAGCGAGTACTATTCTGTACATATTGTATACTAGCGAACGTCACGCGGTTTCACCCGCGTAGTTCCCGTTCCCGTGGGGATACGGGAATAAAATATAGCCTATCACCGCAAGGAGTGTAGCTTCCCAACAGTGAAAGAATTTTTCAAATCAGTCCAGTAGTTCCGGAGCCTATTCGTTACAAACAAACAAACAAAAAAACAAATCTTTCCTCTTTATAATATTAGTTATTGTAAATTAGTAATATCTATGTGGCTTTGACTTTGACTATTAAACACGTGTTCACGGTCTAAGTGCTTTGGTAACATTGTTTCCCATTCGAACATGGCTCATTTACAAATTTAGAAGAGTTTTTAATATCCCTTGGGCAGTGTAGTATACCTACCTACATAATGTAAACCCACAGTTGGATCGATAACAGCCCTATCCCGTAGCTGGTTACAGTACATACTGAAGACATGTGTTGGCCCAATTTTGTTGAACCAGCGCGGCCCAGCGCGCCCGGTATTTTTGTAAGCTGTTTGTGTTCAAACATTTTCACTTGCTAGCAAAAAGTTTAAAATATGAAGTCGCATATATAGTCAGGTACTTAGTGTACTTAAATCGCTTACTATTTCTGTACCAGTACACAAAGTGGCACCACTACTTCGTGTAAGTACGTAAAATAGGTACAGTACTAGGTATCTCAAAAGACGTTGACAAAAAATCATATTTAAAAAAAAGAATATTTTAAATAGAACTTGTATTATTATTTCCATACTAAAACGTACCCACTATACCAAAGAATAAGTTAGATATGGCTTGTTTTACGCTTTTTGTTTGTCAATTTCACTATCAAAACAACTTTGCTTTTGTAACTTCCAAAAGCCCTTCGTGACTAACCTAAGAGGCCTCCGACTTCGAGAGCCTTCGACATAAATAAATGGTACCTACCTACCTACCTATAACGTGTTCAAACTTATCAATGTTTTATTTTCTTACGTTAAAAATAAGCATTAATAGGGTGGGTGCACCAGTGCCACACCAGGAACCAGTGGCACACCATTTCAAACTTTAAATAGAAATATTAAGCTCCTGTTAAATAACCCGCCATTTTATTTGCGATTGGTAGGCTTGCCTTATTCCTACCAATCATATAATCACAGTTAAAAGCGATACACACGCCACCTACGTCAGTGAAAACAGAAAATCTAGAACGACAATCGTTAATTTCGCTGTCGGCGGCCATTATAGTAAGCTAAGCGTACTGCGGTAAGTTTTGACATCTTTCTGTGTCTTTGTTTTAATCAATTACTGTAAACTATTTTCGAATTTGCCTTACTGTTTGATACATATAGCAATAATATTACGTTTTATTTTATCAAAAAATGCTAAAATACAGCTTTGATATTCAATGGTTAACTACTGGAACACAAAATGAATGATTGTCCAGTTGCATACCATTTGGTCTGCAACTGGTAATTTAACTTTTTGACACATTTCCAGTTGCAGGACACTGGTTTATAACTAATAAAATGTATACAATGAATTAGATTATTAGCCACCGAAAAGAATATTATTCAAGTAAGTATAAGGAGGAAGATGTCTTACAAGTTATAGACGATATACGCGAAGGTGCAAAAAATATAGAAACATGTTGAAAATATAATATATATAGCTTTATTTTATATATGACGGTTGTGTGGAGACACACAACCGTCATAAAAAAAATAAAGCTAGTTGTCTTGGTAATCTTAATAATTAAAAATTGATTTAGCACTTTATATTTTATACTAGCTCATGCTCGCGACCTCGCCCGTATGAAATTTGGTTCCCGTTCCCGCTTCCAGGGGGAACATGTTCCCGGCATAAAAGGTAGCTTATATGTTGATCAACACAAATTTCAGGCCGGTCCGTCCACACAGAGCGTGATTGAGTAACAAACATTCAAACATCTACACAGACTTTCACATTTATAATATACTAGCGGACGTCACGCGGTTTAACCCACGCAGCTCCCGTTCCCGTGGGAATATGGGAGAAAATATAGCCTACGTTAGGGTGAATGTAGCTTCCTAAAAGTGAAAGAATTTTTGACGAAGAAGAATTTTTGAAATCGGCACAGTAGGTTTTGAATTTGTTCATTATAAACATTCACACAAAAATACAAAACGTAGATGTACGAAGTAGGATTTAAACTGATAGTATAATGGCAGTTGTGTCAGGGATATGTATATTTTAAATTATTAAACCTAATTTAGAATTGATTTTGAACTTTAATATTTTAACTGATGATAATTTCATTTTTACTCTTTTTTATCCAAAGACGTTACAATAAGCATAATAACAGTTGTGTCAGAGATATGAATCTTAATAATAGGCTAGGTAGCAATTAAATGCCTACTTACTTTCTAAAATTGATAACTTTATGCCAAAATTTTTATTTTTTAAGTGATTGAAATTTTAAGAGTATTTTATTAAAACAAACCATAACACCAGTCACATGAATCTCTAACTAATAAGGTAGTGATTAAATTAAATAAACATTTACATATACCCTATATGTAACTTGTACTGATTAAAATGTGATTATTACTAAGTATGAAAGCTTTAAAAAGTTATTTTGCCTTAAAAACATTTGTTATATTCACTGGTTTACTACTGGCACAATGTATGGTTTGTTATTGGTGCAGTCTGGTCGAACTTAGGCACATTAGGAGTTCACACATTATTTTTTTAATAAAAAAAAACTTAATAGCTGCTAAGTAAATTAAAATATGCTACATGATTCTATGGTAGATAAAGAGTATGTTCCTTGCTTTTTGCAATAATTGTCGCAATAACAAACACACATCATGTAAAATTGTCTCAAATTCTCCCTTAATCGCTTTGCCACTGGTGCACCCACCCTATTTTAATATTAAAGAGATTATTTAATCTAACAATCTAGACTACAAACTGTAAAATATAATCGCCCCAAGCATGAGTCTCGTGAGCACAATAATAAGTATTTGTTTAGTATTTATAATGTCACCATTAATGTAGGTAATGTTTACATCCGTATGTTCTGTTTTAATGCGGAATTGATCTTACCTAGTTCCCTCGTCTTCACGTCTGCGTTTTTTATTTCATCTCATGTATCTCTCTCGCATGCTGAAAGTGTTTATTTTTCTTCAAACTAGGTCTCAATAACACATATGGGTACATCAACTGTTACATGAACATATAATATTACGAAAGTAAAATAATCGTAAACTCAAAAATATAAAATATTCCAGGCTGTACTTGGACTGCCAAGGTTAACAACAAAAACATTTTTGTAAGAAGTAACTGTAAAAGATTTTCTGATATCATTTACCTAGTTCATTTACATAATGATGTTAAGATTACATAATGGTGAGATGACTACAAAGCAGTAATGAAATTACTAGTAAATGTGTATGGAAACAAGTGTTTCCTGTTTGTTTAGAGGCAGAGTATCGACACAAGTATCATAGTAACGAACAAAGAACGATAATAAACATTTCAAATCGCTCTAACTTCTTTGTTCTACTGTAATGAGTTCTTTGTGATTGCTTCAGATGTCTTTAAACACATTTGTAATTATAAGATGACAAAGTTATGTTGTGATCGACACGACACCATTGTGAAAAACTGATATCATTTTCTACAGTACTTGGCTGCCAATCAACTCTGATTTTCGTTCATATTACGAGTATGAATCAAAAGCGTAGACCAAAATTTACTTGTAAAAAGTCTTCTATAACATGTTTTACCGTTTCTAAATGTAAGCCAAAAGGTAAACTGTCATCTACACTTTCAAGTAATATCGGGAATTCACGTCCTACACTTCCATCCACATGCGAATCTGAAAATACGTAGCCAGCTACGAAAGTGGTTTTTTTTTCTCGTTTGATAACTAGGTATCTAGTTACGAATTTCGAAGGCCTGTGCCCTTTGCTAGTAAATATTTTACCAGAACATTTTGACCGACCCGACTTCGGTGAATGTCCTTATACATCTATTCCACATTGCCCTCCTCTTTGGTCAGAGGAACTCGGTCAATAACACGCGACGCCGTGTTACGTGTGTGTGTTTACAAACTCCGGTAACCACTTCCTCTTACTATTAGCCGGATGTCTATTAATATAAGATCTTATAAAATTAAAGTTTCTAATTTCAAAAATGATACCCTGAGAAATATCAGTAACTAGTATCTTCTTTTTTGTGTCGTCTAGCTTTATTCACAATACCCGATGGAAGTATCGAGGGAGATCTATTCCATCTGTATGAATATTCTGTGATCCTTTTAAACATACTTTAATTACCTTGACAATGATTAAAGTATTTACCATGGTAGATAGATCGTTAATATTCGAATTAGTATTGTTAGTAGGTCTTTTCCACTCGGGATCTTGGGACATCCTTCCAATGACTTATTACAGAACAATACAAGATTGTGCTATAGTTTCCAGACGTAAAAAAATATTTAGCCTTTTTGTCTGCTTCCCTTGTTTCGTTGTTTTTTTTTTCCTGGAGATCGGCTCTTCTAAGGGTTTTGTTCTATGGATTGTTTTGATTTCCGTGAACATAAAAGTTCTCAAATCTGCTTAGTAATCCTTTACCTATATTACGTTATTGGAAAAGAATTTCTTACGAGATCTGTTGCATTGTATTGTGTATTTCATTCAATATCTTTCTCACGCCTCAGCTGTATTTGAACAATAATATCGTTTTTATTACTGACAATAGCCTTAATTATTAAGTGGTTATTAATAGCTAACAATTACTCTCGATTAATATTGTTTCGACAACAAACTAAGAATTGTCTAACATTGATAAATTTTAGACATTAGCACAGGTTAATTTTGTAATATATATACATCCAAAATATAATGCTGGATATAGGTAATATAAGATCAAATTTAGGTAGCCCATCCCTGGGCGAGGCCGCAGTGGTGGCCGTGGGTCTGTTGGGAGTCCTGGGACATCCTTCTGAGGGCGTACCGGGGCTCCCAACCATAGGCTGTTGAGCGTAACGTGAGGTTATTTAGTCGGTAGGAGACCGGCATAGCATCCATGATGGATATTCCCTCACGTCAAAAAAATAAGATGGTAGCCAATTGCTTTATAAATATTCTTTATTAATATAATAAACAGGTGTGAGTTTGAGTATTAGGTAGTAGTGTCAGGAACTGCTATCCTCTTTTGAAATAATCCTTTTTGTGTTACATGGCCCATTTATTAAGGAAAACGACATTGCCATGTTTCTTTCCAAGGAACGGAGCAGTTACCAAATACCAACTAGTCTTATAATTAGAAAATTAATCAAATGGTATGGGAAAGGAGATGTGTGGTGCAACGGCATTGAGTAGAAATTACAAGGAAGTATAATTAGACCTTCTAATTTATACTCTAAGTTACTCAACGGAATTTCGAAATTTGTCACAAGCGAAGCTGGGGGCACAACAGGTTATAAGGTACTTTTTGGATACTAGGTTAGATTCTCATGGTTAGATCATTCAGCACTCAGTACTATCCTCCGACTCCTAATATCGTGGAATACCTACTACTTGGGCACTAGAGCGTATGGGCAAAGACTTTGATTCTTGCATTGCGCTGTTACTGAGAATTAACCACTATACTTTTTCACGTCTAAAATATTCTTATCTTATGCAAATGAAGATATGAATATTTTAGTGTGTTTAACGGGCCTTTTAATTGGTACTACTTATATTATCACTGTTTGTCGTCCGGTTTTATGTAAAGTTTTTAAAAACTAGACGGCTAAATAAGTGCTAATTATGATAATCATTATTCACTTAGTCAAATAAGAATTAGCCGAACCGTTAATCATTAATTATCGCACTTATCTATTAAAAGAGCGTTCATATTATTTAAACGAATAAAAGGTATCGTTTCCCGTTTAACTGTACATAAATGTAACTGTTAAGTACGTGATAACTATAGAATCATGAATTGAGTGTTCATAATTTAAAATTTAATTATACCTATAATACCTACAATGCAGGAACGATCAAACGAAATGTATTATTATAATCTCCGAACACTGTCGCTAAAGGAGAACTTAGTACTTGTGCATAAGATGGCGTGGTCCATCATCCAGGCCAAAACGGCGATATCTCCAAATTTAGGAGCAGTGAAAATAAAAGTAAAAGTTCAGGACATTTTCAGCAGCAAAAAGCTGGAGCCGCTAGGCCGACGGATTCTCAATCGAACTCTTGGCAAATCGCATTGGGTCTTAGCCTAGGCGTATGGTCATATTTGCGAACTAGTTCAACTACATTTTCCTCAATGAGTAAATTCCGTAGTGATGGAGGTTGAGTGTTACAACAATACAACCTACAGCTGCTTGAAACGAAACTTTCGCAGAAAGTTCAAGTTTCATTAAATTCCGAGCTAACTTCATTAGAAATGGTGTTCTGTTCTAACCCGCGAAGAAAGAAGGAGTTTCTATCGGCCTTGAAAATAACTTTGCAATCACGGATCGACTTCGATTGACCACCGATCGTAGAATCTGTCCCGTTACATTCCGCGGAACAAAGGCGACAACGCGAGGACACACAGTTGCCGGTCACGCACTATCTGCTCTTCCGTTTGTGTTACTTGCCCTGCATTCATAGCACTCCGACTATGCAATATTACTTCATTTATAGTCATTGTATGATATTATTCTCTTTTGAGGTTTATAATTATGCTTGAAATTGCTCTGCTGCTGTATATTTTCTTTTAATTGGGAACACTTCACTGTATTCTTTCAGAAATAACTTATTCGGCATGTTAAAAATGTTAAAACTAGTGTGCCTGATGTTTGATAGACTACCCTTGATACAATTCAATATAAAAGTTGCCTGTTATAATTATACATATTTTTGACCCAGATCCATTATGTCACATAGTAAGGTTGGTATGATGCACAGTGGAACAGTGCCAAAAGATGATAATGATAGATGTATTGTAGAAATAAATTAAAATTCTGTTCATACATCCTTTTTATGTTAATTTTTTCTAATATGTGTTATTTGATTTGTTACTTCCATGTATAATTTTCTAAGTTACGCATTCGCACGGCTCTACTGACATCATTCAGACAAACCAACATTTAATTTCCTTATTTGTCCATCTCTTAAACATTATCGTCTCAATCGGTACTTTCAACTTAAATGTGCATATCATCGTTTTATACCTTCTCATTTTAACCATTGGAAAACAGACAAATTTGTGAAACTATAGAAAATTATGATTTATGTAGCTTCACAAGATTACCCTTCACAAGAACCATATCAAGTAATCGTGTACAATATATACGTATGATGAAACCTACCTAACATATACTCGTATAAAGGGCTGAGTTAATTAGGAGTGTGCAAATAACCAAAATCATAGTATGTTTCTAAATTACAGCTCTACACGGTGCTTGTGATTCGTAATTACATCCATATTAATTTTCTCATCAACTGGGAACCACAAATAAATATTTGTCCCGGAAATTTGCTACCTCCTTTCCAAGTCTCAGTTGAATTTATTGAACCGTGGCAAAACACAGAGGATGTACAACACAGCAAGGTGTATCCATCCAATTCGGTTATTGGTGTGCAGTACTGAACTCCCAAGAGTTCCGATTGTGGACCTATTGGGATGTTAACGCTTTGTATCAGATGACCCTAATTGAACGCGTCCTGAATGAAATGCTCGGTATTCACTACAAGGAGATAAGAGACGAAGTTAAGGTCAATATTAATAAATTTTGCACATAGGCTGATAAGTAACAACACTGCAATGAAAGTAGCTAAGTTTGGTCTTACCTATAATCGTTTCATTAACTAATAATCATATATTATTAGTTTATAAGTAGAGTCCAGTGATATAAGCCTCAACAATAGTGTTTCTGCTACCGATTCCTCTATTAAATTACTAAAAACCTTATTGCAACGCAGTTTCTAGTCTACTAATATACTGGTCCATTCTTTGATGTGGCTTGTTCTTCTATTATGAACATGATGTTGATATTGCGTTCAATGTTATTAGCATCAGTAATATTGATACAAGTCACATTGATACAAGTTCAATAAACAGATTTTTTAAAAGTTTCTGCAAGTCTTAGGTGTTCTTTTAATCTTAGTTAATGGATGGAGAACATTCTTTAAACGTCGACAACGTCAAATTGTTGGGCAACTGCTCAAAGTACAAATATTATATTTTCAATTTTCCATCTCTTTGAAGTATACTCTCGTGTGTCTTGTTTCGTAGCTTGATTTCTCAGTCGTGTTCCTATCATAGCAAACTGAGATTTATTGGACATAGCAATTTCAACCACATAAAATATCCAACTCGCCCGATGAAATAGGAACGACTAAATTTCGTTGAACTATCCACAAAGTGCGCGTTTGCAATAGTCAGTGCCCTCCAGCTAAACTACATATCTATGGGATAAGATAAGATTATGTATCTTTTATTTGCTGTTAGTAGTTTGACATACATATGGAGATTATACCTAATATAAAAATGCAAGCAATCCTGGTATCGTTTCATCGACTGTCGTATTCGTATTACACCAATAAAGCGTTGATATAATGACACAGAATATTGCAAACTTGCCGATGACTAAGAATACAATCGGTATCAAAGAACTAATGGTAATAAACCTTTGGTAATGCAATGTCGAGAAGATGGATGAAAGTAGACTGACTAACAGATTTATAAGGCGAGAATGAATGGGCAAACTGGTAGGGTTCGACCTCGGCGTACACATGAAGACTAGATCAAAGACCTGTTGGAAAAAGGCCAGGTCAAGAGTACCCTTAACCGACCAGCGTGTATGAAAGCACTTATGAAAGTAGAAGAAGCGAAAGTGGTATGCCAAGATCGTAGCAAGTGGAAAGCCATAGTCTCTGCCTACCCCGATGGGAGACAGGCGTAATGATATGTATGTAATGCAAAATGTAGTAACAAATATTCCTAGGTCAGCTAACATAGTGGTTGGCTTTTAAATTGAACAATATCAAATAATCTTACTAATATTATAAATGCGAAAGTTTGTGAGTGTGGATGTTTGTTACTCTTTCACGCTCAAACGGCTGAACAGATCTGGCTGAAATTTGGTATAGGGATACATTATAGCCTGGAATAACACATAGGCTACTTTTTATCCCGGGAATAAGTTCCTACAGGAACGGGAACCAATTTTACGCGGGCGAAGCTGCGGGCATCAGCTAGTATTGTCATACATTACAAATAATATAAAGATATGGCATTCCTGTTATGCCTCACAGAAAATTCATTTCTTACAACGTACAAGAAATATTTTGAGAAAACCCCACACATAAACTGGGTGCCAGTAATATACCAAGTCCATTTTAAAATTTCATGAGCGGAACTTGCAACACAAATGAAGGCAAATGCATAAAAGAAGAAGCAAACTTTAGTTAAAGCGGTGGTGGAATAAGTCTAAAACTAACCAGGAAGCATTGCTGGGCACGTGACGTGATCTAACGGAGCGTGGCAGAGAAATTAACTGTTATTTATACCAACACTACACAACGATGGCGACGGCCCGGTTGAAATAACCTGTTACAACATCGACGAAAGTATTTCGGCATCGATTCCGGATTAGAAGCTGAGAAGCTGTGCATTTTTATCGAACTGTACGACGACCGTGCGTAGCTGCATTTAAGACGATCCGGTTTTAAGATGATACATTGTTGATTTTTTATGCAATAAACATAATCCATCAAGCTGTTTCATAATATCCAACAATAAATGAAATTGAAGCAACGGAAATTATTACTCAGTCATCAAAGGGTATTATAATACTTAGTATAGTAGCAGGCACTAGGCAGACAGACAATGGTCTTCATTCCCTGCTGCCTACACAGTCTAAGGGAAGAAACTTTTAGAAGTTCCCACTAAAAAGGAAATAACAAGCTCCGACAATAGTTTTTAGCGGTGAGCGAAATGAAAGTGTAAGCAAAGTGTGTCTTTTTATAATGTGGAATGTCTACATCGTGTAACGGTTACGTGTACGTCGATATAGGAGGAGGGGCTTGCTGATGCGCTTGTGTAGCAGACAGGTTCCCAGGTTTTTAGTGTGTCTCATGTAGTTTTAGGTTTCACATAATATCAATTTGATCTGGAGCTTGTACTAGACAATACATCGAAACATCTAGAATTCTTTTAAATAAAGTTTGAAATGAAGTTTTTTCGACCACTTTATAATGTAAACATAGGTACAATTTTTAAGACAAACATTGATACCACGCGGTTATGTTGCTACCAATTTGTCATGATCCCACTAACAATATTGTTACTGATAGTTTCTTTCAATGATGTAGCGTCTTTTTCTTGTCATTTACCGTGATGAACTTTTTTCATCATGGGTTTGATTATTTATTTTATTCTTTGCGTGCTTATTATCATTATTTAGCATCATGTCCAGCCATGAACCGCGGCCTTGGTCGGTGAGCGGATCATGCCGAAGGTTTGTTGTTAAACGTTCAAGTCTGCTGGTAATCTTGCAACATTTTAATTCTCGTTCTGTTGCAGAATTATTTTTTAAATTAAATCTAGGTATCTGACTTGTAATTCACGATGTTTAGAATACGTTGGTAATTACTTTTTGTGGCGGTTTTATTGCTTCTATCACGAGACTCTACTATATTATCTCATTAGTCTCGCTCGTAATTAATATTACGTTATTACTGTAATTCTTATTTGGCTGTTATCTTTACAGGTGTTGTAATAAATATAAAGGAGGAAAGCTATTTGCAACTCAAATCAAAGAATGCAAATTGACTATATTTATTGGAATATCAATACTGCGAGGTTGAATACCAATTACGTAAAAACTTTCCTTTTTTAAATAGGAACGTAGGCAAAGTAGATTTCTTTTGAGAAAAGGGTTCATGGCACGACTTTTGATCATTATAGTAAAATAAGTAGCACTTCAAGTAACCCGTTGGATAATAAAATATTAATGAAGAACAGTACTTTGACGGCCACATTTCCATAACATGAATATTGTTCGCTCAGTCGAGCAGAAAAAGACTTTTTTCTGTGTACCAACATCGCCTTATTTATAGAAGGCTGTACTTAAATAGAGCCGGGTACGGTGAGTGTATAGGTGGTATAATAGGAGCATACTGTGGAGCATGGCACCGTCTGCAGTTGACGATCGCAATTACGTAACGGTCGAGCTCGCTTGCTAATGAAACCCCCTGGGCTAATTAGATTTGTTGAATAAGCCACGTAGATAAGTAGATCTAGAGAATGTGAGGGACGCACGCTTGTGTGGCTACTTGGCGTTGTTGTCATTATGATAAACAAATTGTTTCTTGTTTTCTATTTCTTGTTGTTAGTATGTATGCATATTTTGTTTTCTATGACTGTGAAATAATAAGCAAGTCGATCATATCTTAAAAAATTAAATAAATTTTACATCTAGTAAAATCTTCAGGACCAAAGCTTACCTTATTTATGGTTGGTTAACCATCAGACCAATGGACGAGGGCCTAGCACAGGTTCCCTTATGTTATTGGTGATAGGGTGGTCAATAGCAGCCAATATACAGTGCCAAAGCTAACCTTACTTACGACTGGTTCACCACCAGACCAACGGATGAGTGCCTAGCGCAGATTCCCTGACGTATTAGGGTGGTCAATAGCAGCCAATTTACAGGGCCATAGCTAACCTTGCTTACGACTGGTTCACCATCAGACCAACGGATGAGGGCCTAGCGCAGGTTCACTTACGTGATAGGGTGGTCAATAGCAGCCAATATACAGGGCCAAAGCTAACCTTACTTACGACTGGTTCACCATCAGACTAACGGGCGTGTGCCTAGCACGGGTTCCCTTTCGTGATAGGGTGATCAATAAAAAAAAATAGCGGCAATATACAGGGCCAAAGCTAACCTTACTTACGACTGGTTAACCATCAGACCAACGGACGAGGGTCTAGCACGGGGTCCCTTAGGTGATAGGGTGGTCAATAGCGGCCAATATACTGGGCCAAAGCTAACCTTACTTACGACTGATTAACCATCAGACCAACGTACCAGGGTCTAGCACGGGTTCCCTTAGGTGATAGTGTGGTCAATAGCGGCCAATATACAGGGCCAAAGCTAACCTTACTTGCGACTGATTAACCATCAGATCAACGGATGAGGGCCTAGCGCAGGTTCCCTTACGTGATAGGGTGGTTAATAGCAGCCAATATTAGTGGAACCTAGGCTCGAAACCATGCAGAGTTCGGAAGCGAGATGGAAGATATAAAGATGAAGAAGCAGATTTGAGTACTAAGTAACGGTATCGTGGTATTCTGAAATGCTAAATCGAAGTCGAAATCTAACTAGGTAGTCAAAAACTTACAGGTATATGGGATTACAGAAGATCTAAATCTTCAGACTATACATACAAGAGGAAACAATACAACAATAAAAGTTCATAAAAGCCTGAAATAACTGAAAAAGCTACTATTGATTGACAACTGTAATGAGAACAATTAATTCAATTACACGATGATACTTCGATTCGCGATTGTCATCCAAGCCAAAATCTGCAATGTTTCCATTCCAACTATTTGCGCTAAACTATCTTCATTGTTTACTACTGTAAGTATTATTGAGGCCACAGCGAATGGCCTCGAAGAAGCCATTGTAAATCACAATTCAATTTTATCCTTCTCCTTGTCAGTTGCAACCATTACATAGCTATTATATCATCAATTACTTCAATTTGAGTTTGGAATACTTTGACTGCCTGTGTACTTATCTTTCAAATCAATGTTTTAAGAACTTTTGATAACGTCATTCGAGCTATAAATTGTAGCAAATTTGACTTTTTAACTATAAAATATCTTGATGACCTTGGATATAGCAGACTGAGGTGAAAAGTACTTAAAATATGTTCATATTTTAGGGTCCTTCGAGTCGAATCATCATTACCAATAAAGTAATCAGTAGTAAAAATTAATAAAGACATATTATTGTGTTCACTAGCCTCCCTTTTAGATAAATAATATACATGTGTTGTGTAATAAAACTAGATAATTCAATGGTAAAAAGGGATTGATATGGGATCAAGGGACTTATAGTTTACAACTTCAAATGCCCATTTCATGACTTTACTTACTCATAAGACGACTATATTGGTTTAGTTCTATACACACGACTACAACATTTGTTGCGACAATGCAATTAAGATTACAGACATACAACTGCAGTGATTGCGTAGGTACTGTTTATGTCTTTATTGTTTGCTACTGATAACGAGTACCGGCCTCTTATCAGCCAGCTTCTGTAAATAACGTGTGTAGAATGTGTATGTACCTATTTGATAGCATGTCAATCAACTAACAAATTTCTTGAATGCGTATTTCATAAAAGTGAAACGTAAGTTGCAATTACAGAATTACAGCTCGCGCCAAATATCTTTGCGTCTCTGAAATGTGTTCTTTCACGCCGTAATTTTGCAATAATAGGTTTCAGAGGAAGAATTACTGCTAAGGCGGGAGAGGCACCCCTCCTGCCTCAGCTGCGCAGTAGTTTCCTCTGTGAAACCTAATAATGCATAATTGCGGCGCGAACGAACGAACTTCATTGACGCAAAGTTATTTGGCGCGTGCTGTACCTAGGTTGATATCAGATTTGTAGTGGGTTTGAATGTGGGTAGTATAATATTCTAAACAAAATCGGTTTTATTGAGTCAGCTCGTATAAGCGTTCTTCCTGGTACTGATAACCACAGCTCAACGATGAACATGCAAGTTGCTAGTGTCATCATCATCATATAGTCTCGCCTTTATTCCCAAAGGGGTAGGCAGAGGCATATTATATGCCCACATATTACCTTTTTTAGAATTTGTCCCACATCCCCATTCGTTCAACTTGGCTTAACGACTGACATTTTACTGACAACCGGGACCAACGGTTTAACGTGCCTTCCGAAGCACGGAAGCGCTCAAATAAATGTCACAAAGGGGTCACGTGGATGGTCACCCATCCAAGAACCGGGCATAGTAAAAGTTACGTACTGCAGTGATCGTTTAAGTATAATATTAATAACATTTCTAGGGGGTTTACTACTTTAGAGAAGTCACGCTGTACCGACGATATTGCTTAAGTATACTTTTTCCGCCCGAAACGTAGGAACTATTTATTAATCTGTGGTGGTCCGATGCAGAAGTTACATTGCATCGGACGGAACAAGTATAAGCAATATCGTTTAATACATTCCAGACGTACTCACATGATATTTACTCTAAAAAATATCAATTCTATGACTAATCTTTTTAAGTCAGTTTATTCATGACGTGACCAGACAGCTTAAAAATTTCAATACCGACTTATGCTATATTAGAAATCAATGGACAATGCCTGTTTACCTGCTTCGATTCGAACTCGGTATATCGAGTTGTGCAATACGACACAGTGTTGCTTGACAGAAGAGGTCAGTCCACCAAACCGGTCCAACACTCCGTACATTACCTCGGCTGGTAAACACAGACCACTTTCACAACACAATATTATCTGTTGTTAAGATTCAATAGAATCATCACAAAATATTTTACTTGGAATACATTCTCAATTATCACATTTATCATCAATCAACTGAACCACTTATCTTGATTACCGATGAAGTATTTCACGAATTACTTTAGCACTTAGATCGTAAAATTAAAGAACAATTTTGGAGTTGTAGAATATAAAGTTTTACCGTATTTTAAAGGTAATTATGGTGTATATTTTTACAAGTTATTTTTAAGTGCGAATGAGCTTTGTAAAGCTCTGCAATAATTCTCACTTTCTGTGATGTTTTGGCTTCTGAATTTAAAGGTATTCTTATGTAGGTCACACACAACATCTTTGAGCTTCCAATATCGTGGTTTTGAATTATGAATTTGTGAGAAATAAATTGATTTTATTCTGATTACAATCCCAGATGCTAGAACCACTTGATGAGATATTATCCATGATATTGAGAGCAATTTGAGTGAATCACTCAATTAAGGCAACTAGGTAGATATTACGCTATATTTCATTCTAGTCACAATGAAAACAGAGCGATATAAGAATCGGCTACACGTAGGTGTGCTCCTGGTGGAGTTTAATAAATAGTGATAACACACGTTTTTACAGCTTCGAATATTCTCATAATGTCAAGAAAATGATCAAAGAAATAAGACGAGAGACCTCACATACAAAATGAAATGCTTCAATAAAGGTGACCGAATCGTGTTGAGAAATAAAAAGGTTACACACTGCATCACCTATTAATTACCTTTATCCCCAAATTCCTCAATCACACGAGTCAGAAACCTGAATCATTTTCCTTAAATAAGCTTTGGTCTACTTGTTTCATAATATAGCCAATTCGCCAATGTATAATCTCAACACGAGTAATGATAAGAATGCCTTCTTCCTAGCGCAACGCGGTGGGTATAATATAACCAGTAGAACAGGATTCTTCAATATAGTGTAGGTACATACATTTATCATTTTGTACAAGTTGGAAGTTACAAAAGCCCGCGTCTTCTTAATAATTACACTAAAAAACCAATAGGACAAGTTTGTTTTGCTCATTGACCGTCGATCTTTACTTCAGGATTAATATCATCAAAGCTGACAGGTTACCATAGTACGCTATACGAAGAGGAATATAAAACAAAGTTTAACTAACGCGTGTGATAAATATTATTAAACAAGATTAAAGTTCAACATCTAGAAACGGATTTACCTGTACTGATTGGGAATAATCGCAAACATGTTGTTAATAAGCATTTGATCCCAAACAGAGTACATTTATAAAAGATTATTTTTTTACGCTAATCGGAAGATACCAGTGACAATAAAGATGCATCTTTTGACACAAAGGTAAAATTCAATTAAACGTCATCAACAGTAGGTGGTATAGAAGTTGTGATATTATTAATTACTAGCTGACCCGCGCAACTTCGTTTGCGCCACATGAGAGAGAGTATTCCCTGTTCCCGTCGCATTTACCCCCGTCGCGTTGCGTGTACTCCCGTTTTTGAAACATTTACTATTACTGCTCCGCGCCTATTCGTTATAGCGTGATGCTATATAGCCTATGACACTCCACAATAACGTAGCTTTCTATTGGTGAAAGAATTTTTAAAATCGGTTCAGTAGATCCCGAGATTACCCCTTACAATTTAACAAACACACAAACTTTACTTCTTTATAATATTAGTATAGATAAGTAAAGTTATAACAATATAAGTGAACTATGGTATGAACCTTTGTACTGTGATTGACTTGGCGGACGTAGCCTTGGACGAGCCGATGGAAATCAGTTAACCTCACCCCGTAACCCACGAATATTTAGCGCTAATATTTCCATAGCAGAGTTTAAAACGAGCGATGTCTTTTAGTGAATATTGCTTGAATATAAACCCTGAACCCAAAGTGGTATATTCCAGAGAATACCTGTCAGTATTCGAAATAATAATTTATGCCTTTCAAGGCTTTAAGCCCTTCACGTCGTCTGCGACAGTTTTTGTTCGACTTTGTGTAACTTTGTTTCAATGTCATTTGGTAATAGATGTTATCGTTACAAGACAGATAAACCTTGCAGAGTAGGTATTGTCAAGGTCTATAGTATACTTAAAGATCAAAAGAAACTAAAGCCTTTATAAAATGAGTTGTAATTTGTAAAAATATTTCAACAGTATTGTAGATTCTAGTTCAATTCTACATTACTTTTACTCGTACTTAAGTTGAAAACCTACGATAGAAAACTCCTTCTGGTCGACTTTGTCCATTTCCTAACTGGACCACTTCCAAACTTGTCCACTTCCCAAATTGTCCACTCCAACGTTGTCCTTTTCTTGAATTGTCATTCCTGTATTCCTAATTCGTCTTCTAGAAAACTAAGTCAAAATCTTAAGTGTGTTAGAAAACTTCGATTACGATAGACAAATTACTATTATCTATTATGTATAGTAAGGTCTAATCGAAAATTATGTCGATTTTTATAATGAGTTATGTACAAACTATGTTGAAGGCCGCTGCAGCCGCTGAAGCTGGTTAAAAACAGTCGATAAGAAAACGATTGCAATTATTACATTTCACTTGACACGGTCGTGAGATCAATCTTCAATCATTGTTTATAAATCGCAACCAGCCACCGTACAATTTCGGTTGAGTGCGTTCGTTTGGTTACGCAAGCTGTACTTACAATGTACGATGTACACTGACTCTTTAAATACCTACCTAACTTTGTGAAAATATCACCCGTACAAGTTATCAACTTTTAGGCACTTGGTAGCGACGTAGGTATTTATCGGACGATAACTGTGTGTTTGATCTTGAGAATATAACCACAGTATAAATATGTATACAGTGATATAACCTTTTTATGCAAAATAATGTAAATAAGGACGATAAATGTTATTCTTAGAAATACTTTTTTTATTCGTTTTACATAATTAAGCACTATTATTGAGAACAGTACAGAAACATTTGCAGAATTAACTTTAGTTTCATTAAGTTGATAATGATCTAATTTCTATGTTATAAATGTACCTAATTTATTCATCACACACGTTTATATAACCACAGAGGCTAAAAAACCAACATCGCAAAATCGTGATGTCTAGTAATCATTGACACAGCTAATAGATCAATACCTTATTTATGTCCGTTTATATTCCGTTCTTACACGCAAGTTAACGCCACTAAACTAATCATGAATTAAATCTATGTAATTATAATTTAGTTGGTTACATATTTCATTATTTATCACTGCGAATGTTCTAAAGAGCTCTTCAACCTGATCCCACCATTCACCCTGATCACACCCTTTCCGATCCCGAACAACGCGTGCTGGGCAGAGATGCCACTCATACACAGTGGAGAGAATCTTCGCCAGAACCGAGCGTTTCAAAAGATCGTTCCTTTGTCGAACTACAAAAACTTGGAACGACCTGCCCGCACACGTATTTCCCTCATCTTACAATCCCGGGTTCTTCAAGAGGAGCGTGAAGAGGCACATCTCAGGGCCGCCAACTTGAGGACCACTGTCAGAAGTGGCCCCCAATCGCTAGATGCGCCACGGCATCCTGTGCACAATACTGTGCTGTGACCCATGTTACACTATTTATACAGGTACTACATGCTTATTGATTGAAAGATTTTTTTCTATGTATTTTATTTGATCGGATAGTGAACAAGTTATACTATGTCTCATTTAAATAAACCTGACGTTGTTTATTGGAGACGTAAATGTACCGGTCCAAAAATTCAACCTTGTGGTACTCTTGTGATGTGACATTCTTGTACGAGGCGGTCGTTAACCTACGTGTGTAAGTGGACCTTGGTTTTCATTCGTCACTTTCGTATGATTTATTGTTTAATATTAAAGACGTGATAGATAACAATGTTTACATTGTAATAAGCGAGTGAAATCTAGACACGCAACAAAGTATTAGAGTACTGGTGCTGTTATCTAAGTCCGACTGTAAGTAAATCAAAGTCTGACAGAATGACGGAAATTGTGTTAGAAATAGTTAGAATGCATAACTGGTTTGATATGTAATTTTGTTTATAATGTTCCTATATGTCTGTGTCTATGTATTATTATGTATTCTATTCGTATTATAATTATACTTCGCTTCTTTAGAACATTGTGACAAATCCTTTGATAGTAGGTATTGCTAATAAGCTACTGGTGACTCCCTTTTTTTTAATGTGAGGAAAATCCTACATGGATGCTATGCCGGACTCCTGCCGCCTAAAAACCACACGTAGGTATTCTACTACCTTCAACCTACGGTTGGGAGTCCCGGGTAAGCCCTCTGAAGGATACCCCGGGACTCGGCTACTGGTTAAGTAGTTACCCCTTGGCACTTAACAGGCATTAACCGAGGTACGACTAATGGAGTTTTTTGTAGTAAGCTCATTTCCTTTACCTTTATCATTAAAATAAAATGAGTTACCTACCTAATCATCTTACCCACAACGTCAAAGACTTGGTATGGTTGCAACTTGCTATCTTGTACAAAACTGCTTTCATATTATTCTAATCCTTGTTATATTTGGATTTGTTTATCAATTCAGTACCTACGCTGACGTTACAGAATATCAATATGTGTGAAAGAGAGGGAACAATTTCAGCTTTCGTGAAAATGGTCCCTCCGAATGCGAGGCGAGGGCAAAGTACGATTACATGCAACCCCATTTTGAACCTACGGCACCAAATGAATGGCTTCCAAAAGTAGGTCACTACGCAAAGGGACGAAATTGGGACGAACCCTAGGGGAGATGAGGGCTGTTTTAGTACAGCTTTCATGCGCCCTGCTTGAGATTTGCAATGTATCGAGTTTAAAGTCTACTTTAATACCACGATATTTATAGACATCGTGCTTGCCTCTTTGTTATTTACATTACAGGCAGCAATTTTTTGCAACTTATAGAATAAGTTGCAAAAAATGGAAAGTGGGTAGTCAATGAAGAAACATATAAAATTTTTAGCTCCTGTTTTAAAATTAATATTTATTAATTTATTCAGTTTTTAGTTTATCTATGTACTATAATTGTAATTAATACTCACTTGTGCTCGCTGTCCAGTGTTATTATTAATCTCTGTTACATATCCAGACCGTATTTACACTTTATAATGGATTTCAAACTGGCCAACGGTCTTGAAGAACTGGCGAAGCTGTTTGGTTCTAAAATGGCGGAATATGATGAAAAACTTTTGAAGGTGACATCCGGTACTAGTCCAGTTTCAACAAATGTAGCAAGTCTAGCTAAGGACTTCAGAGACTTCAAAGCATTTGCCTGGCGGGCCCTATCCTGCATCAGGTCTCAGGTTGAGCTTCTCACACTGGGACTGGACCGGCACGAGACCACAATGAGACGTAAGGTCTTGTTGTTTCATGGTATTCCCGAAAGCCCTAATGAGAACCTGCATGAGGCTATACACAATGTTATTTCGGCCGATATGAAGCTTCCTGAAGTTGGAGTCCAACACCTCAATGTGTGTCATAGACTGGGTGGTGCAAGAGGGAAGGTTCGCCCAGTTCTCGTCAGATTCCACGGACTGCAGCAGCGTCAACTAGTGTGGGAAAGTAAAACTTCCCTTAAAGGTACTAAAATTACTATTTCGGAATTCCTGACCAAAACACGGCACCATGTCTTCACAGCTGCGAGACAGCACTTCGGCGTGAAGAGTTGTTGGTCGGCTGAGGGCAAGATCGTTATCCTGACTCCAGATAGGACGCGTCGGAAATTGGAATCGATGGCTGAGCTAGACACCGTTATCCGTCAATATCCCTGCCCCGCTACAGGGACCGACAAGTCTTCGCAGCCTGTTGTTGCCGAGTCTTCGGGGGTTGGCGAGGCGTCGAAGCCTCAGAAAGCAGGCAAGTCAACCCGTCGCCGCGTGTAAAACTTCGCCTCGGTTTTAGTGATAATCGTCACACTTCGCCCCACGCATCCTATCAGTCTTTATCACTTTGTCACCAGAGTTGTATCATAGACGTTAGTACGTTGTTTACTTTCACTCGACTCACACGACTTTCACTTTTTAGGGACACCATTATGCTTGATTGAAGGTTTGAAACTTATAAACATTACATGACGTATAGTGTACCTGCATTGTAAAATTAAATATCTATCTGTATGTACCTACATATTCTGTCTTGATTTTCGTAATTCGTATTTGTATTTGACGGCTCATGATGTTGACATTGACACATCGTGACGTTTATAGATAATGCCGGTTCCACACTTTCGCCCCACTTTTAACAGGTAGGGTGTTGAAATCATAGACTCCACTTTGTAGCTGGGATGCGTGAGGGATAATTTGTTGTTATTATTTTTTTTTTTTCACTTAGTTATTTTTTAAGCCTCCTATGCAGTGTTATGGTTTTTTTTTTTTTTTTTTAATGTTTTCTCTATTTAATCTGTGACGATGTCTTGTGAAAATTTCTTCCACTATATCAGCGAGTGAGTGAGCAAGACATTTTTTTTTTATTCTTCTACAGTATATTATACATATATTATTATTTATCATATATCTATATATTTATTTCATTTCTGAATAATGCCTAATACGGATGACCTTTGCAACCTAAATAGCAGCTTCTTTTCGTGTTCTTCTGCCTCTGATAGTTTCCACAGTGTGGATGCTGATTCCTCTGCCTCTCTGACCCTGCACGATCATCTTTCCTCTTTATCCTCACACTATCCTAAGAACCTCAATCTAGCACATATTAATGCACAGAGTGTTAAAGGCCACTATTCTGATTTTCTGGCGTCTTTTAGCAACTCCTCTCTTGATGCTATTCTTATATCTGAAACATTCCTTAAGCCATCCATTCCATCTACTCTAGTCTCACTTCCAGGCTATGTTTTAATTCGAAATGACAGAACTGGTATACGCTGTGGCGGTGTAGGAATCTACCTACGTGCTAACATTCCTCATAAGATTGTTAGCGCATCTCCTAATGCCTACACCGAAACAGCTGAACATCTTTTTCTGGAAATTTCTTTACTTCACACTAAATTTCTCCTTGGAGTTTTCTACAGCCCTAATATGCACATTGACTATTTCAACTCTTTCGATAACCTCTTACATGACCTCATCCCTTCCTATAATCACGTAGTCATAATGGGTGACTTTAACACTTGTTTGGTAAAAAACGACTGTCGCTCTCGTAAACTGTTAACTTTACTGTCTGCCTATAATCTACATGTTCTACCGCTCTCTACAACTCACCATGCCCGCGATTGTAAACCTTCACTACTTGACCTCATCCTAGTTTCCTCTCCTGACGATGTGGGCACACATGGTCAGCTATCTGCTCCGTTTTCCCTACATGACTTACTTTTCCTATCTTATCGTGTTCGCCCCCCTAAACGTAAGTCACAAATCTGTTTCCTTCGCAATTTCAGGGGTATGAATCTGGAGGCATTGCAAAGAGATGCTAGCTCTGCTGACTGGTCGTTGGTGTTCAGCTCCACTAGCGTCAATGACATGGTCAACATTTTTAATGCTACAGTTATTGAGTTGTTCGACCGACATGCTCCAGTTAAACGTGTTCGAATTAAACATTATCCGGCGCCCTGGTTAAACGATTCTATAAAAAACTTAATGGCCCGCAGAGATAGAGCCAAGAGGCGACTTAGAAAGAGCCCCTCGGAACATAATTTTGTAGCTTTTAAGACTCTGCGTAACCGCTGCAGTCGGATGTGTAGAGATGCAAGAAAACGCCACTTCTACAATTCTCTTAACGGTCGGAATTCTGCTGATACCTGGAGATTTCTTAGATCCGTGGGCATAGGCAAATCTCCGAATTCTGACACCAAGGATATCGACACCACTGCTCTAAATAAGCACTTCTCTCTACCACCGGTGTCCTTGGATGCAGATGTAAAGAGGGCGACCATACTTAGACTATTGAGTGAGCCTGTGCCCCGGACCTCTCCTTTTCAGTTTGTCTCCGTCTCCGAGTCCGACGTTAGGAGATCTCTTCTGTCAATTACTTCATCAGCTTCGGGATGCGATAGCATATGCTCAAGGATGATCCTACCTATTCTCCCTATCATACTTCCAGTCATTACCCATATCTTTAACTTCTCGTTATTCTCTGGTACCTTTCCTAAGGTCTGGAAGTCAGCTTACGTTGTGCCTCTACCCAAAACAACAAGCCCCTGTTTGCTGACTGATTTTCGACCTATCTCTATTCTTCCGTTTCTCTCCAAAGTACTTGAGCATATTGTTCATCGGCAGCTCTCTGTCTTTTTATCGTCCTCTAACTCCCTCAGCCCCTTTCAGTCAGGATTTCGCGCTGGACATAGCACCGTCACTGCACTTATTAAAGTGACGGATGACATCCGGTGGGCTATGGAGCGAAAACAATTAACGCTTTTAGTTCTCCTTGACTTCAGTAGTGCCTTCACTTCCGTTGACTTCGATGTACTGCTTGCTACTTTGAGGTCTATAAATGTCTCCTCCCCCGTTGTATCCTGGTTTGACTCTTATCTTCGGGGTCGCACTCAGTGTGTTCGTATCGGTCAGATGTCTTCTGATTGGTGCGAGCTATCTGCGGGCGTTCCTCAGGGTGGCGTTTTATCTCCTCTTCTCTTTTCTATCTTTATCAACTCTGCTACGAGTCACATTTCCAGTAACTTCCATCTCTATGCTGATGACTTGCAGCTGTATCGCCATTTTACGAGTATAGAAGCACTTTCTGGAATATCATCCATGAACCAGGATTTGGATAGATTAAGTAGCTGGGCCATGTCGGTCGGATTACTCATTAACCCTTCTAAGTCGCAAGCTATCGTGATTGGTAGCAAATACCAGTGTGACAACCTACCTGTGTCGACATTGAACCCGGTGCTCTTGGCTGGTATTCACATTCCATATGCGAACTCCGTGAAGAACCTGGGTGTGATTATGGATACGACGCTATCTTGGAGTGCTCACATTAGCGATGTCAGCAAGAAGGTTCATTTCTCTTTTCACTCTTTGAAATGTCTCCAGAGCCTCTTGCCCCTGAAGACGAAAATCACTCTTGCCCAAACTCTTATACAACCTATTATTGACTACGCTGATGCTTGCTATTTAGACGCCACCGAGGAGCTTCTAGATAAACTTGAGAGGTTGCAAAATTTATGTATATGTCGGAGTAGACATGCGGCAGCTGTTTTTAAAAAGCGCAGGCCCGCTGACCTGGAGTAGGTCATCGGGTCTGCTTTATGCTTTATTACACTTATAGATGGATATCTGGTTAAATAACAGTGAAATAAATACTTAGGCGGTATTTATTTCAGAAACACAGTAATCAAAACAAGCAAATGGAACACCAATGAAATAAAATAAAATGAAATGAAAAATCTTTATTCATGTAAGTCACAATCTACATTTACTGCCAGATTCGCAACGCAATAGGTAGAGCTGGAGAAAAAAGAACCTGGCAATAAAACTCCGGCCACTCTTTTAACTTCCAGTAGGTTATTACAACATAATTTTTATTCCAAATTAAAACCAACATAGAATCTACTCACAATGTTTTCTCTCCAAATTCCAGCAACAAAGTGAGCCCTCGGCCACAACCACTGTCTATTTATAAATCCCCGCCACTCAAATTGTTCTCACAAAACACGTGGCTTGATATTTAATGTTTTCTTTTTAAATCAAAGAAATGTGGTTCAATTTATTTTTGAGAAATAAAGTTATTAATTTAATTAGTCAAACAAACTGTTAAATTGAATGAAATCATTAAAATACAAAGATTAATTCATTCTCAGTAAAATGAACATTGTCGGAACTATAGGAATAACAAAAATCCTGTTTTGATTAAAAACATTTTTAAATGTCGACAATATTCGTAATAATTGTCAATAAGAATTTAACAATAGTCTTTATTGTAGGTTCTTACGAACCTACATAGTCACATAACACTTAGGTAACCTAATTAGTTCAACACTACATCAAGTTATACAAATCAGTGTTAATAAATTCTACAACTATTTCTATTCGAACCTTATATCACAAAATAGTAAAGTATCAGTAAAGTTGCTCATTGTAATGGTTTTAATCTATTTATAATCAAATAGATTTTAATTAGTAATTCTCGGTGTGGCGACACGGCCATACTGATCGGCGATGCGTGCTCTGCATCGTGTGTTAAGGTCTAGATCTGCAAAATAAATATTAAAAGCTGAGGCTTGGTAGTTCTACAGTACACGCAAACCAGAAAAACTTGGTTAAGCAAATATAATTCCATTGGTCATAACCTTACATCGTGGTAGCATGTAGAGTGTCACCGCTCATAGTTAATGAAGACGGTGAGCTGGTTATGATGCGCTCACTGAGTGCTACTACTGCGATCCACATCAATCAATGAATCAAATCAGCCTATATCAGTCCACTGCAGGACGTAGGCCTCTCCCAAATGACGCCACAACACACGGTCCTGCGCACATGTAAATACATGGCAACAGATTTTTTATTTATTTTTTTTATTTTTTATGCACAGGTAAGGATTTGTAGGGGAGAGGTCGATGCTGTCAAAGACAGGGGCCCTAGGGGATGTTGGTAGGGTCGATGCTGTGCCCTAAGCGGTCTTGTACGCCGTGTTACACAGGGGACCATTATTCTTTCAGGATTGGGATATCCACTTTTAGTGGTTCTTACTGCTCATTCCACATGACAACAGTTTTTTTTTTTTATATACGGGTAAGGATATGTAGGGGAGAGGTCGATGCTGTCAAAGACAGGGGCCCTAGGGGATGTTGGTAGGGTCGATGCTGTGCCCTAAGCGGTCTTGTACGCCGTGTTACACAGGGGACCATTATTCTTTCAGGATTGGGATATCCACTTTTAGTGGTTCTTACTGCTCATTCCACATGACAACAGTATTTTTTTTTTATATATACGGGTAAGGATATGTAGGGGAGAGGTCGATGCTGTCAAAGACAGGGGCCCTAGGGGATGTTGGTAGGGTCGATGCTGTGCCCTAAGCGGTCTTGTACGCCGTGTTACACAGGGGACCATTATTCTTTCAGGATTAGGATATCCACTTTTAGTGGTTCTTACTGCTCATTCCACATGACAACAGTTTTTTTTTTTTTTTTTTTTTTTTTTATATACGGGTAAGGATATGTAGGGGAGAGGTCGATGCTGTCAAAGACAGGGGCCCTAGGGGATGTTGGTAAGGTCGATGCTGTGCCCTAAGCGGTCTTGTACGCCGTGTTACACAGGGGACCACTATTCTTTCAGGATTGGAATATCCACTTTTTGTGGCTTAATACAAATAATAAATAAATAATATGATTCAGGATAGGGATATTAGTGGCTTATTGGCGACTCCACGCCCCAATAGCATCTTTTCATTTAAATATTTTATTAGCTAATTTGGTGACTCCACGTCCCAATAGCATCATTTGTCTAATAATTCAGCTAGCATTTTAATACCGATTAGACTGAAGAAACTAAAATGAAAATACCTCACCAGATTTTTCAATTTGTGGTTTCTGAGAATCAAGTACTCGCTGGGTGCGGTGCCGTCAGCGTCAGCGCCAATGCGCCAGATGACCTAACCTAAGCTGTAGCTCACCACGAGGTTTTGGGCGCCCCGCTGTTGATTGTGGGGACCTTTAGCGCCCGTCTATGATGTCCTAATGCTTCCTTTAGAAGACAGCGGCCGTTGTCGAGAACGCTGTAAACTTAAACAAAGATGCCTCTGTAAAAACTATGTTTTTTTTTTTTGCACGATTCCTGTCAAATCTCGCCTTATCTTTAGTAGATGTCTGTGTCGTTGTTGTACGTGCCATTCAAGAAGTTTCAAACTAGGTACTTCAGTGGTTGACCAAATTAGGCAATTCCGCTGGTAAACAGTTTTGGCACTGAAATAAGTACTTTCTGATCTACGCCTGCGGTTCGGACTTTCTGATGCGGTGTGCGAATTTGAAGTCTCGTAATCCCTTATCATGATAAGACTATTAGCCCTAATGATACCTGTGGCTACTATACAGGGACATCGTTTATAATCACTTGTTTTGGGGCTAGAAAGAGATGAAATACTTGTTTGGGCCACCAAGGTTCAATGCTCGCCTTTGTAGTTTGTATAGCGTAACAGAAATTACTTTGTATAGGAGTATTTTTAAAGAGGAAATCCTACATGAATGCCATGCCGGACTCCTACCGACTAAAAACCACACGTTTCCTACCTAATATGCCTACGGTTGGGAGCCCCGGGTAAGCTCTCGGAAGGATGACCCCAGGACTCCCGACAGACCTACAGTTACCACTGCGGCCTCACCTAGCGGTGGGGGAATATGCATAGGAGTCTACTGTGAAGGTTACACGTTCCTGTTCATCTGAAGTGCCTGGCTTACTCGATACGTTGACGTGTAGGTATAGCTTCGAATGGCACGGTCGGTTTGCTAATAGAGCGCAAGTGAACTTGCGTTGATCTAAACATTCGAGGTCCTGAAAACGATGCAATTGTCCTAATGTTAACGGTGAAAAAAAACTTTAACGGTGCTAATTTTTTTCAAAATAGTAACTTCCATAATTTTATGACGAGTCTTAAGGTATTAATTACTAAAGCTTCTTTGGAAAGATTTAGGTACAACAGTCAACCGTTGTGTACCTACCCAAGATTGGCTCTCGCTTTTCAGATACCTATCTTGACATTTTCTTGCAGATAACATCCCTGGACGGTCTCATCTCAATGGAAACCGTCTATGATAGTATGTACGTAACTATATAGTTGTTTACTGTTTATTCAGATGAATAACCATTAATCAAACTGTTATTCAAGACTTTGCCTGTTAAAGGTATTTCAGTTTAACAATATCGGCATGCTGCATCCGCTCGCCCTTCCTGAATTTATTTCAAATTCAATTTTTTGCGAATATACCATTATGGATGTGAGACAGCTGAGACTCCTTGTGCTTCGAGGCTTAAAGCGCGTCGCAGTCGGGATACCGTATAATCATCTTGAAATGGCGTCCATACAAGTAATAGTTAAAACGTTTGACTCGTACTACCACCAAAATCTCGAGTTCGCTCGAGTGATACTTATCTAGTTTCTACATCGCATCGATCGTGTGCATACTAAAAAAAAACCACTATGTGCTGCCGACCCGTATTGCCGACCCAGCCAAGGAAGCAATTCGCTAGGTTCTTTTCCTAGAAATATTCTATGCCATGCTTCCTCATGAACATGGGTCCATTGCCACTTAGCGCCTTAGATAGTCAGTTCATTAAGAGAAGCCACAGCAGGAGCGATATTTGGTATGAACGAGCGGGAGTATTCAGCGCGACAACTAAATAGACGAATTTGTTTAGCATTTGTCGGTACCAGAGTTTTTAGGCTTAACCTTTTTAGGGCTAGGACGCACTTGACCGTTCTGTACTAAATTTTTAGCATACTCAATTGACCGTTAAAAGAAAAGGCATTATTCTATGAGGATTGGAAATCCTGGTTTACGGAATGATATTAAGACTCTAAGCACAGATTAGTAAATAGTTACTGCTCTAGTGACAGAGCTTGGAGAGAAAACCTACGGTATTTACCACAGATATCAGAAAAATATGTACTGATAAAGTCACCTATACAAACCTATGCTATACTACCTTTGAGGTCATTGTCTGAACTCAAGAGGTAATTTTATTTTTCTGGGTGTTTTTAAGTCATCTTCGATATCAAGGTTACCTTATGCTATCTAATAAAAATAGATTTGAACCTACCAACACGTCTGAAGTAATAATCTTGTGAAATGTGACATTCAATTTCTACGTTAATTCTATTATCTAGAATATAGACAGACTTAAGATGCTCGTAGAAACAACAGGAGACCTATGCCACCAAGTAATTTTATCGACCACACGTTTTCGGTTTTCCGGCAAATTCTATGAGATTGACTCACGAATTAACAAGCACTTAACCCCGCTATCAAAGATGGTATTATTAATTACCTTACCTATCCTCACACGCATTGTGTTCAAGCTGGACTAGTTAAGAACAGAGTTCATATTATAGGTTATGTGCTTTTCGCGGCGATAGCAGGTACCAAATGTGTAAACGGCTTTTGATCAAAATGAATAAAATTCAAGTACTATAAGTTTGTTCGTATAACCGTTGTGTTGGCCGGGTTATTGTCGCATTGAGAACACAAGTTTCTTTCAACCGTACGTTTATCCGAATCTGTTGTAGTAGCTTTAAAACGTCACTCACGAGAGGTATGACCGGACTTACTACAAAAATTACAGTAAGAAGCGTTTCCACTATCAATGGAATATTTTAACAGTTTCGGTGGTGGTTGTGATCAATTCGCGTTTGAACGCTTACATAATATAGAAGAGGTAACATAACCTATCATCGCTGCTACTGCATCGCAATTTCGTAACCACTAAGCTGGCAGACTAGCTTATGGTGGCCTCACCGTGGACGCGGTAACTAGCCAGTTGTCAACCTATGTTAGCGCGGCCTTCATTCATACGTATATCGTAGTCACTTGATAACATAGTTAGTTTGAAACAAACAAAAAAAAAAACATGATTACATCAATTGCAGTCGCCAACGCGACGTTACCGCCTTGGTCATTTGAGGGTAGAAACACATCGGTACTTAATCATAATTTTCTTTTGTTGTTTCGACAGGCGATCACTCATACATTACTTCACTGTGATCATATTAAAATAAAATTCAGGTGGTACATTACCCCTTTGCTGTTGTAGCTGTGTGACGGTGCTGGTGGAAGACTTACTAGCACCAGGATCTCGCACAGGCGCGGAACACGCCGGCGCGCCCGTAACCGCGTGCGGCGCGTTGGTAAACTGGTACACAATCTTCGTAGCAAAGATCCTGAAAAATAAATAGTCTCGCACAGTATTTTGTAGGTAGTGATCCCACTTCTGATGTCGGAGTAGACATGCGGCAGCTGTTTTTAAAAAGCGCAGGCCCGCTGACCTGGAGTAGGTCATCGGGTCTGCTTTATGCTTTATTACACTTATAGATGGATATCTGGTTAAATAACAGTGAAATAAATACTTAGGCGGTATTTATTTCAGAAACACAGTAATCAAAACAAGCAAATGGAACACCAATGAAATAAAATAAAATGAAATGAAAAATCTTTATTCATGTAAGTCACAATCTACATTTACTGCCAGATTCGCAACGCAATAGGTAGAGCTGGAGAAAAAAGAACCTGGCAATAAAACTCCGGCCACTCTTTTAACTTCCAGTAGGTTATTACAACATAATTTTTATTCCAAATTAAAACCAACATAGAATCTACTCACAATGTTTTCTCTCCAAATTCCAGCAACAAAGTGAGCCCTCGGCCACAACCACTGTCTATTTATAAATCCCCGCCACTCAAATTGTTCTCACAAAACACGTGGCTTGATATTTAATGTTTTCTTTTTAAATCAAAGAAATGTGGTTCAATTTATTTTTGAGAAATAAAGTTATTAATTTAATTAGTCAAACAAACTGTTAAATTGAATGAAATCATTAAAATACAAAGATTAATTCATTCTCAGTAAAATGAACATTGTCGGAACTATAGGAATAACAAAAATCCTGTTTTGGTAGGACTTCGGATTACTATCCAACGATTTAAGGGGTGGGAGTGGGGGGGAGGGGGGAGGGGGGGGTGGGGAACCCCCCCCCTGACGGAAAAGTTGCGGACGCCCCCCCTTTTTGAGTTATGATTTTTTTAAAATTCTAACCTAACTTTCGCATTTTCTTGTTTTGAAATCGATTTCAAGGTCGAAATTGGAAGATGGAAAATGGAGGGGGAGGGGGGAATCCCCCTGACCCCTCCCCAAAGTTAGGAAATCAATAGTTACCTTGAATTTAGATTTTTATTTTTTGAGGTTATGTTCAATAAAATCGACAACATAAGTAATCGTTCTCCAAATAAGAACTCGTCGACAAGCCAAAAAAAAAATAACCACGAAGGCTAAGGCGGGAGCTCCGCTCCGCTTCGCTCCCGCCTTAGCCTTCTAACCTAACCTATCCGAGTCGGGGTGTTAACCATTAAGTACTAATTATGGTTGAATTAGGGATGCGTAATTCAAATGCCGACCTGGGGTTGAAAAAAAAAACTACGCGTCTCCTATACAAGACACAAATTCACAAATAGGGTGTCATTTGAAAGTGTTGACCTTGACCAACCCATAGAATGCGTACGACGTTTTACGTTTAGTTTCACATATCGGCAACCGTCATTAAATTATTATAATATTTAATAGCGTTCATTTATATAAATATACGTAATATAATAAAATATGCATAAAATTTAACTTAATAACTAAATATAATTATTAATTAAATTTTTAAATGAAGTAAAACATTGTTGTGCGTTAATGTTACGTAAAACAAAACGTATTGGACGAGCCGAATGTCAAAAACATTGGAAGTGTTTGTGTTCTGTGGTGAAAAGTGACAAATTATTGGTGTTTTTTTACGATTTTCATTATTTTTTTTCTCGTTAACCATTAATCTCCGCAAGTTAAAACTTCGCGTGTAGGCTTCTAATAATATTAGCTTTGTGTATAAAAAATATGAACCTCAAACTCGATGGCAACTAATCTAAAGTTAAGCCCCTGTTTTGATTAAAAACATTTTTAAATGTCGACAATATTCGTAATAATTGTCAATAAGAATTTAACAATAGTCTTTATTGTAGGTTCTTACGAACCTACATAGTCACATAACACTTAGGTAACCTAATTAGTTCAACACTACATCAAGTTATACAAGTCAGTGTTAATAAATTCTACAACTATTTCTATTCGAACCTTATATCACAAAATAGTAAAGTATCAGTAAAGTTGCTCATTGTAATGGTTTTAATCTATTTATAATCAAATAGATTTTAATTAGTAATTCTCGGTGTGGCGACATATACGCTTCATATTCAATCTTAGAAAGTACGATCACGTTTCCGATTTTCGCAAAGAACTCAAGTGGCTCCCTATCCGTCTTCGCCGGAACACTCGAATTCTTAATCTACTTTTCAATATCCTTTACAATCCATCTTCTCCTTCCTATCTGAGGGAGCGGTTCTCATTTGTTCGCTCTCTTGACGCTCCCTGCAGGTCTAACCTCCGCCTACTTCTCAAAACCCCTCGTCACAAAACTGATTTCTTTACTTATTCCTTCACTGTGCATGCGGTCAGATTGTGGAATTCACTACCCCCTAACATCAGAGACAGCAAAACTCTCTCTACATTCAAAAGGAAAGTCCGTGAATATTATATATCTACACTATAAACCTATTTATGTATTTATTAAGTATAAGTAAGTAAGTAAATAATGTTTATTTATACCGTATATATATATTTGCGTACATATTTATACCTATCAATAATTAATAGATTATATATTCTTTTAGTAATTTTGTATGTATATTAATTTATTTCTAACACATTCCATACACACTTTTAAAATTTCTTTTTCATTCTTCATGTTCTCCTTTCGCTGGTCTGCTGGGAGATATTTCTTATAGAAATAAGCAGTACCATTGTACCTTTCTTTCTTTATGTCGTGGTTCTTATATTTATTGTGTGTACATAAATAAATAAATAAAAAAAAATAAAAATAAATCTATTTATTGTTTTCGTTGCAATTACACATTTTGATGATATAGTAACCTTATTATTAGCCTCTCTTAAATCCAACCAGTAGCTGCCAAGACCATCGCGTTTAACGAAACAAACTCTTCAGCTTTATAATATTAGTATAACTATTGATAGAATAGATCCATGTCTCATTGTAAAATAATCAACTCACGTCTAATTTTGAGGTCAGCATAGTGATGTCACAACACCATATTTCGTCACAGCTAATTTTATTTCATTTGTACGTGATGTGAATTCGATTAGTGAAATTCACTTTATTATTGCGAAATACAGGTAGGTACATACAATGGTAGGTGTTCGAGTAAAATTTTTGTTTCACCATATTTCCGCCAAACAGACATGCAAAAGGTTAACAGGCGCTTACGTTTCTAAATCAAATACATTAATTAATCTAAAAAATCAACAATTATTCATATACAAATGTTAACAATTATTTAAAATGTCAATAAATATTATTAATAATCTAGATGTCAATAATTATAATTTATGGGCTAAAATGTCAATAAATATTCTTTACTAATAATTATATTAATGTTAATCTATTAAATAAATTTAAATTAAATACTTCAAATTAATTTAGAATGTCAAAGTAAATATTGATTAGCACTATGTTAACCCATTATTTTAAAATGTCAATATATATACCTACTTAATAAACCAAAATGTAAACAACTGTCATTAATAAGCTAGAATGTCAATGAGTATTCTTTGGCAATTATGATATCCTATCATTCAAGTTCTACATGTCAATATCATTTCAATATAAAGATTTAGGTAATTTTGTTCAGGCACTTATCATATATTTCCATTTAGATATTCATTGACTGAGTAATAACATTTTTTTAGCAATAGTTGCTTTACCCTAACCTTAAATACATTTATTTCATCTATTTCTAATAATGTTTTTGGTAGCTTATTGTAAAGACGAGGGGCCATACATAGAACGCTCTTGTTCATAAAGACTGTCTTGTTTGTTGGCATGCTCAGAGTTAAGTTATGCCTTTTACTCTTTAAATTTGTGAATAAATGTCTATTTTTTCTGACAAACAATACCATTTCGAAAATGTATATACATGGTAGTGTTAATACATTCAACTGTAAGAAATGGGGCTTGCAGCTATCCATGGGTTTCAACTTACATATAGACCGGATGCACCTCTTCTGCGCTACAAATACAGCCTCTTTATCCATGGCATTGCCCCAAAATATTACGCCATACTTTAAGAGAGGTACAACATATCCATGGTATGCTGTGAGTACAGCTGTTTGACTGGTCGTTTTCCTCAGCATGTATAAGGCATATGAGAATGTATTTATCCTATTGCACAATAATTCAATATGGGTTTTCCAATTTAAGTTATTGTCTACATTTAGGCCCAAAAACTTGGTTACATCCATCTCTGTGACTTTTTTATTAGAACAGCAGATGTTCATATTAGAAATTTTGTTAACTCTGTTTCGGAATGTCATAATATATGTTTTGTCAATATTAATAACTAATTTATTACATGTCAACCAGTTTATTGTATTATTTAATGTCAAGTTCACGTCAGATTCTAACTGTTCCCTATTTTTTCCAGTAAAGACAATTGTACTATCGTCCGCAAATAATACCGTCTTATAATGGGTTACTTTAGGCAGGTCATTAACATATATTATGAAGAGTAACGGTCCAAGAACACTGCCCTGTGGCACACCCGTTGTTACGTTTCTCTTATTTGAAGTATATTCAATAACCTTTTTTGTTTCTTTACACAGCCTATTTATTTTTGTGACCTGTGTTCTATTACTTAAATAGGAATTGATAAGGGAGTACACATTTCCCCTGACTCCGTAGGCATACAATTTTTTTAATAATATTTTATGGTCAACATAGTCGAACGCCCTCGTTAAATCCATATATAGTGCACACACTTGATTACCCTTATCCACGTTAGTCAGTACTGTAGCTAAGAAGTTATAAACTGCAATATCTATAGATTTGTTCTTTCTAAAGCCCATCTGTTCTGAACAAAGTAGATTATATCTCTCAAAATAGCTATATATACAGTTATGTATTACCTTTTCAAAGATCTTAGAGATAATCGGAACAAGTGCTATGGGGCGATAATTATGCATTTCACTTCTGTCATGTTTTTTGTGCATTGGTTTGATCACAGTTAATTTCAACGGGTCCGGGAAAACACCGTCCTCAATACATAAATTTATTATGTGGCATAACACTGGTGACAGTGCAACACAAACTAATTTTATTATTTTTGTGGATATATCATCATACCCTGTGCTATTTGTATTTTTTAAACCTACAATAATTTTTTGTATATCCTTAGGCACTGTGGGAGCCATGTATACAGACTTGAGTTCATATGGTACTGCAGTTAACAATGGACTTGGTTGAGTCTGTACTATTTTGTCTATGAAATAGTCATTAAAGTGGTTGGCTATTTTTAAAGGTTCATAAATAATGCTGTTATTAACCTTAATTTGGGTAATTTGGTCATCTGGTGGTTTCATTTGATTGCCCCGAATCACAGCCCAGGTTGCCTTTGATTTGTTAGAAGCTGTTTGTATAAAGTAGTCATTTTGCGATTTTTGTGTCAACTTAATTATTTGGTTTAGTCTCGATGACAATGCTGTGAAACAGTTTTTTGCGCTTTGTGTACGATTTTTCCGATATTCCCATAACAACTGACGCTTTCGCTTGCAACACACACGGATACCTTTTGTTAGCCATCGTGGACGCACAGTTGCAGAACACTTTCTTTGTTTTATGGGAAAACATAGGTCATAGAAAAATTTAAATTCGTCATAGAAGGTCGTAAATGCTAAGTTTGGATCCTGGGAGATAAATACGTCATTAAAACTAAGAGAATCCATGCAGTACTTGAATTTAAGTTTGTTCTCTTTACAATAATCCCGTTTATTAATGCACCATGATTTCAGATGGATATACGACTTTACCGGATACAACAGCAGCTGCGCTGTGTGGTCAGACAGTGCTAAGTCCAGGACTTCAGCATTGCATCCCCGTATATTGAATATAACATTATCCAAGCACCTGCCACTAGCTAATCTTGTAGGTTCATGGACACCTAGTTTCATATTATATTTTTGGAGAATCTGTTTAAATTGTTGAGTCTGGTTACAGTTTTCTAATATATTTATATTAAAGTCACCACAAATCACAACTTTCTTTTTACTGTAGCAGAATTGATTTAGTATTAAATTGAAATTGTAAAAGAATTTATCTATTTCCTCCACAAGAGTCCTAGGGGGTCTGTAGATACACAATATATATGCATTATAGTCAGTCAATATAACCCCTGAACATTCTATAATAAGCTCCAACGAATACTTATCTATATCACTTATTGGCCTAAAAGCAATTGTGTTTCTCACCATGATACATGATCCACCATATCGGTTTCTCCTACAGTATAGTGACCCAAGATTGTAATTAGTTAATTTTAGTACATTTTTGTCTGATGCAATCATGTTATGCTCAGTTATACACAATACATCCACAACACCACCATACTTAGCTTCAAGGGAGTCAAGGTTAACCAACAGCCGATCAGATTTGGACATCAAACCATCAATATTTTGATGGAAAATCAGTATACGGCTAGAGACGAAAAAAACTACTTGGCTCTCTCGAAGGCGATACAACACTTACTTGCTCAAGGGGTCCATCAGTCTGTGTACATTTGTCTATTAATAGTAGTGAGGCCCGTTCTTGTTTTCTTTTTTTATTCTCACAAAATTGGTTAAATTTTAACAAATAATCAACATTAAGTATTTCCTTCAAAAGAATTCGACTTTTGTGTAGTGCAAAGAAATCACGTCTAGGCAGTATGTCACAATAATGCATATCAACGAATTTACAATTAGGAAACCTATTAATTAAAAATTTCAACTCGTAATTAAGTTTTCGTTCGTTTAAATATTTGTTAAAGGGTATTTCAGAGATCAAAATATTTGTATTGTCGATACCTGTCAAAAAAGATGACAGATGAAGCAACAAGTCATTAGGCCGCTTGTCATTAGTGCCACCAATGACAACAACAAAGTCACTTTTTCCTAATGTCGATATTTCATGCTTAGCGGTTAAAATGTCTTTCATTTCGGCGCCAGACTTCCAATAAACCTTTATTAAAAATTTATCTCCAATAAGTTTCTGTAAAATGCCTCTAAGTTTGTATCCCTGTTGATCTGCTATTATGATTATTCTTCTTTTCTTAACTTCTCTCGTGTCTTCATGTGTGTCACGTACCTGCGTCTCAGCGAGACAGTGAATCTCATTATCCACAGGAAATCGCACGTCCTGGATTGTAGGTTCTGTTTGTGATGGAGATCCCGGTAAGGGTTTTGTGACTTGATTTTTGTTTGCGCTCATATTTGTAAATTTTTGGGTCTTCTTTTTTATTCGCTGTTTTGGTGTCAGAATTTTTCTGCTAGGAGTTGAACAGATTTTTTTATATGTGTCACTTTGTCGTAGTGCATTATGAAGATCCTCTTTCAGCCGGAAGTTTTCAGAGTTGAGATTCTCAATCTCAGTATGGGCACTTTGTAGATCGCTGCTCAATAATTGTATTTGGTTTTGTAGGTCTTTTATATAATCGGACTCCATGTGAGTGTAATCATTTGGTATACTCCTGATTGTAGCATCAAAAACCCCGGATTGGTCATTAACATCGTTTGTCATGTCCACGATACTATCAAACGAGTTCACTCTGATAGGCTGACGGTATGTTATATTATTTTGTTCGTGGTCCATTTCTAGAGTGGTATTCCCAAAAGCCCTGGTTCCACGGCAGTGTTTATGCTCAAGATATGGTACCGTAATACCCTGGAACGCGCTTCAATAATCTGTATGTTGGTAGAACTGCTACTTTTGACGAAATTCAAATGTATGAAAATTAACGAGTTCGTCTAGCTTTATCTTTGCATACTTTGGAGAATAGAATAATTATAATATGCGTACCAGTCTGATTTCATCACACGTTCTCCATAAAACACTCATACACTAATTACACAGTGCACCTTGAGTAGATTTTTAATCAAAATAGTTCCTCTTTGATAGTTGACACCAGTTACTACTTCCGTAAATAATAAACACTTTTTGCGTTTTAAACTTATTGCAAACATTAATACAAAATATTTAGAGCCTTCAAACACATTATCACTAGTTTTTGTCGCCTATTTTTATTTTTAATCAATTAAAATGCAACAAAGTTGCTGAAGAGCAGTTCACTGCGGCAGTGTTGCCAACCGAAAAAATAGTGCTGTACATTATTTTCTATTTGTTATTTTATTTATCGAGGATATTGAATTTGTACAAGTTTGCAATACTAAACGTAGTTGCATAATGGTTGCCATGACTTGTTGAAACTTGCCTGCTTTCTACTTAGGAATTTCAGATGCTATTAATATCTACAGTGTGTTTGACCCGACTATGCAAGGACATTATTCACTTTGGAAACGGGTGACCCTTTTTCTTTACATTTTGTTTTACTTATTGATTTTTGAGTTTATCACATTCAAATAAGGGGCGCTTAGTTAAAAATATGTAGTGAATTAATTCAAATTACCATTCAATGCACGAGTTCAGTTCTTACTAGGGCTTGAACTCCGGAATTCCGGAATTGACATAATTCCGGAATTCCGATAAAATCTAATATCGTTCTCAATTCCGGAATTGGCGAGATCAATACCGGTATTTCGATATTGAAAAATAAAAATATATTTTCACTTCTTTAATTTCATTACAAACAAAAATGTAGATTATAAGCTTCTTATGCAATTTAATTACCTGTATTTACTACAATGTTGATAATTTAGGATTTCTCTAATGACAAATTAATTCGATTATGTACTTAGGTATTAATCATTTTATTTGATGATATTTTTAAAACCTACTAAGAATGTAAATACATAAAATTAATAGTATTTGATAGAAAACATACTATTTAAATAATATTATTGATGACGTTTTTGTATTTTTTTTTACATTTAGACTTCAATTTATAGTGCGAACTTAGACTTAGCTCTGACTTATGCTACGAGTAAAATTTAACTTTGATAGAAACGCTGTAAGAATTTGACAGAGGTCTCGCTCAGCATAGTTCTAATAGATCTGACGGAACTCATGGGGCCCGTCCCTTATTATTAGGGGCAAACTTTGTCCCAAGGCGCTCCACTAACCCAGAGTGAGGAGGGACCTGGGTTCCCTGTTCTCATCAAGGCGGAGGAACACATTCCGTCGCACATGGCTCCGTCTCAGGCGCCCGACGCTGATTACAGCGAGAACGACGTGCTCGAAGTCACTGAAGGTGAGTTAGGGGCGACTGTACTGCGGCTTAGATTCCGCACGGACCGTGTCCCTGGACCCTACAGCATTCCTGGCCGAGCGTGGGTCCTATCTCTTGAGGATCTCGGGACCTCCCTGCCTCGGTTTTCCCAAACGCCTACGGTATGGGGTTCTTCAAAAGGGGTCTTAGAAGGTTTTTGCAGGGTCGGCAGCGCGAGTGTTGCACCTCTGGTGTTGCAAACGTTCATAGGCTGTGGTGACCACCGGTCCTTCTGGTGGGCCGTATGCTTGTCTGCCACCTTAGTGGTATATAAAAAAAAAAGGGAAACTGGTTCTGATCCGAAAGGCAAGGTGGTCGGCAGTCTACCCATCCGGGGATCGGCCGGAGTTGCTCAACGGAGCAACACGATCGGCCGATCCCCGGATGGGTAGACTGCCGACCACCTTGCCTTTCGGATCAGAACCAGTTTCCCTTTTTTTTTTATATACCACTAAGGTGGCAGACAAGCATACGGCCCACCAGAAGGACCGGTGGTCACCACAGCCTATGAACGTTTGCAACACCAGAGGTGCAACACTCGCGCTGCCGACCCTGCAAAAACCTTCTAAGACCCCTTTTGAAGAACCCCATACCGTAGGCGTTTGGGAAAACCGAGGCAGGGAGGTCCCGAGATCCTCAAGAGATAGGACCCACGCTCGGCCAGGAATGCTGTAGGGTCCAGGGACACGGTCCGTGCGGAATCTAAGCCGCAGTACAGTCGCCCCTAACTCACCTTCAGTGACTTCGAGCACGTCGTTCTCGCTGTAATCAGCGTCGGGCGCCTGAGACGGAGCCATGTGCGACGGAATGTGTTCCTCCGCCTTGATGAGAACAGGGAACCCAGGTCCCTCCTCACTCTGGGTTAGTGGAGCGCCTTGGGACAAAGTTTGCCCCTAATAATAAGGGACGGGCCCCATGAGTTCCGTCAGATCTATTAGAACTATGCTGAGCGAGACCTCTGTCAAATTCTTACAGCGTTTCTATCAAAGTTAAATTTTACTCGTAGCATAAGTCAGAGCTAAGTCTAAGTTCGCACTATAAATTGAAGTCTAAATGTAAAAAAAAATACAAAAACGTCATCAATAATATTATTTAAATAGTATGTTTTCTATCAAATACTATTAATTTTATGTATTTACATTCTTAGTAGGTTTTAAAAATATCATCAAATAAAATGATTAATACCTAAGTACATAATCGAATTAATTTGTCATTAGAGAAATCCTAAATTATCAACATTGTAGTAAATACAGGTAATTAAATTGCATAAGAAGCTTATAATCTACATTTTTGTTTGTAATGAAATTAAAGAAGTGAAAATATATTTTTATTTTTCAATATCGAAATACCGGTATTGATCTCGCCAATTCCGGAATTGAGAACGATATTAGATTTTATCGGAATTCCGGAATTATGTCAATTCCGGAATTCCGGAGTTCAAGCCCTAGTAAGAACTGAACTCGTGCATTGAATGGTAATTTGAATTAATTCACTACATATTTTTAACTAAGCGCCCCTTATTTGAATGTGATAAACTCAAAAATCAATAAGTAAAACAAAATGTAAAGAAAAAGGGTCACCCGTTTCCAAAGTGAATAATGTCCTTGCATAGTCGGGTCAAACACACTGTAGATATTAATAGCATCTGAAATTCCTAAGTAGAAAGCAGGCAAGTTTCAACAAGTCATGGCAACCATTATGCAACTACGTTTAGTATTGCAAACTTGTACAAATTCAATATCCTCGATAAATAAAATAACAAATAGAAAATAATGTACAGCACTAATCGAATTCACATCACGTACAAATGAAATAAAATTAGCTGTGACGAAATATGGTGTTGTGACATCACTATGCTGACCTCAAAATTAGACGTGAGTTGATTATTTTACAATGAGACATGGATCTATTCTATCAATAGTTATACTAATATTATAAAGCTGAAGAGTTTGTTTCGTTAAACGCGATGGTCTTGGCAGCTACTGGTTGGATTTAAGAGAGGCTAATAATAAGGTTACTATATCATCAAAATGTGTAATTGCAACGAAAACAATAAATAGATTTATTTTTATTTTTTTTTATTTATTTATTTATGTACACACAATAAATATAAGAACCACGACATAAAGAAAGAAAGGTACAATGGTACTGCTTATTTCTATAAGAAATATCTCCCAGCAGACCAGCGAAAGGAGAACATGAAGAATGAAAAAGAAATTTTAAAAGTGTGTATGGAATGTGTTAGAAATAAATTAATATACATACAAAATTACTAAAAGAATATATAATCTATTAATTATTGATAGGTATAAATATGTACGCAAATATATATATACGGTATAAATAAACATTATTTACTTACTTACTTATACTTAATAAATACATAAATAGGTTTATAGTGTAGATATATAATATTCACGGACTTTCCTTTTGAATGTAGAGAGAGTTTTGCTGTCTCTGATGTTAGGGGGTAGTGAATTCCACAATCTGACCGCATGCACAGTGAAGGAATAAGTAAAGAAATCAGTTTTGTGACGAGGGGTTTTGAGAAGTAGGCGGAGGTTAGACCTGCAGGGAGCGTCAAGAGAGCGAACAAATGAGAACCGCTCCCTCAGATAGGAAGGAGAAGATGGATTGTAAAGGATATTGAAAAGTAGATTAAGAATTCGAGTGTTCCGGCGAAGACGGATAGGGAGCCACTTGAGTTCTTTGCGAAAATCGGAAACGTGATCGTACTTTCTAAGATTGAATATGAAGCGTATATGTCGCCACACCGAGAATTACTAATTAAAATCTATTTGATTATAAATAGATTAAAACCATTACAATGAGCAACTTTACTGATACTTTACTATTTTGTGATATAAGGTTCGAATAGAAATAGTTGTAGAATTTATTAACACTGACTTGTATAACTTGATGTAGTGTTGAACTAATTAGGTTACCTAAGTGTTATGTGACTATGTAGGTTCGTAAGAACCTACAATAAAGACTATTGTTAAATTCTTATTGACAATTATTACGAATATTGTCGACATTTAAAAATGTTTTTAATCAAAACAGGGGCTTAACTTTAGATTAGTTGCCATCGAGTTTGAGGTTCATATTTTTTATACACAAAGCTAATATTATTAGAAGCCTACACGCGAAGTTTTAACTTGCGGAGATTAATGGTTAACGAGAAAAAAAATAATGAAAATCGTAAAAAAACACCAATAATTTGTCACTTTTCACCACAGAACACAAACACTTCCAATGTTTCACCACAGCCTATGAACGTTTGCAACACCAGAGGTGCAACACTCGCGCTGCCGACCCTGCAAAAACCTTCTAAGACCCCTTTTGAAGAACCCCATACCGTAGGCGTTTGGGAAAACCGAGGCAGGGAGGTCCCGAGATCCTCAAGAGATAGGACCCACGCTCGGCCAGGAATGCTGTAGGGTCCAGGGACAGGCAAGGTGGTCGGCAGTCTACCCATCCGGGGATCGGCCGATCGTGTTGCTCCGTTGAGCAACTCCGGCCGATCCCCGATCAGTCGATCCCCAACAATGATACGCTTGCATACCTCGTTATGTATGCAAGCTCCTTGAGCGTATCATTGCACAGCGCACAGTCGGGCACCTCACATGCGTGGGGCCAGATCTGGCGGATAACCAGTTTGGTTTCCGTCAAGGGCGCTCCACCGTGGATGCGATCATGCGCATTAGAAGACTGATGGAGGAAGTAACATCGCAGGGTGAGGTGGTGTTGTAAGCGATGGCGATGTCAAGAAACACCGGCATCGCCTTCAACACCTTGCCCTGGAGCTGCGTTAGGGAGGCCCTTATTTATCATGGAGTGCCTCCCTACTTCTGTCGAATTGTCGGGAACCAGTTTGGTTTCCGTCAAGGGCGCTTCACGGTGGATGCGATCATGCGCATTAGAAGACTGATGCAGGAAGTAACATCGCAGGGTGAGGTGGTGTTGTAAGCGATGGCGATGTCAAGAAACAACGGCATCGCCTTCAACACCTTGCCCTGGAGCTGGATTAGGGAGGCGCTTATTTATCATGGAGTGCCTCCCTTCTTCCGTCGAATTGTCGGGGCCTATCTTTCCGAGAGGGCCATAACTTACCCTAGCTAGGCTAGGGCCCAGCCGGGTCAGCGAGACACGTCGTGCGGTGTTCCGCAGAGATCAGTCTTAAGACCACTTCTGTCGGTTACGATTGGGTGCTGCGTGGTCCGTTGCTCAGAGGCAGCATGTCTCGAGGATCTGGCAGCGAGGCAACTTGCGTCCTTGTTTAAATAAATTAATATAAATTAACTCATTCAATATAAATTAACTCAACTCAAAATTAACTCTCGAATCTGTCCTGAACGTCTCCCTGGATGGGCCCCAGTGGATTCAAGCTGTTCTCCCGACTCGTTGCGGGGGTCTCGGTGTGAGACGCGCTCATGATGTTGGTTTGCCGGCATTCCTGGCCTCTGCGCATGGGGTAGCCAGCCTCGTCACTACCATACTCCGTTCTAATGGTGGCGTGGATGGTATATCCTTTGTGTCGGATGCCCTGGCCGCGTGGTCTTCTCTGGACGTGAGTGTGGTGACACCCGGGACCCTGTCCAGTCAACGGGCGTGGGACGATATAGGCTCGAAGCGAGTTCGGGGACAGCTGCTGGAAGGTGCCACTGCGACAGGGCCAGACTTCTTGCTGTGTCACAGCCGGAGTCGGGGGCATGGCTGCGTGCGCTGCCGTCGCCTCACCTTGGCACATTGTTAGACGATGACTCTCTGCGTGTGGCAGTTGCTCTCCGCCTGGGCTGCAGGGTGTGTGAGCCCCATAAATGCACCTGCGGCTCCATGGTGGGGGCTGACGGCCACCACGCTTTGAGTTGTCGTCGTTGTACAGGGAGGTTTTCGCGACACCATGCCCTCAATGATGTTGTGAGAAGGGCTTTTGTCTCGGCGGGTGTCCCTTGCGTCCTTGAGCCTCCGGGTCTCTGCAGGTCTGATGGCAAGAGGCCGGACGGCCTAACCTTGGTGCCGTGGAGGAACGGAAAGTGCCTGGTGTGGGATGCGACGTGTGTCTGTACGGTGGCCGCCAGTCACTTGGGTCGCACTGTGCATTCACCGTCGGCGGCTGCAGAGGATGCGGCCGAAAAGAAAAAGCACAAGTACGCTGCGATGGAGCCACATTATTTATTTACACCTATCGCCGTGGAGACTATGGGATGCTGGGGCTCAGAAGCCAAAAATATAATAAATGAGTTGGGACAAAGGATTAAGGAAAAAACGGGTGACTCCCGCTCCAAATCGTTCCTGGTCCAAAGGCTGGCCATAGCCATTCAGCGTGGTAATGCCGCTAGTGTTATGGGCACCTTTGCACCGGGAACGGTTAGGGGTGGGTTATTTGACTGATAAGTTATGCTTATTACTGACAATTTAGATTTTATTTATTTGATAGTGGTATTTATTATTGTATATTATTTTGTAATAAATTGATTGACAAAAAAAAAATATTATAATAAATTAATTATATTTCTAATTTATTCTTTTCTGGTGCAAGGAGGCACTGGAGCGGGGTCATAGGCCTACGTCTCCAGAAATCTAGGTTCGGCAGTTCCAGCTCCACAAGGAAACCGTGGAGACGTGGACTTGAGCAACAAACCGAATCGCCAGATCACATCACACAAGGGGGGTGTTTCGGCGACACGGTCGGTCATCGGGAGAATTCGTCACTCGGCTGGCTAACCCCCGCCCCGCGCTGCCTTGCCAGGCGGGCGGCCAATTTCGCATCGACCGTTCAGTCAAATCTCGGACGCGGTTCGGAACTATCGTGCGCGATACAATTGTGTGTCAGTGCCTCGGTGGACACGGCAACTCGGAAACAACCTCAAAAGAATCTCAAGGCCTCGGAGCATCCTTAGGAAGACCGGGAATCAAAAGTGGCGAATCATTCTTGGTGGCGGTCCGATTTCCGAAACTTCTTGTGTCGTCTTGTGTGCCTGCAAGAACTACCAAAAGACAGTCCACTAGCTCACTGAGTTATCGAACAGGGGGAATCGCCGAATCGCCACAATCACGGCGGTCAGACCGGTCATGGGCGAGTGACTAGAGAGGAGCCACGGTGCGGGTGCTCTGTCCTACCGGTTGTCACAGATGCTTACCGGGCACGGGAGCTTCAGTAAGTATCTGTGACGAATACACCGGGAAACCACACCTGAGTGCCAGTACTGCGAGGAACGCAGTGAGGACACAGTACTTCACACATTAGTGGAGTGCACAGCGTGGGTTTAACAGCGCCCGGTCCTCGTGGTAGGTCTGGACGTGGACATTCTCTCGCTGGAGACCATTGCGCGAGTTATGATCTTCAGTGGGAGTAAGTGGGACGCCACTGCGTCTTTCTGTGATCAGTTAATGCGGTGAAAAGTGATCGAGAGAGAACGCTCCTACCCGAATTCCGCATGTCCTTGCCCAAGACTATCGGGATCCATAATCGGGGGCCTGAGGACGGTGGGAGTGCTAATCGACGTCCTTACAAAAGCACGCCCAAGACGAAAGCATGACGTGAAAGTTTCACGCACACCACACGCCCTGAGATGCGGGATAACACCTGAACAAGCACCAAATACGCGGGATAGCACCTGAACCTCCTAGTTGAGGCCGCAGCGATAGTCAAGGTCTGTGGGGAATCCTGGGGTCATCCTTCTGAGGGCTTACCCGGGGCAACCGTAGGCAATAGTTAGGAAACGTGTGGTTTTTAGTTGGTTACGTTAAAATAAGTAATTTTACTGGGAATTAAAGTAGTTTATCACTAATCACGTAGTAGGACTGTCAGCTCCCGTTTCTTTTTTTACATATCACTATTTTGTACAAATCGAAACTTGATTGAGTTCCGGAATTCCGGAATTCCGGAATTCAAATACTGAATATCGAAACCCAATTCCGGAACTGAAAAAGCGTCCGATATTCAAGCCCTAGTTCTTACCTCATACAAATACTTATTCTTTGCATTGTTTTCCAGTTATATGAAGAGAATCGCATTTTTCGATAAGCATGTTAGTAAACATTCATAAAAAGTTCTCACACTCATCATCTTCATCATCACTTTGTTAAAGATGGCATTACTGCCAGTGATAATCTTCAATGGTTAATTGATTTAAAAGATTAGGTAGGTACTGTTTTAGTATTATCAGTACTACAATGAAATTGATATGATTGTTGTAAAATAAATCTAAGTTTATTACTTGAATTATTGCTAGTGAGATTATAATATTATCTTACCCTCGTATTGTTGTTTTTGATGTGTGTCTCACGGTGTATCTAACCTTACAAAATGTATGTAAGTAGCCGGTACCTACACAGATTACTAAAGTACCTACGTGCCGCTGATAACAGGTACTTGTAACACGTGCTGAGTGCGGAAGTCAGTATGTATGTGTAGGTACTATGTGGGTTTTTAAAGAAGTTTAACTGTGTAGGTAGGTACATTGATATTGAACACAAAAATCTGTATTGAATGACTGACTATCACAGTTTTTTATTGTAAATCGTGATTCCCGATCTATCTAACCGTCATAAAACTTAGCGGGATCATTTTTAGTACAATTCCCATTATGACGTTCAGAACTTCGGATTCAATAATTAAACCTAGTTTCAATGTATTATCATTTTATCATAGACGATATACATAATAATAGTAGTATACTCTGTGATAATAGTAATTACCTACTATGTTATCTGTGGTATTACATAGTCCTATTTTGTATTTGACAGACACATCACATAATATAAAACAAACTTAATGTAAACATAGCATAGAACTTTCTATGCAGCTTTGGCTACAAGAGTATACCTAGCTGAGAGTATACCTACGTACCTATGAACTACTTGTACCAAACCATGCAAGCCTTGCACAGTCCCACAACCCTGTATCGATCGCAGTCGGCGGCGGGCCGAGACGTAATCCTTCCCAACTTCCCGCCTCTACTCTTCAACGCAACTGAAAAATTAACGCTTTTTAGGGTTTCGTAGCCAAATGGCAAAAACGGAACCCTTATAGATTCGTCATGTCTGTCTGTCTGTCTGTCTGTCCGTCCGTGTGTCACAGCCACTTTTCTCCGAAACTGTAAGGCCTATGATATTGAAACTTGGTAACTAGATGTATTCTGTGAACCGCATTAAGATTCTTATATAAAATTAGAAAAAAAGCAGTAAATTTTGGGGGTCCCCATACTCAGAACTGAAACTCAAAATTTTTTTTTTCGTCAAAACCATACGAATGGGGTATCTATAGATAGGTCTTCAAAAATGATATTGAGGTTTCTAATATCATTTTTTTCTAAACTGAATAGTTTGCGCAAGAGACACTTCCAAAGTGGAAAAATGTGTGTCCCCCCCCCTCTAACTTCCAAACTAAGAGAATGATAAATCTAAAAAGAAGATATGATGTACATTGCCATAAAAACTACCAACGAAAATTAGTTCGAACGAGATAGAGCTGGTAGTTTTTTTTTTATACGTCATAAACTGCAATTTTCGGTTAGAAAAATCACTACCACTGCGAACGTGTTAAAACATCAATCAAAGTTACAACGAACTATGAGAACTTTTGTATTATGTTACTTGTTGCTACGAAACCCTTCATGGGCGAGTCCAACTCGCACTTGGCCGGTTATTTAGTATTCCGTTTTAAACAAAGAACGCTTAATAGTTTCGCCGTGTGCGTATGTGTGTCTGCAGTTTAACTCCCAAATTTTATTTGACTATTTTATTGTAAATTAAAATATTTAGGGGAAAAGATATTTAAAGGCACCTCCTGTACATATGTACCTCGTTCATACTAGTGGGGAATATCGTTGTAATTGGAACTGCACATGCATTGTATGGAATATGGATGTTTGTTACTCTCTCACGCTCTAAACACAGGATGGAACCGGCTGATATTTGGCACAGGTGTAGATTATTGTCTGAAATCACATAGTCTACGTTTTACCCACGAAATAAGTTCCGGAATTGTTGGAAACAGAAGTCCACGCGGTTACAAAAAAGAATAACTATTAATGAATACGTATGACTATTTTGTGAACCAATTTTACACTAGAGTACTAGACGACTAATAGAAAGTATGCACTAGACTAGATATGTTGTATTATAAGCGCGAGTCAAAATACCTAGCTCTTAGAATAGAATAGAATAAACTTTATTGTACACCAATATAAAACATACAGAAGAGAAAGATATTATTTATGCGTAAATTGCAGTGTGCAGTAAAAACTAAATTCTCTAAAAACCACGTAGGTAAATGTTGCTACAAGTTAGCAGTAGTTCTAAATAGAGCCTCGCCATGATAAATGCAGTCATACAACGCAACATACAATAAATGGCTATAACAAGTGGCGTTCGTTCGTGCGCTGTCAGCCGTGCGTTGACCGCTAGGAATGCATCGCACGCGCACAGCTGTTCACTGTTCCCTGTTCCGCTGTCGTCGTTCGCTTCAAACAAAGCGGATGGAATATTTAATCTTGTAAAAACTATACTTATAGCAAGGAAGTTGGAGATATTGTTTAATTTTAATGTGATGGAAAAGCAGAATATATTAATAGGTGTATTATTTTCTCTTTTACTTTCCTTCAATTTTTTTTCAAAGAATTTTCAGTACGCCACCGTAGCTTAATTGGTTAAAGCATTGCCCTGGTTTAGGCAAAGATGGCGGGTTCAAAAGCCGACTCGGCAAAGTTGTCCTTTTTAAATAAGAATAAAAATATTACTAAAAAGTTAGCATACTAAACTGCTTTAAATATTCTATCTATGTGTTTATAAGATTCCAACTCAAAAACGCTAATAATAAATAAGCAGGAAATAGAATTGATGAGGCTGTAGTAAAGCCATTTCACACAATCTTAATTCTAATTAAAAATGAAGTGAGAAAGTTTATCTCCGCAGACATTTGTTCTGTAGATCGCACTAACACTTCGAATATTATGTCCTACTGTGTCGTAGCTTTCTTAAGTCTTCATAAAATGCTCAATTCGCAGACAGTGAAAGTAAGTCTCTTGTTGCGTAACTGAAGTTGTACCTATGATATCCAATTTCTGTGCATATTGCATATTTTAATAAATTTGTGCAACCTGAACCGAAGCGCATTACAATATTACAGCATACGATGTAGGTACACATATATTTATAAATGACACGGATGCGTTACGAACATGAATATTTTTACTACAACAACGAACAAGAGTAGTATTTCTTTGGCGATTTTATTCCGCCCCGCACGCAAGTGCTTCGAAAAATTTTACCAATGTGGGCCAAAAACTGCTAGGAACTAGCAACCTGCATTACTGGTGATCCCTTTTGAACAGTTTATTGGGAAAATAGAGCCCCCAATTACAGCCAGTATTTTCAACTTGGCAATAAACCGGAGTCATAGTAAAGTTTTACGTAGTTGATATGGCGGAACGGAAGTTATTCGTGGAAGTGGTACTTCAATTAATTTTTATTTAATAATCATGTGATTATTGAAGATAAAATATTGGTAGGTACACAATAAAGACATGTGGTGGTTAAAGAAGAAGAGATGAAGCAAACGTACCCCCTGGGCGAGGCTGCAGAGGCGGCTGTAGGTCTGTTGGGAGTCTTGGGACATCCTTACGAGGGCTTACCCGGGGCTCACAACCATAGGCTTTTGGGCGTTACATGAGGTTTTTTTAGTCGGCAGGACCGAGTCCGGCATAACATCCATGAGGATTTTCCCTCACGTAAAAAAAAGGGCATGTGTTGGAACTGCGTAAGGGCAATAGCAAACATATAATTTTTCGGCATCTTCCAGAGGAAAAACCAGGTTGTAGGACGAATACCGTTATCGATGAAGCATTCCATCTGTGAATCAAGAGCCTGTCTGCATGGCAGCGTGTCGTGGTCACAAACACAATCCATAGACATAGTAAAGTCAGGCTGACATAATGTTTATTTGCTCATTAACGCTGTTTTTTACGAGCTGGGTGTTATTCACTTTTGTCAACGGTAACGTAAAAGTGTTTACGAGCTGTTCTTATTGCTCATACATTGATGGTGGATTAGTTAAGCTCAGGTTTAATATGTGCTGCTAATACGTTACGCAATTTCGATCTTACATAACTACTGCACACAAAATAATTCGGACAATCGAGGTCGAGGCTCCAGCTTATCAATCCAGTACCAGTTTTAGATATTTTGTCATTTTTTTTTCATTTATAATTGACCCTCATACTTTATTGCTGTTAAAATTGTGAGCAGGTACTTACGTCGAATAATTTTTAGTAATTGACTTAGTACAATAATTAGAATACCTACTTGTTCTAACCTCGACATTCGTGCATAAATGCGTTGTTTGACAGTATGTATGTATGGTTTGAATAATGTAATATTTAAACTACTAAGTAGGTACATAAATATATTTTTTGTCTGTCTGGGTTCCGCGTTGTATAAATACAGAAAAAAAATCTGAAAAGTAAAGTATGAAGAAATATAAAATGAACCGGTATTACACATTGAATGCAACAAAACACGCTAAGCACATAGATTATGATCAGGGAGAATGTGGGACGTACTAAGGAAGTAGCTTCGGAAGAGCTAACGGGTGACCTCGGGCAGGATACGCCAGGGAACGTACATATACACGTCTTTATAGTACTAACTACCTTCCCTTGTTTTGAAAAGGGGAGAACTTGATGGGTTTTATTAGTATAAATGAAACAAAAATATACGTATGCGATTGTCATTCGATTTTTATTTCGAGTAGGTATATTAAAAGCCTAATATTTAACTCTATTTAGCAATGCCAGTGTTGAACTAGAGCAGTGGTTCCCAATTAGTTTTTGCTGCGTACCACTGTAAAAATGTATTCACACCTGCGTACCCCTTAGTAAAGCAATCACACTAATATTTTTAAATGCAAAAGTTTGTGAGTGTGTGTATATGTTTGTTACTTCTTCACGCTCAAACGCCAGGACCAATTTTGATGAACTTTGGTATACAGGTAGTTGCTCCCTGGATTAACAGAAAGGTTTTTCTTTTTTTTTAACGTGAGGGAAAATACATCATGGATGCTATGCCGGACTCCTACCGACTAAAAAACCTCACGTTACGCCCAACAACCTATGGTTGGGAGCCCCGGGTAAGCCCTCTGAAGGATGTCCCAGGACTCCCAACAGACCCACGGCCACTGCGGCCTCGCCTAGGGGGTGGTTCGGGTGCTATTCTGCGTCTTTGGGGGGTTTCGGGTGTGATCCTGCTTGCTGACGCACGCTGACGGTGAGCAGCCCTCTCACCATCCTCAGGCCCCCGGTCATGGAGGCCGATAGTCTTCGGCGAAGACACGTCGGCGGCCGTCTCTTTCACGAGCAGAACCTGCTCGCAGTAAGAGGCGGCAGTCCCACTTACTACCGCTGGAGATCATGGCTCGCACCATGGTCTCGAGCGAGAGAGTGTCCATGTCCAGACCCACCACGAGTACCTGGCTCCGTTGCGCCCACGCCGTGCACTCCACCAGCGTGTGGAGCGCGGTGTAATCGCTGCGTTTCCCGGTGACTTCGCCACAGATACCTACCGAACACCAACACCGACAACCGGTAGGAGAGAGCACCGTGTCTCCTCTCCAGCCACTCGTCCATGACCGGTCTGACGCCCGCGATTGTGGCGAATCCCCCCTTTGGTTGCTCAAGTCGCACCTTCCATGTCTCCACGGTTTCCTGGTGGAGCAGGGACCGCTGGGCCTCGATTTCTCGAGACGCAGGCCTTTGACCCCGCTCCAGTGCCTCCTTGCGCCATCTAAACAGTGACGCCGGGGCTCTCGCTTCCAGGTCCCATGGAGGGGTCCCGGCTAGGAGACATACCGCCTCACCGGAGATCGTGCGGTATCCTCTTATCACCCTGACGGCGATCGCCCTCTGCGGGCTCAGCAGTCTAGCCACATTGCTGGCTGTCAGAGTCTCCTGATGTCAAAACTTCGAAAGTGATGTCCGAAATTCCACCGGCCATCGAGTACGAGCCCCAGATACTTCATCGAGGGCTCGATGCCGATGCTGACGCCCCCTACCTGTAGTCTCGATCCCGCAGGTGGCCCCATCCGAGGTCCGTGGAAGCATAGAGTCTCGGATTTGAGAAGGGCGACCTTGAGACCCAGTCCCCGTATCCGACCCACGACTTGAGCAACCCCTGCCGTGGCCTTTAGTGCTGCGTCTCGGTGCGTTGCTCCCCGCGCCGTAACTAAGGTGTCGTCGGCGTAACACGTTACGCTTTTTCCAAAGTATATTAGGCCGAGGTAACGTGACGCTTAGAACTTAATTTACAATCAAAACAAAACACTGTCACACGGCTCACGACAAAGCTGATCTGGCGGGAAGTGGGAACGGATGACGGGTGGCGGGAGTGGCCGAATAACGCGAGATGCGGGAGGCGCGGGATAGCGCACGGTCAGTCATCGGACATAGTGCTCGGTGCTCCGTGCTTCTATGATGATGATCGTAATAAAATAATATTTTAAACTTTTTTTTTACTGGTGATCGTAATAAAATAATATTGTGGAAATTGTTCTTGTTTTTACTAATAGCCGCACGTACCCCTTAATGCAACTTCACGTACCCCTGGGGGTACGCGTACCACTAATTGGGAAACACTGAACTAGAGCAAGAATGATAGCGAGAGTTATCGCATTCTTGATGATATCGTGACGTGCTTTTAAAACATTTTATGTGTTATGTTTGTGACTATTTTTGTTATTCTTTTAAAATTCTAAATATGTCCTTCCTAGGAAATGCAATACCGGGAGCCCGCAGTATTTTTGCGGGACCAGTCCCGCACATAAATCGAGCGGGATCCCGCGGGATTAGCGGGACTGCGCAAAGGCAAACGCCATGTGTTTTTCTGTAAGCGGAAGCGCGCCAACTGAAAAATATTGTTGCGGGATTGGAATCTCTAGTCCTTCCTACCTATACAGAAAAGTAGGATTGACAATGCGATCCCGTTTTTTTTTAGATCTTGATCAGAATCCGTTGTATAGATGAAAAGTTAACCCAATTTGAAGTCTTTATCTGTCAGACTCAGTTTGTTGATATCAAATTCGATGAATGCTGAAGTAATGTTGTTTATCAAATAATCGGACCCACATTACTAAACCAACCCTTCAGCAAAACAGTAGTCAATCCTATCTAAATATGACAACTTCTTTACAACATAGACACATTTCGAAACTTCCTCCTCGCTGCCCCCTCCCACCCCCTTATGCCGCAAGACCGGGGGCTTTATCAGGGGCGCTTTATGAGCAACATCAGACACTGGCGCACTTATAAAATGAATCTCGCTTTACTGCCGATGGCCCATGCTCTCTAGAAGGAAAATCGTTGGGGTAAATACTCGTAAATATTTCATGATACTGTTACAGCGTGTATTTCAGTCTCATCTCTGTTCCGGGTAATGTTAGTACAAAAAAACTTAAAATCATTTATTACTAGTGGCTTCAGCCGAGCCGAGACATACACATTACACCTATACTGAAACTTCCCTGATGAATTTGGCACCTTTTGATGTATACCTCATGAAAATCCATTGAGTTTATAGCGAATTGACAGAAAGACGCGACGGAAAGTTTGTCACCTCTTGTCCAAAGGGGGGTTTAATATAAACTAAGGGTTCGTAACTTAGTTTAGAAAGTCAGGTGTTCGATGAATGGTAACTAGACTAAACGATTGTTCGAATTCAATTTACTGCAAAACAGCCCTTCTTTATACAAAATCTTTTATTACAAAATAACAATTCTTCGAATATTTATTTACTAGAAAATGAACGAAACTGAACTAGCAAGATTAATTAGCCGTTTTTTTAGCGTTGGAGAAAATCTTCATGGATGCTATGCCGGACTCCTACCGACTAAAAAACCTCACGTAACGCCCAACAGCCTATGGTTGGGAGCCCCGGGTAAGCCCTCGGAAGGATGCCCCAGGACGGATTGAGTAGGTAGTCCTATTTTTGATTTTTCTCCAATAGGTTGAGACATAGAAATGAAAAATTAAAATTTGTAGGCCCGTATAGGGTAGTGTATTTGACCAGCTTTTACAGAAATCCTTTCGAGAAATCATTGGGAATTTAAAGAGGGATACCCTATGTCCATAGAAAACAACCTCTGCGCATAGCAGCATTGATATTAGATGCTCTCTGCAGTTGACCTTTAACGACGAATCACTAAACCTATTATGTAGAAGTTGTTTATATTTACACCTGTAAAACTGAACTGTACAGAAAATTATTATACAACTTCTGTATTTTTACTTGTATTTAACACAGAGACGTTAACTGCGGAGTAGTCTCGTTGAATATGTACCATAGCAAGGTCGGTCAGTGGCTGCAAGGTTATTCAAATCGAAATTTTGATATTTTGTGTTTAAATTGTAGAATGTAGGTAAGAATGCCGCATATACACACCGGTTTCTTATAGTAACTCGATCAAGAACATACATAATACATATATCAATCAATCAATACCTACATATAATAAAATCGTAACAGGTCGCTGTCTGTACATGGAAGATAAATAAGAAAAAATATTATAGGGGGGCTTTATGAACGCAATAGAACCCAAGACAATGATTTTTAGATTTTTTGTCTGTTTGTCTGTTTGTCTGTATGTCTGTATGTCTGTATGTCTGTATGACTGCCTCCGTGGCGCGGTCGGTATTGATACCGCCTGCGGCGCTGGAGGTCGTGGGTTCGATTCCCACCGAAGACAAATATTTGTGTGACCCATAAATGTTTGTCTCAAGAGTCTGGGTGTTTCTATGTATAATATGTATGTATTTAAAAAGTATATAAGTATTAATATATCCGTGGTCTGATACCCATAACACAAGCAGGTTATTCCTAGCTTACTTTGGGATCAGACAGCGTTGTGTGAAATGTCCGTGAATATTTATTTATTTATTATTATTTATTTATATCTGTTTGTCTGTACGGTTGTGCACGCTAATCTCAGCAACCGCTCAACCGATTGCAATGCGGTTTTTTTTATTGTGTTGAGGTTTGCTCCAGTTAACATTTAGCGTGTGTTTGTGTAATGTAAATCGGTTTAGAATTAAAGAGTTATAACACTTTTAAGAATTAGATATTTTGAAAATTTTAATTGTAGGGGTTTCTTTGAATGTGAGTGAACCTAAACTGGCGTGTTGGCTTAATCTGTCGTTGGCTGCAAGGTTATTTTTAAACAATTCAGTCCGCGCCGAAGGCGTGGACTGAATTGTTTTAAAATAGACTTAACCATTAAGCTCTTTTATGATTAAGCAAACAGGGCAGTTTCAGACGCTGCTTGATGACTCTGATGAAGAAATACCTTTCCTTTCATACACCTTATGTGACGTAAACGAAGTTGCGGGCTCAGCTAGTCCATAATATAATCAATCTAGAATCTAATGAAGGGGATGATCAGAACTAATCAGTAGTCAAAACGTTTGTCGTATTTATCCTGATCATTCCTACAAAATCATAATCTATTCTAATTTGGTTCGTAATATGCTACAGGGTTCGTAGTTTGCTACAGGGTTCGTAGTATGCTACAGGGTTCGTAGTATGCTACATGGTTCGTAGTAAGCTACAAAGTTCGTAGTATGCTACAGGGTTTGCAGTATACTACAGGGGTCGTACGATGCTACAGGGTTCGTAGTATGCTATAGGATTCGCAGTATGCCACAGGGTTTAGTAAGCTACGGGGTTCGTAGTATGCTACAGGGTTCGTAGTACGCTATAGGATTCCCAGTATTCCACATGGTTTGTAGTAAGCTACGGGGCTCGTAGTATGCTACAGGGTTCGTAGTATGCCACAGGATTCACAGTATGCCACAGGGTTTGTAGTAAGCTACGGGGTTCGTAGTATGCTACAGGGTTCGTAGTATACTATAGGGTCCGTAGTATGCTACAGGGTTTGCCGTAAGCTACGGGGTTCCTAGTATGCTATTGGGTTCGTAATATGCTACTGGCAAAACCGTGGGGAGCTTAATCTAGTATACATTCTACTTGTGACCATCCCAACATGGTTCTCAAACTTTTTTATCCCCAACGATTTGCGACAGCCAACACATTCTTTTTTTCAACTGCGAAGTCACTCATAATCAAATCAACCTACTCGACAACAACAGTAGGTAGGTTGTTGATGTGTGTAAACGTAATAATGAAATAATGCCTCACCAACACACTTCATGGCGGTGTTGTGTAACCGAGCCTATACACTCCAAGGTCGCCGTTATCATGTTGCTGTGATGTACTCGGAATTCTTTATCTGATATTCTCACGCTATGTTAGTTTAGAGATTGGAATTGTAGAATTATGTAATGTTTTTACTGTTTGTTAAACGGAATGCCTTTTTTTGTGTCGCGGCCGTCACGATATGGTACTGTAAGTGACATGAAACGAGTAAATCTTTGAAAAATATAAATTACCTATATTATCTTTTTATTGACATTTATTGCACCTCAACTTCAACTGCTGTTATTCTGTAAATAGTGATTGAATGATATGACGAAATGTGATACTAGATACACGAAAATACTGAGTACAACGTAAGTATGCTCAGTATTTTCGTGTATCTAAATCCCTGTGTAATTTATTTAAAGACCTTGGATTGCCAAGAGCAAGATCTTTACTAAAATGAATATCCAAAGCGGCATTGATAGGATCTTACCAAATCTGGTTGGGCAGGCGAGGGAACATTGCTGACCGTGAAAGGTGATCGTTTATGCGCATAGTAAGGTGGCTACCCTAAACCTACTCAAATGGGTCGCAAGTCCCAGACGCAGTCGGGGTGTTCCCCCTGTGCCACACTATGGACCCGGCACCCGCACGGAGAATCCATGGAATGCTAAGAATGAGGTCTCTTCGATGATTTCCTCGGAAAGTTGCAACGGAATTATACCACAGACATCTAGTAGTAAGTAAGAAAAACAGCAGTTCATTCGAATTTGTTAAGCAGCTTCTGCACCTACGATGATTGCAAGAAGAGTTTTAATTTAAATAAGCCCTAATTATTTCCAACGAATTTTACAAATTCTTACTTTACAAATTCTCTTTAGTTTAGTGAAGAGTCCATTTAGAGCCTTTCAATGATTATTGTCTAACTTTCGCCACTCCTCGTTAACCTATATAACATGAGGTTAATCGATTTTCGTCGACAACTGGCCGGGACACCCTTTACAATTCAATGGTTCACATTATACGGTGTAAGTATAGTACCTATACAATATACATACATGTCCTATATCTGGGTGTCGCATCGTAACATTGTGTATCGGCATTATGTCTACAGTGTCAGGGTAAATATTTAATAGTACTATCTTTAATAAATTCAACGACTGATAAGCTTACCTACGTAACGTGAGACATAGTGAATTTGACATGCGATAAAAAAAAGTCAACATCGTTTGCAAGTCATTTAATGCTTTGCAAATTATAACTTAAGAGATCTGCATGTAAAAAACACATCAAAATACTAACGCTAATCTGAAATACCTAGTGTTACGCCTTCAAGATTCATTTTATGAAGAAATGTTTGCACCTAAAGATGGGGAAGGCGTGTACTTAATTCATTAGCCTCTGCAAGGAACCTGACTCCCCAAGGAGGTGCTATTGCACCTCCTTGGGGAAAGTATTCTTTTGAAACAGGGATCTTATCCTTTTCCGTACTTATTATATTAAACACGGAAGTTAAGGATGTTGTAGTGCCTTATCATCCCATCTTATTAACCTCGCAGCAAGGTAGCGAAGTGTCCTACTGCATTCCATCAAGTACAAAAAAACCTGTCGTGGCTATAAAATGGTGGCTATGTTGGTGACGTTCCTCTACGATAGATACTCTATAACACTCACATCAACAACATATAATGTCTCAACATTCCTATGTCATAACAAGAAGCTCATGTTTTTATACATCACGTCAATGGATGAGATGTAAAGTTATGCTTCAGATGGTGACTAAATTGCCAACCTCGAGTAACAGAATGCGGAGCATCGCATCGATTACGAATGTATTAAGTGGATCATGATTCACTTTCAATTTCTCCATTCTGTCCAGGTCCAGACATTGTTGTCGCCTGTTACATGATAATCTAAAAACGGATCTTGTCCATATTCAAATGAACTTCATTAGAAATGTTGCCTAAATACGACTTCCAAATAGGAGCAGCAGTAAACTCAAACTATTCAATACATGATTGTAAACATACAGTTGTAGATACTTATTCCACAATTACCTGACCGGTTTTGCCTTACGGTATTATCTAAGGTTAAGGCGAAGGTATTGCTAAGGCAAAATATGAATGAGAGTTTTTGAGGCAGATTCTTCGTTTCTCTTCAATCAATCAGTCAAATCAGTCTATAAGCAGGTCGTCGGCCCATCTGGCTGGACCTACTTAGTCCTACTCCACGTTTGTCGAGTCGCGGTCTCCACTCTCCCAGTTCGCTCCATCGGCAGTCGTCGGTTCTTCTGCAGATGTGGCCAACCCACTGCCACTTCAATGTGCTTATCCTGTTATTCGTTACTTACGTAGTAACTATTTATTAATGTGTGTCGTTACTCTTAGTTTAAATAAAAGACATATTACCTTGATACATTTAACCTTCACCGAGTTTGAGGATATCAACAAACTAGGACAATATTTTGGCCTGTGATCAATGAAAGGAAGTTTTCACACGACAGTCGATAGCCCCGAGCGACGACGCGTCGGCTATAGTACAGCCTATTTATTAACGGCCGGTATTGTATAGAATACATAATATGTAGGTACAGTATATAAGTACCAGTACTGTACCTAGTATCTACTACGTATGGTAATTATAGAGCTTTGAAGGTTTCACATCACTAGAATGGCTGATTTGAATAGATGGTTGTGTGTGTGGATGTGTTTATATGGTATACTTAAGATGATGAAATACATGTATTTTATCGATATAAAACTTGTTTTAATTTATGAATAAAGGCTTCTAATTACAGTAACCTACCACGATATTTAAAAAAAAAGTTGGGACATGGTATTTAAAATCAACGTTAAACGTGCCAGTTGCCGTTAAGTATTGCTATTCCAGATGAAGGATACAGAAATAGATTTTGTATTTTAGCGTACCGACCTGTGTTTACCTCCTGCATTCTGTACATTACATGGTTTGAATTTGGAACATCGCTGGAAGTGAATGTATTCGCCACGAAACTTTAGTATTTATAGCAAATGCTATTAATATTTTATTATAACGCTAGTATAACGATAGTACAGTATATTACAGATGGTATACCGTCACAATACCAGAAATTATAATGCCTTAACTCAAAATATCGTAGCCCAAAATACCCGAAATCGAAATATCAATATTCAAAAGGCAAATATTTATACGTACGACGTGTGAGTGACAGTGACACATTGTATTCTATTTTCGGTATTTTAAATTAAGGATATTTGAAAATTTGTATTTTGAATTCTGATATAATCATTATTTGTATTTTAAATTTAGACATTTTACGGTAAGGTGTACTGAAATAAGGTATTTTGAATGTTAAGGTATTTCGAATTCGGGTATTTTGGTCTAATGCATTTTAATTTAAGTAAAGGCATTTTGATTTCTGGTATTTTAATATATAACCATTACAGATACCTTCATTCAATATAATTATAATGTACTACCGGACGTGCGTCACGCGGTTTACTAGCCAGTAGGAGTCCGGCATAGCATCCATGAAGATTTCCACTCTTTGCAAAAAAGTGTATTTAATTTATTAAAAATATAGGTAGTCAATGTGTTTGTCAAGTGTCATGTTACATGTAGGTATTATGCAGTGTGTGGAGTCAAAGACCTCATGGTTAGATAAACTTGGCACCTTACTGATAATATTGTATGCAAGATGATAATTTTTATGAAAATTTACTCAACTATCATAAGTTCATAACTTATTGCATAATTTGCGGTTGACTGTCACCTTGATAGTAAACTTCGGTTATAGTTTCTTATTTTTACGTGTAGAAATCCTCATGGATGTGATGGCGGATTTCTATCGACTAAAACCACACCGTGCCCTACAATCTGCCTACGGTCACGATTTCACGAATCCAGTGTAAGTCTTAGGAAGGATGTTCCAGTGGTTAGGCAAAATTTCACTGTCCTGCTAGACTAATAATTATAATAAGTAATAATAACCCAAAGCAGCTTCGTGGTGCCAAAGATTATGCGGTCCCTAGACCAGGGTCGGCAAAGCGCGGCTCGCGAGCCACATGCGGCTCTTTGGATAGTGGTGGTTAATATATCATATAGCAACATTATAAAGCATGCTTTATATACATAGCATATAGCAAATGCTATGACGGCTGTCAGTTATTGCTAAATGCAATCCACGATTTACAAAACGCGCATAGCAGGCGTGCGCCGTCGTCGCAGTGCGGTGCGCAGCACCGGAATATCGCGTGCGCGGTTTATTAGCATTTCGCAATAAAGCACGGTATTCAATCGTTACACGGTAACGATTGCTGTCGGTCGTTCGGCGTGTGTTTTAGTCGCACTTTGAATTTACGTTGTCGGACGGATTAGGTAATAATAAGTATAGGTAGTTTATCGGAACTACTGTAAATACATTATTGTGTTTGTCGTTGATTTATTATAATATCATACATTCACAAAAATTTTAAGTACCTACGCCAATTTTTTTTACGCTCATGACATTTTATTTCATCACTAGCGGACGTCACACGGTTTCGCCCGCGTAGCTGCCATTCCCGTGGGAATATGGGAATAAAAATAGCCTATGTTCAACGGGAATAGTGTATAGTGTAGGCTGTAGATTCCCAACAGTGAAATAATTTTTCAAATCGGTTCAGTAGTTTCGACGCGTATTCGATGCAAACAAACAATCAAATTTTTCTTCTTTATAGTAATAGTATAGATAATAATAGTAATAGTAGTGACCGACCGAAGTTTCGGTTTCGGTTTCGGTTTCGGCCAGTTTCGGCCAAAAAATCGAGTTTCGGCCGCAGTTTCGGTTTCGGCCAAAATGGGCCGAAACTTTCGGCCGGGCCGAAACTCACGAGTTCATGAATTTTGAGTGCCTGGCTCTGCTTGTGATGTGGTTGGGGTCAGCCCAACAAGTTAATATGTTACTAACCGAAGATTTACAAAGGACTTCCAATTAATACTCATAACAATACAATTTTCACGGAATTCTAAAAGGTGATCTAAGACATTGCATAACCCTACCCCTTTGTTGTCGGTTCCGTTGACTTCGTTGGTCGTCTGTCTGTCTGTCAGCAGGCTGTAACTCATGCACCGTGATAGTTAGACAGTTAATTTTTTTTACAGATGATGTATTTCTTTTGACGCTATAGCAACAAATAATAAAAATAGACAAATTAATAATATTAAAGGGGGCCTCCCTTACAACATAAGTGATTTTTTGCCGCTTTTCTTGTACGAAACTCTACGTGCGCTAGTCCGGCTCACTGTTGTCCAGTTTTAGTTATATACTTCTAGAATGTAACCAAAACCAGCAAAGAGCTAGTAGCACGGCACGGTGTGGTTTTCGTCGGTAGGAGTTCGCAATAGCATCTATGAGTAATTCCACAAGTAAAAGAAAGAAACTCATCTTTAGAACACACACTTGAGAAGACTTATACCGTTGATTGATGGAACTTGGTGGAACTCGCTGCACCTATTGAAAAAATAACCGACCATGTGCGAGTCGAAATCTAGCACGGAGGGGTTAAAGCGAATCGTATTTACGAGACATGAGGCCTAGCCGTCCGTCTGTCTATTAGTCTGGAGGTTGTATCGCTGGAACCGTGCCAAATAGAGGCCTAAAATTTTCACTGTACAGTTCTACCGACTAAAAACCACGCGTATTGTACCTAACAGCCTATGGTTGGGAGCCCCGAGTATGCCTTCGGAATGATGCATACTGCGGCCTCGTCTTTGGGGGTTGTTCACTTGTGATCCCACTTTTTGAGGGGGGCGTGCATGAATCTCTCACGTCACGCTATCGTCTAAGGCCTGCTTCTGTAAGGACGGTGAGCAACCCCCGTCACCGTAGTCAGGCGCCCGTCATGATTCATCGTTCATGTCACCGCCGCAGTTTGTGAAACTTGGGTGGTAGAGTTCTCTCCCGCTTCCTCCCCGCCACCTCTATCACGAGCATGACCTGCTCACAATAGGAGGCCTATGGCCCCGCTTCAGCGCCTCCTTGCGCCATTGAAACAATGACGCAAGGGCCTCCTCTTTCAGGTCCTATAGAGGGGTCCCAGCTAGAAGACATGCCGCCTTAACGGAGATCGTGCGGTATCCCCTTATCACCCTGTCAGCCGTTGCCTCCTGCGGGCTAAGCAATCTAGCCGCATTGCTGGTCAACAGGATCTACGCCCCGTATAAGGCCATGCTCCGCACGATCCTAAGGTACAGTCTCCTGCAGGGATCGTTAGGTCTCCTGATATTAGGCAACAACCATGAGAGTGCCGTCTACTCCCGTGCGGCTGATGCCCCCCTTCCTCAGTTATGGGACCATGGAAATGGTATCCGAAGTTCCGCCGGCTATCGAGTACGAGCCCCAGGTACGTCATCGAGAGCTCGATGCCGATGCCGATGCTGACTGACGCCCCCTATATATGTAAGCTGGATCTGGTGGCCTTTAGGGCTGCGTATCGGTGCGTTGCTCCTCGCGCTGTAATGAGGGTGTTGTCGTAACATGTTACGCACGTAACACATTACGCCGACACCTCTGAGCAACGGACCACACAGCACATTATCGTAACCGATGTTCCACAGAAGCGATCCTAAGACTGATCCCTATGAAACACCGAACGACATATCTCGCCGACCCTGCCCTAGCCAGCTCGGGTAAGTTATGGCCCCTCTTGGAAAGATAGGCCCCGACAATTTGACGGAGGTATGGAGGCATTCCATGGTAAATAATCGCCTCCCAAACGCAGCTCCAGGGCAAGGTGTTAAAAGCGTTCGCGATATCGAAGAGACACAGCCACCCTGTTCTGTTGCCGCTATAACAAAAAATACCTACTAAAATCAGAAAAGACATCCACACAACAAACATAATTTTTATGCCCAATTTTTGTAACGGAACCCTCTGTGCGGAAATCCGACTCGCACTTGGCTGTTTTTTATTTTTTAATATGAACACGTGAGTTTCGGTTTCGGTTTCGGTTTCGGCCGAAACTGACCCTGGGGCCGAAAGTTCGGTTTCGGTTTCGGTTTCGGCCGGAAAACCAGTTTCGGTCGGACACTAAGTAATAGGTAGTATAGATTTATTAGTAAATGCATCAATTAAAGACCGTTCTAAGCCTGTAAAGTACAAGAGAAATTTCATTTCATTGAATGTTACATACATAATAGTCACGCCTTTTATCCCCGAGGGGGTAGGCAGAGACATATTATACGCCCACATTTCACCTTTAAGATTTTGTCCCACGTAATAGTAGGTGAGCCGTAATGCCGTGTTGAAATGGACAGGCGCGGTTGTAACTGTATGCTGATGAAATTTTTCAAGCTGCCTCATAAAGGCCTTCAACCTGACTTAACGACTGCCACAATGGCAACCGGGACCAACGGCTTAACGTGCCTTCCGAAGCACGGAAACGCTCAAATAAATGTCACAAAGTGGTCACATGGATGGGTGGTTCTAGTATTTGAAACGAACGAAACTAATAGATAGGTCCCCAGAAAACGAACCAATAGATAGGTCCCCACAGTTAGTTACCGCTGCAAAACCCAAACAGACAGACATTATAGACCTTACAAATGATACTCCCAATCACACTGCAGTATCGGCTAAAATAGGTTTAGGTCATTGTAGTAACAAAAAGTTAAAACATTATATAAAAATAAATAAGTTGATACGAAAAAATCAAAGTTTGCTTAATAATAATAAAAATTTCACCAAAAATATTAAAAATTGCAGAAACAGATTAGATATATTACATGAACTAAATTTATGCACTAAAAAGTTAGAAAGTAGTCAGAAACAGCATGCTGCAGATACACAGGAATTTAGTTATAAATTACAACAGCTTCAAGATTCCTTGGAGTCTGTTAAGACAATGTATGATAAATCTCAGCAGATTATAAAAGAATATTCTTTGGCTATGGATAAACTTTTAAACTCAACATCTCATTATGCTGACCGTTTTAGCTCTTTAGCAGATAAAACAGAATGTAACTGCAGCCAACCCGAACCAGGGCCGAGCCCGAGCCGGCCACTTACCCTGTCTGGTCACCAGATGCATAGGATACAAAAACAGGTCAATCTAGGTCTTATAAAAGATAACAGCGAAAATAGTCGATGGATCATGTTCAGTGATGAAATTGGAAGAGACATGGGGTCAAAATTAAATTTTTGTACACAGGGGCAGTCCTTTATAAATCACTGCATGCCTTCTTCATCCTATACACAAATAATGAAGTCCATATGTAGTTATAAATTTCAACAGAAAGACAATCTGGTCATTTTCATAGGAAACAGGATAGGTATAACCAAACAAAAACTTATTAAATATTATAATAAATTAAACTCCTTAGATTTAAATAATATTATTATTTACACACTGCCTTACTGTAAGCTTATGCCAGCTGCAGAAAATAGGATTAGATACCATTTAAATTTGTCATTGGACACAATAACATGTCATAATATAAAGTTTCATATAATTGACACTAACACTATTGTTAGAAAAAATTATTATTTTTATTTGACTAAAGGAAAGCATAAGCTTCTGGATTATTTTAAAAGACAGGTAGCAATGTCGCTACATTATTTTATAGATATGTTAGCCAAAAATCTGGCTATACCTGCTCCTTTTGAGCAAAAAATTGACATTGGTATTAGAACCCTGGATAGCTGTTTATATCCAAGTAATTTAAATTAGTATATAAGACAAAAGAGCAACGTTCTTGCACTAAACTTGACACAATGTATAATAAATCAAGGAATGTTAAATCTAGCCATTTAGTTCTACAACAGCCACATCAAAATTTTATATCTGATTGCTCTCAGGCCGTTGAATCTATTAATCTTAAATATAATACTTTAAACCTGGTGCACCAAAATGTTGAAGGCCTGATTGGTGGAAAAGAATTGGAATTGGAATTGTACATGGACTTGAATGGCATTGATATTTTTTGTGTAACAGAACATTGGTTAAGGCCTTATCAAGTCATGTTCAATTTCAAAAATCACCGGGTTGCTAGCTCGTTCTGTAGAATAAAATATAAACGGGGAGGCTCTTTAATTATTATTAATAAGTCAATAAAGTGTAAAGAACGTAAAGACATAGTAGACCTCTCTGTTGATCGAGTTATTGAGATAGCCAGTATAGAGTTTGAGCGGTTCATTGTACTAAGCGTATACAGTCCCCCGGATGCTCCATATGCACAGTTCGAAGAGAAACTTGAAGAAGCATTGTTTAAATGCCAAAGTACAAAAAAAACCGTCCTATTTTGTGGGGACTTCAATGTAGACATTTTAGAAACTGCACGGGAACCTTTACAGAGAGAGAAAATGTTAAATTTGTTCAAGTCATTTGGTTTGTATAATATATTTTTGGAACCTACTCGTATAACTGCAACTAGTGCTACTTGTATTGATAATATTTTTACTAATATAAATCCCATTAAAAAATGTATAGTGGACCCTGTAAAATCAGATCATCGTGGCCAGTCTGTTTCTTATCTGAGAAATAGTAGGGAAACTAAGAAGATTATTAGTTTTGTCCCAGTTAACACACATCGCTTGGAAACCTTTAGAAGAAACTTAGTCAAGAAAATAACAGAATTGCCTGATTACATTAGCGTAGAAGAATCCTACTCTGATTTATTTAATTTGATACATACTGTGTTTGGGAAAATCTTTACCCCGAAAACATTAGCAATCGGAGGCAGTTCTGCTTTCAGTGACTGGGCTACACCCGGAATTTATAAAAGTCGCCATAAACTATATGAACTGTATTCTGAAAAATCATATAATTTCAACCCAGAGTTTCAGCAATATGTTAAGAAATACTCAAAGATATTTAAGCAAGCCTGTACCTTAGCCAAGTCTAATTTCATTAGAAATAAAATTTATGATTCTGCGAATGTAATTAAAACTACTTGGAACATTTCAATGCGGAATGTGGTAGGTGTACAACGAATGAAAGAAAGTTTCATTTAAATATAAACAATCGCCACGTATCGGGGGATTTGGAAGTGGCGACCGAGTTTGAAAAATTTTTCAGTAATGTTCCAATAGAGATAACTGACACTCTCCAGTCGTCTTCCACCTCCGCCGAGCTATTATTAGCAGAATCTGTAGCTGCCTGTGAAGGCGCGTTCGAATTCACCGTTGTCAACTGCAACGACATCATAAAAGCTTTTAGATCTATTAATGTTAAAAAAACCGCTGACCTTTGGGGGTTATCAGTAAAATCCATATCAAGTATTATAGATGTCATTGCCCCCCACTTGGCAACTGTGTTTAACGATTGCGTCTCTAGTGGTGTATTTCCTGATTTGATGAAACACAGTAAAGTTATACCACTATTCAAGGCTGGCACCGCTTCAGATCCGGGTAATTTCAGACCTATCTCGGTGTTGCCGACCTTGAGCAAGATATTTGAAAAATTGATACTAGAGCAGATGCTGATCTTTTTTAACAGTCACAAATTATTTCATGAGAAACAATTTGGCTTCACTAAAGGACGTTCGACTACCGATGCTGGTGTAGAGTTATTGAAATGTATTTATGACGCCTGGGAGGATAAACAAGATGCAATTGGTGTGTTTTGTGATCTGTCTAAGGCATTTGATTGCGTCCAACATAAAACATTAATCAGGAAATTACACCATTATGGCATAAGAAACAAGGCTCTCGACCTTCTGACTTCATATTTGAACAATAGAATTCAGCGGGTCGATGTTAATGGTGCACGCTCAGAGGGATCTGTAGTTACTATTGGCGTCCCGCAGGGTTCAATACTCGGACCATTTTTATTCCTTATATATTTTAATGACTTACCCTTTTACGTGGGGGACAACAACAGGATTGTTTTGTTTGCAGATGATACTTCTTTGATTTTCAAAGTAAAAAGACAAATAGATAACTATGACGATGTCAACAACGCAATCTTGAAAGTGGTTCATTGGTTTAACACTAACAATCTTAAACTAAATGATAATAAAACTAAATGTATTAAATTTACCTTGCCTAATGTAGCACAGTCAGAAACCAATGTTCAACTTAATGGTCGAGAGTTGGAACTTGTGGAACAAACCACATTCCTAGGGTTAACGGTTGATGCTGGTTTACAATGGGGTCCACATATTGTAAAACTAGCTAGTAGATTAAGTTCAGCAGCATTTGCTGTACAAAAAATAAGGCACTTGACTGATGTAGATACGGCTAGAATAGTTTATTTCGGTTACTTTCACAGTATAATGTCTTATGGTATTCTACTGTGGGGCAATGCTGCAGATATAAATAAAATTTTTATTTTACAAAAGCGGGCCATAAGAGCTATATATAGACTAGGTCCAAGGGTCTCTCTGCGCGAAAAATTCAAAGAGGTTAATATTCTTACTGTAGCATCACAATATATTTTTGAAAACCTTATGTATGTACAAAGAAATCTACATAGTTTCGCTAAGTTAAGTGATAGACACAATGTCAACACTAGAAATAAAAATAACCTTGCTGTTTTTCATAGCAGATTGCACAAAACCAGCAATTATTTCATGGGTAACTGTATACGCTTTTACAACAGGCTTCCAGACGAAATTAAAAGTATGTCCCTTAATAAGTTTAAAAGATCTGTTAAAAGTAAATTGAACTGCAGGGGCTACTATACAATCAATGATTATTTGTTGGATAAGGAAGCCTGGAAATGACCTGCTCTGCTGGATTCTCAAAAAAATTGTTGAAATACCTAGTTTTTAGATTCTTTAAAATTGTAAATAGAGCAAAAAAAGAACAACCCGCTGAGTTTCTTGCCAGTTCTTCTCAGGTGGGTCGCGTTGTGAACTGGTGGTAGAGTTTTTGTTTTGTATTCTGGACGTTTTGCAAGCGCATCTGTATAATGCCTATGTGAAATAAATATATTTTTGATTTGATTTGATTTGATTTGAAAGAAAGAGAAAGAAGAAAAAAAAAAGGCCTCATGACGGACAGACAGACAAACAGTTCCGTTTTTCAGCTTTAGGTACGAAACTCTAATAAAAAGCACGCTGTCAATATTTTAAGAGCTGCGATTTAATATTAACACATTCCGTTCGATCGTGTTGTTGTATGCCCACATAAATAAAGCATGCTATAAAATCGCACGAAATACAGCATGCTATAAAAATAAAGCATATAGCATATAGCAAGTTATTGCTTTATAGCAACTTTGAACATTACTATTTGGAAGTGATGCTGCGACTTTTTAGTTCCACCCACAATTATCAAAACATTAATTTTTATAGACACTACAACAGCCTTACTAGCAGAGAAACAAGCAACCACGCGTATAGGTGGTGTTTTGTGCTCGAAAGCGTTATCTGGAGCACCAGTTTGGCCGAACCAGTTGGAGCACCATTTTCTTTCTAATAGGATTCTGTTGCGATGTCCGCAGCGGGCCAGTGAAGTGAAGTTTCGGTGGGTAATTTTTTTAGACCCCACAGAGTTCAGCCTGTTGCACGCAGCGCATGTTAGACTGCAGAAGTTGTACGCTTGTCTTTTCTGTAACTCAACAATAGCGACAAGAAGGAACACCCCATGGTTTTAGTGGGTATACCAATTTTGGAGAATGCCACATAATCACCCTGTTTTTTTTACGTTTGGATATCCTCAAAAACCACATGGTGCGCTACCGCTACCATCTGCCCATGACCATAAGTTCTGGGTACGCCCTTGGAAATGGCTCTTGCAACTCAAAAGGTTGCCGACCCCTGCCCTAGACGATCATGTCAATGCTTCAATCAATACAACTAACTAAACGAACATGCATGCATGACAGCACGTAAATGCATTTACGTACTGCGTCATGCCGCATGACCGTCTAGGGACCAAATAATATACATATAATTAATTTTCCTGACCCTTCTTTGCCAGCCGTGCGTTGTCCTCTAGGTGAGGCCGCAGCCGCAGTTTTAGGCATAATCTTTCGGGAACCCTGGGCCATCCTTCTGAGGACTTACCGGAGACTCCAGACCTTAAGTAGGTAAGACCTTAGAGTCGGTAAGAGTTCGGCATAGTGTCCATGAGGGATTTCCATACGTAAAAAAAGCCGTGCGTCGTCGTCATGTCACGTTTGGTCTCTACAAATAACTAATCAGGTTTTCAATGTCGAAATTTTTCACTAAACTACCTACACAGGCTACACAACAGGTACAGACTGCCTTAAGAATCCCAGTCTAACTTGATTTGACATTGCCTTTGCCTCTCGTATCGTAATCCTTATAATACTTTTTTTGCGAAGAATTTCTTATTATTTCTCTCTATTTTACACCAATTATTCAGATTGAAAACTTTAAATTAATTAGTCACACTAGAATTCTACTAAAGCGCCAATACCACCACAGATTATAAAATTATTCACCTGCACTAGGCAACCACTCTAGTGGAGATACCTACTTACCAGTCTACATTTCAAATTCATAATTTAAAACATTTTGTTTTCTGTCCGTTTGCTTTACGACTTCATTATTATGAAATTTTGTATGTAATATAAATAATTCCAACACGTTAGAGTATAATAAAGGTATGCTCGAAGCGTCAGACATTGGTAATCTTTTGTTTAGTTTCACTGAGACTCGTGGCACACCAAGGTCGAGCGGAGACAATGTTTTGCAACTGGTCGCTCGACAGGTCCGCCCGCGTCTGTCTCAGCGTTCATTGACCCACTGAACCCGGGCCGGGCGAGCAAACGTGCGCCTCTCAGCGAGCGGCCTCAGCCCTCCCGAAGTGTATGATTGATTCTTTTGGCGGGAATGGTAGTTTTCGATACAAGTGTGGGATTTCTGTTATTACAACGAGTTACGACAGGTGTTGACCCGAGCCGAAGGCGAGGGTAGACAGTCGGAACGAGTTTAAATAACAGTCCCACACGTTGTATTGAACAACTATTTTTAATACAGTTGCGAAAAAATTAAGCAATTTTATATAATAATAAAAACACAATAAACCTGAATATCCAAAATGGCGCCAACCGTAAAAGAATATATACCTTCCTAAGCAGAGACTAGGGCAGTGCACTTCATACAGCCAACTTTTTTTTATATTTATAAATTTAATTTGGCCGATACTTATATTAATTTACGCCTAAATTTTAATTAAAATTACTTTTATTCTGATATTGAAACAAGTTAGTATCTTTTTTTAGAAATATTTGCATGAATCACAGACATTATTTTGACAATTGGGAAAGAAAACGCACGAGTGCGGGAATGGTAAAGAAAAAGCACGAGTGTGTAATAGCCCACATCCCGAACGTTATACGTCCCTGTAATACGCCACTTTTTGAGCAACTGTATTAAAAACATTCTTTACGTTAATAAAGTCTTATCGAAACATCTGGAGCTCATTGATAAAAATGTATGGATTTAGTTTAGTTTTAAATGTATATACTCTGGTTTTATCGTTAGGATGCTTTCTTTAAGGGTCCGTATGACGCTAAATATGAAATCGTGAGGTCTAATGAATTAACTAATATCGTTTTAAAAATATAAACACAACACAATCTTCAGTTCATGAACTAAAAATGCTCCAGATCAAAAACACGAATACTGATAAAATTCTCAATAGTTTTTTTTGTTGAAAATATATCGATTTCGTGTTATTTTGAACTGTATCTGTATCATTAGTTTGAAACTTTGAAGTTAGTTTCATAATATGTTTTAATTATTTGGAAGACAATAGTAAAATGTTCATTACTTACCGATTAGCGTCATACGGACTCCTATAAATGTTCTTTAAAAAGTGTATTTTTTAAATAAAGTTCTTTCATACAATCCTTGTCTTGAAAACAAAAATCTAGTCGTGACTAAGTACGGATGTTTGTGTTCAGTCAATTTTTGTTTTCAAGACAAGGATTGTATGAAAGAACTTTAAGGGGTTTCGCTGGAAAGCTTTCGGGAGTTTAGAAAATCGACAATCGAATCGAGTTGTGAAAGTATTTTGACGTGCTCTTTACGAATTTCAACTTTGCCACCTCGTATCTTTGCCGCTAACCCCGCCATATTGAAAAAATCGCAACCTGCAGAAGTTATTTAGAAATATAGGTATCCTTTTCTGCCCATTTTACAATCATAAATTAGAGAAAGTTTTAACTAGAATAATTTGTAATACATGTTTTTATCGTATAACGTTGTCAATTTTACAATAATATGCCAGGGCGGTAGCGGCAAATAAACAAGGTGGCATACTTGGAATTCGTAAAGAGCACATCACAGTCGACGTGAGCAAAGTTCAATCAAAGTACACTACATATGTAATAAGTACCTAAAAAAACCCGTGAGTGATAATGAACTATGTAAGTGTGTAAACTGTGTAAAGTGGTGTGACTTTAAGAAATATTACGAGTACTAGGTAGATAGACTAGATAGATGCATTGGTTTTGGAATCAGCCGCTTTTACTTAAACGCATTCAGCAATTTCTTTTCTATTTATGTACTAGTTAAAACACCAACCGTACTATGGAAAAAGAGGGAAAATATCGTACTCATACCGCCTCAGAGTCATATTTTACGTAATTTTTCTCACCTTTTAAACCGCACTTCTATAGACGTATCAAAACCAAAATCAACCAAATCGATCCAGCTATTCTATTGTTTTAGCGAGACATGCTAGGAGCGATTCATTTATACGATGCATAGAATAGATACTTAGATGCCCTATGGTTTATCAACAACAAGTTTTCAATGAAGCGTTCGCTAGATACAACTTATACATACAAATGTTATAATCTCGCGTTTGGCCTAGTTTCGCAACCTTGACGTAGGTAGGTACTGTTTCTAATAATAATAGCAGCAATGGCGGACTCATTTTCATCGCTTCACGCCACGAGAATTGAAAATAAACCATTTTGGATATAATATCAGTAGAACCGGTGTAAAAATGAATATTTTGAAGGGTAGCTAGGTATAGGTATAACGTAGTACTAGAGCTATGCTCGTAAAGGAGATCATTCACGTTTCATACATTTTTGGGCCAATTCTGAAAGTGCCGGCCAGAAAAAGAAAATGTAATATTCGCATAGAACACACAATTTCTAGCAAAAAATACTACTACGTTAACCCTGTGCGCGCTATGGTATTGCTGTTACATGCTTTTAAAATACGAGAAAAAATTTATTTTGATGATGTATTTTGATACATTTCATCACTTGAATAGTGATTTGTTTTAACGTTATTCTATTTTAATAAGAAAGAATTGTCATTTTACTAATTATCTACGTACCTACGCACAGACAAAACGTACCTAACGATTCACAACAAGTCCAAACTTGTTTCAAAAAACTTAGACAGAGGTGCCGCGCGCGCAGCCCCCCAGACTCAAGCGACAGGTACCTGGCAAATCACCCCGCCACCTCCCGACGCCCGATGGGTGCGATGGGGCCCTACCACCAACCCCGGGGTCCAAGCCAGCCTCACCTGCGAGTGGTGCACCTGCTGATAAACGGACAAGGTCATGGTGCACAGAAAAGGAAAATTCGAAACTAAACCCTGAACCAACCCGTCTGGCCAGCGTGATACAGTAAGGCCAAATATCCTCCTATAATACACACAACAAAACAACGGCCCCCAGTTCCCGGCACTCCCGCTGTTCCCGATCACGGCAGTGGTCGGAGTGACGGCGGGAGTGGGGGGGGGGTGCTAAGAATCCGGGTTACGGGAGGCTGCCATACAAAACTGACCCTGGCTACGTTTAATGGAACTACTCTGCGCCTGGACGAGCGGCTCACCGAACTCGAGGTAGAACTAGGTCGTATTAACTGGCACATCCAGTATTGTGCGAGGTCCAAAGAAAGGGGGAGGACACGCTAACCCTTGCATCAGGCGACCTGTTTTACTTTCGAGAAGGTGACGGAAGACATTCTTCCGAGGGCGGGATCGGCTTTAAGGTGAAAAAGGACCTCGTTAGCAGCGTTGTGGAGATCAGTAGTGTTTCGCCTCGGGTAGCGTACTTAATACTGAGACTCAACAACAGGTACACCCTGAAGGTGATACAAGTGTACGCCCCGACCTCGAAAAGCACTGTCGAGGCAGTTGAGATCGTGTACGAGGACATAGCAAAAGCACTACATGGTACCGCCAAGACTAACTACAGCGTTGTGATGGGGGACTTTAATGCCAAAGTGGGAGTACAAGACCGCGGCGAAACGAAGATCGGCCCCTTTGGTGTGGGGCGCAGAAATGACCGGGGCCATATGCTTGTCAGTTTTCTTGAGTCTCAGGGGCTCTTCTTGATGAACTCTTTCTTTAAGAAGAAGACCCACAGAAAATGGACTTGGCGATGCCCCGACAAGGTCACAAGGAACGAGATAGACTTCATCATGACGGACAGGAAGTGTATATTTAGAGATGTCTCTGTGGTTAACAGGTTTAATACCGGTGGTGATCACCGACTTGTACGACCATCTCTGCATTTGAACTTCCGAGCTAAAAGGGTCTGTATGATGAAGCCTACTCTCCGACCTATCGCGCTCCAGTTAGCAATTAAAAGCTTTTACAGAGACCTGTATGCATCACGGACAAAAAGGCCGGCAGGGGGGGGGAGCTCCGGTTCTCAACGAGCTGAAGAGTTTGTTTAATTCCGTCCTCCAACAGGGACAAACACCTGAAGCGTGGAGCGGGAGTGCGGTGGCTCTGTTCTTCAAGAAAGGTGATAAGACCTTGCTGAGGAATTACAGACCCATCTCACTCCTGAGCCATGTTTACAAGTAGTTCTCGAGAGTAGTCACAAACTGCCTCGCCGGAAGGCTCGACGAGTTTCAGCCAAAGGAGCAAGCCGGATTTCGAAAAGGCTTCAGCACCGTGGACCACATCCAAACTGTACGGCAGATTGTACAGAAAACAAACGAGTACAATCAGCCGCTGTGTATGGCTTTTGTGGACTACGAGAAGGCCTTTGACTCTGTCGAAATAAAATACTCTTTATCTTTATTTTATATGCTCCTTTATGTAGGAACGAGAAATCAAAATGGGCATAAAATATGCCTCTGCCTTACCCTTCGGAGAAAGAGGTATAATTATATGTATGTGTGCTTATATGTGTGCTGAAAGACATAATTACTAAAATAAATGACTATTCAACTGCGCATTTCAATTAGAATGACACCATCGAAATAACATTTTTCACGAATTTTAAAAGCATGTAACAAAAAAACCATAGCGCGCACAGGGTTAACGTAGTAGTATTTTTTGTTAGAAATTGTGTGTTCTATGCGAATTTAACATTTTCTTTTTCTGGCCGGCACTTTCAGCTTTTGGTCCAAAATGAATGATGTCCTTTCTATTCAAAGATCTTTTCTCAATTGATCTAAACTTGGAATGATCTGTCAGCGTTGTCATCCTCTGACAAGCCCGGGTTCTTCAAGCGGTGCTTGAAGAGGCACCGGCAATGGCAGAAATGCAGAAGTGTGTACGGCTTCATACAGTTCTCCGAACCGGGCTAATTTTAAATTTGCAATAGACATAATGTTTGAGAGTTTGAGACTTTGTGTTTATTCAGCAAAGCAGGCAATCGGCAATACCTACTAGACACTGAAAAATAGAAAATCTGTGTAATTTCTAAACGAAGGAATCTGAATTGACTATTTTATGAATAAATCGTATAAAACGCTGGTATGCGGTATCCTCAAAAATAAAGTAAAGTATTTAGGAAACTTTGCAAGTTGTTTAGAAGTATTTGCAGAGTCTAGCCACAGACAATCAGTCTGCCGCGTTCAGTTCCAGACTGGTTTCATTATCGTTAATGTTTAGTGATTCGACTAAAGTTCAGACATTACTGGCTTCTGGGAACGGAACGAATTTCACTCCTACAGAATTATAATATTCTGTTTATTGTAACCTTAATGGCGTCTTTCGCTGCTTTACTACAGAAACCGTTACATGTGCACTTTGTAGTACCTATACCTATAAGTATATTATAAGTTTGCAATTTGATTATCCTAATAGACCATTCATTATTTCAAATCTACAGCACCTCATTCAATTAGAAGTATCTTTCTGATCAGCCCAAAGACACACTATTTTGGTTCCCATTATTAGAAATAGTATTATTTTTCCTATTTCTCTATTCTCCTATTTCCAATTCAATAAATAATGCACGACAAAACGACAAGAAAAGCAAATATAACAACAGACAAGAACAACAAACTCCGCCTTGATACGCCATTTGGAATCGGAAATTACAAGCAGGTACTTACTCTAAACTAAACTCTAAACTAAGAAACTGAAAACTGCAGAAAGGCTGGCAACGCACTGCGCTGCTGCAGTACCAGAATAATGAAATTCTAATACAATATGTACATTTTGCTTTGTTACAAAAGTTTCTGCACAGTGCACCGTCTATGTAGGTACTTCTTTAGTAACATATAACTTCAAACATGACAGCTTTACAGAGAATTGGACCTGCTTTAAAGTTTTTTATTGAGCCATAAACCATCCATCACAGAACTCCTCTACAAGGGTCTATCCAGAGATTTGTCGACAGACGAACCTCATCTGCAAGCTAGTTCGACGATTAAACTTGTCAGTGAGGTGGTGAAGTAGCTACCTGATGAAATTGGTTTAGGTTCCGAAGTGCTTACAGTTGTTTTTTTTTTCATTTACTGATTGTGAGGTATACCTTTCGTCTGTCCTAAAATAGAATTAGAACTTAAAAGTAAGGAAAGTTTCGAAGACAAGAAATCTTGTAAGTACAAAACACGTCTGCATAATTTAAAATTTTTGGGTTGTAAAATAAACTCGTTTAAGTTTTTTAAGACCTTATGTTAAAATATGAAGTAGACAGCGCCAGGGAGACGTGGCGAGAATTTGTACATTCGTAATAATACTTTAACTTTATTTGCAATTTGTCTAGCTAAAGGTCGTCAAGTCTGAGCATAATTTTGTATGCTGCTCGTATCTGTAGAATCAAACCACCTATATCTAAGTAGAAATTGAAGTATAAGCGTAATGCCGGGAGCGGAACTGCTCGCGACCAAGCTTGTCAGATAGAGACTGATATTTGCACTATGATAGGAGGCTCCTGCGTCCAGCAGTGGAGTGCCATAGGCTGATTCATTGAGAAGGCTCTTGAAGTCAGTAGCAAAATATTCTAGCGTCTCACTCGTATCTAGAAACTAGTAACTCTGCGTTGCTGACCAACTTTACCGGTTATCTTATCGGCAATAAAGGGCAAATCTGGTTAAACCCGTCTCGCCTGAAGACGGGTGCATCCTGTCTGTTGTCAACCTGTTCTAGGTATTGACCAGAATGAGTTCGGTGCGAGACCGTGACCTCAACAGGTTTTTCGTTCCTGTTTCATTGATTGAGTCGGTAGCATTATTTTATGACGAAGTTCCATTATTTTATGACGAAACATACACTGTGCAAATTTTGCGCGGTTATGAGCTATCATTTCTATTTTATTAAGCTACGAACTATCCGTTGAAAATTATATTATCGTGACAATGTTGACCTCGAAAGGCAAAATCGTTCAATACTCATACCCAGGGGCGAATCCAGCAAGCCTTTCAATTGCCTTCCAACTATTTTACTTATACAGAATAGATATACTGGTATAAGCTGTATAAGTATTTTTATCTGTGCCTTTACAAAACCTACGAGTTAAATTCTCAAGTTGAGATAAGTGGCGTTAATACCATTTAATTCTATTTCGCGTATTTTACTGAAATCTCTTTGATGCCACTTTCCGTTGGTCCCCTGCCAAAAGTAATCAAGGTTTCACGTTGAGCCCGTTACCGCAGTACCCGCCTTTATGTTTATGTGACTTCATCAACAAACATTGTATAAATAAAGTGCTTTATTTAGAGTTATTAGGTCATCATTTTAGGGCAATTATTTACTACAGACAAACGAGTAACTAGCATGAAGCTTCTCGTAATTAACTCATTGCACGGATAAAGAAATATAATAGTCAGTTCATAATGGATATTATGACATAATTCATTGCAGTGTATTAGCGATTATTGTTGTGAACATGATCTTATCTATATCTGAGAACCAATGACTACTCTTGACCTATTGACTTGACGGCCTGTTGTTGAAGGAACCGAATGTGTTTTATGTGTATTCATTATTGTCCATCAATATTTTTTCTGAGATCTTCGGCGCTTAGGCTAAGCCTAAGCCTCACCTAAAATGATGTCTCGGCTATCTAACGGATGCTGCGAATGCTCGAAATAAAACTACTCTCCCAAAATGATGGCATACACGTTTATAGCGATAATTGGGAGGTAGCGATAATTAGGTACAGTCGTACAAATGTATTTCGTAATCCCAAAGTTCCCAAAGAGACAATAGTTTTAAGGATCGAAGTTTTAAGGGAAATAAAGTTCAAAATGACAATTGCACATGATAACTCGCACTTTCTATTTTACAATATTTCCGAGCTATTCTTCACACACGTAACTTGAATCCATAGATTTAGAATTTTTCGCTACTCTCAATAGATATACAAAGCGTGCGAGCGAGACCTCATTATCCATAGCACTTAGCTCGAGAGGAAAAGAGAAAGCAAATTGTGTACTCATATGTCAGTATTTTGAACCGCGCTGGGATCCTATGGCGGCTCTGTTATTCATAATATCCAATAATCTGTAGTGATCTTACGATTAAAATAGAAAATTTTATATTTTCAACAATATTGTCGTGTTTAGTGTGTGAATAGGATATTACAAAACGCAATTATACGAAGAAAGACTCTTTTAACAGGTCATTTGTGACTTCGTTCATTCCATTTTTGACGTACATATTTTGCCAAATTGGATGTAAAATTTCACTGGAAGTTCAACTCATAACGTAGATTATGCATTTTCCTTCATACATAACACAATATTTAATGTGTGAATGCATTTTTGGAGGATATATAAGGCAGAAATAGAAAGGGCTGTTTACAGTAAAATAGTCATGGGTAGGTATCGATAAGGATGTCGATAGTTCATTATAGTGACATTGCTACAAACAAACTTATCTGGATTTAATTTACTATAAATATGATTGATTTTTACTCGAACTGTGTTATTTAACCTTTTTTTAGGGTTTTGTGCCTATTTTAATATAATATTTCCAAAATTTGTTATCCATTTTAAGTTGAATTTTTATAATTTTACTTCACTTAAGGTACTCCACGCCACACCGGGATGTTTGCTGTACAAGGCGCAGATTAGCCTCTGCGTCGAATACTGTTCTCACCTTTGGGATGACTGTGCGAGGTACTTACTGGACGCGCTTGGCGCTATGCAGAGACGTGTTATCCGATTTCAATTATAGGTTGTCCTAAGATGACGGTAAGCCTCAAACCGTTAGCGCAGCAAAGAACCATAGCGTCCTTGGCTGCCTTCTACTGAATGTATCACGGCGAATGTTCTGAAGAGCTCTTCAACCTGATCCCACCATCTCCTTTCCGATTCCGAACAACACGTCGGGCAGAGGTGCCACTCATATATAGCGGAGAGAATCTTCGCCAGAACTGAGCGTTTCAAAAGATCGTTCCTCTGTCGAACTACAAAATCCTGGAACGACCTGCCCGCACATGTGTTTCCCTCATTTTACAATCCCGGGTTCTACAAGCGGAGCGTGAAGAGGCACATCATAGGGTCGCCAACTTGAGGACTACTGTCAGAAGTCTTGTGTGCTGTAAGCATGGCCCCCATTCGCTAGATGCTTTCCATTTCGCTTTCCATTAGTTTCCATCAGTGGCGACGTCAATTTGGCGAGGTTAATATATTTAAAAAAAATCTACGAGTAATATCTTTTATTGTCAATAGGGTTCAATAATAAATGAGTTTCTAGGTTTCGTATTACGATAAGAGTTGGATTTTTAGTAAAATTTCAAATTCAATTGGCAAAATATATATGTACGGCAACAATGCAATGTACGATGCCATAAATTACATGTTAACACACACTGAATCAAAATTCGTAAAATCACTACAGAATTTCTAATATTACGAGTTACCCCATATAATCCCATTTTTACTTTTTCCCCAAAACAAGAAGTTGGAGATGAAACTTCTAAGCACTTTGTGTGCTTAGAAGTTTCATTTCCATTCCATCCATTTATACAGATACTTTTATCGATAACATAGGTGTGACCATTCAACAACACTATTTAACCCACTCATAGATCTTTCATTTTTGGTCTCGTCTTCAGTTTGACACTGTTCATCTTGTACATTCTAAATCTATGCTTGAATCACACACTGACGAAGAGAACACACAGATAATATTACTACAAGGTTGCACTCATGGTAGTAGGGCTTCGATAACTACAAACTAGGACAAGTCAAGGTATGCCGTGTCGTGTCGTGATTACTCGTGATGATGGCAAAGACTTTTTATGGTTATATTCAAATCGAGTAGGCTAAAGATAGGTATTGGTATATGGTTATTAGGTACCTACACAACTTTCTTTTTCCCGACGACTGCCTAGAAGGGATATGGTTTTCGCGCATATCTTGTATTATAAGTGGTGTAATTTTCTTTATTACCTTATACTTCCAAACCACTGCATGGATTTATTTGGTCTTGAGTCCTGGGCAAGCCCTTGGAAGGTTGTCCCAGGAACATCAAATTTAAACTTGGGCACTTACCTTAGTTCTATTCTTCTGTTGGATACTTGGATTCAATGCCGGTCCAGTAGGACTTAATGTCAAAATGACGATAGATTTGTCACCGTCATTGGATGGGTCATTAAGCCCATAACTGCCAATATAAAATTTTAATCAATCAATGCATTTAGCCTATCGAGTTCCACTGCTTTATACGCTTCTTTCAATGAATTTGGGAGGTCGCCTGGTTTTACATTTTCACCGTGACCAAACTCAAATAGGGCTATGTTTCGAGTTTTCCTTTTCTTTGCTATGATCTCGTAAGTAAGTCTGCAGGTGCACTTACAAGGGCAGCTGGTTTAGGAAGGACTCCATAAACTTAACTTTTCTCTTCCTTTCTTCATAAGACGTGCACATTCTATGCAAGTCGGTATGATTTTGATCTACCGACATGTTCCACCCGTAATGTGTAATCCAGGTTTATTTTGTGCAAATATTATGTGTCCCAAAACCAATACTTTAGCTGTTCACCAAAGTATAGAATTTCCATGATTTTATATACACCACTTTTTGTGAATTGCTCGCGAAAGATGTATCGGGAAAAAAGCCTAAGTGGTATCGAATCAAAGCATGAGTAAACGAAATAGACATTGGAGAATTGGTGAAGCGTCGATCACGTTTGCCAAGTCAAAGTACAAGTGTCATTCGATGTGTGGAACGACATTCGAGAATCGTAATGTGTTATTATTTGCTTGGTCTGCCGCGTGCTCGGAGCGTTACGTAACTCACATGTGTGATAAATTACCACCGTTGAGGCGGAGTAATGGTGTGTTACACACGATTTTGTAATTAAAACGTCGTTTTGTAAGTTTTTTTATTCTTATTCATTAGGGTTTTCGGGTCTTTTTCGCGTGTGAGATGTGAGCAAAGTTGTTTCATGGCAATATAATGAACTTTGCTCATCGTTGCAGTTGCAGATTCACCCTCGACGTTGCAGTTCGAGGCTTAATATTTACTTGCGTGAAAAGAAACAGAAAGCCGTAATCAATAGAAGTCATGACTTAAAAACATTATTTATACTTATTGGAAAACGCACGTGCGTTTTCGCGTTTATGTACTCATTGCAATGTTTTGTTTTATAAAAACCTTCTTAATTAAAGACCCCTTTATCAAGGGCATTTCAAAACCCGGCTGAGTCCAAACCAAATTTAAACGACTTGGGAATTACCTTATCTCCATTATGTCATACATACTCATACATTTATTTACACGTCCAAGCACTGACGACGTTTCGCTTACGTAGTAACTATTTAGTAATCTGTTGTTTCGCTTAGCAATAAATTGTAAATATACCGAAGGACAGACCTAACATAGTACAGAACAGTTCGGTTCACCTACATGCTTCGCTTCCCATTGTGATAAAAACCGACTAAGTGCAAATCGAACTTGTGCACTGAGTGATCCGTAATCCGTACCAAAAAACGGCTAAAAACACTTTTATTGTGCGAGCCCACCTATTTTTTTTATTTTATTTATCTCGCCAAATGGACGTCGCCACCAGCCTGATGGAAAGCCGTGGCGCATCTTGCGATTGGGGGCCACCTCTGGTAGCGGTCCTCGAGTTGGCGTCCTTGTGATGTGCCTCTTCACGCTCCGCTTGAAGAACCCAGGATTGTAAGAGGAGGGAGACACGTGCGCTGGCAAGTCGTTCCAGGTTTTTATAGTTCGACAGAGAAACTATCTTTTGAATCGTTCAGTTCTCTCCACTGTGTGAGAGTGGCACCTCTGTCCAGCACGCGTTGTTTGGGATCGGAAACTAGAGGGCGGGATTAGGTTGATCTAATTTTTTTCTGATTGTATCAAAGCAATTGAGCCTATAGCCACAGCCGAGGTTTTTCTCTTTAGACTGTACTATAGCAGTCCACTGCTGGAAGTAGGCCTCTCCCAGTTAACGCCACAGTACCGATTTTATGGCCTCCCTTATATACCGCATTTTATAGTGGCAATAGTAAGACATCATCCAAAAATTTCAGCTGTCGAGCTATCTCGGTTCCTGAAGATACTGCCTGTAGAGACACGGACTGCGGAGTTTCAGTAATAGCTCCCGGGTCCCGTTTTTACCGTTTAGGTACGGAACCCTAAAAACGATTCTTATTTACCGACTTGTCTTTAAAAATAACCACTTTATTTGTCTTTATATGAATTTTATAGACGTGGCGTTGTTTTAGTGACGTTAACGGAAGCTGCCGTGACTAGCCAGAACTCATTACCGTACTCAGGTACCTACCAGCTTACCTTACCGCGACTATAAATTGTACTTATCAATTTTTGTTCAATATCGGTATAGGTAGGTAATTGAAAAAGTGACACACTTGCCTACCTAACTTATTCACTTACTGTTTTCTATTTATAAAATTTCACCTGCTGAGAAATCAATCAAATGTGTTATTTAGATCTATGAATAGGTATTGTAATAGGTATAACGTGTCAATTGTTTACTAGGTATAGTTACCTATCCTTTATGAGAAAAAAATCAGGTGGAATAAAATTTGTTATCTGTTTCTTATTACCAAATACTTAATTATGCGTAAATATCTCCTAAAACATTTCCATTTAAGTATTTCTAAAAGTTTAATTCACTTCATCGTGTATTATAAAGTTCCAAATATCAGTGTTGGTCTACGTCTATCGCTGCAACCGTAGTACGTACCTATTCTATCTAATCTATGGCTACAACTTTGGCAGCTACACACAAAAGTACTACAATAGTAGAAAGTTGATTTGTTATTATTGTTATCTCTTTCAGTAATAGCAGTAGCTCTCTTTCGCTCACTTCTTGGGCGGGGTCGAGTAATAACCATTGCAGTTGTAAATACTTACTGCGCCATCTATTGATATTTTGCTCAAAACAGTTAGCGGAGGTAGAAAACGTTGTAGTACGGCTATTGCCTACAAGGTGGCGCTTTTTATGAACTTAACTTATTACCAAAAATGAAGCTGATTGTCCTGGGACATCCTTCCGAGGGCTTACCCGGGGCCATCACAGAAAGTTTGTCTTCAGAGCAGCCTAAGAAACTATTCTTCTAGTAGGTATACGTCTGTATTCATTGCCGGGGCTCACAACCATAGGCTGTTGGACGTTACGTGAGGGTTTTTAGTCGGTAGGAGTCTGGCATAACATCCATGAGCATTTTCCCTCACGTAAAAAAAAAGGGATTAGGACTTTTTTAATGATGTTTATATTTTAGCCCATCTTTTTTATGCCAATCGATTAACATTACTATCGGTATCGATGGCAGTTGTCTGACTTTTCAACTGTTTTTGAGAATGTACGCCATAGACTCGTTCATTGGTGCCTGTTGTGTGTTCACCTGTATTTGGGGGTTTACACCATGAATTTTTTTTTCATGAACAACATTTGAAACTTACACCGTATTTTATGTTGCCAATCACAGAGCAACGCGACTAGTACGAGGAGGAAGCAATGAATCGGTTACCTAAGTACTATAATATTAAAATGATTTTTCATTGTTTCAGGTGTTAGTGGAATATGATGGTGTGGACTGGCAAGGACGCGAGTGGGTGGCAGTGTATTCTCGACGGACGTTTCGTGTTTTTTTAGTGGAAAGGACTTTAGTATGGGCTCCCAGAAATTATGAAGAAAAAGAAGTTAAATGGCCGGCACTGGTAAATATAGTTTATATTGATTTGATGCTTACTGAATAGATGGCACTACTAATACGTCTAATGGTGTAGGTTCGTTTCTATTCATCCCAATTTATAATTACAGTTAATATCTATACCTAGTTTATGTAAAGGTAAGACCGCACTGGGCGGAACGGCACTGCAGCGGAACTGCACGACACGACGCGACAAAATATTCTTTATATGAAATTATATGAGGCAACACGCACTAAGCGGCAACTAACTACACTTCAGCCGACTGCAGCGGAACTGCGCGACAAAGTTGATCAACTCACCAAAAGTGTCGCGACCTGTCGCGCTCTGTAGTTGCAGTGTAGTTCAGTTGCCGCTCAGTGCGGTTTAGGCCAACTTCATTTTCATAGTCAGTAGGGATGCAATATCGTTTGTTAAAAATATCGATTTTGGAATATTGATATTTATCAAAATAAAATATCAATATTGAAAACATTGATGTTTATAAACGATATAATATATCGATAATCACGAACGATAATAATACAATTTACAGTTTAATAATTATATACGAGTACCTAGTGTAGACAGAAAACACTGAAACTTTGAAAAATGTATTTATATAGATATATAAATACTACTGAACGGATGTTTATGAGTTTTTTTTATTAGAGAGATCTTGCTTAAAATCTGAGCTTTGTTTCATGGCAATCGGTTGAAAAAAGCGGAGTTATGAACAAAAGTAAAAAAAAAAGTAGAATAATCAACGTTGTGTTTCCGTTAGGGCTTGAATATCGGACGCTTTTTCAGTTCCGGAATTGGGTTTCGATATTCAGTATTTGAATTTCGGAATTCCGGAATTCCGGAACTCAATCAAGTTTCGTTTTGTACAAAATAGTGATATGTAAAAAAGAAACGGGAGCTGGCAGTCCTACGTGATTAGTGATAAACTACTTTGATTCCCAGTAAAATTACTTAGTTTAACGTAACCAACTAAAAACCACACGTTTCCTAACTGGTCTTCTCTCGTTTTCCAGAAATTCATTTGCACTATTATTGTTTGCCATACCTAATCATCCCCGATCATAATATTTACTTGCACTATTATCATTTATACTAATAACGTTTGCCTTAACAACTCAACAGTCATAACTTTTATTTGCCATAAAATGACTTTCTATAACAACATTTCTCATAATAATTAGTTTCCATAAGTAACACATGTCATAATCGACTCTTGACATAATCAAAATTTGATATAATTATGAAAATAATGCATAATATTGTATGGTCGAAATTAATTATCGTTAACACCCCAACTCAGTGCAATCCGACTCGGATAGGTTAGGTTAGAAGACTAAGGCGGGAGCGAAGCGAAGCGGAGCTCCCGCCTTAGTCTTCGTGGTTTTTTTTAAACCACCCAGAAGTAGCAGCCGCAAAGCGGCGCTCCGTCGAGCTTAGTTAGCTAGAGACGCCATATAAGGTTTAGTTTAGGTTTAATTGTTAATAAAAAATCTGTGTCGTATAAATTATCTTTATTTATATTATGGTGAATAAAAGTTATGGAAAATGGCTTTATTGAAAACGAAAATTATGGCAAATAAATTTATGGATTTAAATTATTATGACACTTGATCGATTATGACCAATGGAATTATTGAAAGTCATTTTATGTCATTTTACGATTTTGGCAACTGAAGCGTTATATCTAATGAAATTATGGCAAATACCAGTATGGCATATGAAGATATGGCATTTTAAATTATGGCAAACATTAGTAAACCTTCCTAACTATTGCCTACGGTTGGCCCGGGTAAGCCCTCAGAAGGATGACCCCAGGATTCCCCACAGACCTTGACTATCACTGCGGCCTCACCTAGGAGGTTCGGGTGCTATCCCGCGTATTTGGGGCTTGTTCAGGTGTTATCCCGCATCTCAGGGCGTGTGGCGTGCGTGAAACTTTCACGTCACGCTTTCGTCTTGGGCGTGCTTTTGTAAGGACGGTGATTAGCCCTCCCACCGTCCTCAGGCCCCCGATTACGGAGGCCAATAGTCTTGGGCAAAGACATGCGGAATTCGGGTGGGAGCGTTCTCTCTGGAGATCATAGCTCGCGCAATGGTCTCCAGCGAGAGAATGTCCACGTCCAGACTTACCACGACGACCGGGAGCTATTAAGCCGACACTGTGCACTCCACTAATGTGTGAAGTACTGTGTCCTCACTGCGTTCCTCGCAGTGCTGGCACTCATGTGTGGTTTCCCGGTGTATTCGTCACAGATTCTTACTAAAGCTCCCGTGCCCGGTAAGCATCTGTGACAACCGGTAGGACAGAGCACCCGCACCGTGGCTCCTCTCTAGTCACTCGCCCATGACCGGTCTGACCGCCTTGATTGTGGCGATTCAGCGATTCCCCCCTTGTGTGATGTGATGTGGCGATTCGGTTTGTTGCTCAAGTCCAGGTCTCCACGGTTTCCTTGTGGAGCTGGAATTGCCGAACCTAGATTTCTGGAGACGTAGGCCTATGACCCTGCTCCAGCGCCTCCTTGCATCAGAGAAGAATAAATTAGAAATATAATTAGTTTATTTAAACAACAACGCAAGTTGCCTTGCTGCCAGATCCTCTCGAGACACGCCGCCTCTGAGCAACGGACCACGCAGCACCCAATCGTAACCGATGTTCCACAGAATCCGTCGAATTGTCGGGGCCTATCTTTCCCTCTCGGAAAGATAGGCCCTGACAATTCGACGGAAGTAGGGAGGCGTTCCATGATAAATAAGCGCCTCCCTATCGCAGCTCCAGGGCAAGGTGTTGAAGGCGATGCCGGTGTCTCTTGACATCTACATCGCTTTCAACACCACCTCACCCTGCGATGTTCCTTCCTCCGTCAGTCTTCTAATGCGCATGATCGCATCCACGGTCGAACGCCCTTCACGGAAACCAAACTGGTTACCCGCCAGACCTGGCCCCACGCGTGTGAGGTGCTCGACTATGCGCTGTGCAATGACACGCTCAAGGAGCTTGCATACCTAAAGAGGTATACAGTGACTTCGGGCACGTCGTTCTCGCTGTAATCAGCGTCGAGCGCCTGAGACGGAGCCATGTGCGAAGGAATATGTGCCTCCGCCTTGATGAGAACAGGGCACCCAGGACCCTCCTCACTCCGAGTCAGTGGAGCGCCTTGGGGCAAAGTTTGCCCCTAATAACAAGGTACGGGCCCCATGAGTTCAGTAAGAACTACTAGAACTATGCTGAGCGAGACCTCTGTCAAATTCTTACAGTGTTTCTATCAAAGTCAAATTTAACTCGTAGCATAAGTCAGAGCTAAGTCTAAGTTCGCACTATAAATTGAAGTCTAAATGTAAAAAAAGAAACAAAAACGTCATCAATAATATTATCATTATTTAAATACACTCATTTGCAAAAAAAAACGGGCGGTTTTGATTTTCATTCATCTTTAAAAAGATACAATACCAAAAAGGTTTCAATCGTTTGTACACGTTACTGGCCGGTTTTAAAAATGCCGTGGTATTTAAAAAAGTACGTTCTAAATTCAAATTTTCATTTGATGCTCATTTTTACAGAAAACCCCTTTTTATCCTACATTTTTGGCGCGAAGTTCCAGTAGTTAACATCGACTTTCACAACTTTTATTCAATTTTTATCAATTAATTTCATATCCTTGACTGTCAAAGCTTTATTTATTGCTGTTTGGCTGTATCAAAAATGGTAGATAAAGTGGTAAAAGCTACCAAAATTATCGCGCTGCTTAAAGAGGGTTGCAGCCAATGTTTCGTGGCTAGGAGGCTAAATGTTAGTCGCTCGACGGTCCAAAGGACCTGTCAGCGATATCAGGAGACTGGTTCCGTCGAGAGAAGGCCTGGTTCTGGAAGAAAACCATGTACCCAACCACGGGATGATCGTTTTCTTGTGAGTCGCGCATTGAGAAATCGCAAATCTTCGTATGTTGATCTTAAGAACAACCTCCAAGAAGTAAGAAATGTGCATATTAGTCTATGGACGGTCAGGAGGAGGCTTCTCGCTGCCAATATACGCAGTCATCGCCCGGCCCGCGGCCCCAAATTACTCCGTGAGCACAGAGTTCACAGGCTTAGGTTCGCTAGAAATTGTGAATCATGGACTCAAGAAGATTGGAATAGGGTTTTGTTCTCTGATGAAGCCAGAATATCTCTGTTCGGTGAAGATCGACGTCGGCGAGTGCTAAGAAGACAAGGAGAGCGCTTTGCAGTTGCATATTTCGAAGAAATCACACCTTATGGTGGGGGCTCTGTTATGTTTTGGGCAGGAATAAATTCAATGGAACGTGCAGAGTTAGTCTTCATTGAAAACGGCTCACTGACTGGGCATCGATACATAACGGAAGTACTAATTCCTCATGCACAACCCGCATTGGCCGCTCTAGGTCAAGACTCGATTTTTATGGACGACAATGCTCGCGCCCACCGATCCCGCGATGTTAATGCGTATGTGCAAGAGGTCGGCATTCGTCGTTTGGATTGACCAGCTCGAAGTCCCGACCTCAATCCCATAGAACATATCTGGGACGTTCTAAAACGGCGTGTGAGATCAGTACACCCGGCTCCGCAGACCATCAGAGAGCTGAAGAATGTGATTACTGCGGAGTGGGAACGTATTCCGCAAGCAAGTATCCGGGATATACTCGCTAGCATGCCCAGACGAATTCAAGCTGTGATTTTAGCTAGAGGGGGTCACACTCGATACTAAACATTTATCTGCTTTTACTTTATTAAAGAAAAACAAACAAAAAAACTTTTTTATTTTTACTTCATGAGCATATGCACTACTAGCGAACATACACTACTAGCGAGGTTTAGCATTATTTCCCATAAATTGTAACAAAATTTTATGAAATACTGATGAAAACGATTATTTTCTTATTAATTTACCAAATTGTGAGGATAAAACTACCTATAATTATCAAACAAAGCAATATTAACATTTAAAATGGTTCATTGCTTAGGTGCCCGTTTTTTTTGCAAATGAGTGTAGTATGTTTTCCATCAAATACCATTAATTTTATGGATTTACTTTCTTAGTAGGTTTAAGAAATATCATCAAATAAAATGATTAATACTTAAGTACATAATCGAGTTAATTTGTTAATAGAGAAATCCTAAATTATCAACATTATAGTAATTAAAGGTAATTAAATTGCATAAGAAGCGTATCATCTACATTTTTGTTTGTAATGAAATTAAAGAAAAAGCTAAAACATATTCTTTTTTTCAATATCGAAATACCGGTATTGAGCTCGCCAATTCCGGAATTGAGAACGATATTAGATTTTATCGGAATTCCGGAATTATGTCAATTCCGGAATTCCGGAGTTCAAGCCCTAGTTTCCGTGTGATCATTATTGTTTAAACAAAACAATAAGAGCGGCAAACAAATCGATATATCAATATATCGTTCGTGATTATCCATATATCGTATATAAACATCGATGTTTTCAATATCGATATTTTTTATAAACGATATTGCATCCCTATTCAAAGCTTCATAGCGTCCGTCAACCATTTCGACGTCCATCTTGCTCAGAGGTTCCCTACCTACTGAATACATTTTTGTAGTTCCCCTGCAGTTGTAGTGCGGTATACCAAAAAATGACGCGACGTGTCGCGCATTTGCGCTGCAGTGCAGTTCCGCTCAGTGCGGTCTTACCTTAACAGTTAAACGATCTGGCAGAAATTTGGTACATACAGGTATAGATTAGATTTTGACTTAGTTTTGTTAATAAACTTCATAGCGCTTCTGTTACGATTTCTCATTGTAAAGAGTTATCGATTATAGTCAGTGCTATGACAGTTATTAATCAAATTTTAATAGGTAGTTATTACATTCATAAAAAAGCACGTTGTTACCCTTTTGTGTCGCGCAAACCAAAATATAAAATCGCATTAACATTTATTCACCGTGACTACATCTGTTGTGGAGTAGAGAATACTTTTGGTAACACTACTCGCCGGTAGATGTAGTTAGTAAGCTGAATGTTGGCGCATTGTGCCCACTGAACTTACCTTCTAGGTAAGCATGACAAGGACATACATAGATATGCACGCCTTTATCTCGGGTAGGCAGAGGTATATTATAAGCCCACATTTATCCCTTTGTTTTTATCTCACGTAAATAGGTCCTGAAACCTATTGCTGTGTTGAAATGGATTATTTTAAGGGTTCGGTACCCAAATGGTAAAAACGGGACCCTATTTGTCTGTCTGTCCGTCACAAGGACTGTATCTCAGGAACCGTGATAGCTGGAGAGCTGAATTTTTTACAGATGATGTATTTTTGTTGCCGCTATAACAACAAATACTAAAATTAGAAAACTAGGAGGGCTCCCATACAACCGTTTTTTGGTACGGAATCCCCCACTTTTCGGAACCTTTTCGTCGGAAAATTTGTCTAGAAGTCCTCAAGTTATAGCGTGGACAGGGGCAATACTGTGTATCACCTGCACCATTAAAATGATTCAAATTTAGCATGCACCGTTTGCATCATTCAAAAATATACAAGTATTTCATCTGTATATTCTTATTAGGTGGATCATTGGGGGAGGGAAGGGGTTCATTTTTATATACACAAGATTGACTTGTATAGTACATACATACATACGTACATATAGTCACGCCTTTATCCCCGAAGGGGTAGGCAGAGGCATAGTATACGCCCACGTTTCACCTTACATAGTAATCGGTGACGTAAAGGTACCTGTCTACAATAAAGATTCTTTTCTTCTAGACATTCACCTCGTTAGCTGATGACTTAACGATGCCAGCGGACGCCCAGCCCGTGGAATTCCTCCACGACAGACAGTTGGCCTTCTTGGATTATGCTAACTTAACTCCATACCAGGTAACTAATCAATACTTACTTATTATAAAATTATGATCATTCATTGACAAAGAAAATGGTCGTCGGACAAAAGTGGGGATTTTGATGATTAATTTCTGTTTGATGAGGTGTTTTTTTGTTTAGTTACGAGTACTTTCAATCTTTAAAGCACTACGATGAAAGTCACTTATACCTAGTCTGTTTTTTCTTTCGTTAAATTTATTTATTTAATACATTTTAGGAAAACTTACAGCTAGTAAGTAGTGTTAAAATAAAACTTATACTAGAAGACGGCCAGTTAAAAGATTTCACTGCTAAACATGATTTTGCTAGTATGAAGTTCTATTATTAGTTATATTAGCAGTCTTTCGTCAGCAATAGATTGTACAGAACTAATATTTAGCGTGTTTGATTTTAAATAGAATTATTTGAGCCTGACAGTTTTCTAATAATATATCTATACAAATAAATAAAATTAAAGTGTCTGTTTGTAATATTAAAATAACCGCTTTCTACTGCATGCATATGAATGTATATACGGTACACATACCAAACTATATATTTTTAAAATTTTTGTCTGTCTGTCTGTCTGTTTGTTCCGGTTTATCTCTGGAACGGCTAGACCGATTTGGACGGGACTTTCACTGGCAGATAGCTTATGTAATAAGGAGCAACTTAGGCTACTTTTATTTCAGAAAAAAAACTTAATTTTTTTATTACATTCCACGCGGACGAAGTCGCGGGTACAGCTAGTTTTTAATAGGAACTCAAAGGCAGCTAAGCCCAAATTAAGCGACGGAACTAATGTATATTTTAAACAGAAATAGAGCTCCTTATCCTTTTGAAAACCATGTCCACATGGTCGTATAATATCCATTTTACTTAAACAAATATGATAATTACTACTTCTGGTAAGCCGACAGGAACTATTAATACTGGGTAGGTAAATGCTACTAGTTTTCAACCAAACAGGCTCTCATAAGTTACTCGTTATTACTTACATAAACATGAGAGTTAAACGAACTCATTACCATCTAAACTATTTGCAATTATATCGTAACCGGCGTGTGCCCACATTGCGGCACGTTTAATAGGGCAGGTGGTATCTAGGGTCACTGTTCCCACTTCCCAGAGCCAATGAATACACACGTACATAGAAGCGTAGTTCCTAAGGCCGCTCTTAACACAAACTTTCTGTGACACAAACTGCGGCTTGGCGGCGTGACAGACGTAGTCCCGAAGTTATTTTTTATTTTTCTAAGAAAACAAATCAATCATTGTAAACATCTATAGATATATTATGTTTTAAATATAGAAAACGTGAAAAGATTTAAAAAAAGTGTGGGCGTGCGTGTAACCTTTACGCGCGATTGAAGTAAAACTTTTTTGCCATTGACGGCATCAAATGTTTAATTAATTTTAAATAGCGGAAGCTATTCAAAATTCAAATAGTAAGCGTTACTTTCGTCAGAAAAAAATCTGCGTTACTCCCTCCCTAGTCGCGCCTAAATAAGTTTTACTTCTAATAAATCCCACAATATTACCCATTCAAAACTTTAAAATGTGGCTGCTAGTTTCTGACAATGAACTGCGGCAGTGAAATGCGCTGACAGCGCGTCCACCTGTGTACTACACCTGCTGGGGGCATGCCCCCAACAAAATTGGAACAAAAGTCCTTAAGAACTACGCTTCTACGAACGTGTGTGTATTCATTGCCTTATAGAATATATTATCGAACATGCGGGCGCATTTCCTCACGTAGTAATAAGACTGTTCAGTATTGAATAACTATGAATATAATATTTTAATGACTTTTGGAAATTACTTTTGAGATTAATTCCAAGTCTCATCTCATCATCTGATACCTATAACTATTTTATTGCGTGTGTATGCTCGGTTAAGACTGACTGTTGAACCTGAAGTTTAAAATCCCCAGAGACCTTACAGGACTAAGGAATGAGTCTTTAAAGGCTATATCTGTAATAATTTTATAAACAGCAAAGATTTACTTAATTGTTTGTTTTTTTACATCGAATAGGCTCTGAACCTACTGAATCGATTTGAAAAATTCTTTCACTGCAATGGTAGGAAGCAGGAAGGCATAACAGAAGCTGATATTAGCCGTGGTAATACCGGAATAAAATATATTTTATTCCCCTATTCCCACAGGAACGGGTGCTATGCGGGTGAAACCGCGTGACGTTCGCTAGTAAATGAATATTTTCACAACCCCATGTCACCCAAATTCAGCTAATATCAGCTTCTGTTATGCGATTTACACAACTGATAAACATGCTATAAAGTTCTTAAATCATACATAACATCCATGCTCCGAAACAAACATTTGCAGATCACACAAATATTTCGTCCGACCCAGGTTTCGAACCCGACTCACGGCGATCATATAAACTAGTACCACTGTGCTACCTAGGCCGATAAATAACCAGAATGGCATAATGAAAGATTCAAACTGTACAACAACTCTGGCCTTATTGTTCCCACTGGGAGGTCCCAGTCGCATCCAGGCGACCTCGTGTATAAATCAATAGCAGCTGAACGCAGAGCACACGCGTTCGTAATGCATATAATAAATTACAAAGAAATGGCAAAATGTTTTAAAAGTCAGTTGGTATCGAGTGACCAAGCTTTTAACAATGTACTCTAAACTGAAGTGCAAACACTCGTGTAAGTATTTGTTAAAAGAAAATCACGTTCAGTCATTTTCTCAATACTTACCGCACAGCCCAAACCCTAAGATGTAAATATCGTGGCAAGGTTTCTTTTGTAATGTCCACGAGGGATGAGTAGATAAGGTTTTTGTGGATTCCACGATTAAAGAAAATCTTACCTCCTGAGGGAAAACAAACCTCATTTATTTCCTTTGTTCTTTTAATCTAATTTCTGTTAACTAAAACGAATGTTTTCCGGTGAACTGAATAGATAATAATCATATTAATGACTTTAAAAACTGCAACAGTTGATTGGTGAAAAAAAATTAGTTTATATATTTAAACAGCCGCTTTAGCTATCCGCCGCTAGATGTCGCTACTCTACTCAAATTCGTCTGACTTCTTTTAAAAAAATGTAGACTTACCGGTTCTGTGGACCAAATATGTTGTTATGTATTTCTTAAACCATAAATCGACACATTATATAATCACGCCCTTCTTCCAAAGCGGTAGACAGAGGCATAGTGCCTTCCCACTATGTCACTATGGTGTTACGAACGTTCAGCACACCGCATGCCTATGAAGATTTAACTACTTTTATGTATAGTTACTTATCAAAATCCACACCATAGAAAGCCATAGCGACGTGTTTGTTGTTCAGGGTTGAATTTTCAAGGTTGCTGACACTTCTAAATCACATTAACTTTTTCACGACCAGTAGTTTTCAAGAGGATAGACTGGTAAAGCCCTCAAAATAGTTTTTATTGTTGAGCTCATACATAATACGTTATACTTGAGATAATCCTGTTACGGCATTCTGAAACAGAGGAAAAGGATTTATTAACTTTTTACGCACACGCCATTGTTTTGCAGCCATTGAACTCTACCAAGTTTTCAGATGAGAGCCCACGGACTTTACATGTACTAAGTGGTGACAAACCAGGCATTGTGTGGCCACAATTATTAATAAGGGGCTGCTGGACCACTGTCGGCAATTCGGGAATGGATCACAAGGAGATTTGTCAGCAAGTCTGCTGTGTCATGGACCTTGCTAGCCATCCAATCCATCTGGGTAACGCAGCTGCAGCAGTGGGCATTGTCAGAAGTTGACCAGCACAGTTATGAGCAGTTGTCAGTATCCACGGCTTCACGTAGAATGCAATGTAAACTCCCGACTCCCGACCGACCCATGTAATGAAGTTCGCTTGTGAATGTTCGAGGAGTAGCAATGACACATTACAATCAATCAATTCAGCCTATAGCAGACCACTGCTGGACATAGGCCTCTCCCAAACCTCGCCACAACACACGGTCCTGCGCTTTGCGCATCCAGTCAATCCCTGCAACCTGGCTTAGGTCGTCGCTCCATCTGGCAGGGGGTCGTCCTACCCCACGTTTACCAAGTCGCGGTCTCCACTCCAGAGCTCGCTTGCCTGCCACATTACATTTTTACAATTACAAACAAATACATTGAAACTGTACCTATAAAGCAAATTCTAGATTCCCAATGCATAGGTACAGGTACGTGTTGATATTCAAGCACTAATAGCAAAGTGTAATTTATATTACATTTTCTCTTAATACTGTGCTATTACATAGTATGTATTACACTTTAGGTCCTAATGTCAATAATTGTTTACTTTACGACACTGTTGCAAGCACATGATCACGAGGGAACTGATGTTCAAACACAATACATGCAATACTGTACTGTGATATTCATGGTAGTGAAAGTTTGAAAACATGTTACATACGACTACCACAGCCTACAGATCATAGTAGATTTTTTCTCTTTCTACTGTGCTACTACTAAATTAAGTAGGTAAACTAAAATAGAACAATCTTTATTATATTTTTATTAGTGGAAACTCGAGTCAATACAATTATATTTGCTCCATGATTACAACAGTCAGGTAATGTTTACTATTTCAGTAAAATTCTAAGTCCACGAGTACAAAAATTTCTTCACTAATTCAAAATTATATTATTTAATATTTCATCACATCACATTTTATAGCGGTCGCGGTATTTACAAAGCTTACTTCTCAGTATGAATTCATTATTGCCCTCCAGTTTCGTTTTGATGTAAGAAATTCTTATTAGCACAGAGAAATGTAGAAATGTTTAGTACTTGAGCCAGTGTTTACAGAGAAAACAATTTCTTATTAGGTTAGGTTTTCCATTTAATTTTTTTAAAGCAGAAGCAGAGCCCACAAAAAGTAGAGTTATTTTCTTTACTGACTCATTTCTCGGTATCTAATTTTCTAGTCTTTCACCTGATTGCTGTTTTGAAAAAATTTTCTTCTCTTTAGTAGATTTCAATTCTTGTTATAAGTACTAACTACAAACTCAGTATTGTAACTTTTACAGGTAGATAAACTGATGTCAAAAACTCCATGGAAAGTTTACTCAACAGTCATAATATTCGCAGCCGTTAATTGTTGTTATATTATAGGTACCTATGTAAATTGTATTTCGTGTCACTGCATTGAAGTGGCACACTAACGGATCAAGGAAAACAAGACTATACTCGCTTTAGGAATATGTGTTCTAATCTAATACATATAAGTAAACGCGAAGTTATCGTTTATGTAAATGTCGTTTATGTAAATATCGTGTCACGTTGTTATGTTAGAAGAGAAATAACTTGTTGAAAAATACAAGTTGAGTTACAGAATGAATACAAAATGGAATAGTACCTACTAACATTTTTACACATTTTACTGTCAACTTGTATTGTTTCTCTTTCATAGGAACGTTTAATCAGTTGACCTGAATAACTAGACACACAATTAGAATAGAACTGAATATCCATTTTATTAATTGAAAAGTATAAACTTAAAATTACTTCAAATGTATGGTCCTAAAAGGAATGTGAACATCAAAAATCAATTATTGTTCGGAATTAATGCGCAGTTCCCGATTCGTAAAGTTTCCTTCCTGTCGTTAAACAGACTTTCTTAATAGTCAGAGATAAAAGAGATCAGACGATAAAAAACAAAACGCATAAGCGACCCAATTTCAACGGAGACGATACGAGTGTTTATCCAAAGTTGCGCGCTCAGCAGAAGTGGGGAGATCAAGGACGGTGTCTGCCAAACATGGGGAGGGTTTCCCCGGGAGACGGGGGGTCGGAGGGGCGCAGGGCGGGAGCAGGGTGATCTGGTGAGCGGGGAGGGTTAGAGGGGTATGTTTTGATGCTCGCCGCCCGCTTTATTGATTTTCCTCACCCGAACGCCCACCTCCCCTTTATTATATACATATTCTGAGCCAGGTGGTGGCTGGTGGTACAGCCGACAGTCGTGCTATTTTCGGTTGGCCCCGGCCGCCTCGCACCCGTGGAAATATTATGATTGATCGGCCGCTACCCCGCAAAGCCAATTTCTTTTGTGTTTTGCGATTTCATCATATTAAATAGTTTATACTTAGCTCTTGTTGAATTTGTTGCGTATTTAGTTTCAAAATGAAGGTCGTTTGTCAGTTAAAATATTTGTCTGTGATTAATATTACTTTTGGACAATTTTGTACGTTAGTAAGATGAGAGTTCTTTACGAGATTTCTCTTTGTTTGTTGTCTCGACGATATAAAATATGTATGAAGACTGGTAGGTACCGTTTTGTAGCCTTGGAGAATTCTAAGAAGTAATTTATTTTCTGTAAAGTGGGTAGCTACCTACAACATGCGAAAGCTTCAGTGCTTTTAAGTAAAATATTATTAAGAAAAGTTCATTGATGTCTAATTTCCTTTCATAGTCAGCGAGCTGTGCTTCTTACTGATCTCTGGGTATTTTTTGGTTCCTTTTACGTTTTATTTTAACAGGAAAATTTATATAGGTTATTAGGAACCGAGTCCTTTGTCATTTTCTATAAGAACTTCTATGTTAACTCAATATAATTATGTATTTAGACTTTGTGTGAGTACGGATAACAAAGAAGATATTAAAAAGAGAACATTAAATATAACAAATTGTTCTTAGTAGCAGTAAATAGTTCATTGTTCTTGGAAGTGAAATGCGATAAAGAAAACTTGTAGATAAACTCAATCAGTATTGTTGATAGAGAAGCTGTTGGCGCTATTTTATAAGTGGAACGTTTCTAGAACAATGTGTGTTGTTACGTAACTCCTTATTGCCGGAACGGAGAAGGGTGGCGGATATCGGCCAAATATCAGATATGGCTTCTGGTATGAGAACCTATATGTAGACAAATAATTCACATACTTTTAGCACAGCCGACAGATAGGTTTTTTCTCTTTATACTGTGCTTTTAGTCAGTAGTTTTGGCAATAGCCAAATGACTAAAAGTTCTCCATAATAATGGAGAACATTTAGTTATAGTTATACTGAGTTTTCCTTCCCTCACGGGGAATTGATGGTTTATTGAATTTACTCTCATATTAACTGAAATTTAGTATTTTGGTGTAAACGAAATAATAGAATATTCTATAGTTTTGACTGAGTCTTAGTATTTTGTAGCAGTTCCTATCAAGTACAGACAGACTGCGCTATACTTTACAGTTCTGGGTCTAACAAGACAGTAAAGTGGGAACTTTCAAGAAGATTATATTTACCTATTTATTATGGTATCTGTGCTACTACTATAGCGATTATTGGTAGGATTATAATAAATTTCGATAGTATCAAATTTAGATTTCAATTCCTTATTGTACACTTCTCATTTAAAACTCCAGCTGTTTGAATATTAATGCGAAAACGTGTATAAGTATAAAACTTTCATACATACAATCACACGATACTACATATAACAAAAGCGATAATAAGTTTAATTACTAACAGGTAGAATTGTTTAAAATTATGAATACGTATTTTTTTTAAGTTGCGCAATTGTATAATTTAGCAATTTAATCGTCATGCCGTAAAAAAAAGTAATAATTTAAGCATAGAAACTCGACGCGAAGTAGGTATTTTTAATTAAAAACTCAATTAGTAAACTGGGCAATGAAAGTTTATCGCGAATTTCTTAACTTTGCCCGGTATACGCAACCTTAACATTACTCAGAAACAGTTCTGTAAATTTAAACGAGTAAAGTTTGTTTCGGTTAGCTTACTCAACTGTCCGGTTTCAGCCACCCTTACTGGGGGAGGGGGTAAACGTGGAGTAAAGGGGGGGAGGGGGTATAGGCGTGTGTTAGACACGAGACAATGTTACTTTGACGTTACTCGTGTTTTATGATATCTATCAATAACTACACATTTAGAACGATTTCTTTCTTATCATCGCTGCCTTTGTATCGAACTAACTTTATCCCCGAAGGGTTAGGCAGAGGTATAGTATATGTCCAAATTTCACATTTTTTTGTTCACCGTGATAGGTAAGCATGTTGTTGTTTTGAATTGTACGTACTTGGGCAAGTTTGTTGGCTATTTTGCTTTTGATATTTTCAAGCTGCCTATAATATAAGTAGATCCTTATTACTGGCAATCGAAAACAAAGCACTGTCGTGCTAAATACCTTTTGAAGTCATGTCAACAAAAAAGTAAGAGTCAGGTTGCTACGGAGTGTAATTTTTCACAAACTGTGGAAAGCCTTAGGCTACTTCTATTGTTCCTCCGGCCCTATAATAGGTAATTCTTAGAACCTAAAATATACAGCAGACGAATCTCCATTTCCTTTTGAAGTCAGTTGAAAATATCGATTATAGAGTCTCAAAATACCTAGCTTGCTGATACAATTAACTTGAATTAGAATTTATAAGTGGCCATTGTTTCGTAAATTATTATTAGGTATATCAAAAGAACAATGGATTGCTTTGTTTACTTTGAGAATTTCTTAATTTACGTTGTACGTCTTCACAAAATTTACTACGTATTTATTTTATTTATAATACGAATTTATTAATATCATCATCGTTTGAGCGACTAAGGTCGGTTACATTAAATCCAAAGGAACCCGGGGCCTACTCTTTTATTAAAATTATGATAATTAATACCCACGCCCACGTTAATAAGAACTCCACATTTACATTTACAGTTAAAAATAAAAGCAAAATTTTATCTTGCAAAAAATTACTTCATCAAATGCGTTGATTTTTATTTGAACTAGCAACGAAATGGCTTTATAAAGCTCGTCACACACGGAGCTCTAAAATTATATTTACATACCGTACTCTTTATTACGTTAAAGAAGTTCTTCTTGAATAGGAAGGTTAATTTATTCGCTGTTTTTAATAAATTAATTATCACAAATAGAGCGGCAATTAGTGTCCGACCGAAACTGGTTTTCCAGCCGAAACCGAAACCGAAACCGAACTTTCGGCCCCAGGGTCAGTTTCGGCCGAAACCGAAACCGAAACCGAAACTCACGTGTTCACATTGAAAAAAAAAAACAGCCAAGTGCGAATCGGATTCCCGCACAGGGGGTTACATTACAAAAGTTACGTTTGTTGTGTCGATGTCTTTTTCTGATTTTAGTTGGTATTTTTTGTTATAGCGGCAACAGAACAGAGTGAGGTGGTAGTGGCAGTGTCTCTTGACATCGCCAACGCTTTTAACCCCTTACCCTGTAGCTGCGTTCTATCTTTCCGAGAGGGCCATAACTTACCCGAGCTGGCTAGGGCAGGGTCGGTGAGATGTGTCGTTCGGCGTTCCATAGGTTCGGTGTCTTAGGACCGCCTCTGTAGAATATCGGTTACGATTGGGTGCTGCGTGGTCCGTTGCTCAGAGGCGTAACGTGTTATGTGCGTTACGACGACACTCTCATTACAGCGCGAGGAGCAACGCACTGAGACGCAGCCCTAAAGGCCACCTGCGGGATCCAGCTTACATATAGGGAGCGTCAGCATCGGCATCGAGCTCTCAATGACGTATCTGGGGCTCGCACTCGATAGCCGTTGGAACTTCGGATACCACTTCCGAAGTTTGGTCCCATAGCTGAGGGAGGGGGTCATCAGCCGCACTCTCTCGGTTGTTGCCCAATATCAGGAGACCCAACGTTCCCTGCAGGAGACTGTACCTGGTGTACAGGGATCGTGCGGAGCATATCCCTGTACTGGGCCCCGGTATGGGCGCGGAGAAATGGCCAGCAATGCGGCTAGATTGCTATGCCCGCAGAAGGCGACGACTGTCAGGGTTATAATGGGATACCGCACGATCTCAGTTGTGGCGGTATGTCTTCTAGCCGGGACCCTTCTATGGAACCTGGAAGCGAGGAAGCGATGGCCCTTGCGTCATTGTTTAAATGGCGCAAGGAGGGACTGGAGCGGGGCCATAGGCCTCTTCCTGTGAGCAGGTCATGCTGAGGAAGCGGGAGAGAACTCTCCCACCCGAGTGCCACAGTCTAAGGCGGCACCCCGTACTATCAGCATCGACCGGGGGCCTGAGGACGGTGACAGGGCTGCTCATCTTTCTTACAGAAGCAGGCCTTAGACGATAGCGTGACGTGAGAGATTCATACACGCCCATTCAAGAAGCGAGATATCAACTGAACAACCCCCTAAAGACGCGGCCGTGTGCATCATTCCCAGGGCATACCCGAGGCTCCTAATCTTAGGCTGTTAGGTAGGATACGCGTTGTGTTTAGTCGGTAGGACTACTATGCAGTGAAAATTTTAGGCCTCTTATCTGGCACGATTCCAGCGATACGACCCCGTGACTAATAGACAAAAGGACTGGTAGGCTTCATGTCTCGTTTATAGGGTCCCGCTTTAATCCCTCCGTGCGAGAGTTCGACTCGCACTTGGCCGGTTATTTTCTCAAGTGGTCTTTTTGAAATATCTACCTCCACCTAAAGATGAGTTTCTGTCTTCTATGTGTGGAATTACTCATAGATGCTATTGCGAACTCCAACCGACTAAAACCACACGGTGCCCTGCTACTAGCTTTTGGCTGGTTTTGGTTACATTCTAAAAGTATAAAACTAAAACTGGACAACAGTGAGTCGGACTAGCGCACGTAGGGTTCCCTACAAGAAAAGCGGCAAAAAATCATGTATTGTATGGGAATATTAATATTAATTTGTCTATTTTTATTATTTGTTGCTATAGCGGCAACAGAAATACATCATCTTTATAAAATTTAACTGTCTAACAATCACGGTGCATGAGTTACAGCTTGCTGACAGACAGATAAACGACCAACGATGTCAACGAAACCGACATCAAAGTGGTAGGGTTATGTAATGTCCTAGATCACCTTTTTAGGATTCTGTTTTATACCCATTGATTGGAAGTACTTTGTAAATCTGTAAATCTTCGGTTAGTAACATATAACTGGTTGGGCTGACCCCAACCACGTCACAAGCAGGGCCAGGCACTCAAAATTCATGAACACGTGAGTTTCGGCCCGGCCGAAAGTTTCGGCCCATTTTGGCCGAAACCGAAACTGCAGCCGAAACTCGATTTTTTGGCCGAAACTGGCCGAAACCGAAACCGAAACCGAAACTTCGGTCGGTCACTAGCGGCAATAAATTCAAATCGTATCTATCGAACATACGCTGGTATAGTGATGGCTGGTGAACATACACTGGTCACAAAATGGGGTAAAGTAGGTAAAGTCTCTTTTTAGAATGTTTACTCACTATACTTACTCCTACATAACATCAATAACATGTATTATTAAGTGCCTAAAACATTCCATAAGTATGGCAATGACGAATTTCCGATTGAGATAGCGCGTGTACCGATCGATAACTGACTGGCTTCAGCTCCAAAGAGAATTTGTTCTAGTTCACTTTGAAAGATATTCATGCTTGTTTTATTAAAAATCGTATTGCTAGGTATAAAATGTTGCTCTTGATATTTCATACTATAGAACGAATTGGTGTTTTCAGTTTCACAGAGTATCTTCCCGCTTGCTACGATCCTGGCATTCTGACTTTCGATTCGTCTACTTTTATGAGTGTTTGTCTATACTAGTAGGTAATTTGCAAACTCAACTATATTTTTGGACAAAGTTGTTGTCCAGAAGTAACATAAACACCACAAAAAGAATAAGGTATCCCGACGGCCTGCAAAAAAATCGTTTAAAGTGGACGCAAGCAAGACTGCAAGCTATGTATTAAACATAGTTTCAGGTAACAGCAGCGAATACAAAAGCTCAATTCATGTTTGTGGTATGTGTTTACATTTTCCTCAACAGAGGGGGCTACGCAGACGTTTCATCAAGCTTGCTGTTGCAGTATGAGTGCATTGTCTAGGGAAGTAAAACCTTTCGTTTATGACCGCCTCTGGTACTTTCCGAGTTTGCAATAAAGCCATTTTGTACATGCATATAGGGATTTTATGTCGAGTTTTATTTTGAGAGACTTTTATTGCAATTTTCTCTTCATATTTGATTGCATTGTGCCCTTTGTTCTCCGTACAATTGGAATATTTGAACAGTTGTGCGTTTATGTTTTGGAATATTGCCTGCACGTGTATTAACAGCTGTAGATGTTCTAAAATGAGTCTTCAGTACAGTTATGGAGTAGAATATCATTAAAGTAATATTAAAGAGTTAACGTAGCTACCACATACTCTCATTTAAAGATATTTTACAGTTATTCTATTTGCTTTCCTTTATTAGATCTACCAAATTCAAGCTCTGTAAGTATTATAGCATCAGACATAGGTTGACTAAACTCGATCAATAAGTAGGTAGTAAAATTTAGGTCAATTTCATTGAAAAGAGCTGACTGGCCACACACTGGCCGATAGAAAACCAGTTTCTATACACCTAGGTATATTATGTATCCTGTTACAACGTGGATCGTATCGTAAGACTAAATTATAGGTTGTTAGGATTCTCTGTTACGAAACTTGTATTCCTATGTTATCTGGATGATCGTAGATAATGTCTAAATTCGAAACATTAGTAAGGGTATTATGACCTGTAAGTAATTCTAAGTCCCGTTGAAAACTACGTATCGTATCTATAACTTGTAAGCTTTAATATACTAGTGAGATGTCTAAAGCTGTTAAGTGATAGATTATTTCATTTATCTTTTAAACAGAGTATTTAAAGGTGTGACTTCAAAGTAATATATTATGATTGACTGAAACTGAATCCACGTTAATATAATTGAGTAAGTAGTTATAGCATTCTTTCTAGATAGAATATTTTTAAAATTATTTTACCATTAGACAGCCGATATTATTCTAAGTAATATAGGCTATCATCATGTTAGTACCCAAGGGAACGGACTGCACTCCGGAGTAGAAAAAATAAACACAAATCTGGCAGATTTCCGTACATTATTGTAAATAGGTAAACACGGGCATGTGGTATGGGTTAAACGAGTGCTACGGGGTTCATTGTATGCTAAATACGAAGCCGACCAGTTATGTGTGAGATAATTATGCCATACGCATATCTCAAAATTGATACGTCGATGTAGTAACAACAAGGATTACGCTTTCTTGAGTCTTTTTTTTTTTAAATTAAATCCTACGTGAATGCTATGTCGAACTCTATTACCGATTAAAAACCACACGTTACCAAGGGTCGGGAGCTCGGGAGCCCGGTGTAAGCCCTCGAAAAGATGACCCCAGAATTCCCAACAGATCGTGCGTGGCCACCACTGCGGCCTGACCAAATTTCTTTGAGTCATGGTATCTCATGGCTATCTCATCGAGGCAGTAACCGCAGTATGTATCCGTCTTTTACTTATAAAATTCGTCTTTATATTATGCTACTTATGATAGGTTTTATTTATGCTACTTATGATAGGTCGGCAGACATTGCATCTAGTCTACTCGCTGTACGTTCTATATGTATGTACAGATATCTACGGTATCTAAAGCTATCATCAATAGTCGGTTCACGAGCGGGGATAGGAGGCAGCGTCAGCAGGAAATTGAATGAGAGCCCCGGGAGCGGTCGAATGTGTGCCAGACGTAATGGCTTCCTGGTCTGTGTAACTCTGTACTCTTACATTATATACAACACGAGTATCAGGTACTACGAGGAAAATTTATATATAATGAAAGGAATGTTTTTCGTACCGTATAAGTGTTTGGCAATACAGTTATTTAATTTGTTCTGCGACTTCTTCAAGGCAGCTTTTAGGACCTCTATTGTGATTTAGTGGATATTATAGATTCCCTTATTATTTTGAACCGACAATCTATGGACGCTTTACTATAAAAAAGGCGTACTTTACAGAGGTTCCTTTAATTTGATATCCCATTAATTTTAATACTCATTTATTACTTTTCAGGACTGAGACAGGTTAAATTTTTAGTATTACCGCCTTCGCAACTCATATCTAGCTATAAATATTCATGTTTAATCTCTTTCACATACAAAACCAGCGTAATCCGTTCTCTGATCCCGAGACCACGGACCGGTATTAATCACGACGTAATCTTACCAAATAGAGCACGAGTAAAATAAACAGTAATGGATGTAGGCGACGTTGTGTAACCGCTGAGTCACTGGCTCACGGTTCGTAACCCAGCAACGCTCATCAGTGCGTGACTAGACGAGTATTTACCGGTTACGTTCACCGCTCACTACGCAGCTAATTTCCAGTGTTGTATCGGAAAATGATTTGGCCATGACATTTCATCATTCTGCATTGTTAGTTCGCGTTTTCATGCGCATTCGCATTCAGGTCACGCAATTGGCGTTATCTTATCACTACACTGAGGCACAACAGACGGAGTAAATGGATGTTAAGTTATCAAGATAGCACAGAATTTATATGCCTGCAGATAGTATGTTGTCGTAAGTTTTGATCTAGTTGATAATCGTCATAATAGGAGGCGATTTTGCTCATACAAAAGATCGATGTTCATTTCATACATAGGTATGCTGCAAAGAGAATTCTGAGCACTTTCTTCGAGTTGAAGCTCCAAAGTTTTGCTTGTGATTTAACTTATATTTAGTTTACTAAATTAGGTACTTCCTTTTATGAAAAGATCTCTTTCGACACTAAGCGAAATCTCATTATCCTTGAACCATGGGTCAACCCAATTTGCATAAAGCTTTGACTTTGATATGCTAATGACTTGTCCATGTCCGTATAAGTAAAACTAAATAACATTTTCTAATATTTGAAATAGAACTCAACAACGTGTGTTGCCTTGACTAAAGTAATTTATAAAGGCATTAGCTGGTATCATTTACATTTATAATTACACAAAAGTAGGTCTATTGTGTTAGTTCGTATCTTTGTTGAAATTCATTGAGTTGCTCTACATAAATACTTTCAAGCAAGCTGGTCACACAAATGCTGGTGACCCTGAATAGTCCAATAGCGTTAGTTAGAATAGTTAGCAAACAGGCGGATACAGGTCTACTTGTAGATATAAAAGCCGTTTGTGGGAGGCCTGATGGGGGAGGGGGCGGGTTCAACGCACCGGATACGTCTGTCGCCGAGCAAAAGCTTGTATGCAGTACACTGAAGCAGGTGTGCGTTTTGTATTTATGTGTGCGTCGTAACATTGACATAAATACAAACGTGTGCACGTTTCATTCCAGTATGCACATACCTATTACATCTGTCTGTCTGTATATGTATATGTATAGATGCTTATGTCCGTGTACGGTGAATTATTACTGCACTTAACACGATATACGTTGGCGAGTATGCTAACGTTGATATGTGGAGGTGTACCAATGTGGGGCATAATGTTTTCATGTGTGGCCGAGGTCGTAAACGCAATTACTGTACTGCATTCATCGATATTCGTTGTACTTATATCTTGATGTAGATATTAAAGCTGTAATGGTGAAGGAGTTTATAGTTATATACGAAGGCCGGATGTTCTAGTTTTTTAGAGAGCTCAACTTTTGTATGCAGGAACAAAGTATATGTCTTGTGGTAGTGGTTTCAACTTTCAAGTGATGCATGATTCCTTATCCGCCCGAACATCTTCGATCGTTTTTTTTTACTTCACGAACCTACTGTACCGGCACCAACCGCACTTCCGATGTCTCTATGATGTAGTTTTATCTACATTCACATCAGATTAGTCCCAATCGGGCCCCGGCAGTCGAAATAGCCACGATGTTTCAACTTGCAGTGTCTTGAAAATTATAGAAACGCACTTGCAACTCAGACTTAAAGAATAATGTTATTCTTTTACTCTGAGACTTGCAACTTCCGAGACCTGGTATAACAAGACGTTATGAAACCTTAAAATAATCACGTATATGTAAATAATACCTACTCCTAGGATCGAACACAACAGTTTAAATGTGGTTACTACTCGTCTTTTGTACCAATGTGACAGTTCGAACAAACATGAAACCTCTTTCAATGCGAACTCAATTGATTTTCTCGTCTTTCTGTTGTAACAAAGGATTGCTAGGAAATGGATGAGCGACACAGCTCTTTCTGTTTGCAAAATAGAAACCTCATCCACTTTCTGGGAAGGTCAGCGCATTTCGTAATGCCTTCAGCTTCAGATACTTTTCGCCCATAAAGTTGTGCTGACTCTAGTGTAAGCAAATTTTTGAATACTTATCGTAAATTTACGGTTAAAGGCCTATTTAGGGGAATATTTGTCTACTGTATGATACTTTTGGCTGATTTTCTCTCAATTAGACTGCTCGTCAGCATAACTTACATTTCACGTTAGTCTTTATGCAATTGCTAGAGACAACTCACAGTTCTGGCCATGTGTAAATTGGTTACAGTACAAACGTGTTCTTCGTAGAAATAAGACACGATAAAAAGCTTCATCAATCCCCATACAAAGAAACGCATCTCTTGCTACATGGAAAAAAAAGGAAAAAAAAACAAAGACTCCGTATTGCTATGGAAGTATGGGCAATATTAGTATGATTATCTTCACACAATAACCTGATATTAATTTCTTGCAGGATTGGGATCCACTTCTCGCGGGTTCCGAATCGGGAGTAGACGCTTCAATCATCACTTCTTTATCTGCTGAAGCGGCAGAATGGAGAATAATCCAAGATGGCCAACGTATACTGACTACGACACCGTCCGTGCTTGGCGGCTGTCGAGCGCAAGTGTACAGAGTACTTGGTGCCACGCAGTGGTATACAGCCGTCATTGTCGGAGTCAATGAGCATACGGGGGTGAGTGCTTTCTTCATTTGTTGAGGTATTAATAAATAATTACATAAATATTCACGGACATTACACACAACGCTATCTGATCCCAAAGTAAGCTAGGAATAACCTGCTTGTGTTATGGGTATCAGACCACGGATATTAATACTTATATACTTTTTAAATGCATACATATTATACATAGAAACACCCAGACTCTTGAGACTTATTTGTGTAGATATTAAAATTTACGTATTTTGAATACCGACTCCAAATATTATTACTGCTACTGCACACCTCGCTGCGTCGACTAAGTAGGTATGGCTTAATGGTCGCTTAAATAATATGAAAATAATTTACTGCACTTCAACTAGTAACTGTACAAGAATTCTACCAGATAATTCCGAACCGGGAAGCTCTGGATACAACCGGTTTGGTTTATTGAACGCGATGGCATCCAACAACGAGGTTCGTCCGATTTATAAGGGCGCACGAACAACCTGTATACGGTGTTCGTTACACGATTAACACATGAAACCAGTTACCTTAAATGTGTATGGAATCCAAAACTTTCCACACGTTTCCAATTAAAAGGAGTTTGTAAAACAACGCTCGCAATTTATGTCGACATCGGCTATATGAGGTTGTTGATGAAGATTTAATTGCATTTTGCGATCGATGTTGTTCCAAAATGGTGGATGCAACGCAGCTTTGTCATATCAGAATGAAATGATTGTGAAATAGGAATCCAGTCGACACCAATTCCTGGTACTTTACTGTAGAATAGAATAGAATAAACTTTATTGCACACTAATGTTAAAAATTCTTATACAAATATTACAATTTCTTAACTGTACAGAGGGCGGCCTTATCGCTTAAAAGCAATCTTTTACAGGCAGCCTTTGGATGGAAAAATACTGTAATTCACAGAGTAAAGAGTGTAGCTAGAAATATACAAAATCTCGGTTTAGATTCCTAGAGCCAACTTTTCTCAAAATCCCAAATCCACTTTTCTAACAAATGTTAAGAAAATAAAGAATACCTTAAATACCGTTATTGATGAAAATAGTATCGAGTAATCGACGACAATCCCCACTGCTGTATACATTATCATATATCAATTTTGCCAACACTGAAGCGTTTGTCTATATAATCTGCAATATAAACACAAACCCCTTATCCTAATATGCTAATTCTAATTCCATAGCGATATTCAATATGTATGTAGTACATACTACATAACATACACTGTCTGTCTATCAAGGCCGTATCAATATCATAGCTGAGTTTGTTGTCCTTACATAATATATAATAATTTATTGTATTTAGTATTCTATTCCATATACGTCTACATCTACAACCTACATTTGCATAGAGTTCAGGGTTTTACTAATATACTTGCGGATTTTATAGTTTCTGTTTATGGCAAGTCACCGGCTGAGAAAAGATAATACTTAGGCATTTAACTCTAGTAGATAAATTCAAATCGTTGACACTGAAACTTGCCATTTCTTTCTAGATTAGAGTTGTAGGTTTCTATTTGTGTGGCAATTATCAATTTCAATTTCAATTCCTCTTTATCATTGTTGGCTGGCTGGCCCTAGGGTACAAGAATATGAACAAAAAGCTCACCAGAACTGTTGGAAATAAGTTTTGCAATTTCCATTAAAAGAAAAATCTAAGTTTGTAATTTTAATATGGTTTCCATCATTATTTTTAGCGATGTAACGAAATACTTGACGTCCCTTATAAAAACGTGAGCAACAGCTATTTTTATACTTACACGTGCTTCTTCACGAAGTTTTTTTTAAATAACTGCTTATGTCTAGTTTATTTATGTAAATAATAAATGTAAAAAAAAACAGTTTCTATATGAAATTAAAAAGTTATAAATGTCATAATTACATTAGAAGAGGAAGTTATAACTATTTGTGTGTCTTGATGTACATAAATTGTTATTATAAAATGATTTCCTTGAATTATTTCCACACTGCAACTAATAGTCTTAATTTAAACAGCTTATTCATATCCATAATATATTCAGGATACCTCTTTACAATGTTATATAAAGGCATAACAGTGGTATGAGGCAGTGCGGGTTGTTCGTTTCCACCCCCTATTTCACACCGTACCACCTCGTTCACCCCTTCGCTAACTTCTCTAAACAAACTTTGTTGTTTCGCGTTATTGAAACACTTTATTGTTTTTCTTTCATCGTTCTCCTTTGAGGACGGCAAACGTCGAAGTTCCTTGTGTTGTACGTAACCAAACGGAGCGTTTATGTTAGGATTGCTTGTTAAGTTAATTAGTTATTGCTTCAGACTATTTAATTTAGTTTGACTGAACGAATGTTGAATTGAAAGTTGTTCATTATTATAGAGCAAACAAAATTTAATAAATTTAGAAGAATTATGAGAGCCTGAGAGACTTTATCGCCGTGGTTTCGTTTGCTGCTCTGTCCAGGTGGATAATTTTTTTTTGGTTTATCTAAAAGTAATAAATCTGTCCAGGTGAATAATTTTTGTTCTTCGGTAGATTACCGAGTTGTGTTTGTGACAAAAATAAATGTGATAAAAAAATGTCGCTTAGTTATAAATTTCGCTATCGTTTCGTAAGAACAAAAAAGAAAATATTAATCCTGTTTGCATGACTTATTATTGAGATATTGTTAAACATGCACCAACGCCTCAACGAAAACATAATTCTAAATTGATCCAATGATTAATATTGCTTACTGTCAAATCTATATTACACTTTTCTGGGTCACAATGCGCGCAATAAATCATACATTAAGCCGACGAGTAAGTGTAACGAAAAAGCAATTTGAAATGTCAAATAAATTAATATCTCTCATGGATATTTTAACATGTTTAGACTGAGTTGCAAGACTTCCTCTTACCTTAGTTAGTGTGAATGTCCAATTGGAGGACAGAAAGAATGTTTGATAAGGATACGTGGACGCAGTCCTTGTTGTATCCTTATCGAACATTCTTTCTATATGTCTGGACCTTTAAAGTTATCCTTCACCTCATCGCACATGTATCCTTATCGAACATTATTTCTATATGTCTGAACCTTTAAAGTTATCCTTCACCTCATCGCACATGTATCCTTATCGAACATTCTTTCTATATGTCTGGACCTTTAAAGTTATCCTTCACCTCATCGCATATGTATCCTTATCGAACATTCTTTCTATATGTCTGGACCTTTAAAGTTATCCTTCACCTCATCGCACATGTATCCTTATCGAACATTCTTTCTATATGTCTGGACCTTTAAAGTTATCCTTTACCTCATTGCACATGTATCCTTATCGAACATTCTTTCTATATGTCTGGACATTTAAAGTTATCCTTCACCTCATCGAACATGTATCCTTATCGAACATTCTTTCTATATGTCTGGACCTTTAAAGTTATCCTTCACCTCAATTCTTTTTTTTTATTAGTCCGTTATTCCACCCGTTTTGTTATACCTCCATTGGCTTCATCTCTAAACTTTATCTGTCTAAAAATAGAAACTGTGTCAGATTAACAACGAAGTTTAGTTTTGCATAAACTGCGTACTTTGTAAGCTGCCTTTGGTTAAAAGTCATAAGCTTGGATAGGAATTGCGAACTGTAAACTACAATTATTATTATTACAATAACTCATCAAACTCTTCAGAGACGCTGTCAGACTTTCTGAGTACTTCCATCTATCCCGAACTTCGCTAAGTAATTACAGTTAAGAAGTTGAGACGTTAAACAAATTTATACTGCGAATTAGTGAGTGGAAAACTTCCCGAAGCTCGTATTACTGGCTGGTCCGAGACGTCGAAGTTTTGAATAACCCCCTCATTCGCCCCTTTACTGGTTTCGCAACTAACTTCCTTGAAGTTTCCTTCTTCTTTGTTTTTTCTGAGTTTGTATTTAACTTCGGTAGGTTGTCGTCATCGGCATATTTGTATATTTTAGGTAATATGTACAAACTTTTTATTAACGTGTGTATGTTAATTTGAGCTCTTATTTGAGTTGTATATTTCTTTATCGAGTAAAATATGAGAAATAAAACGTAGGTAGTCCAACGTGAGTCAAACGTTGTTTAATAATATTCTTGTTAACCTATTAAACTAGGTTAAATTGCTCGGCCTCTTCCATTGGTAGCAAGACGGTCGTTGTGACTATTACGTATAGTCATTTGAGTATTTTCTTTATACACTCGAGAGCAATGAATCCGGGTCACTTAAAGAATCCTAAAAATCTCGGAAACTAAAAATGCTAGGTTAATGCAATAAATTGTATTTAATAGACAATGTAATACTCCTTAAATGAAGGTATTAAAACTTCTTAGTTATTGTAAAGTTATATCATAAAAAAATCAAATTTGAAAAAGGGCCACTTTCGAAGATGGAACTACGAAATTACAGCATTTGGTGTTGCTTTTGTTTGTAATCTGTCATTTATGTGGGTACATAAACCATGTTGATAGTGCTCTATATTCATTAATCAAGCTGAAATTATGTCGCTTACGCCTGAAGAATGCACCAGAATACTTACAATGCTGGAAACCGGCCGGAGTCAGCGCGATACAGCCAGGACTGTCGGTGTGTCGCTGTCAACAGTACAAAGAGTTCTCCGACGTTACGAAGAAACTGGTTCTAACCTACGCAGACCAGGAACGGGCAGAACCAGGTGTACCACAGCACGAGAAGACCGATACTTGGTGAACACCATGCTTCGAAATCGCTTTCTCACAGGAACTGAACTCACCAATCAGTTTCGACGCCTCGGAGGAAGTAACCCAAGTGCATGGACAGTAAGACGTCGGCTTGCTGAATCTAACTTAAAACCCCTTAGACCTGCAAACGGCCCTAAACTGGAGCGTGGGCATCGTATTTCGAGACTAAGGTATGCCCAGAGCCACGTAAATTGGAGTATTGAAGATTGGTCAAAAGTTATGTTCTCCGACGAATCAAAATTTATGCTCTACAAGCACGATGGAAGACACAGAGTGTATCGAAGACCAGGGGAAAGATTCAAGCAAGCATGCATCGAAGAAAAAGTAGCCTACGGTGGTGGGTCTGTACTTGTGTGGGCCGGAATTTCTTCTGAAAGTCGCACAGAGCTGGTGATCATAGAAAACGGCTCTTTAACTGGCGTAAGATATGTGGAAGAAATCCTCAATGATCACGTTGGTCCATTTATGGTCAATTTAGGTGAGGATGCTATATTTATGCATGACAATGCCCGACCTAATACAGGTAGGATTGTGAATGACTACCTTCAAGAGATGAACATTACTCGTATGGAGTGGCCAGCGCGCAGCCCGGATATCAACCCGATCGAGCATGCTTGGGACGAGCTAGGCAGATGCGTAAAACAACGAAACCCTCCCCCAATCACGCTTCGTGAGCTCAAAATTGCTCTCACAGAGGAATGGGAGAATATTCCCCAAAATCGTATAAGGAACTTGGTGTACAGCATGCCAAACCGCGTAAACGCAGTAATGGAAGCACGAGGAGGCAATACGAAGTATTAAAATTCAAGAAAATCGTAATAAAGTTCAAAAATTTCATGTTTCCTATTTTTGTTTTAAGGAGAGATCGGCAGTTTTTTCTTTATGTAATTTTGTGTTAATAAAATGTATGGTGACTCATATTTTTTTTACTTTCATTTAAGGAGTATTACATTGTCTATTAAATACAATTTATTGCATTAACCTATCATTTTTAGTTTCCGAGATTTTTAACATTCTTTAAGTGACCCGGATTCATTGCTCTCGAGTGTATGAGTCATAGTTTAGAGATGTAATAGTTTATTATTGAAGTGCATTATAATTATACATGACCTCTGTTATAAAGTAAATCAAAGATATTATTTTCTTTTGAGTTAGGTTCGGAAGGTCAAAAGTTAATTCTTTGTCCTAAGTATCTAGCCAGTTGCCAAGGAGAAAAATGGTCTTGATTCTTCAGTGCCAAAGACTTTTTGGTATAGTTTACCAAACTCCAGAATAAATAATTACCCAAGTTACTGTATGAATCAATGATTATCACCAGGCGTCAAGGATACACATGCATATTTCATTAGTCCACTTCCGTTCTCAATATTGATTCAGTAATTAATAGATTTTTTTTTTTTTTTTTTTTTGTTGACGCGGGGAACGCCTTTACGCGCCTTCATCCCAACTGCGGGGGCAGCTGGGATGGTGTGTGGGACTCCCGGCCCGGTCCGTTCAGTCCGTCCTACCCACTAAACCCCGCGGTGTTCCTCCTCACCCTTTAGCCGGGCCGAGGGATATCAAAAGATTATTCACGTCGACCCGGCTAGGGGCGCCCCGTTTATTCGGGGCTCTCCTCGGGGGAGCCAGATGGGCGGCTCTCCAAAGCTCCCTAAGGAGCTGAAGTCCACGCCTGCACCGCTCTCGAACGCCCCTCTGTAATAGAGGAGACAGAGAGCGGCTGGCGCAGGCGTGCGCTAATGGGCACCCCCGGAACACGGAAAAGGTGCCCACCGCCATGTGACCGTTGGTGGGCGGGGTCCCCCGACCTTACGCCCACGGTCAAGAAACATTCGGGGGCGCGCAGTGACTCCTCACCGCGGCGCCCCCGAACTGCACGGCAGAGCGGGATCATTATCGGTTACTCCCGCTCCCCCGCACAGTGCACCTCCCGCTTTGCCCCCATCACCTCGTCAACTGGCGAGGTGACAGCGGCCCAGCACTGTGGCCGCCGGTCGCGCCGTTATTCACGGCCGGCAGCCCGAACTGCATGGCAGGGCGGGAGCATCTACCCAAACTCCCGCCCCCACGCAGTGCCTCTCCCACTTTGCCGCCATCGTCTCGCCAGCAAAGGAGGCGAAGCGACGGCGACCCATCATTGCTGCTGCCGGCCGTGAATAACGGCACGGCCGGCAGCAACACACACCACCGAGCAACCCACAGGTGGGTTACTCCCGCCTCGGCCGGAATTAGCCAGAGTAGCACAACTCCCCCACAGAGGAAGGGGAGTGGTCGCTACTCCGTTGCCCAGGATGCACCACGAGGAGGATCCGACCCATTGGGGTCCTTAAGATGTTAGTAGGACCTAGATATATAAATATAAGAGATATATAGATCTACTTTATCTATTAATTACTGGGATGCCCCAGTAATTAATAGATAAAGTAGATCTATGTAGGTACCTGTAGGTATCACAACACAATTTCAGAAGAGCTTAAACGAGTTCCTATCAAAATAGTTTTTACTTCTCAGTATTTTCTTACTATTTCTTTACCTAGGATAAATATAATTTTCATTTGGTTCTACACAAATGCGGGTTCCACGAAATGTTGAATTGCTACGTTAACAAGTTTGTTCAAGGTTATGTTTCGCTAACACCTGTACTCGCTCGATGAAAGCGATATAAAACAGAAGTATTTGTTTACGCCAGACAACACCACTGAGGCGTGAGAAATTCAGAATATTCCGTTTGTTTACGTACATAAAACACCTGTCCAACTGCTTGTTATACTTGTAATGGAATAATTTGTTCTCAGATAAGAGCTTTGAGTGGTATTTCAGCTGGCCCTAATAGGGTAAAGTCGTCTGCTTTAGATAACAGCGTGGCTGGTCCCCCTTTTGTTACGTTTTCAGTTTTCTTGTCGGTATTCCTACTTCCTACTAATATTATAAATGTGAAAGTTTGTAAAGATGTTTGGATTTTTGTTACTCAATCACGCTCTAACGGCTGAACGGATTGGGCTGCAATTTGGTACAAAGATAGCTTATAGTCTGGAATAAAACATAGGCTAATTTTCATCCCGGAAATATTTTCCCACCGGATCGGGTGACCGGAACGAAGCGGGAACTCGTACCGAATTTCAGACGGGCGAAGCCACGAGCTACTTACATCTAATTCTTATTAATATTAAGATGTCAGTGACATGACATAATTATATTATATCGCCTAACTAGGATTGTTCCTTTAACACTCTGAAAGTTTCGAATTCTTTTGCAAATCTCGTGGCACTATCCATCATAGGTACATGCCCGTGTTCTTGAAATTTATTATTATTGCTCCTGTAGTAGCATTATGACTATTTATAACTCATAGTACTTACCTCTACCTAAGAATGTTACTTACTTCAAAATGATTTGCATGTGTAATGGTGAAAGAATTTTTACTAATCGGTTCAGTAGAATCAGAATTCACCTATTACAAACAAATACTTAAATCTTTACTCGAATAGATAAAATTGCATAAAACCACAGATTACTAAATAGTTACTACGTAACAGATACATCACTCCCATACAAAAGCGACAATACCTACGCTATATTAGCCTACAAAATTTTAATAATAATACCTGCTGCCCCGAACGAGAAGAATTGTACCTTAAACACGCGCTCATAGCGTCGAGACTGTGTTGCCCGCTGTGCGAGTGACGTCAACGTAAGAATGCGCTAGGGTTGAACCTATAATGATTGTTGTAATAAAACAAATGTTACGAATCAACCATGTTTTAATACGCTTTTAGTAGGTCGACGTGTATGTAACTAACAATGTAATGGAATGTAAGGAAAAAAATTATGAATGGTTTAAAAAAACCCTAGAAAAACACGCTTTTATAAATGCACGTAAAAACCAAAAATAAATTATGAATCACAGTAGGTAGGTATACCTATATATTTATATTGTTTATCTTATGCCTACCCATAACTAAAATATCAAAGAAATATAAATTTAACTGACATTACCTATAGCGTAAGTACCGGCTATTCACCTATCTCACCCGGCCATCCTACCTTACTATGTTACACACACATACATATGGTCACGCGTAGATCTCCGAAGGGGAAGGCAGAGGCATATTAGATGCCCACATTTCATTTTTTTATAGTTTGTACCAAGTACAGGTTGTGACCCTCTGCTGTTTAAATTTTTCAAACCGCCTAAAAAGGCCTTTAAATTGGCTGACTGCTATTTTATTGGCAACCGGGACCAACGGCCTAACGTGCCTTCCGAAGCACGGAAACGCTCAAATAAAGGTCACAAAGTGGTCACATGAATGGTCACCCATCCAAGAACTGGCCATAGTGAAAGTTGCTTACAACAGTGATCGATTACAGAACACTGAGTCCCCGGGGCCACGAGCGCTTCGACTACCTATAAAACCTATTTACCTACAAATTCTATAAAACATTGAATTGCCTATAAAAAACAACAATTTTATAATACCTGACTCAAATAACTCCTTAATTTAAGATTTACATACTTATCACCTACCTACTTATGTTCAAACAAATAAATGGTAAAAACATTCAAATTGATAAGATTTAAAATATTACTCAGCTTTCTTCGTCTCTCGGCAATTTAAAAAACGACAAATTTTCTTTTGTTTTTGTACTATTACACCCATCTACTGCACAATAATTACGTGGTTTCGGTATTCCGAAGCGTAAGCGCGGGAAACGTGCGGTGCGGTGCGATGCGAGCGCTCAGTCGGGCGTCCGGCAGCCCTCTGCCAGTTGTATCCCCAGGGAGATGCCGAGCGGTAGGTACATAGCGCGCGATTTTGAGCGAGTGACGGAGGCCTGATAAAACCCAATAATTTTACTCGGCATTAGGTACGTATTCAGCGATAAATGTGATTTAACCACGAAGTAAATCGTTATGAGAGCAAACTTTGTTTAAATGTAGAAATAAATTTTAATAAAGCTAGTAACACAGTGAAAAACGATAAATATAAAGACTGCTTTATTTAAATGCTAATAAGTATCGTGGGAGATACCTACTAATTTTGTTATGAACCAAATTATTCACCGCCCACTTAAACCATTACTTTTAGTGCGGTCTCGTATAACTAGATGGCGCTAATAGGCACTAAATAAGAAACTCCTACGATTTCATAACACTTAAAACGATGTCACTTAGTCATGATGAATCTTTATTTACATACGTATAGTCAGGCTGTTATTCCCTAAGGGGTAGGCAGAGACATTATACGCTTACATTACACTTTTTTGCATTTTGTTCCTTGTAGAACATTATACATACATAATAGTCACCTCCATCTTCGAAGCGGTAGGAGAGCCATAGTATATACCTCTACATTTATTCACTTTATAGTGGTTTGTCTCACGTAATAGGTGGCGAGCCTATTGCCGTAGATTATAGCCACCTGCTGTAGATACGTTCAGGCTGCCGATAAGCCTATGGTCAATTCCTAAAAGTTCTGCTGTTGGTTTTACTAGTAGAATCTTATCTTCATCTTAAAAAGTTAACTTTACATTACTATAACCATTATTTCTTTTGTTCCCAGGAACTGACGGTAACCGACGATACAGTATTGGAGGAGCATAGTGAGGATCCTTCACTGGTGCAGATGAGACTCCTCGGAGATGGAGGTAACTATTACTGTCTTACCAACTTAAAAAAACGAAACATAGCGATTGAATACGAAAGAATGAACTACCTTCGGGGTTTTCCGAAGGTCTGCACTTCTGCAGTATGAGATTCTTCAAAAGGGCTCTTAGAAATTTTGAAGGGTCGGCAGCGAGAGTTTAGCAATTATCTTATGTTGCAAACGTCCGTAAACCACGGTGTCCACTTTCCATTAGGTGGGCCGTATGCTTCTCTGCCACCTTAGTAGTATAAATATAAATACACAGGTATTTAAAAAAATCAGATGTAAAAAGCTGGCAATACAAAATTACGGATGAAATAGCAAACAAATCTAACAAAAATCCATAATAAAATATCCATTGAGTAGAAATCAACACCACTCTGTCACATTGTTCAAAACACCTATTGAAATGGCGACTCCTGATCAATTACGATAACATAGTGTGAATACGTAGAAACAATGGCTTCGGTTACATAATCTGCTTGCTACATTGAACCGTCATCGGTCATCTGCGGAACAATGGAATTGTTACACTACACAATTATTATTTACTCTCACGTTAATATAATTATTGCTGTGAAAGAGTTTTGCTGTAGAAAATTTCAGCTAGTGGGAGGAGCTCAACAAGATTTATGAGGCCTCCGTCCTACTGATGGATGAGAATATGACGTATATCCTACACTTAGAAAGAGCGCCAGAACTTCTTCCACTATTCAACTTGCAGCAACTAACCTGTAAGTGGTAGCCGTAGGTCTGTGTGTCTGTATACCCAGCAGGACCCTTCGTCTGATTCGATTGAGAACCACAGTTTTACTTTCGTAATATTTGCTACCTTCCGAATAGTGTAAGTAAAATTTTAGTACCTTAACAGTTATTCAGAAAAAATGAGTTTATTTCTAGCAGGACCCTCCGTGGTTTGAAGGTCTTCAGACCTATAGTGTATGTCTCTGCATAGCGGTGAATTAGTACCTTCAGATTATCTTCGTTTATTTTAAAAAAAGTAATTAGTTTATGAGAAATATACCTACAAAATGTTTATAATGCCAGCAGGACCCTTTTTTGTTCTGGGTCTTTCAGTCCACACACTCATTTTCTAGCAGTATTCAATTGGTACCTTTCAAAAAACTTATCACTTAATTCAAATAATTAGTAATAATATGTAAAAAAAATCAGAGAAAATATTCTAAAAAATATAAAATTTCCCGTGACTCTATTGGTAGTGCCAATAGGTAGTGCCGCGGGAAAGATACGCAATTTACTCCGATTCCCAAAGGCAACTTTACTTACTATCTATTGTTTTATATATGTGATACAACCAATGTAATAAAAATCTGTTTGTGTGTTTATATTATGAACGCAGTTTAATATCGTCGAAAAACAATAGTACCTAGATTGTATAACAAGGGAGCAAAATAGTTTACGGCGAGGGCGCTACTTTGAATCACGAGCGAAGCGAAGGATTCTAGAATAGAATCCCGAGCAAAGCGAGGGATTCTAACGTAGAATCCTGAGCGCAGTGAGGGATTCAAAGTACACCGCCCGAGGTAAAAATAATTTGCTCTCGAGTAATATACTCTACTTTTCATTCCCTTTCTATGAGAAAAACCACTTTGTACGACGTAGTTAGCTTCTAATAGTTAGGTTCATTCCATATCCATTCAGGAGTTAATTAATGCATTGTCACTTTCATAATTCGACGTAGAAGTCACTATACTTGCAGAATATTATAAAATACTCCACCAAGCGAAGTTGACGAACGCGGCGAATGATTCCTTACCGCCGATACCCTGATACCTCCACCTACATCAGGTACTTACCGGAAGCGCCTTAGTACCGTCGGCAAGGGTGCAGACCACGCTCATGTATCCATTTTTGTAAATTAAGTTCAGGACAAATCAAAACTCGATCGATTTATAGATATTTTTCGTAATATTTGAATCGTCAACTTCGCTTGGTGAAGTATTACTACAAGAACAGAGAGATAAATCGCGCTCTTTAGTTTTTTTTTTACTGAGCATAGGTCACCGCGGTTCTGTGCAGCCAACACCTACCAGCCAGTAATTCATACAATTTGCGTTCGATTTCTATGAATGTTAAGATGTGACATTGTACCTACATAAAAAATCGATTTTTAATAAATCGGTTTTTTAAATTAAAGGACCATGGGCAAAAATGTATGAAGCCTGGGCTCACCCACCAACAGAGATGAGATCACTTTGCATATACTTGTAAAGCACTAAATATAAAGATTTACACTCATTTTTGCGAATAATCCGTGGGGTTATTTTGCTATAAACATTTTTCTCCGACCATAAATAAACTAAAAAGTAGTGCTGTTATGGCATTGTAGGTTTTGTTGATTGACATCTTTAACAAGTTTTAATGTATACATAAAAAATAAAACAGCTCCTAACAGTAACAACATTTTTATTAACATTGCAATCAATATTAATAATAATATCGTCTAAATGTCCTGCCGGTGGATTAAATTGTATGTGCCTGCCTAACCCTAGACACCATATTATTGAAATGGTATGAGCACAACTTCCTACTGTGCGTCTGCCTGTGAGCTCGGTAATAGACGTTTCGTTTGCGACCCCTGAGATCGCCCGCCGTGTCCAGGGATGGCGCGTGGTGGAGGAGGAGGAGACGTCGTCAGATCACCGATATATTCGGTTCGACGTCTCCCCTCCACCTAACCTGCGGCCAGCAATCGCGAATCCCCCGGAACCGCGTTGGGCACTCCATCGCCTTGATCGGGAGGCTCTCCTGGAGGCGGCCATTGTGCAGTCCTGGATTCCGACAGCGGACAGGCCTGCCGATGTTGATACCGAGGTGTAGTGGTTCGGGAGAGCCATGTCGCACATCTGCGATGCGGCGATGCCCAGGGCTAGACCCAGACCGGCGAGGAAGCAGGTGTACTGGTGGACGCCGGAAATCGCGCAGTTGCGCGCGGATTGCGTTACCGCGCGCCGCCGGTACACCAGGGTTCGCCGGAGGCGTCGCCGCCCAGACGATGCGGCAGCCCGAGAGACGTAGATCTACGATGGGTACTAGGAGGCCAATAGGGCCCTCCAGACCGCCATCAAGCGGTCCAAAAACGAAGAGCTGATGGAGACTCTGGAGCGGAACCCGTGTGGGCGCCCGTACCTCATGGTAAGAGGCATGGTATATAGTTACAATAAGTTTTATGACTCTAATAATTATCTTTTTACGCAAAACCTATTTAGGTGCATATCTTTTTTCTGCAATGGAATTGAAGGTGGTGCCGATAGTAACAATTTTAGTACAAACCAAATCCTTACAACGGCATATAATATAACTCTGTTGGACACTGAGCCCAATTTGTCTCATGGTCCTTTAAAGTAAAATTTAAAGTAAATTTCAATAGTGTTTATCTACATAATATGAGGCTGACTGTACTATGTATTGTTTCAAGCGATTTATCTCTTTCTTTCTGATTCAACTAATTCAAAGTAATAAACGAGATAGACGTAGTTTCAATCACTCTACCTATTTCTGAAAAAATACACTGTTTGGCAAAATTTTGACTTACGCCCTAATAGAATTAGGCCGACGATATATTATATACGATAATTTTTGTTGATACTCATGTTTTTGTGTTACTCATTTGCTACATGAACTCTATCAACCCACACTGAACCACGTTTGATTGTTAATTGCTATAGGTATCTACCTATTATAGATTGTGGTAAATTTCATTTATTTGTTTTTATAATTGTTATTTTTTTTACGCTGATATTTACGTAGGTACCTAATAAAACATACGAGTTGAAACAGATTTTTATTTCATTGGTTGCATCATTCATCGTCAGTCATCGGATATCGGAGTAATGTTATTTTATTTTTTATGAGCTCTACACACGTTGGCGCTTGCCTTCACTCGGCCAGCTAGGCAAGCGACACCGAGCGATGGCCAGACAAGACAAATTGACTGTCCACACGTTGGCGGTGGCCATTGCTCGGCAACGCTCGGCCAGCGTGTATAGGCGTCTTAAGAATATTTTCTCCGATTTTTTTTACATATTATTAATAATTATTTGAATTAAGTGATAAGTTTTTTGAAAGGTACCAATTGAATACTGCTAGAAAATATGAGTGTGTGGACTGAAAGACCCAGAACAAAAAAGGGTCCTGCTGGCATTATAAACATTTTGTAGGTATATTTCTTATAAACTAATTACTTTTTTTTAAATAAACGAAGATAATCTGAAGGTACTAATTCACCGCTATGCAGAGACATACACTACAGGTCTGAAGACCTTCAAACCACGGAGGGTCCTGCTAGAAATAAACTCATTTTTTCTGAATAACTGTTAAGGTACTAAAATTTTACTTACACTATTCGGAAGGTAGCAAATATTACGAAAGTAAAACTGTGGTTCTCAATCGAATCAGACGAAGGGTCCTGCTGGGTATACAGACACTAGGTCTGTTGGGAGTCCTGGAGTATCCTTCCGAGGGCTTATCCGGGGCTCCCAACCGTAGGCTGTTAGGCGGGATACGTGAGGCTTTTTAGGCTGGAAGGAGTTCGGCAAGGATTTTCCCTCACGTAAAACAAAATCTTCTAAGCAGATGATATTACAACACCGAAGCAAAAATACCGACTTTTACCTGTGCTCGTAATTGGATTGAAACCTTAGTAATGTTCGTTGTAATACATTAAAGGAAGAAAAGTGTTTACTTACACCTTACGTACGCTAGTCAAAGGGTTGTAAGGTAGAGTAGGAAACCACATTTTAATGAACAAGCTACATCTTACTATGTTACTATAATTATAAATGTGAAAGTTTGTGAGTGTGGATGTTTGTTACTCTTTCACGCTCAAACGGATGAACGGATCGGGCTGAAATTTGGTACGCAGATACATTGAATACTGGAATAACACATAGGCTACTTTTTATCCCGGGAATAAGTTCCCACGGGAAGGGACTAATTTTTCGCGGGTGAAGCTGCGGGCAACAGCTAGTAATATATATACGTGTAATACCCGGCGGAATACAGAAGCTTCATAGCTGGTACACAACTGGCGTTAAGTATGGCTTCTTAATTTTGTTTGCATAAACATACTTGACAAGAGAAATAAATCACACGACTTGATTTTACTGATCACTGACTCGAGAAGTGAGGCATGACCACCCTCAACTCAAACTATAGGCTATCGGTGTTAAAGAAGACTTGTGCAACTTCCAAAGAAGCACTTATGATCGTCAAGTCGATGTTTCTACTTATACCAGTCAGATTAGTGTATCCGAGTCCACTGCTGTACGTTGAAAGTAGGCAGCTGCCAATCGTTTCATGGGGATTCATTGATCTTACTACTGGACCACACTGGCCATATGAATGGGTATAGGGTTTCTTTCTGTTTCGCCATGACCTCGTCCGTTAGTTAGTAGGTGCACCAGGTGCGACTGGCTTAAGCTCCTAAAATGTAAGAAGGAGCCATTGCTCTGTGCAACTCTACACAATAGATAAAGCGAATGTGTTTTATCTCTGAAGTAGTTACTCGTATAGAATGTTGATCAAGGTTAGGTTATTTGTAGTAAATGTGAAGATCTTCAAGGTAGCCTTATTAATTGTTATTTTCTTTCCAGTGATCGAGTCTATTATGAAAGGAGAGGTAGTGGGCGTAATGCCCAGAAGACATCGCTCCATGCTCCAAGTAAGTCTTCTTTCAAATAAGTGTCATGATACCCACCCGCTTGAGTTGGTCATAACCGAGCGTTTCAAAAGATCGTTCCTATGTCGAACTATAAAAACTTAGAACGACCTGCCCGCACACGAGTTTCCCTCATCTTACAATCCTGGGTTCTTTAAGAGGAGCGTGAAGAGGCACATCACAGGGCCGCCAACTTGAGGACCACTGTCAGAAGTGGCCCCCATTCGCTAGATGCGCCACGGCTTTCCATCAGGCTGGTGGCGACGTCAATTTGGCGAGCTGAATATATAAAAAAACATTCTTTTATTATAAAGGTAATTTTTATCCATTAAATCCGGTGCAAATAAAGGGGCTGAAACTCTTGAAAACAATTTGTATCCTACCTAATGTTATATTTATTTATTAGACTTTAATAACATAGAATAATCTTAAAAATCTATACTACACAATAAACGATAAGTTATATTAATCAAAGTTATGTTTATATGTAATGAATACACTCCCCTGTATACACTGTACACACAAAGGGGAGGTCTCATTATAAATTAAACTGAAGGAGACAGCTACACAGCGCTGTAAGATGCGATGTTTCTCGAAACTGTTACTTTGTAAATAATGTTAGTCGCTACGATGTGCTTACTCCTTAATTGAGTTTCTCAGTACCTACCTAGCTACGTTTGCGGTGAAAACATATAACCACTTTTCTGAAGTATTCGGTATTTCTATGGGAAATTACACTGGTAGAGTAAACCCTGTCTCCACAAATGCGTTCATAATTAAGCTGTTTTCTTTATTTCCACATCTCGAATTTGAGATTTGGAAATATGATTTGTTGAGAGAAAACGTATCATCTCCTCTCAGATTTTATGGATACCGGGCCTAAGACAAGCTGTTTACATTCTTATTTTAATAAAAATCAGGTTGAAACCATAACGGTAAAGCTAGCTACACATCAACCTGAACGAAAGTCATAAATCCAAATGAGTTTACTCCGAACTCGTATGCAAATGTGTACCTAATATATTCAAGATGCGTAGATAAACTATCCGTCAGTTATTTCTGTGTTCACGTGGCGCGACAGGTTACCAGCTGGCGCCGAGTGACGCATGTGGAGGCATCGCCCATCCATCTAATTATGGTATAATGACTAACTGGTAACTGTATAACGACGTATTGCACGTTACATGATCGATTTTAATGGTGAGATGAATCGTCATTCAATTGCGATTATGTTTTTCATAAATTAGGTCAAAATTAAGCGATTCAAAAGATTCGCTGCCAAGCAGTCCTGATGATGCCTCGTGTGTAGGCGAAACACGTGTTGACAAATTAGTCACATTGTTAAGCGGAGTAGTGCTAATTACCAACAATCTGGAGGGTACAGGTAATTTTTCCTATCCCACATCCAAAATTCCTTTCCTGAGGAGTTCGGTTCGTCATTCCTCCCATACAATTAGTTGGGGTTATCCTTAACGGTTGTAAGTTAGGATTGACGAATCGAGGGTGTGGGGCGGGTTCCTCTTCCCCCCTCCCCTCCTTTTATTATCATTTTACGATTCAAAAGTCGTTTTTCTGTTGAACCGTAAAAGAACGCTCTTCCAGGTTCGAGCGCAGTGCTTCCTCCCTTATGCAACCCTGGGTTGTTCAAGAAGAGTGTGAAGTGGCGCATCATTTAGCCAGCAACTTGAAGGTCATCGTTAATAGCTTGTGGACTGTGAGAGTGGTCCAGGTGGTCCTCAATTCGCTTAATGTCGGCATGGCTTTCCAAAACACTTCCATGTTGGCAAGCTAATTATAAATAAACCGGCCAAGTGCGAGTTGGACTCGCCCATGAAGGGTTTCGTTGCAGCAAGTAACATAATAGAAAAGTTCTTATAGTTCGTTGTAACTTTGATTGATGTTTTAACACGTTCGCAGTGGTAGTGATTTTTGTAACCGAAAATTGCGGTTTATGACGTATTAAAAAAAAACTACCAGCTCTATCTCGGTCAAACCAATTTTCGTTGGTAGTTTGTATAGCAATGTACATCATATATATTTTTTAGATTTATCATTCTCTTAGTTTAGAAGTTAGAGAGGGTTTTTCCACTTTGGAGGTGTCTCTTTCTCAAACTATTCACTTTAGAAAAAAATGATTTTAGAAACCTCAATAGCATTTTTAAAGACCTATCTATAGATACCCCACACGTATGGGCTTGATGAAAAAAAAAATTGAGTTTCAGTTCTGAGTATGGGGACCCCAAAATTTACTGCTTTTTTTCTAGATTTATATAAGAATCTTAATGCGGTTCATTGAATACATCTAGTTACCAAGTTTCAAAAGCATAGACCTTATAGTTTCGGAAAAAAGTGGCTGTGCCACACGGGCGGACAGACAGACAGACATGACGAATCTATAAGGGTTCCGTTTTTGCCATTTGGCTACGAAACCCTAAAAAGAATAGGAAATATCAAACAGTTGTATAACTGACCTCGTACACGTGAATAAAACAAGGTGAAGTAAATCTTTATTAGCACTACTTAAGTGTTCTTTAAAAAAGAATTCAAATTTTGTTACATAATATCGTTCTGCAACGTAGATAAAGTGCTATTTTTTTCTGACATTGATTACAGAGAAGTCAAACTGAATTCGCAGACACAGAATGTAGATTATCTAATAAAGTTATCTAACTTGAAACGCAGGTTGTATTCTGAACATTCCAGTTAGAATTACTTAGCTGGATTGTTTTGATTTGTTTTTGCTGCATTGAACCTTATTCAGTAGAACGTAGCCATAGTAAAAACTAATTTAGCATCATTGTTTTTATGGTTATCAGCGCTCTAAACTCAAGAAACCGGTCCCCTTCAATATTGAAACCACAAATCTACATCGCTTGAAAACTTCTTGTGAAATTCAGATTTCAGAAGCCTCGATGTTACAAGTGGAGAATAATTAGCTTCCAGACGATGAATATGTCTAGATATATTCTGGCGCAGGGCCAATGATCTTGCATTTAAAGTAGATACTTCAAAGATTCGAGGGCTCAGAAGAGAGCACGTCTATCCATATTTTGTTACTTGCTAATAACGATACTATTAGGCCATTGTATAACAGAAACTTACTTACTATGTCGGTGGCATCCAGAATTCCAGGGTCGATGTTGGCTGTTACCATTTATTATACAGAGCTATCTGTAAATGGTCTTTCAGCGTTGCTAGAAACAATATAATTATGTGCGCTTATATGCCACAAACCCGTGCATTAATCTGCTTTTTAGTGCTGCACAATTTTGTATTTGAGGTTAACCACCGCAGGAGATGGTCCCATTACCTACACTCTAAGAGGATGTCTTCCAGATTTATCCTTCATTCAGTACTAATGTACTGTATAGGTTTCCAAACCTATAAAATGATTGTATCTACAGTTTCCTTCCAATCCTACACCACACAGCTAGATAGGTCTCTACTCCGCATATAGTAATTTTCCGGTATAAATATCCTGACGATGTTCACAGAGTCTTTGCACTGTAGAATCATCAATAAATCTTCGGTTGAAACTAATTTTAGTCCAGAGTGGATGTATTTACTAACAAACTACGTACGAAACAGATTCGCTTGTGTAACGCAAACGTAAATTACAGCGGCCATTAGGAACACCCGTTCGGCGCGAGAGCAGTCTGTTTTTCTATTTATGGCCCTCAGAGTTTATTCACATGATATCGTGTTTATCTCTTGCAAAACGATCTGTTATGTACTTTCTAAAATACTGCAGACTTTGTAGCAAGATGAAAATTGAGTAGGTACATACTAATGTAGAGTCATCTAGAAACTTAGCTGTCTTGTAAGTAAATTTCCTCGAAGCTATACATAATTATATATTTGTTTCTATAATTTAGTTTATACTAGCTGAGCCCGCAACTTCGTTTACGTCACATAAGGTGTATGAAAGGAAAGGTATTTCTTCACCAAAGTCATCAAGCAGCGTCTGAAACTGCCCTGTTTGCTTAATCATAAAAGAATTTAATGATTAAGACTATTTTTAATCAATTCAGTCCGCGCCGAGGGCGTGGACTGAAACTCTTTTATGATTAAGCCAACACGCCAGTTTAGGTTCACTCACATTCAAAGAAACCCCTACAATTAAAAATTTCAAAATATCTGATTCTTAAAAGTGTTATAACTCTTTTATTTCTAAACCGATTTACATAAAACAAACGCTAAATGTTAACTGGAGCAAACCTCAACACAATAAAAAAAATCGCATTGCAATCGGTTGAGCGGTTACTGAGATTAGCGTGCACAACCGTACAGACAAACAGATATACAGACATACAGACATACAGACATACAGACAAACAGACAAAAATTCTAAAAATCATTGTTTTGGGTTCTATTGCGTTCATAAAGCCCCCCTATAATATTTTTTCTTATTTATCTTCCATGTACAGACAGCGACCTGTTACGATTTTATTATATGTATTGATATTGATTTTTCGCTGTTAGCCAGCAAAATAAAGTTCAAAATCTTTCTCCCTTAAATATTTATAGAGTTATACAGACAAGACTAGACTTATTACTTACTAGACTCTTTGTGAAACTATATTTTTTTAACTTTTTTTAATAAAAGGAAATAATTATCGACCTTCTTCGTCTTTCAACAACAAACTTACGTTTATGTACTTAAAAATGTTTGTTTCAAATCATATTAACATAATATAATAGTATGATTTAAAACAAACGTTTAATAAACTTAAAACCAAGTAACTAAATACTTAATTATGAAGTTATTATAATGAGCATTATTTTTAAGCACGTATTTCAATTTGCATAATGGGAAACAAAATAAAAATATTTTTTACCTGAATTCAGAATTTTCTTGACGCCATACATAACGTTAATTATTCAATGTCGAGTTAGCACATTTTGTTGTAAAACGAATTAAGTTAATAACTTCGGATTTAAGAAAAGAAGCCAACAGAATCTATCTTTGAATCAATCCATGTATCAAGTATCAATTAATATAATAAAGAGTCACTCATTAAGAAGATATATATTAAATGAGCTATCAACCTCTCATCATCAGCCAGCTATCACTCTTAAAAAGTGAAGAGAATATTAGACTTAACGGGATATTTACTATTTATTATTGAGTATTTCCGAGATTTCGACGCTGTTGCAAGCGCCATGATCACAGAGGAACTCTTCAAATATCTATATAGTGAAGAGAATCTTCGCCAAAACGTAACGACCATAAAAAAAGTCTCAGTCAAGCCATAATTAATTTGGAACGCTCTGCCAGCGCATGTGTTTTCTTCTTTTTTGAATGAGAAGTGCTCTCATCCAAAAAAGAAAAAAACCTCGTTCACAGTCACTCTTCTTAAAACCCCATGTTCTTCAAGCGAAGCGTGAAGAGGCACATCATTGGGCTGACAACTTGAGGGCCACTGTCAATAGTCAACTCGGACAGTTGGAAAAATAGAAACGCATTATAGATATTTAAGCCTTGCGTGATCCTGTTTGGAATAATCTGAACAAAATCTTGATAAAGAATTTTGTTGTACTACCTCTAGCGGCCCAAGGTCCTTTTAAATATTAACTTATGTCATTACAGCCCAAACAAAAACTATAAATTTCTTATTTACCGCCCACGTCCTTTTTAAGGGACCAAAAACATTTAGTTGATTTTTTTTTGTAAACTACCGCCGTAGAATTTTTCTGTTTGATTTGTCAAACTCGTCAGTCTGTCGCGAAATGAATCTACTAGGTTCTCTGCCTAAAGAAAAAGAAAATAGTGCAATAAGAAAATTTCCATCAAGGCGTCATCACGTCGTAAAAGTAAGCAGCAATTCAATCTTATTTTATTCTGGACATGTTACATTTCTTATTATAAAACATACACCATTTTAAAGCTATTGAATTACATTAAATAACAAATTAAATTATTTTCGTTAAATTATTTGTATTTAATATAATTTATTAGTAGAAAAGCAAGAGTCCCTCTGAATTCCCCTCAGGACGTAGTTTGCGTGAACTTTTATATTTTTAGTGCCTTGTGATAAGGGACTTCGGGCTTTAACGGAGTATGTTATTTTTTATTTATTTGAATTTCTGCACCCAATATATAGATGTAGAATAGTTACTGCACGACTTAGAAGGCCAGGACCGGGTCCCACCTTGATTTTAAGCCCTCACCCAATAATGGGCGTGCCTCAATTGACCAAGAATTCCGAATTTCCCCATGGTACCGCCATACTCTTCAATAATGCGGCTTACAAAGAGGTCGTGGTAAAGAAAAGGGCTATGGCAGGGAAAGTCGTCGTGGAAACGTTCCAATAGTCTTCGGCCTTCTCTTCATCTTCTATCGCAGCAGGGCATCTAGTAATTACATGATCTCAGAATAGTTACGATTCAGAAGAAAATAATTTAAAAAAAAATCAAATACATAAATTTTGGTTTTATTACTAACGTTTAATAGTCCTATATTTCTGAAAAGTTCCTTATAAGCTATTTTTATAAACTTTTATATACTTTAATCGCCTATGTACCCATATATCTCCCACAAAATTTGATGTTTAATGACTGAATTTCGGCCCAAAGTCCTTTTAAAGACACTAATTGTGTTTCTTGATTTAACTAGTCTACGATCATCTTAGATAACTTTTCTAGGCCCTAGTGCAAATATTAGACCCCTTTTATTAAAAATTATTTTTTGGGCGTTAATTGATAAATATTTTTAGTCCTTTAGAAAGGACTTGGGCCGTAATCTAGAAGTTATGAAAATATGCGTGGGCCGCTAGAGGTTAATAGTAACTAAGTATTTCGATTTACCCTTTAAACCCCTCTTTCATTTAATGCGTAGACCAAGCTACCTCGTCGTAACAAAGGTTTCAGATTAACATAAAACGAAGACAAAGAAAGCAAGTAGTCAGTTATTGCGCAGTGACCCATCTAAGCCCCGGTATTATAATTATGCTTATTCGTCATCACGACCACTGAAAGTGGAGCCCTAACCTGACCTATTAGCGGAATATTTTTTGACTTGTACGTAGCATTGCTACAGAAAAGGGTTCTGAGATAACTGGTCGTATGCGAATAATTACTATTCTGAACATTGCGTAGTCACATACTTGTACCTTGAAGTGTTATACTTACCCTAATCATACTCCTAAAAGGCTGTCAGCGATGACAGTGTGACGAGACAAGTTTGCTGTCGTCTGGAACGCGATCTGAATATTTTATTATAGTTCACCTTACCTCTCATTATGAAAACATTTCATTCTAATAATTGAGTCTGTAAATCTTATCAATTTTGTTGTGGTGTGCCTGTTTGTCATAATAACGATAAAAAAAATACATATCTGTGAAGAAATATCGAAACACATTATTTTCGATATATTTCTGTTCAAATTATCACTGGAATAATATTTGATTTAGATTTGCGTTGCGACAAGTGGAAACTGTAAAACAGTGAGTAATAATATCATCCGTATTCATGTCACCCTATTCGTAAAATATTTTTCTTTTGAAAGCTAGAGAGCATTGGGAGAGATTTAGTGGTTCGTTCTATATGTATGTCACGTACAGCCGTGCAATGCCCGATAGTGCTCATTTCGTATGCGACCAATATACTCGGCTATAATTCTCATCTGCCCATGTTTGCCGTACGGAGCACCAATCTGACGAAACACGCATCGTTGATCAAAATATTTCATTTTAAACGAGCCGCTGGCTGTCCTAGATTGCTATGTTACTGTGTTATACTCCAATTCGTAATGAATTTAAATAAACTTTCAATATTTCACGACTGAAGTTATTTAGATGCAACCGGTATGCTCAGGTACAAAATATGAAAAAGGCATTTGAATATTCTTGCAGTTTTTGACGTGAATAATTCACACATCTATCTACTTCGCCCAACAACAAAGCATTCAAAGCGATCTCACATTCGATTACGCATCGGAGCCTTGTGTTGTTTGACAGTAAACGCACTTCTCATCCAAAAAAGAAAGAAAAAAGAACCTCGTTCAAACTACAGAAGGTAAATAGTTTGATTTTGATCGAGTTTTTCTTTCTTCCTGCAGCAAAAAATGCCAGCCAATTGCAGATAATAAAGAGTGTTACATTTTGTACTGCTCTTATTTTATGTTTGTTTTAAGCTGGCTAAGCGCCTGCGTATCAGGATCTCCCGCCACGACTCGTATCTTGCTAATGCTGGCTTTAAATATTGCTGATCTTCCAGTCCAGATACAGAAGCAAGTTTGTTTTACCATCGGCACAATCTCCTCAACTCGTCCGTGAACCGCCACCGTAGCTGACTGACGCCCTTTCTATCTTCGACCATAGCATGATCTATTCTAGTCAGAAAAAACTCCTTCCTTTCTGTGTGCTGTTGAACTTCGTTGTTGGACTTCTAATGGTGAAATCGCTGACAGTCAATACTCGTACTCCACGGAGTTCCTGTTGCAGTTGAATAGCGTCATGTTAAAATTTCAACGGACGCAGTATACAAGTTACTTGCTCAGATTTTGGACGACGAGTAAATATACCAGCCTCCCAAAAAACGCGGAACATATTATATATTTACTGCAGATTGCAGAAAGGCAAGATGCAATTATGCAGCCACAAACAAAGACTTCTATATAAACTGAGGTAGACATGCCCTACGCACCGATTTTTGAAACCTATAAACTGCGCTAATTAGCAGCGTTGCTCGCACTGTTGTGAGTCAAAACTTCGAGAGTAGGTGCTCGACTTGCAATCGGAGTCCATACGCCTTCTCTTTTACTCTTTTTCTATTCGTATATTGCTATTGTGTGTGGTGACAATTACGTAAAAAATATTTATAAGTGAGTGTAGTCTTAGTAATGTGTGTATTTGAGGATTGCTTTTGAAATCTCGTTTGTTAGAGTACGGCGCGTCTACCTCAGTTTATATAGAAGTCTTTGGCCACAAACCGTTGAATTCAGGAGCAACGCAACTTGGCCGGTTTCGTGGGCATTCATATTGATTAGGAAAAAAGTAAACTAAAACTACCAGCTATATAAACGCGTCAATGATATAAATCTAATTTTATTTTTATGTCGACTGAATACTCCCAGTATCCAAACATTGCAAATTCATATTTCACTCAACTCTGCGTAAATTTTTATAATGCCGAGAACTCGCGTCTCGGCGTGAATCCTTTTAATGATACAATTGAACCGAATACGAGTGCGCAAATTTGAAAAAGGGGAAGTGGTGCAAATTTTTACGTCACTATTTATCTGGTTCACTGACCCCTTTTAGAACCATGAATACTCCCCCGGACTCGAAACACATAAACATTTCATCTTGTGAAATTCACACATCGAGATAGGACTTTGAATAAAGACATTTGCAATGCTGTTTAGTTATCCTAAAGTGCGTTCAAACAAATATCATCTCAACCTTTCCCTCTATCTATTCGGCAATAGCACCGTCTCTTTCCTTACACGATCCGCATGCTAAACTTAAATCCTTAGCTCTATTTTGTTCCTGTACCTGTACTGTACCTCGGGAATTGTAAAAGAAGCTCTGTGAAGTGCACTTTAGAGTGCTTTTAGATTGCACAAAACAGAGAGTGCAGGTGCTCTAGAATCATAAAACAGCTGTTACTGAGCTTGAGCCCTTTTCATTTAGAATTTCTTAAAAGAACGGTGAAAAAATCATTGATTGACTTTTTGTTAGCAGCTAGCACTCATAAATTAAAAATTTTAATGAGAGGTTGGCGCCGGCTATTCTGTTATTTACAAACTCGTAAATTTCAATAAGAATGCAAAGAATTTGGTTTGGGGTAAATAGGTCAATCACGATGACTGTGTAAGTGTGTAGTTTACAATAAATTAGTAAAGTAAAGCTATTGTTTTGATATTGCAAAATTTGTACTCCGAAGTTTTTAAATATATGTTGCGGTTGTCTAGTTTTATTTTTGTTTTAATTTTACAATTTTTTGTTTTGTCTCGTTCCAACTTCGCGTGGGCGAAGTAGGATTTTGATGTAGGTAGGTATGTAAAAATTATAAACATATGTCCTTTACTTTTATATTGGTCAGCAACATTCAACACTCACACCTCATCTGCTTATAGTTTTAAGACTAATTGCTCGATGTTAATAATAATAAACACAACTTTTATATTGGGAATTTGTGACTGGCATGTGCTGTCATTCCGTATACAAAAGACTATTTTTTTTTTCGATCAAAATACATTGTCTATCGAACTATAATAAACCTCCTCTTACAATCCCGGGTTCTTCCAATCGCTAGATGTTACCATGACGTCAATTTGGTAAGCTTAATATAAAAAAAGATTTGATATATTTGCTAGGGATATATTCAAAACAGGTATAAATTATACCAGTATACATAAATATACATGCAGAGAAGCTAACACTTACACAGAGAGACCAGGAAGTTCTGCACAACTAACATTTCACAGAAACCGTGTTAAATTGGAGCCCTGCCAGGAATACGTGGTCAATTCGAATACATTATCATTTTAATACCGAGTGACCTGAGTGTATACGTCGACATGAGTGAAATGAAAAAAATAAATGGGCGAAGATTAAATATATATATGAAGTAAAGAATTTGAAGAATGTTACTTTGATTCTCTAGGTTTTGCGATTTTGCAATAGCAGTTAATACGAAGTTAAAGTTTGTTATCCATGAGGCTATTTCAGAAAATTACTGTTAGGTGGATAAGAGTGGAACATTATTACGTTCAATATTTTTTTGCATTTGTGCAGTATAGTATGAAAATTGTAGTAATGCTCATCGTACCTCATTGTGATTTTATAACTTAATCATGACCGCTGATGGTGATGGAAAATCGTGGACGTTCTATCTTTTGTTCGTCCCACATTTCAGGGTCTACTTACGAGTTTCCGAGCTATAGATCGTAAAATAATGACTGCTGGTATAGATAGATGAACGGAATTGTTCTAAAAAGAGAAAAAGAAAAGATTGTATCGAAACTGCGTTTGCTTTTTGGTATGGCGTATCAGATAGTGTTGCAGAAAATGCCGGGATTCAGCCGCGCCTTTGTCGGGAGCGTCGTGCTCGTATGAATAGATTGAAACTTTTCCCATTACCTCGGAATTGGCTGCATCACAATATGTGTGTGGTATCTATTTGTATTTATAAACCTGTGTTCTTTTTTCTCTTACACAATGATGATCTAACGTAAGATTTTGTTTAGTGTTCTCAGTATAAAAGGTGCTAGTTTAAATTAAAGAATATTAACCACAAACTTCACCAGGAAATTACCAAAATCTTTGAAGTAACAAAGCAACCAATTCGGTTCATTTCATGACTGTCTATCATTCTAAATGGAATTTGTAAAATCTAGTGTTGAATTCTAATACACCCAATGATTTATCTATGGTACTATTACTGGAAGATGTAAATATTGTACGTTCTGCATTTTCAAATACATACTATGAGTTATGACGCAAGTAATAAATACATAATTATATTCATTTCTCATCCATCATTTCATTCTTTTCATCGTATTCTCATAAATTTTTCATCGCATTTAAAATAAGATATAGTGGATTTTGAAATAATTTCAATTCATAACAAAACCGCCAACGGTACATTCTACTTTGCTGTAAATTACGTAATACAGTATGCCCGATAAATATTCTCTAGTTTACAAATTGGGTTCCTTCGGTTAAAATTTATTGAACCAAATCCAAAAGATCTATAGGGCTAACATAAAAGCAGCCAAGAATACTCCCATATGGTTTTTATTTGTAAATAGTTCAAGCGTCAAATAAATAAACATTCCCCCTCACAATTGGGTCAGCGAACGACAATCTAACAAGGATAAATGAATCCCATTTGCAATTTATTCAGCTATCGTCATATTCGTTTTGGACACATCCGTAAAGCGTGGCCCATTTTCGCTTTATTGTGTTTAATGGGTTTGTTCTACAACTTATTGTGAATTGGAATCACAGATCAAGGACAGTGTTGTAGATTTTCTGCTCATCATTCTTTATTTTGGATCAGCGCCAAATGAATAAAAAGAAACTCTGCTATATTAAGATCTGGTGTGACTAAACATGATTGATATTATCTGTTTGTTTGAACAAGAATATCAAACGATTTTCATGTTTGTTTTAGTCCGTCAATGGAAGATTGATTACCGTTTTCGTCTTTGTCTAGAAGCATTTACTTATATTAGGTACCCTAATACCTTTATTAAAGTAAAGCATATGCTTTGGCTTTCTGGAATGTGTTTATTCGTGTGAGAAGTAATAAAGTAACCTACGTTCACTACGTTCAGTGTAAGGCATTAGAAACATACACATAAACTGTGCCATTATCTTGTTAAGGATAGTATCTCTTATATCCTCCACGCGATAAAAGGAGTATATTTTAGTCTGCACTTACATTCATTGCGAAGTAAAAGGATAATATGGATAACGTTACAGTCTGAATTATGTATACACTCTGTAGGTAGATACATGTTCAGATTTTAATTTAGGATACTTCTGGCATGTTCCACCAGACGTCAGAACCTAGCCAATCTGTCTGTCGGGTGCGCAAATATATACCTCCGTACACATCTCATCAGACAACGTTTGGTCTGCTGCCAAAATGTAATCTCATCTTTTCTCGAATATCATTCTTTGAATAGACATAGTCATTTGAAAATGTTAATTAGTTGGTACAATGTTGTTTTTGCTACATCGTAAAAGTTGTTGATTTATTTAGAACAACAAGAGGGAGAGTATCTCGTGTAACTCTAATCGGTAAAGTTTGAAACAACATCGGCTGACTTTCCATCGGTAGAGTTAGTTAATGTGAGTTCCCGCGGCGGGCAGTAGATACGGATATCGATCGGGACAAGTGCGGGACGCCGGGATTCGTCTGGCACGCCCGGGTAACCGAACACCCTCGTCCCACCTCCCGCTCTACCGCCACTACCCGTCAAAAAGGTCTGTATTAACGCGCCACTCACTACTTTGTTCTTGTTTTGTTTGAAGGTTAATATTCTTTTTGACCTGAATGACAGTTTCTTATTATTCAAACATTTTTGTTTTACTTAGTTTGGTTTCTATTCTTTTTGTGCAATTACCCAACTCATTAGTGAATATGTTTTTAAAAATTATACTTTTGTAAATGTTTTAATTTGTTCTTTTTTTCCACGACGTAATTGACATTATTACCTGCATTTAATTTTTGATGTGCATCTTACTATTTAAGCTGTAATTTCTTATATGCTAAAGTATGTTAATACTTTATTAGAATTGAGTGAAAATGAGACTAACTGCGATGGTCTATTTTATTTCTTTTTAATTTAAGTTCTGATAGCCATTAAAGCAAAGCATACAGTATTTTGGTCAGTGTATAACTGAATTGTTTCACGTTTGCGATATCACGAATCCATACCATTAAAGTGATGACCTTGTTGTGGCACGGAAGGCGCAATGTGTGTGAAGTATCATTAATTACGCAAACCTGTCTGGTGGCCGGGCCGCTGAGCCTCTACACCGAGTGAGGGGCTCAGGGGGAGGGAAGAGGAGGCTTGGTGCGGGGGTGCACTTCCCCCCGCGCGACGCCAGTTTGCGCCATTCTCCCGCGCCGGCACGACTACGCTCGGTTACTCGTTACACGGAACGATTTACTGAACGCATCTTACCTTTCACCGCACTAACGTCACAAGTTTATCAAATTTCTAATGTGCCGTATGACGTCGTGAAGTGATTTTGGTGCTTTGTGGCCATTGTGGACCGTGCGACGTCCTCCAGCGTGCCGGCACCGGTACTTGTCATGACTCATTGTTTACTATCTTTATCGTTGGCCGGCTTTCCTCTATATTTATCGTTTTAAGTAGTAATAGCATTTCCCATCCTTATTTCTTACATATTATTTATAAGCTTAACTAGTTGTGGCAATTAAACCAGAATTCTTTTATTGTCATTATCATTTAAACCTAATTTGTTCATTTTCATTAGCGTATCTTCTGCCTTATCATCACTGCTTCCTGTCTAAATCTTTCTTCATGTCCTATTTCACAATTTATTCAGGGCTGTATGTGTGCGTAACTTCCTAGTAGATATGTATTTTTCTATCTGCTTACTTTAACCGAACTAAATTACGTACTAGAAGATACTTTGTTTTCAAAATAACTTACCTAATCTTCAACAGTGAACATGCATCGGAAAACTAATTAGCATAGAATAGCATGATCACGACTGCCTAATATACATGTACACGTATTACGCTCGTATGCAGCTATGTAGGCGCAGTGCATACAAAGTAGAGATAGCCACACCCCGATAAGAGTACTGTCTCTTTCCCACCTTCACTGAATTTAATATACGTTACTCGTTACGTACAAAGTTAAGAGAATGTTAATTCCGGAGTGATGTAAATTTACGATAGTTTGTGGAAACTTTCGCGTGTCCCGGACTGCGGAATTAGATCACTGGCTAGATGAGTGTTGCGCTTCACTAATCGACGCACGCACAATGTCAGCCATATTGTTATTGTTATTACTTCGCCTTAGAAGGAAACAGCTCGTTTGACTCAGTCTTGCTTGGTGTTTGCTTTTGTTCTTTTCTAACTTCTTTGTTGGGCGTTATTGTTCTTTTGTTCGGTATGTTAAGGCTACCACTGCGTAGAAGATTTATAAACATTCACTCGTCAATTGTAATATTTTTCTATTAAATCATGCTCCCGTATTAATATGTAGGTATGGAAAAAATATAATGGGTTCTACAATTAATCTGTCAGTTATATTACAGATTAAATAATAGTTAAGTACTACGAAGTTATACTTCTCGAAATAAATAATGAAAATATAATTTAAGTACCTACTTACATAAAACATTCAAAGCTTGAACTTGTAGATTGGCCCGAGGCTGCCTGTGTCAGCATAATTTTAAGATTATGATAATTTACTTTTAAAGTATAAAAGATTACTGGAAAAGGTAATAAAGACCAAATAAGGAGTTGAATAGTTGGCTAGACGCAGTTACATAAAGGCGGCACACGAATACCACAAGACCTGTCTACGTCCCACGTACGCCCACAACACGCACATTAACCTATACGTGTATAAATCTCACCTGACAACACCGCCGCGGACCCTGGACCAAGCCTTTTATATACACATACGTAAAGTGAGAGATAGATATAGATAGATACCACAATATATTGTACGTTTGCGAACTTAATAGAAACGAACGTGAGCGTTTCTACGGAATTACTGCCAGCTTTATCCAATACATCACGAAACAACATTTTCTTTGGCAAAACATTCCTTATTTTGATTGTCTGTTTTGTCAAGCTACACAATGAGCTAATAAATAGCGGGATGTGAAGATTCTCATCCAATTCCATTGTTAGGAAAGGAACAAAAAGTAATTGAATGGTTTATTTAAAGTTCAGGAACTATCGAGAGAGCTATCAAGTTTGTTAATTTATTACAAGAACTTGTTGACACGATTAGTCATTATAATACATTCGCGCCACAATTAAGGTCAAATAGGCAGTTCGATGTTAGATATTATAATGTTGTCGTTTGCGATTAAAACGATTATTTTGGATGCATTTTTGTTAATCCAAAAAAGACACTTATTATTATATCTTCCTTCACACGTTAAAAGGTATGAAAACAAAGTAACCAGCCACTGTACTGTGGTAATCCAATAATGTAGTCGACGTTGTCATAATATTGTAAAAACGAATACATGTCAAATATTGTCTATATTTGACATGTATTCGTTTTTACATGCATTAATATCAAGCAAGGTTAGACGTAATCCCAATAATATTTAGAAGCAGTCGTATCAAAGTTGTAATCTAGTTAGCAAAGCGAGACCCCCAAAGGCTTAAGACTAGAAATACCGGTTCCTAGTGGGAAAGAGAGAGGGGCACTGGTCGAACGAGTCGTGTTTCCTCCTGCCCTCCGGCTTTGTGAGATTGGGCGATAAACTTACCTGGAACACGCCACCTCGTATGAACATTATTATAACCTGAGGCACTGTTTCTTCTAACTCTGAGCTTGAGAAAGTTCTTGAAATTGTACACGGCTGTGTAGTATTAGGTACTCTAAACAATGATAAACGCTTAATCATCTTGAGTAATCACAATAATTTCGAATTTCTGTTGCGTAATAGAGATAATAATACTGAACAATGTTTACAATGCAATACATCCAGAGGTTCATTATACATTTGAATGTTACGATAAGATACGGTTGTTTATAAACGCGCCATATTGATTTAATGGCGATAGCAGTTATAAATAATGAATAATGTATGAGAGATTGCGTGCGTAGAAGCATAATATTGTATTATAGTTCTACAGGTGTGTTGAGTATTACTGATGTGAGGTGGCTGTTAACATAAAGCTATTATTAGTTTTAGAGTCATGCTTTATGCTTTTCACGGAGTACGAGCTTATTAAAAACGTGTAACTTCTAGCTAGACAGACTCAGCCACGTCAGCTTATATAATGTCATTGTGCAATATAATTTATATCTGTTAGCCCTAAAAAGTAACTACATTATAATGTACTATCAGTCATACATGTAATGTCGCCGCGTGGTGGGTGTAATGTCATACAAAGGGACAATGCGATTTCCAGGGAAACTGACCAACTGGCTGCACTCATTACGTGAATTATTCGAAATATAGCTAGCAAAATGTTGGCTTATCATAATAATCTCTACAGAAACATGGATGAATGTAGGTGTAATAATTTCCAACTGCATAAAATGGTTAGCTGTAAAATAGGTACAAGTAGACAAAGGTCAGGCGAGCGTCGTAGTTGTGTAACTGAGTAGTGTTACTCACTGCACTGCATTATGCAATCGGCAAGCGTACGATGCGCGTCGTCGTACAGATAGCTTTAAATGCAGAATATTTTGTTACAAAACTGGAAACTAAGTTTTAATGATATAGCACAATGTCATCTCACGGTCATATTATCTAGCTATTTGAGACTAGAGCTCATTATAATGGTTTAACAGCATTTTTATATATTCTTTATTATCAAATTGTAAAAGGTTTGGGTTGGGGGAGTTTATAATTACAAATCCTTCAATTATGGAAAACGGTAGTACCTATGTAATTATCTATTGAAGACCGTTTTCCCCAAGCTTAAGTTCTTATAAGGCTTCTTTCATTACTTAGATCGTGACTCCTTGAACATTTTATGTATTAAACATAAAATGTTCAAGGAGTCACGGAGGAAATTTATCAAAAATTAAATTGATTGTTTATTCCGTGATGCCTTAAGCTCTTTCAAGTGGAACGGTACCGTTAACCTCTCATGTTAAAATGAAGTAATTAATCAGTGTATTGTGCCGCCTTCTACATCTGTTACAGCAGTATTATATAGTTATAATAGCATCTTTTATGTTGGTTGTGTAGTCGGTGTATGACAGGGAGCAACGTGCGGGCTCCAGGAGCAAGATCGTGACTCCTTGAACATTTTATGTATTAAAGTAAATTTATCAGGAATAAATTGATTGTTTATTCTGTGATGCCTTAAGCTCTTTCAAGTGGAACGGTACCGTTAACCTCTCATGTTAAAATGAAGTAATTAATCAGTGTATTCTGCTCCTTCTACATCTCTATTACAGCAGTATTATAACTACATAGTATAAAACAAAGTCGCTTTCTCTTTCCCTATATCCCTATGTAGCTTAAATCTTTAAAACTACGCAACGGATTTTGATGCGGTTTTTTTAAATAGATAGAGTGGTTGAAGAGGAAGGTTTATGTGTATAATAACATCCATTAAATAGTGAAGAAATACTGTATACCCGTGCGAAGCTGGAGCGGGTCGCTAGTATAGTTATAATAGCACCGTTTATGTTGGTTGTGTAGTCGGCGTATGACAGGGAGCAACGTGCGGGCTCCAGGAGGTGAACTTTCCAATAAATCACGTTACAATGTTTGTGGGAACGTTCACCTGCTCCGTACCCTTTGGATATTGCACGCGTGAGGAATTGATGAAACATTTCCAATTTATTACGACATTCCACCGTGGTGTTAGAAAGTAATAAATTGTTGAGGGTCTGCGCGGTGCTCGGTGATGTTTAATGGCATTTTCATTTCCTGGGGACGGGTTGTTACTCTTGATGGTATTTATCTACTGACTGTGAGGGAGATCTGCGTTGTGAACTTGAATCTTTGCTAAATAGGTTTAGCGTGACTATCCCGCTTTTAATATTCGTATGTCTGCTTATCAGGACAGTTGACTGGATTAACAATTTTTTTGGTCGACTAATTTTATTGACCGCATCTTTCCTTCTGTACAAGGGATTAAAGTTTGTATAGACTGTTTTATGAATGACATTTATTTTTAAAATCACAATTTTTTTGCTTGACTAATTTATTGACCGCATCTTTGCTTCTGTACAAGGGATTAAAGTTTGTATAGATTGTTTTATGAAAGACATTTGTTTTTCATATTTTTTCGTCGAAGAACCTCTCTACGCAGTAATTCTAGACACCTAGCTTTCTTATTGTATTAAAATATTTAGAAACAAAGGCTTAGTGTTGGGCGTTGATAAGTTTTCTTTTTAATAAGGCTAGATTACTTACGATTAGGCGTTGATAAGTTTTCTTTTTAATAAGGTCAGATTACTGATCATCATCATCGAAACCGGTTCTCACTTGAAGAAGTACTACCTACTACCGATCGTAGACTTAAAATTATTCATGCTTTAAGAAATGTTATAACCTTCAGTAAAAAGCAGAGGTATAATATATTTATTACGTCTTTAGAAAATATAACTGGGAATATATTCCCCTTTTATCGCAGTTCCCTGTAATAGGTTGCGCAGTACCGTTGTCAGGTAGAGGGAGTGAATACATTCAGGATTATTATTCGTTCCGTAGGTAGTTTTACATTTCCGTTTAACATTGCAGCTGTGTGGTATTTATGTCGTATCTTTTTTATAGTCAAGAACAAATTGGTAGTCTAGTAAAATAGTCTTGTGAACTGTTAGAGTGAGTGCTAGATGTTTCTTTCCATCAAGAGAGTGGTTTGAACAATACAATCTTATGATTTCTTGAAAATATTAGAGCACGGCGATCCGTTTTCACTGCATTAACTCAATTTATAAGAAAACTAGCTGTTGCCAGCGGCTTCGTCCGCGTAGAAGTCGTTATCGCGTAAAATCATTACCCTTCTTTTGCGCTGTCAGTTAAAAAGTCCTTCCCTCGTTCATAAACTATATCCATTCCAAATTTCATCAGAATCGTTTCGGCGGTTAAGGTGTGAAAACGTAGGTAACAGATAGACAGACCGACAGAGTTACTTTCGCATTTATAATATTAGTAGGGAAGTAGGGATATAATGAACATTCTTATGGCTCTAAGTTTTGTATCAATCTTGGAAAAATATTGAGATGTCATTTACTCACCTCTATTTATATATACATCAGCATTATTCAGCATGGCACTTGAAACAGTACCTACGACTTGAACTTCAATAGTGATCTTTCAGACGAAATTCTTTGTCCAACTGTCACTTACTGAAAAAGTTAAAATTGCTTCCTCACTTCATAATATTGGAGGGTACCCTTTGGTAAATAGAGTGCTAAAGTCCTTGGGAAGATAGAAAGATCGGTAAGGAACGCACTGACGCAACATCTCTGATGATAGGCGTAACGTTATATGGATCTTTATATATTATTCTAGATACAAACACTGAAATGCTATGTCTTGCTCTTTAGTGCACGAAATGGTTAGAACAGAAAGAGATAAACGTATCTTTACTTTTACAATTGAAATAGGAAGGCTTTTAGGAAGGTTTTTACAATTATGTGCGATGTTTCCATGACCTATGATTGTAAAAGAAAAGCCTTAGACAAACAGGTCATTCAACCGTTACGTGTCTCATCATCAATTCGTATATTCAAACTACAGTTGACATATAGACGTCTCATAGCACAAGCACCGTTCTCTCTATAGAATACAGTTCAATACACTCGGTCCATAATGCTCGGCTTGTTTATTGTGTATTTCAAAGGGAACTGTACACAAAGACCCGATACGTAGAGTTAGTATACGTGTACACCATTCTGCCTACAATATAAACGACCTGATTGTACCCCTATTCAATTGAATATTGCGAGATATAGCTTTTATGGACGTTGAAATATCAATAACCTACACTTACCTTACCAGTTTGTCGTTTATACTTTGAATCAGGGTCTTAATTAACGTTTGCTTCATAATAAACAAATATAATAAATGTACCTACGTTATGTAATAAAACTGGTAAAACACATTTTATAAATAACTTTTTAAACAAAACAAACGCTACCATCTGAAAAAATGGGGCAATACACCACGAGTATTCCATATTTAAATCCTATGCTATGCATTCTTTTTTAATATGATGGCCAGTAATATCATATTAGGAACACGGACACTAAATCGCACACCGGGGGATTCGGCGGGAAACTTTCAGACAAGCATTACATTGTGATTTAATAATTTTTCAAAACTAGTGTAATTTCGAGAGTTTATGTGTAATTTATGGTGGATTATTAAACATAAAGGTTCGACAACGTGCAAAAGTGTTGGAAAGTGATAAAGCGCAGTGAAACGCGAGTTTTTAGGTTTGTCGACGAATTCCACAGCAAGCCCTAGTAAGGTACCACCGCCTTACTAGAGTAGAACTTAGTCCAAACTTGGACATACATGAATACGCTGCTCATAAGAAGAATCATAATATGAAAATGATTTATATTTTCACAATGAAATTTACTTGACTTTGGCATACTCTCAAACCGAGAAAGTCCAAGAACAAGAAGAAAAAAAAAAAAAAAAATCGCACACGAAGTAGGTTGTAATACTAATTTAATATTACGCATCAGTTACTTTCGATTCAATAGGAATTTATTTAAGCTGATTACCTGTAATTTTGCTCATACTAGTTTTTTATATGTCAGCTATAGTTTTTTACGTTAAATAAACCGTTAAAAGTAATTTGCAACATAAGCTGCAAAGATAGATCATGTAGATTGCAAACGGTACTTTTTGATATTTATTATTGTCTATGTTGAAATACACATGATTAAACTTTATGCTCATGTTGTAGATTGTAATTAAAACGCGGACCAGGATATTATTAATGTAGTTAGAATTTTAGTTAGATGAATTTATATTAATTGAATTAAAAAGACTTATCCAATGACCGCATGTAACACGTTAACTTGGCTATGAATTAAGATGATATTGCATGAATAATTATCCCGTACATTTTTATAGGTTCCTAGAGGCACGGAAATCGATATCGGTATTCCACACAGGCGTAGCCGCAGACGTCCGCTAGTCATAAACAAGATCTTTGAAAGTGATCTTGCATTATTTAAAATTTCCAAAACCAATTTGCTTCGCGCTCGTTTGAATACAGCTATATCGAATTACGATTCGTTCTAAAATATAATCCGCCATTAATTGCTTGTTAATAACAAAAGACTTACGAGTATTTTGACCTGTTATCTGATGAAAGGTATCTAATGGATAAAATCGTTTGCGGTTTAGAGATTAAAAACATTAAGATTGCATTAAATGAATGTTAAGAGATTGATACAAAAATGATCTTAGTCTTTATCGTAGTATTATTTGATTGTAATGACTGCTGACTGTAACGAAATGGATGAAGTAAATTATATGAGAAATCAAACAATTTTACGCAATATGAGATGAGAGAACTTCAAAGTATGCTTGACTAGATGGCGCCTTTGGAGTATTTTGTTCCCGTTTCCCGTGGGAACTTATCCCCAGGGTAAAAAGCAGCCTATGTGTTATTCCAGACTATAGTCCATCCCCGTACCAAATTTCAGCTACATTCGTTCAGCCGTTGAGGCGTGAAAGAGTAACAGACTTCCACACATCCTACACTCACAAACTTTCGCATTTTTAGTAATGAGACTGGGATGAGCTTGTGTAAGATATATGAGATATACTTTATAAACGAAAGAAAACGGAATATATGAGTGCTCAACAGTTTCCTTCTAATTCTTAACAATATGAATAAAGTTTAGGAAATAATTGTTCTCTCTAGGCAATAGTCTCATTAAAAGGTTTGTTTTTATTTTTAGTTACACGTGTGTTAAATAAAATATTAATTGCATTAGTTTTTATACGAAGCAACACGGAAACTTAATACATATTATAAATACGGTAAATACACACAGTATGGGGTTTTTCAAAAGGATTTTTCAGTGATTATTTTATTAATTGGCATAATATATTTTAATACGAGTACGTAGATAAAATACGTTACAATTAACTGTACACGCTCTATAATTCTATATCAAACTATTAATTTACTATCCAAACAGATTATAATTACAGGGGAGTTTGTAAATGAACTTTATTAACCCTTCGGCTGAAATCTCATTAAATGTAGAGATGCTTTTGATCTGTCACGCACAACGGGTTAACATACCTACCGGAGGGTTATAAAGGGACAATGGCACCCCGTACCCGTGTCGGGTGAATGCCATCTAAAGGATGACAAAACATAAAAGATCGTTCGAATATAAGAGAACTTCTGCCAAATAAAATATGTTTATTTTGAAGCTGCTTTCAAGGTCGATATTCGCATTTTTTGTTGAACGTTCTAGGAAATACTGTTTTATTCTATTTTGAATTTAAAGTTATGTTATTAACCTCGAACATTTGAATAACATTTGAATGCTAAATACCTCATCTGTCTTACGAAATACGATAGCTAATTTACTCAGTGCATTAAGTTTCTCCTAATGCATCGACAATGGAGCGAATGGTCGCGAAATGCTCACCTTAGACAACACATACGGGGACATACTGCTGTTATGTTTAGTACGGTTACTGATAGTCCATATCCATATCTATATCTACATAACAATATAAAAATGCAAAATTTGTATTGTTTGTGTGTATGTTTGAAATGAATAAACTCAAAAACTACTGTGCCGATTTCAAAAATTCTTTTGCCATTGGAAAGCTACATTTACCCTGAGTAACATAGGCTATATTTTATTCACACATAGGCATTGAAAAAAAAAGTATGAATAGTTTACATTCTTAAAAATATTTAATCTGCAATTTACCTACTTTACTGTTTACGTTATCGTTGAGCGGTTTTCAAATATGACGGTGTTAACAGCAATAGTTCATTCGAAATTATTTGGATCGTTGCCAAATATTTGTACAAATTCTGCGAAAAAAACTCATTTCTATATTAAAATTCTATGTTAGCTGTGTTTATCTGAACGTATTAATAGAAAATGCGTTGGTGGACGTTAATGGGGTCTTTTATAGTTTACTACAACCGAGTCAATAGCAGACCACACACGAACTTAGGATACTGTAAAAGTTTCGTCCCATTTTACGAGTTAATTTTAGATGGATAGTAATAAAACTGAGTTTAAGAAATAATGCTTAAATGATAGTGATCAATTTGATCGTAACTAAGTATTGATCTTATAATCAATCGATCACTTTGACAAGCATAATTGTAAGGTCTCCCTGTATCAATTTGAGCTATCGCGCTTTAAAGATAGGAACTGTAATTAAAATTATGTATCTCTATAATTAATATGGTTCCTTTAAAAAAGCTAATTATTGCTTCCATTCCTTAAAAGAAAAGAGGTAATGTGGCTTGACGCAAATAAAATAAGTGATCTCTATAAGTAACATACTACTTTATTTTATTTCTATCTTTAGCAATAAAATTCCATTAAAAAAAATCGTGTTACGTTGACGTATACGAATCTGAAAGCGGCTAGTTTATAACGTTTTAATAACAAGAACCCATTTAAACTGTAAACTTCCGTTGCAGAATGCTATTTATGATCGCTGACCACTATAAATAACTATACGTTAAATGAAATTTATGTACTAGTAGGTATTGCACTTCTTGCAACATTGCAATTCATACATGTCTGAAAGTAATCTATCATACGATTGCACTGAAAGTGGCTGTTTCTAATTTCATATGATATTATTTATAGAAGTGTTGGAACAGAAAATATTTAAAACAACTTCACAAACATTATTAAATATGAATTGTAAAAATGACAATGATTGTAAATAAACTATATCAATATTTCTAAGATCCGAGATGATATTGGAGTTGGAGAGGCATAGAGCGCGGCGCGGTCTAAAGCGTGTTTCTTTAAGTTGGTGACGTGACGATTGCAATTTTGACATAGAACTGTATGTTAAAAAAATGTTGCTGATAGCATATATTGTTTACACAATTAACCTAGTGTAAAGACATCAAAGTATGTATTTCTTGTGCAAGTAGAGCTGTGGCCCAGTTTGCTGCGCATTGCGTAGGTCAGTCATGAAGTCATGAGCCGCGTGCACGTACACTTTCTCCATAATGTATTTCACTTTCACTCACTACTGATCGACATTTTAGCGTGATTTTTGATGCATTTAATAAATTGCCGTAATGTCTAATGTATTTTAATGCGAAAGTTAGATGAAATATGTAGTGGTTTACTTATCAAGTAATAAAAGAAACCGCATACTTTTAAGAAGCAATTACGCAAACCTTTATACAATGAATTGGGGTTGTACTAAGATATAACGAAAAACCGGCGGACAGGAATGGTACTTTCAGTATAAATTTATTGCTGCTGCAAAGTTTGTCGTAGAGCCAGGGGCTCAGTATATTCTACTCACACAAAACAAGTAGCATAACCTTTTAAGCTCCTGCAGACTTCAACCTGATTTAAAACTACAGCTCCACAAGACACACAAAGAGTATGGTTGGCAATTAAATGAGAATAAGAAATCTTAAATGGCATAAAATAACATAACATTTCGATCTACGCATCGGCGATCAGAAGTTTGATGATAATGATCGGCATTACGCAGCAATAATACTAAAATTAAAACCAATCAAACATTCGTTCCATCAATTGGTAGGCGTAACACTTACAATTTCTTTGTTCGACGTATCACGTAACAAAAGTGGAATATTATAAAGAACAAACGTTCATATTAAACAAAACTAAATGACTCAACTTTCCCCTTCACATTCGGTACAAATGTAGGTAAAGTTTTAATTAGCCTTTAAAAACTTTCTATTCGTGTGCAAAAGTTTCAGCGAGCGTGGTTTGAATTTTGAGTTTGATTTGATTTTGAAATTGTATAATTTAGTGAATATCTTTCTAGATAAAATGTCATTAAATAATACTTCGTTACCACCGTTATGGGCTGTAGAGACGGCTGTCTTAATATGAGTATGGTTTCACTAGCATTGTAAATAAAACACATAGATACCTTAATCATTGTGCAAGTGTTGTCCTATTTGCTGCATTTTATAATTTTGTCGTATTGTCTAACTCTAATGTATTTTGAGTTTTGACCTGTCCCACTGACCAAATAAACAGTCGTGCCATCTGCCTCGGTCTTATCTACTTACTGAGCAATACTTTTGGAATTTAATAGTAAATATAAGCTTTATCATTGATTTGTTATAAATAACGCATATTTACATTTTGCATACTACTCCACAATCTATTGATGAGTTCATGTTGTTTTCAAATCCATTATTCTCTTGTTGCAAGAAAAAAAATAACCTGTCAATTCTGTCAGAGTACAAAACAAACTTTAACTAAACCAACATACCTCGCTAGATCCTTACAAACAGGTTGTTTGTCAATTTCCCAATGACGCAGCAGTTGTCAAAGCGCTCGCTTGTGCACATAAACATTTCAGTCGCGACCGACGGCTGCCCTCCACACCCCATCGTCCCCTAAATGTGGAAAACACCCTGCCGCCTCCACTGCCCCATTTTTCACGAGTACTTAGCCGTCGTGCGTTTCGCCCCATCCCTTGTCTCCCCAAGTTTCGCATGTTTATACCATAAATTTTTGTTATGACAACAAACGGTCAGCTGATCCATACATACGATATTTATTCAGTGTAATGTGTATGAGACAATTTGTTTTGTTGTCATACATACAAACATAGTGTATTTTAATTTCTTCACCGACCGTTTTAATTTCGTGTTTCTGTATACCTTAACGAAAAACCTTTTCAAAAGTATCTGTTTCGAAATTTATTCGAGTTCGTAACTTGATATCAGAGATTCGGTGTAATTAAAATAAAATATCGCCTTTGTGTTCTTTCGTCCACCATTATCATTTGTTCATTATTACTTCAATATCCTGTTTCATTCCTCGATACCCTGGTAATTAAAATAAGCACCCCCATTTAATTATATAATTTATCAAAGTAACCTATTTGGGTTAAAAGACTCTAAATTACAATTTAAGTTATCTATCAAACTCGGATATAAATACATTTAAAAGAAAATGAAATATCTTGAGGCATTCAAAAAAGAACACAGATCTGGCTAAGTGCTATAAAAAGCGTAGGTAGTTAATGGTTTTAAAGTATCAATCAGCAATAAGAGCATAACAGTGAACAGTTTGGCTGTAATTTTGCAAAATCAGCGTAATAACCGCTGCGGAGGTGCGCCGCTGACTCCTGCTGACTTGCCAATAATTGTTTAGGGAATTTTGCCGACTCGTCAGTGAGTCAGCATGCGCTGCTATGAGTCATGACTCGGCGTAATTCGGACTGGGATCGCCCGCCGTCAGCTGGAATAAGTGGATTGTGTTACGACTGAATAAATCCAATCCTAAAGGCGCTCTGATGTCATTACTTTATGGCCACGTTTGATTATTTTTCGGAGAACTCGTTTGAGAGTCGGTTCGTTTGATTGCATAATATTTTCTATTTTACAACGGCGGTTTACACCCACGATAGACCTGTTTAACGAGCTATAGAGATTTAATGACAGTTTAATGGTCGTTTTGATTTTGCCCGATATAGGCTCGTCGCAAATGGTAATTTTTAAAGCCTTTGCGTAATATACGACTACAATTTTATTATATTTAATACATTATTTGATAATTCTGTGGTCTTGGATTAGAATATATATCTACCTATTTAATGATCAATATAACGTGAATTTTATTCCTTATTTATGTACCTATCTTTTCAAAATGTATAACTCTTATTTTACATAATAACATTGTCCATATTAAATAACTTAATATGAGACTAAACAGTAAATTCGAGTTTTCCTGCGTTGCCAGTTCACCGTTGTAGTTAATTACTCCGTAAATAATAAAAAGGTTTCTACTTCACCGGCTTCCCCCTAAATAACTGAAACGATAGTCCTGCCTATTATCAAAAAGGGTTGTAAGTTGTAAGTGATTATATTCTGGGTTTATTGAAATATTTAAACACGCTAAGTAATTTGTTCAGGGTACAACCTTGTTAACAACCCTTCGTGGCTACGACTAATTAAAGGGTATGCAACGAACTGTGGGTAGGTACTTTTGTTACCGCCATGTTGGGTAATTCTTTAGCGCTAGACGTGTTTAGTCAAGGGTAATTACAGAAATCTTGATAAGGAACATTCCCAGTATTTCCACGGCAGTAGTTTCTTAACGAAACTAGTGAGACTTTTTGTCCCAATAGTTCCGTGCTGTGAGGGTAATCTTTTCGAAATATTTTTCTTTGTTTACTTTTGTTAACATTATTAAGATATTATTTGTTTATTTACAGAGAGTGGAGCGAGAAACCACAAAAAGTCCAGCGACTACCGGCGGCAGAAAGAAAGCAGCAGCCGTGAGGAGCAACGGACAAATCGCCCCTGCGGAGCCTCCGCCTCAATCTACAGGTACCCAAACTAAATCTACACAATTCCCCCATTTACAATACTTTAGAAATTCCCCAAGCGTATCGAATCTCTTTTTTCTTTTCATTCTTTATTATAAATTTGTACATACTTGGCAACAATAAAAGTTGAAATTTATGGCGCCGTTACCAAACTTTTTGTAAGTTAATATTTTTTCATCATGATCACTATTCGCTGTATATTGCAGAGTCATAAAATAATAGATTTTATAGTGAAAGTTGTTTGATTTATCAACGATATACTAAACCCTCACAGAGTATCGGAAAATCGGTCTCTATAATGGTGTTTCCAGGTTTATATCATTTAGTAGTACATATTTACTACGAATCATTCAACCTTCTATTTTAATTCAACCCTTGAATTGCTGTTTTGCCTAGTTCACATAAACGTCGTCTAAAAATTTTTAAAAGTCGGAATTATTCAAGGTTTTCTGCACTGCAGACTTAAGCAATTTCTCTAATGTCAGCTAGATTAAATGCATTTCTGCAGTATAGCTCTCGTGAAATTTGATTCGTACTCGTTTGTAACTATTTTTATGTAGCACGGAACAATGCTTTGGGAATCAAACAAAGCGCTTGCCTTTTGCAAAATTAAAATTGCTGTTTCAATTGCTAAAGTGACCTTTGTATTTTTATTTGGTTTTTCTTCTTTGCTATGAATTTAAAACCAGAATTTAATATTTTTTTTTGGTTTATTTAGGATTTTTAAATCTATTGTATGATAATTATGTGGTGCTAAGTAAATTGAAGGTCAAATGAAAAACTGTAGTTGCGGTTAATCAATATGCAACTTTTATTAAAAAATAATGTTTTTCTGTAATTTTTAACGCTGAAGAATGACGTTATTATTGTAAAAATATAATATACTTATCTGCCACCTTTATATGATCAACATCATATATGCTTTTCAAGATGTATTAAGAACTTATAAACATTTTTTTTAAAATCCTGGACTTAGACAACTTGGATCCTCCTTTCTCTAAATTAATCTAACTGTAAGTAGTCAGCACAATGATAAGCTGCACTCTATCTATACTTAGATATATTATAAAGAGGAAAGATTTGATTGTTTGTTTGTTTGTATGTTTGTTTGTTTGTTTGCATCGAATAGGCTCCAAAACTACAGGACCGATTTGAAAAATTCTTACACTTTTGAAAAGCTACACTCTTCCCGGTGAACATTGGCTATATTTTATTCCCGTATTCCCACGGGAACGAAAGCTACACGGGTGCTCTAGTTTGTAATAAACATCAAGATTAATACTTGAATCAATATATTCCATGTAGGTCATTACATAGAACGTCTTTGGTAATATTCTTCCAAGAATATAGATAGCGTATCTGAAATTTTACGACTTTGCACCACACATTGGCATTTTGCCAGTCGACAGCTATAAAGGGGTTACTTAAACTTGAATAAAACGTACGACCCCAGCTGGATAATAGCACATTGCAGTGATTTCTTGTAACATCGCTATTTTATTGTAACATTGAACTGATGAATCGCAATTCTATAATGAAAAAGAATTATTTTGCATGTCTTAGTTTTAAAATTGCAAATTCAACTAATTCTACATGATTACTCCTTAGCATTAGTTTCACTCAGTTACCATTGAAATGCGCCCTAAATATTTAGAACTCCGGAAAACCCCGACGTACTTTTTTATGTACACCTTAGTGGAAATTTATGGAACAAACTTTATTAGACCCTAATATAAATGAAATATAATACAAAAAGCTTACACTTTTATAAATGAAGAAAAAAGGTCTCTCGCCTTATCGCTAAACAGTATCTTGAAAACCTTTGGATATGGAGAACATTGTCAGGGATCAAAATATGCTAATGTAAATTCGTATCACGTCTGGCATACATATAAGTGCCTTGAATCTATATACATAGTTTTGGGGAAAAAATGTTGTGGAATAAATAAATCAGTGTTGGCTAGATAACAAATATCGAAAGGTACATTTTCTCCATAACGCTTTCACTAATGGGAATATCTGATACCTCCTTTGATGGCGTGGCGGCCATGACGGATGATATCCATTTCATCCAACTAGTCCTTTGGGATTTTCTCCATGATCTATTAAGTAGGAATATTCTTGATGCTTGAGTAAGTTTCTTATGGACTAAAGAAATAATTTATTTCTTGATCTTGTGTTTGATACATACATACGCTTACATAAAATTAACGCAAATGTTTGATAATATTGATAACTTGCAATTTATGTTTTGTCGAATGACATTGCGCCCCTTTTATAAAGTACTAGTAAACACCAATGTAGCTAATCAGAGCTATTCAAGCTGTTTAGTACAGATAACGTCTAGGAAAAAGTGGTTTTCGCATTAATTGAGAGAACTCCGATACCGAAAGTGCCATGAGTTTAATTAACTAGATTACTCGCTGTAACACTAGTTATATTTCGTAGTTTTCTCCCTCCAAAAAGCTAATAAGTATAATGTTAAAATACTGGAGCAGTATTTAAACAGTGTCCTTTACCTATTCATCTCCTATAGACTCTTCCAAGTACCAATATGACACGATTTTATTTGTCTATAAAAATCTATTATATAAAAATAAGTCGGGTTTTCCTTCCTGACGCTATAACTCCAGAACGCACGAACCGATTTCCACGGTTTTGCATTCGTTGGAAAGGTCTCGGGCTCCGTGAGGTTTATAGCAAAGAAAATTCAGGAAAAATTTCAACAGAAAAGCGGGAAATCATTTTCACATACAGCGCCATCGCGGGCGAAGCTGCGGACATCAGCTAGTATTTTATAAAAATGTATTTGGCTAGGTACTTACTAAGAATCTGCCTGACCGAACGGTTTTTGGGTGCCATAGCCAAAAGCCACCACAATTAATGATTATAACTCTGCATCTTTATCGATAAATACAGTAAGCAGTAAGAAGCCTGTACCAAGAAAAATTAAATTAACATGTTTTGCCCTAACGAGATACAAAAGTTAAACTACCCACCGTTTACGTATTGACTTTTTTAGGTAGTACTTACTTAAGTAATATCCGTTTCAAACAAAAGTTAATTAAAGCCCAGAAAGCTTTTGTTCCTTGAGTACTTTCTTCAGTATTTTAAAAAACAATTTAAGCTTTTCTTGTATCTGAACATTTAAGTTCAAAGAATTAAAAAGTAAATTAAATACCTACGTTCCTTCGTTCCTCTTTGTGGAATAATAATTTTAATTTGCTTTCACTTTGTACACTGCCTGCGATGAATCTTTGAACGTCTGATATTTTATTCTTACAGTCTGTTTACGTCTCATTATTGAAGCAGTTTATAAGTATTTCACAGACTGAAATCTAAAACACCCAATATATTGTTAGTTGGTCTCTTCAGATTGTGTAATGAAACAACTTGGTAGTTTTGGATCGTGGAGGATTCGCCATTACAGTGCGTACAAGAGAGAGACGTGGCGCGACATAGACAAAATATCACAGACTATATAACCATAGAGTAATATTACAACATCTATATAAGCCTATCGCACGCATTCCACTACTGGACGTAAGCTCATACCCATTTCGCCCTATTGTGAGGGAGATTGTCGTTACTGTACCACGCTGATAAGACAGGTATTTAGATAAACGGGTTTGTTTCGAGCGACCCTTCTCTCCCCCATTACTTTAGTAACTGCACCTCTTATAAGTGACGCAGGCACCTTAGGTAGAGCTCCGTCATATTTGTTAGCTATGAAATATTTTAAAATTGAGTAAATGCATAAGATTCATGTTCCAAGACACAGTGCTCGTAATACCTATATCCAGTTTTCAGATAAATAAATCTATACTTCTATACTAATATAATAAAGAGGAAAGATTTGTTTTTTGTTTGTTTGTTTGTTCGTAACGAATAGGCTCCGGAACTACTGGACCGATTTGAAAAATTCTTTCACTGTTGGGAAGCTACACTCTTTGCGGTGAACATAGGCTATATTTTATTCCCGTATTCCCACGGGAACGGGAACTACGCGGGTGAAACCGCGTGACGTCAGCTAGTAAATAAATAAATATTCACAGACATTTCACACAAATTACGTTTAGATATGTACTGTACACCTATTAAGTAAAAAATGACCACGAATTTATTGCCCTTACGGGTATTTAATTTATCGAGTATGTTTTCGCTAAACGGCTAACTTCATTTCGTAACATAACTAGAAAGTTCTAAAGCAATATAGGTACTATAGACTTGGAGCAAATGTTACTCGGAAAGTTACAACTTGTTCCCATTGTTGTTCGGAACTCCAAGTTCGTTCACTTTCGTTCAACTTTTCGCAACCTGTTTCACCACCAGGGGACTGAGTATTGAATACAAAGCTAGTTAAGTTTCCAAGGTTGCTCCAACTTCCATTTCTATCATCTTAACAGTTTGGAAAACAATATCGCTGTACATAATTGCTAAAGTTTAGTTATGATTTACTAATATTGGATTTGTATAAACATTATGTTATATAAAGTTCACCAAGTCACGTTTCGTAGACGTACCACTGAAGTTTCAGAAGTTTCCCGGAGAAACTTCAGTCGGTTATTTACGGTGTGATTACGAAACGAAGGTATATTTCATGTCTAATTGGCTAACAGATTTAGCAACTAAATTGAATAATTACGATCAGCGGGAGGTTTATTCTTTTCTCTTTAATACAAAGTGTGTTCGTCTAATTATTATGCAATAGAGATTGATAGAATGGAAATTTTAACTGTATCTATAGTAATACTGTAGTTAGGTAAAGTTGGCGAGTTCCAAAATTTGGGGTAACCTCAGGAACTACTAACCCGATTAGAAACAAGCAAGACTGGCCAACTTCCATACATTACTTGAAAATTAATTAGGGCTTGTAAATAGACGTGGGCTGCAATTAAAGTTCGAAATATATCATGGACCAAACTGGGTGTACAGTTAGTCTCAATTAAAATATAGGTAAGCTTTTATAGTAGTGAACTAAATTATAGTAGAAGGTGGTAGAAGCTAGTTATCATAAACTCAATCTGTGTATACTTTAGCAATACTTTCGTAGTCGCCACATTTGCTTCCCCTTTACCTTGTTCTATTTTCTTATAATGCGAACAACATGTTATTGTAAGGAATACGTATGTTAGTAAGACCTACCGGAGCATAATTTCGTTTGACATAGGATACTCACCTAATGGATTGTTCGGATAACTACATAACCAAACTGATAGGCGGCACTACCGTAGCGACAAAGCTATCAAACTATGCCTCTTCAAATACATACCAAATGTATACATACCTATATATACATGTACTGTATACTCTGTGTTCCGAATTCACAAAGCGATGTGGTAGTGACAGTCCTTTGTGTCAGTTAACGGAATTCGGATATTGGATAATCTAGTATTGGAGGCCTGTTTGTATACCTAACAATTTGATTTTAATTGGTTTGGGACGCCTACGACCCCAGTATACAGATGTATTATGTTATTTTGAACTGGTTTTACTCTGACTATTTGTATTGTGCTGCTGTATTGGAGTCGTTTGTCGTGACATGTTTGTGTTTGTCATATAATCACGCATTCTACCCTCATAGAAGTAGACAGAGGTGTAATATTTACACTTCCACGTGTAATTAAACCTCATATAAATCATAAATCTCTATACGACATATAGACCTATTTAATGTGCGAACGTAATCAAAGGTTTGATATTATTTAGGAGGGCCTATTATCATGTTGAAACGGATTATAAAAGTTTGTGTCTACCTGTTTTTGAGGTTTTCAAGGGAATGGAACAACCGAAACGTATTACGGATAGGTCAGCAGGTACAGAATTTCCATGTGATTATGACATGGGCGCCATGGATCTCGGTATTGCCGGTCTGTCGGATCACAATTATGATCACTGATCAACGTGGACGTGGAAAGAGTAGGAAATATCTAAGCCAACGTTCCATCTTTACGATAGGCGCCCGTAGACTAATATTAGATTGTTTAGCTACTATCGATTCGCCGCCCTTCGTTGAAATATGAAAGATGGAATTCGCTTTCATTATTTGAAGATTTGAGGCACCCTTTTGTATACATGGTTATAATAATGCTATACGTACCCTAACACGGTGTCTGAATGTGCGGGGCTAGAAGACTAATCTAAAATAAGTGGCGCATCAATTCCTGTACGTGAGTGAGGGAGTTTTGAATCGCTTAGTTTAAGCACGTTTATCTTTTAATTAGAGACACACTTTTTAGACGCTGATTAAACAAAGGAACCCCTTTCTAACTCAAATACTACTTCTGCTGTCAGTACAAGCTTAAACTGACGATAAAACTGATTGCCGACGGCTATAGGCGCTTATTGAACTGCTAGTAATTCCCTGTTACGAGATTACGATCGATAGCTATGTATATTTCAAACTAATTATATGCCATGTCTGAGATATTGTAGCGATAATTCAATGTGTACAAATTAATAATATACCCTAACGTCCTATCACGTCTTATTTATCCTTTGATGTTATTCGTAGAACATTGCTAATATTAATAGCAGTAGGTTTATTAAGGACACTATTGTCTATGTAGTATAATTTATTATGTTTATGCTTTTATCAACCAATCAATGAAATCAGCCTCTGGCACTCTAATACTATATTATATTCCTCTCACAAATTACTTTGGACGGTATTCGTTTTCCAGTTTTCTTTCTCTTCGCCATGATTCTATCAAACTCTCCCAGCAACTTAAGCATCGAATCAAGTAATGACTACTTACTATCGCAGACTTTCAGAGACGTTTCAGGGCGCCGATTCTCGACCACACGACGTGAATGCGTGGACGCAAATTTACGGGTGAAACGTCGTCCGTCTCATGTTCGCCGTTTCTAAATATGAGACAGGCGACGCGTCACCCGCCGATTTCCGTCCACGCATTCATGTCGTGTGAAGCGAGAATCGGTGCCCTGGTTAAGTTTTAGAGTGGCTTTGCAAAGAAATTGCAGTCACACTTAAGTGTTTGTTAAACATTTTTCTCTTTGTCTTCTAACTGCAGTTAAAAAGAATAAAAGATAATGCTATCTTTTATCGCGAGACAGATTTACGCTGCTTTGATATGGAGTATAAGTTATAACCATAAACACATAAATAAGTTAGTTATGTATATAGATACAAAAAAATCTGCTTTCCAACAGCGGAAAGCAAATTATACGCGCAGTTCCTAACAGCGCCATTTTCTTTGCATAACTTTACATATTTAGTTATTTACCTTCAAATACGCCACGAGAACAAAATGCAGTAAATGAAGTTCTTTTCCTAAACTAGTAAAAACCTGCGCTATATAATAATTATGATTAAATTTTAAAAGTATTTTGGCATTAATACCTACTGTTGACCTTATTTTCATGAGGTGGCAGTTTGATATAAATAAATATGTTATTTATTAATAAAAATTATAAGATATAAATGGATATAAGAATACTAATGAGGTCTAACCATCTGGAGTATGCTCTACCTACCTAGCCAGTGCTCCAGGCGCTACCAACAAAAGCGAATAAAGTTCAAACTTAAAATATTAAGACGGATGTCGGCAAACCGAAGGCTTTGTGAAAGAGTTAATCAAAGATCTTAATGCACTTACATAAAGTTTTTATGCAGTTCCTTGACACTGAAAACACGTTATCGTACTTAAATGTAAAATACTGTACAAGAATAAATCACCTTTAAGATTGCGCCGCTACATGAATTTTATATGAGTTCAGGATGCCGGCTGTACGTTAATATACACATAATTCCCCTTTATCATACTTTGCTTCCCCCACTGCCCTTGTAAAGTTGGAATAAAAATAACAAAATTAAATTTGCATACCGACGAAACTGACTGTGGCACGCGACTCACCCTCCTCGGGGGCGGGAGGTGGGTTAGGGTGAGACGGGGCGAATAGGGCACTGGTGAAACGACAAGCTCACGTTTTGTGGGGTGGCGTTGAAAATTCGTGCAGGAATGCATTGCCACCCTCAATCTTTGTTTCTATAATAGGTACCTGCTGCATTGAAGTTGCTAATGCGACAATAATGTTGCACTTGCACAATTACGTTACAGTTTTGTTGTACAAAGTTTATACGAGTATTATTGATTAGTCTAGTAATACAATTTCAACAAAGTTATGTCTACACTTCTTAAGATTTCACGAACCTATAGTCGAATTTTTCATTAGACGAAGTAAAGTGACAGCAACTAATGTCACTTCTTCATAGAAATTAATCAACATTGTATGAAGAAGTGACATTACTTGCTGTCACTTTACTTCGTCATATTAAAAATTCGACTTTAGTAGCTGATAATACTATGCTACTAGTGCCCTCCACATGTTTAGGGGTACCTACTTATATGTCCCAATGATAATTTCTAAACATCGAATACATACATTCGATGTTCGATCGAGATTCGATGTAAATATCAAGAGGGTAACACTAAGAGTCAACATTATATCACCAATCTGCAAATATTAAGTCAAACACACGGCATGTTGTTATTTCCTAATACTTATTGAGTGGGGTGAATCGAATCAACAAACACTGGCTAACACTGCTCACTAGCTATACTGCTACGTTAATTAAATGTATCAAACCTAACGGATTAACGGTATCGTGAGGACAATAAATCCCGTTAAAATAACCGTCGAATTCAGTGTAGAAAGAGCAACGTTTGGCATAATTTTTATAGTGAAAGTGTATAAAAACGTTGTATGAGCACTTAATTAGGCTTTAATAATCTTAGGTCCTATCCTCCATTCGCATGTTGGTTTGTTTTGATATAAAGCAGCCGAGACTCCATGATGAAGTACACAAGCGCATGACAGCCGTATCCGGCCCACAATTGCGTGAAGGTCAGTGACACGAGACGAGCCACGCGAGCGTGCGCGTGAATCAACATCAACTTAATTTGAAGATAAGTTTCCAGTGGGGTAAAGAGGGGAGGTATTTTATGTCGCTCAAAACTGGTTTCTATTTGCTTCGTTTTTATTAATAACTCGTTGATAAGATGGCAATTTGTAGATGATTATTGTGTTTAGCAATCCAAGAATGTCGTCAACTACGGATTTATCTTATTCAAAGTTAAATTTTGAGATATAATACATACATACTATGTTCTAAATAAGTAGATTGCTATAAAAACGTAAACGTTTAACCAGTTTTTGTAGTTCAATCCTAAAAGACTAGATGGCGCCACATGCTTACATGCTTAGTCTGTATTATACAGAAGTTGATATTGTTCTTTTAATATTCAATATATTTCTGTAAAAGTAATGTTTAATAATTTTAATTCTTTCAGAGACTAAAATAGTTTATTTCATAATAAATGAGATCAACATGAACACTAGTGTAACAATAATAGTTCCAATATATTTTTCCAATCCCTCAATAGACAACCGAATGCCCTTTTTATGTCGCTGCGACCGTTATGGAAGATTTATGAGGGCGCGTCCGAGCTACGACAGCCAGCTCATTTAATTTTTATTACATTGAGGTCGTATTAAAAACGTGATACGATCGCCCTGACATCAACGTAATCGTCAACTGACAAACAATTACATCGTACATTCATTGTGTATTGTTATTACATCATAGCCGTCATGCTTCATTTAAATCTATTTATATTGAATGTAGCTGATTATATTAACAACTACGTTACATAGATCGGTCTTGTTATATCCGTGTATCAATGTTTATATGCAGATTAGCGCGATTACAAGAACAATAGTTGGCTGGAAATCGACACGGCGAAGAGCCCAGCACCTGCGTAAGCATAATAAATCGTTGCGGCCGTCATGTTGGCGTTACGTAAAGAACAATGGCCGGCTGGGAACGCGGCCCTGAACGCGACGCGAATTCTCTACACAGAATCTATTCCATTTATTTATTCATAACGACGTCTCAGCTTTGTACAATTATCGGTGTGGAATCGCAAATGGCCGGCAGTACCGTTTCCGTCCTCAGTTCGCGCACAAACAACAATTTGCATTTTTTCGTCTGCTCGTGTTCGGCGTGCGAATTATTCTAATTGTTAAAAAAATTCATGGATGTTTTTCAACTGTTTCTAGGACAGGTTTTAGTTTATTCTGAGGCTATAAAATAAACATTTTAAACAATTAAAGTTTCATGGATATTTGGCGTACCTAATCGTTTGTCTTAAATTTCTTTGTTCTTCAAATTCCACAGAAAAATGTACATAAACAGATGCTTATACGGTTATGTAAAATTTAAAGTCATATTTCGAGTGTGCATTTAGACGTCTTTAAGCCAAACAGTCCTTAACATACTTGACTCGACCGACGTTACGTTATTATGTGTACTTTCACCCCGGTCTACCGTTACTTGAACTACTGAATATTACCTGTCTCGCTCTCTCTACCCAGCACTATCTCGATCACTTCAGCTGTTTGTTAAACTTTGTAAGTAGTTAACGGAAGACTGCATCGGTAATTTGGGAATAAAACCACAGAATAAATAATGTTACTTCGTTTAGTTTTGGAGTATGTTCTCGAACATACTCCCAAACAGTAACTATAGAATATAACCAATATTTAAAAATAAACTTATTATGTACAAATATGAACCGAATTCCAATAATAGTAGAGACGAGTAGTTACCTACTCGTTGATTCGTACCTTATTCGTACTAGTAAATCTAAATGGTAATTTCTGTAGTAAAACATTTATTGCCTATATTTTCCACAGCTGTCAACATACATTTCAACAATTTAATTAAATAGATCAAACTGTCTCAGTGATACAGACAAGGCTTTGTATTGTAATATCCTTTGTCATACACTGACCTTATTTTGCCCTCTTTAAATATTATCGTATTCATTGAAAAGCCACGATTTATAGAAGAATGTTTTTCGGGCAGGGGTTTAAGCCTTGTTGGAACAAGCTTTGAATGCATACAGAAATTTCTGAACGCTTATTCATTACCGTAAAGAATGAATGTAAAAATTCAAATAGACAGACACAGATTTTTCTATTTTTACCAAAGATAGCATCACCCGTTCAGAGACCTAAAATGAATAATATATATTATAATTTAGTAACAACCAGTATTTTAATTCTGATCAGAATAAATTTCTAGCTAGAAAGAAGTAAGTACAAGGCCATGTTGTGCAACTAAGTAAGTACCTATTTTCTTTTATACACGAAATTCAGTTTTGAGATTTCTGAGATTTTGATTCTAAAACCTGTTTAGGAACATCGTAAAAGCTAAATTTATAAGTGGTATTCGATATATACCTTCCAATTTAAGCAGAAATCCACATCTGCTCAAACACAGCTTGTTTACTGCGTAGCCTATAATATATGAAGATATTTTCTTAATACCTACTGAACAATCTTTATCAGTTACCACAAAGCATTGATACACTTTATTAGTTTAAATACCTGACTCTGTGACCTATCAAATTTTTTACAGGCCTATCCTGGTCAGCTAGTGGAAAAGTTTACAGATGGGGTTAACATGACACATACTAGTGGAAAAGTTTACAGATGGGGTTAACATGACACATAGGTACATACCGTTTTTCCCTTTCGTTATAAATTATTATGTTACTTCCTAATAACCTTTAAAATACGCTTTTACTATTTTATCGATAAAATACAACCTTGAACGAAATATTACGAAACGAACTCCAATTGGATCGTAAATGAAATACAGAGTCAAGGCGACCCGCTTGAATCAGTGCAATTTAAGTGGCAGAATTAAATGATGTGTTTTGTTTAATAAATACTGTCCGTGCGTTCTATTTGTTTATATTGCTTATAGTTTACTTGTTTAAATGGAGGAAGGAAAGGAAAGGAAACCACCACTTAAGCAATATTTCAAGTCAAGATCTCAGTGGTAGTACACATTTCACACTTCAATGTAAATGCATTCCTCTCATAATTATCAGTCCGTTGTCGATGACTGGCTACTCTTGCTCCGTTACGACTTATGACTTTTATTTGCCCTCCGTAAAACGCATGTCCAATACAAACAGGTTTGAAAACCAGCTCCATAAATACGAGTAGGGCGAGGCATGTCGGCTCTATCTGTATAATCTCACACAAATACATTCATCTCTCTCTAAACGCCGTAAACGGTAAGATTCATGGTACCCTTAAAGGGAATTTTGCTGTCGAATCGTAATCGGTTCCTAGAAGAATTTATCACCAGGCTCTTTGTAGAACCTGTTTCGATGCGGCTCCTTTTTACATTTATGATCTGGAGCCGATACTTATGTTTTGTACATTTTATTGTAAATATCTATTGAGCGGGATGAACCGTTAATTAGGTTGGAATGTAGACTTATATAATAAAAAGGAAAATAAAAATGTATTAGAACTCGTGACTAAGCGATAAACGAATTCTGAAAATAAACCTAGAGGTGTAGAGATTTTGTAATGTAATGATACATAATTATACCTGTGGTTACATCAATTTATCTTAATAGCTAACCTAAAGAAGTAACTGACTTCTTTTGGTTTATAAAAGCATAAACTAATAAAATAAGCTAGCAGAACGTATGACTCAAAAATGATTATCAACATTCTGCCACATATCAAACACTAAACAATTATAATACTAGGTAGTAATAAACGTCAGCTGACTCAGTGGTGCGAGCGCATTCAATTGAACATTGTGTTGATTGTTGCTCAGGGTCTCTTTTGCACTAGTATATAAAAAGTAAGTCACTGTCTAATATGTGAAGAGCGTTTATAAAAAGTAAACAGTCTTTAATAAAAATGTGTACGTATTTTTTTATTTGGTTAATTTTCAGGTAAACAAACAACACCACAATAATGAGAATCATCTTTTATCCCGAGATGTATTGGCTTAATTAAAGCTAAATTGTTGACGACGCAATTAACTTGTGTATGTCCAGTGTTTATGAAATGATACAAAAATACATCCGCTTTGTTATTTGAGGAAGGTAGGTAACTAAAATTAAAAACACATTTTATTATTATTTATTTGTCTGTACATAATAATAAGTATTTACTTAATAAATTTAGTTTTTTTAATGTTAACAGCTAAGTTAACAAGGCAATAACTATTAATAATGCAACATAACGGGTTGAAGCTCATGTACCTGTTAGTTTGTTAAAAAATAATATTTCATTCCGAACAAATGTTACTAACCGTTACGGCAACAACAGGCCTAGTGGCAACCTTGCATATAATTAGTAATTTATATATTAACTAGCGAAGAGAAGGAAAACTCGAAACAAAACTTAGTCGTACTAACTAGTCTGGCCAGCGTGGTACATTAAGGCTAATACTTTTCTCAGGATGATGAGTATAATGACATACTGGCTGGCCATGTGAGAGATGCCTACGTCCAGCATTAGAATTAGACAGACTGATTTGATTGATTCAACTGTTCGACAGTCGATAATATTCCCCAATGTACCCCTACACAGTTTTGTGTCAGGTATTTTTTTCCTTAGTAACAATTTTTCCTTCTCTGGAGTTACAAAACAAACATTTATTTATTATGTAGTATGTAGGTATAATTACTGTAGAAACTATATCCTTATTTACGTATAAATTATTATGGGTGGGTAATAATTCCATTGTAAGTTGAGTCTTTAAATATATTATTTTATTGTTTACTTCATTTTTTGTTAGAACTAACTGATGCCTGTAACTTCAGGTAGGTATGTGTTTGGAAAGAAGTGCACCCGATTTTGATAGCTTCTGGTGACCTCATCGAAGATCAGGATCCTCTGTCCCACTCCCCAATCCCTAGCTCCACTTTGCAAGGCTTTCATTCAGTATGCCTAGTTTCTGATGCATGAAAAAATGTGAATTTGGTGGGGTCGATTCAAATCCGAAAGTACCAACCATAAGTTCGTTGTGTTAACTTTCAAAATTAGTAATTAATTACATTCTACAAACCTACGTTTAAATTAAATTAACAGCTCCTGCTGGAATTAACTTTTATCCCGAGATGAAAAGTATCTTATAACTTGCGCTGAGACTCGCCCTATTATTACTTAGTTTTTACTTAGATATTAGGCACTTACAGATACAGACGGACCAACACTGACAAAAATAGTTACCATCCCATAATATAAGGTAGAATCGGCATATCGTTTAAAAAAATGTTTTTTTCTTGCAACATACACTAAAAATAATGCATCTACATTATCTAAAGCTCAAAGTAGTTTATAAGTGATACAAAACAGGTATAGCTATTTTTATGTCAGTGTGCTCTAATGACATAGATACAAGAACATAGAACTGTAGAGCAATGTCGGTCAAAGTAATTAGAATGACACCCAATCACACACACGTTTTTCTCGATTGTAGTTGTTGTTTTTCTTGTTTTTATTATTTAATACGTTAACAACTATAGCCGTAAGCCGATTAGATTCATATTTGATTTGAAAAGAGCTATTAATATTATAACGTGGGTTTATTAGCAATGATCCCACACACACCCTATGACCATACCATAGTTTTCACGTTCCTTATATTTATTCAGTATCATGTATCGTTCATAAGATTGAATGGCTAAATTATGACCGCACATTCACAGACTTCTGACTATTATTGCCTGCCATTGTATTTCCATTCGCACATGAGCAATGTTTTCCTGGAAATCGTAATATTCAAATGATAGCTGTATAAGTCTATGTATCCCTGTTATCCCCGTAGATATTTTGCTAACTAGGTATATTTGTAGTATATTCAAAATTATTTTAGATACTCGCAAAAATATTTTCAAAAAGAAAGCGTGTCGCACTCGTAGTCTGTATGAGGAATATTCGTATTAACACTCAAAATGTCTGAAAGGTGCACGTTGCGCAAAATGGCGGACGTGCTATGCGCAGTAATGGCCACCGGCCTTGGTTTATACTCGCAATCAACTTATTATTCAATCTCATGTCGCGAATTGGTTCGAGGTCCGTGGGTCGATGACCCTGCCGTTCCACTCTAGTCGTTGTTAACGTGCTGCCCGTAGGCTGATAGATTAAATTACATAACGTAGGCTGGTATTTTTTGTCTGCTCGTGTCATTTTTTGTGTTATTTTTAGAATCATTGGTTGAAACACGACTAAACGTGATCTAAAGTCATAGATTATACTTATTCTAACATTATTAAAAGACATGATTTATTGTTCATTTGTCTAGTTTATACCATTTTTGTCTGTTTATTTCTTATCACTAGGTGTACAGAATCGATTTTTGAAACGCTACCCGCCATTTCTGCGTGACATTCACTTGTCGAGTAGTCGACTGACCCTTGCTCATTAGGCTATATTTGAATTCCTTTATTGCTTTAATAAAGTTTCCTATCTTCTTATTATCGTATCTATTATCTTCTATTACACAAATAATCATATTATTACTTGACATTCTAAAGGTCATCAGACCGCGTAGTTGACGATAAACCGAGTTGGTCCGTTATGTCCTCTACAAGAGAACAATAGACTGTTTGTGCTACTCGTCTAATGAGAAATGCTTGTTTTTCAGATTTACACAATGGCTACTGCTCATTGTTACTTTTATTATTATCTCATTCAGAATTGTGAATTTCATTTAACATTTTAACTTGCTAAAACTTATAATCTGATTTTCCCACTGTTAATATCTACTTCATTTAAATTAAATGATGACATTACAACATTTTATTGCCCTGATAAATATTACATACCAACATATTACAACCATAAATATTAAGGCACATAAATATCCAAAACCGGTTAGATAAATATTTCAACATCAACAAATCATGAAAATATAATAAAACATAACTTGATATAAACTTTAAAGCGTTATAAATTAGTAGCAACGTCGCTGTTCCAAACAGTCGACCTTGATTGAAGGCTCATTAGCCATGCAGAGCTCAAGACGAGGGAGATTACGCATCGAACCGGTCCGAGTCGTGAGTCCGCATGATTTATGCCTTTGCTTTTACAAAACAAAGCTTTTTTTTTCACTAGACCGGTTTACCCGCCTCTCCTCCGCTCACATTTTTTATGCTTCTTGATTGCCGAGGAAAAAATATAGTATCAGCTTTTTTCATCGTAATAATAATACTGAACATTCCTTTTGTAGCGCATGCGGACGTGGGCATTGCCAGAACGTGATGTGATGGTGTTGTGGTTTCATTATATTAATGGACTCGACCGGATGAATACAAAGACGGGGGCCTTTAAACTTTATCGCGTGTAGAATACGTGTACCCTGTACACGCGGCGTGGAATTGAATTTATGAATATGATAGGTACCTACTCAGCTTTGAATTAGTCATTTGCACACAAATAGTATTGCTCAATTTATTTACACATTTTTTATTTAAATGGATACGTACGTACATACCGTGTAAGTTAGAACTATTGTTTGAATAGCTAGAACACTTCGTGAAACAGATGTTGTGTATATCAATAATTATAATTGACGAAGATGAATATTTTCTGCCAACTGTTTAAACATAAAAGACAAATAAAGTGGTAATGATTGAGTACTTATCTAAATACCAGTCATACTAAGTCTCAGTAAGTAATGATAATGGATCAGTTAATAATACCTACCTAAAAGGTGCACATGTCAAGCTCAATAGCAGTTGCATACAACCTACGGTTAGGCAGAATACATCAGAGAATAATAGCACTACCCCTTATCACAATGCTGTTTCTATGTCAAATATTGTCAACCCGGAAAGTATCATATTTTTACAGTAGAACTCAAAAATATAAATTCCGTATTATCTTTAGTGGATGAGTGATCAAGCTTCACTCGTCGTTTCAGCACACAACGCTAGTGCCTAAGGCATATACGAGATGGCGCTGGCGGTAACAAAGGTTGAATAATATTTTTGTCAATAATACCTATCGAAAATCGTAAAAGGCGCGAACAGTAAAACTATGTTCAATTCAAATTAACATTTATTTTAAATGGTCATTGATTTTACACACATCCACGCACAAGTTGCTCGGTTTAGATAAATATTCCAAGTTCCAACGACCTCTATTTGACATTGGTGATTTGATCCGTCCTCGTTTCTACAGTTTTTGTTGCACATTTTTTGTTGTAATTTATTTATCGGCCGCCATTTTGTATACCACCTGCCGCGGTTGTTACTCACACATAAAAACTCCCCTCGTGTATCAAAAGATATTCCCAAAATTATTCTTACTTATAATTACAGCTTACAGAAACATTTCGAGCAGACAGTATCATTTTTTGTTGCCTGACAAAAAAATGCCCTTACCTCCTTTGGAAAAGGCATTCTGATGCTTACATTTAGGTTTACAATAACCTTTTTTTTTGGGATGAAAAAAATGTAAACATTTCGTGCTGTGAGGAATCAGAATTCACCATAGATTAATATCGTCTACCAGATTGTGATAACAATGGTATGCAACCCGGTCATTGTACGACAGATTTACAACTTCTATTGTTGAAGGGTATTATTACGCTGCAGCCATAGGTCACGATGATGTAATACCGTTTCTACCTAAACTGGTTTCCACGTTTAGATTATAATTATTTTATTATGCAGGCTATAGTTAGAAGTCAAGTATAACGTGTTTAACTTGTAGTGGAGACCAGACCGGTGCAACTGTCTTTATTCGGGGCAAACCTTGAAACTGATTTTTTTGAACAGTTGTCTGTTGTTACCAACTGAGCTGATTTTTTTTGTCTTACCTAGATATTTAGTTTTGACGAATTATGGCAAGCCAGGTTTTTATACTTACTCTCTTAATGAAAAAGTTTGCTTGGTTGTTTGAAGATAATACCCAAATTAAAGTATTTTGTTTGTCTTTAACTTCATATTCTAGGCAACAAAGTAAACCATTAAAAATACTTTACAGTACTTAGCAGTTTATTTTGTCTAGAGTAGTATTAACATTGTGTAACCTTGGTAGATAATGAATGCTTGTTTATACTCATTTCGCAGAAAATGCAGAATTTACGTTAAATACTTGATAACTAGCTTATCAGTGGGCATCATACACTATTTATAGAAGTCGTATCATCAAAATTACTATGATGACTAGACTAGATTTTGCGACACTTTAACTTTAACCCATATTGTGGTACTAGCGGACGTCACGCGGTTTCACCCGCGTAGTTCCCGTTCCCGTGGGAATACGGGAATAAAATATAGCCTATGTTCACCACAAAGAGTGTAGCTTCCCAACAGTGAAAGAATTTTTCAAATCGGTTCAGTAGTTCCGGAGCCTATTCGTTACAAACAAACAAACGAACACAAACAAACAAACAAACAAAAAAACAAATCTTTCCTCTTTATAATATTAGTATAGATAACTATGAACGCGTCATTTAATATGTTACATAATTATAAGTCTCCAAATTATAGGACTTGGAATTAGCGAGACGAAAGTTATAATTATGAAGATCATTTACGGATTATGAACTGTTTCACGAGTAATCTAATAACATTGAAGTTAAGACATTATATAATTATAACATGCAATGTTTCAACATAAAAGATCCAACAGTAAGTACAACAAAGACAAAGTTTCTCCCTATTATTAGAACTCGAGGAAAGAGCATTAAAAGTTCGGCATTTCTTTGGAGAACTTGGCAAAGTTCTTAGGAGCAGTTGCGGGCAATATCAAACTAAACTCAAATTTATATCCGCTTACAACTTCTTTGACAACAACTGTCCTTATTTCTTTAATGTTTCACTTGATTGAGAAAGTTGTCTTTAATTTGTTTTAGGACTTTACTCAACTGTAACTCTGATAACTATGTTCAGTTATTTAGATTGCGGACATATTTAAGCCATCTATTTTTTCTTTTAATTAGGTCCATTGGGCTAAGCAGTCTAAATAGTTAAAATATAATCTTTGAGAGAGGTGTCAAAGGAATTTTCAATATGAACTTGAATTTTAGAATCTGATACATACCAGTTTCATAAATTAGTCTTTGTTTGCTGGAATAGGTGCGCTCTAACGCTAGTGATATAAGTTCAATGGCTCTAACAATATTATTATAGAAGTTCTGTCACAGTGTTTGAAAAAAAAAAATGCATAGATATACCGCTATACCTAAAGTTACGGGATGGAAACAAATTGTATAAAATGTATGATAATTGATGTATTTTAAAACTTTTGCGTTTAAAAGGTGCAAGATAATACACCAATATAACATCTTACAATTATAAATTATATCATAAAACGTACGCATACTTACATCAATAAAAAGTAGGTTAACACTTATTACAACTTCCGAACGAACAAGAAACAACAAACAGAATTATTGGTACAGTTGCCCCAAAGGTTCTTTCAAAGTCAACAGCTTTGCCAACAATACTCTACGGCAAATGTACATTTCTACCAAGTTTGTACTTATTTTAATTATAGGCCACGTATTTCATTTGCTGTTGAGTAGTTTTCCTTCTAAGAATCAGTGTCTGGCAACTTTACTCTCTGATTTGTACGAAACTTGGCAGGACTAGGGGCCGAAACAACATAATTCCAAAAGTTTCTTGCTAACTTGACAGCAGCGGATATAGTAGTAGTGGTTTGGAGGTGAAATAAATTCAAAGACAAAGATTATTCTTTTTCAAGATGGTTTCCAAAGTGTGACAAATATTTTTCTTTCCTCGCAGCATGTATCAAATGAAAGTGTTTACTAGTGGTTTTCTCAGTAGGTAGATACGAGCAATGACGTGACGAGAAAACTAATAAATTGTACTAATTTTAAGCTAACAGATAGTAAATGATGAATCACTAAAAGCAAAGAACATAAAATTTAACAAACAAATTCGAATAAGGTATATATATAATAAATAAATTTATATATAATAAAAATACTTGACTATCATTGGATATGAGAACAAATTAAAAAGTAATTATAGCTGAATACGACTTTTATTCATTTGAAAGCGTGTCCATGATTAAATATTCAAGCGTACTTTGAATTCGCTGCGAGTCAAGTTATAATAATATTCTGTAAATTATTCCCATTGTCAACCACGCGGAAGGAAAATTTTATACGATAGCTATTAACATTAATTTCAAAATGGCACCCAATTACCTGAAACTTCAATAACAGCTACCTAATAATTTTCGTAATGTGTAAAGAAAAATTCGTTTTGTTTTAAGAAAATGGAAGAAAAAGAAATACTTCTGAGATACCCAGTAGTGTATTTTTATCCCGAAACAGTCTAAGTCGAAAGACTGTCTAAGTCTAAGACTGTCTACGACTGTACTACTTCGGGAAATCACCTCACGTTATGAATTCATATCAAGATTGTTTCATAAAACAAAATTTTCATCTCAACTCACCATAATGAGCATTTAGTACCTATGTCCATGGACCTTTCCTCCCACAACGTTTCCCTCAATTACCTTTTAGAGTAAAATTATGTAGAACGACTCGATCGAAATTCTAATTGAGTTTTTGTTTTCATTAACATATATCTTGCCTTATGTCATACATTTACATATTTTGTACATTCGCTGTTGTCATTAATATGGTAAGCACGTGTAAAATGTGTAAATTATGTAAATGCTGTAATTTTAGAAGGATTATTATCAGCAGGTACGTGAGGCTCCATAACCTCTAATTGGGCACGAATTTTTCAACAATTGTAAGGCTTTTTACTCGTTGTAAACATGTATGTTTCAAAAAACATGTATTAGGTGTGACCTTGTTGTTTCATTCTTTTGTAAGAAGTATGTAATAAGTAGGTGGGTAAAGGTGTATTTTTTATTATGTTTTTATTTTCATTTTATTTTAAGAATGTATTTTAAAGTAATTGATAGAATGCCGGTGCCAGCTTCAAAGAGCTCCACCGCTGCATAATTTGAACTGAAGGAGTCGAAAATGTGACTATCCGAGGCTATACCTAGGCTTTTGTTTTAACGTTAGGGAAAATCCATCATGGATGCTATGCCGGACTCCTACCGACTAAAAAACCTCACATAACGCCCAACAGCCTATGGTCGGGAGCCCCGGGTAAGCCCTCTGAAGGATGTCCCAGGATTCCCAACACCCAGGACTCCCAACAAATTCAAATTCAAAAATCATTTATGTTTGTATTGTTGTAAACGTCACTTATATAAACCAAAAAGTTACCACCAGTTCACAACGCGACCCACCTGAGAAGAACTGGCAAGAAACTCAGCGGGTTATTCTTTTAACTACTCTATTTACAAACTATACCTAGGCTAAAAGTAGAGAGCAAAAAGTTGCTTACGTGAAAGGGGCAACAGTAGCACAGTCACTCTACTTGCACCAATAAATAGGCACTTCAAAACAATGCCAAATTTATCTACTTATATATACCTAGATCGACATGCAAAGATAAAATATAGAGCTGTGAATTTACATTAACAAAAATATTCGTCAACCCTATTCAGCAAACAGCTAATGAAGTTAATTTAGTCGTTTATACCGTCAATATTTGTGTTGAAATTTGACCCAAACTGTGGTCTCATTAATGTAGCGTGTCCGTTCTTGAACTCTTGCGTCTCAGATCAAATGACTGGCTTCCACTAAACGAGCATGTGTAAGATAAGATAAGCTTTGTTATGTTTTGACTTAACATTGTGACCTTTGCTTTATCACGAATTATGACACTTGAACCACTTACAGCTGGACTTCGTCAGCCGAGTGGTGTGGTTTAAATTCTTTATGCTCTATATCAACTGCTAGCGGACGTCACGCGGTTTTACCCGCGTTGCTCGCTTTCCCGTGGGAATATGGGAAAAAAAAAAATAGCCTATGTTCACCGGGGATAATGTAGCTTCACAACAGTGAAAGAATTTTTCAGATCGGTTCAGTAGTTTCGGAGCCTATTCGATACAAACAAACAATCAAATCTTTTCTCTTTATAATATTAGTATAGATGTATGTATGTAAGCGAGCTTATGGTCGTCAACTCTTCAGTGAACCACTCCCACTAACTTCGAACTCCTTTATACATTTTTAATGGATTCATGTTTCGTTCCTTCTAGTTTATTCTGACAACCTTTTGCATTTTAAGGAAACTCTTAACAATATTTTGGATTGCTTTCTATTGCTTTTCAATATTACAAAATATCTTTAACAAAATCCTGTCTAATGTATTGTACTTAACATACCAATAACTTTTATTGGCTCAGTAAAGTATTATTATAGTAATACTTTACTGAGCCAAATAATAGTATAACTAGTACACGTTGTGTTTGAAGGTCGATATTTAATACTAATAATGTTCTCAATATAGCATACACTTATGAGTTATTTAAGTTGTAATTTTCCTCAACAACAATTCTATTTTCGTTCTGCTTTTTTATAATCGTTTATTACAATACAGTAGACCTTTAGACAGCTAACGAGACGAATATTTTGTTTGTGAAAAACTTGAAAAGCCAGTTTATAGTCCATTTCTATATAAATGTATGTACGACGGTAGAAAACTCCCATAACAAAATAAAACGAAATAAGTAAGGTCTAAATCTCACCACCACCCTAATGTGGGACAAACAAATAAAATTGGTGAAGTGGGCGTACGCTGCGTACGGCATGCGTCTGACAACCCTTCCAACAAAAAAGGCAAAGGTATGTAGAAAAATAAAAAAGATAAAACGTACTGAAAATAATTTAGTTTGGTAGGTATAGATTAACGGTTATCAGTAAAATCGTTCGCACATAAGTAAACATTCATGCGTTTTGATATCTTCCCGCTAAATCGTTATTGCTATCACTCATAAAGTGCACGATATGTGCTTATCAATTTTATCACTCACCCGATAACATTTTGAGTATCCTTTTGTCGCAACGAGGCGATAAAGTTATACCTTGTATTATTGTCGCTTCCTATGACAACATAGCGTTTTATTATTAGTTTATCGCTTTATATCCGTTGGCCTTATGATGACACGACACAGCCTATCGTACTTCCTTTACGTCTATCGTGCTAATTGGATTGGAACAGTCATATTGTTAATCCGTGGTTTCAATTTCGTTATAATATAATCTCCGTTACTAAGCTGAAGTTCATGAGCTCATCAAAGATAGTTCTAACCATTTCGAAAGAGACATAGCATAATACCTTCCATGTAGTGTAGCTGAATCGTGACAAAGACGATGCAGATGGAATCAAAAATACGATTTTTGAACGATACAAATCTGAAATTATGACTAGCCTTTCCTTTAATAAGTACATACTATACTACTCCACCAAGCGAAGTTGACGAATGCGTGGAATGATCACTTACCGCATACACCTGCATCAGGTACCGGAATCGCCGCAAGGGTGAAGACCATGCTCACGTATACGTTTTCGTAAAGTTAGTTCAGGACAAAAAAAATAATCGATCGATTATAGAGATTTTTGTTAACATTTAAATCGTCACCTTCGATTGGTGGGAGTAGTACATACACATAGTAACGCCCTGTTTTTATAACATTGCTAACAGAACATCAATTCAATCTATGTGATGTGAATTGGAATGAGGGTATGTAAATATGGGCTAAATTTACCCTCATTCCCCTTCACTTTAAAATTGAATTCATGCTTCCCCTTACTTGGCTTATTTCAGGTCCCGGAAACGGTGTCTTACCAGAATTATATTGTAACTAATCGAATCTTCACAAAGAGCACTGTTAATATTAACACTAGTTGTCTTTCCTTGCACTATGTCTTTTGTTAATATGTATGTAGTTGTATGTATTTTCTTAAATGGTAATGTATTATAAACTATACTCTGTAGTTTTTCGTGAAAGGGGACCAAACATTCACGTTTATTATAATAGTTGAAAGTTTGCCAAATCACTTATTGTTGAAATCATTGTTTTATAATAAACTGATAAAACATCCATTACACTAAATTCCTTTGGTTAGGGGAACTACTTTAATTCGAATTTACTACGTAGAATGTCAGAATGATAACCACAAGTAACTACGCATATTTTAATTACATAGACAGATGATAAATAAGCAGAGCAGTACCGGGTCAAATATCAGTTCAACAAACGTGATGGGTCTCGGTATCATAAATCAATATAAATCTAGCAACCGATCACTTTGATCGACGAATTTGCACACGTTATCGATATGAACGGTAAATCGCGCGCCTACAATGAAACACATTTTCTCACAAATCCGGTTCACACTGTAGTCCATGACTCAGTTACACCATCAAGAATTAACATACAAGGAACTGCAGCTTAACAGGCAATTAATTAGCGCAATGGACCGTTCCGTTGGGTGGAGTGACCTCAAGGAGTGCCGCTCTCATTATATAAAGACACTCTCACGATTTATAGCGGCTATTAAAATTCAAATTAGCAAAACTGAATTCACTGCTATATTGTAGCACGAGATTTGATGGATGGATCAAATATAACATCGCATATAATTGCTAGTAGTGAAGTGATTTATACCAGCCTATTTCCCGGTTACGTTCATGGGGTGTTGGGTACCTACACAAAATTCACGTTTTTTATAGGTCTAACGCTAGCCTCTTAAATCTTTGGGAATCAAAACTTTGTCATCATTCAGCTGGTATTCAAATTCGTCGTGTAAGTCATTCGTGCCTGCATATTTTCGTCATTATGCACATTACTCGTGTGTTCATAATAGCTATAATAACAATAACACGTTAATTAGTGCTACTTAGCAGAATACAATCACTATTAACATGTTAAATGTTAATAATCCATTGTTATTTTCCTTATTTCGTTGGAATTTCATGAGAAATATCACTTTATCGTTGCTTCTGACATCAATTCAAAATAATATGTTTTGTTATCTGCCAAGCAGATTTTTTGATGATGAAAGACGACGGCTTTCCATGACAGATTTCCATGTCAAAAGTGTGGAATTTGTCCCATTATTTCTTTAATAGAAGACGTGGGATATTAAAATAGAGAAATTAAATACAGAGATAAAGCATAAGGATTTTAAATTACATGATTAAAGTATAGATACCCATTGTATTTGAAATCTTAATGTTTACAAAACATTTAAATTTATCTCGCATAGGAGAATTTATAATTTGATAGCAGAATTTATTATTAGTATTTTAATTGAAACCGGGAACCTGACTGTGGTTATCAGGCGAGGTTATCGCAGCGGGGAAGCGGGCTGACTCAATTTATGTAAATACATATCGTTATTATTATACTAGCCATGTTTAATTCCGTAAATAATTGTACATACTATCATGCAATGTAAATTTATATAAGAACAACGCGGATCGTTATCCAAATATTCACTGTTTAGTTTAAAGTACCTAACTAAATATATAATAACTAGCTGACCCGCGCAACTTCGTTTGCGTGATAAATGAAGAACCGCTCGACCGATTTTGTGCAAACTTCACATAAACCATCTACTAAACAGTCCGAACAAAGTCTAAACATTTGGTTTGGATAGGTGAGCCCGTTCTTGAGTTATAAAATTACAACGAAAAGTGGCATTGATTTTTATATATATAGATGACTAGCTGATGCCCGCAGCTTCGCCCGCGATGGCGCTGTATGTGAAATTTTGCTGAATTTTCTTTACTATAAACCTCACGGAGCCCGAGACCTTTACAACGAATGCAAAACCGTGGAAATCGGTTCGTGCGTTCTGGAGTTATAGCGTCAGGAAGGAAAACCCGACTTATTTTTATATAATAGATATAGGTATAATCGATGAATGATGGCATATTAATGACGAATAATCGATATTGATGGCATGGACATATGATGAGTAATCGATATTTTAATCAATTTCACAAATTGAAGTCGTAGAGTAACAGGATATAATTTCAATGCGTTTTTAAGATTTCAGATGTCTGTAATTTAATTAGTTCTAAATAATAAATCTTTTACGAAATACAGTAATAGTAAACCGTTGTATTATATTTTCACCTCGAAAAGGATGTTGATTTACGTCACAAATCGTTTGCATAAACGTTACGTTCATGTAACGTTAAGTAGAGACGGGATTATCCTAAAGGCAAAAACTTATAATTATGTATTTACGAGAATTTATAACATCTCACTGATAACAGTTTGCTGTATAGTTTTGTGGAAAAAATGCAACAATACAAGGTCGAAGTACGTATCTGGTATCTGATAAAACATTTCAGCAATGTTACAATAGATACTCAGTTGATATAAAAGAAAATATTTATTTTTTATCAAGTAGCGGCAACAAACAAGGCCATGGATTTTCCTTATTCTGTTTGCCTTGACACTATTCTTAGATACTTTATTCAATGATTTTTTTCATCAAGTCTTTTAGGTATTGGTAGGTATGGGTTTTAAGATATTTAGTACGTATAATATTTTTATTAAAATTCGTGTTATCTGCTTACGGTATAATATTACCACAGGCTGGTAAATACAGTTGCCCGACTGATATATTTGTTAGGAGCAATGATGAGGGTGACGGGAGGAAGTGGGCGGAAAAGTCGATGTACGCTTTCTCTACAGAATAATATAATGTACTTTTACTCATTCTCATGTTTGTTCTCTTGTTGCAGGTATGCATCATATTGCTTATGGTAATCGACTTCAGGAGACAGGTAAAGAAATTCTTTATATCGGTTGAAATTACACGTTTTAAGTTCTTATTCGAAAGGCAGTTATAATTTTTTTTACAAACTGCTTCCAATGTCACTTTTCAAGCCTTCGGTAAAAATATGAATTGTATCAAGCAAGCTCAGGCACAGCTGTGCTGGGTTTAGTAATTATGCTACGAATATGTACACGGAGGAGTGCGCATTTGTCATTTCTGATGGGTTCGACAGAGAAGTATCATCTTGCCTCCATCCTTTACATTCAGATTTTGAATACCTAAATTGAAACCACTCCGCTTAATATTTCGTCAGTGGCATAAATATTTTCTGATAACCTCTTCATTGAACATGTGCTCAATCGTCGTTTCTGCTTTATAAATAAATCAATTGAAACATTCCACAAAGCGAGGTATTAACTGTTCAACCATATTTGAAATATGTAATGTCAAAACATACTAAATTATTGTAAAGATAAGTAATGTTTAGTAGCGAGGTCATCCACGCCATGCCGTAGTAAGATACGCGTGGAATATTAATTTCCCATGAGGCCTGTTCAATGTATACATAGGGCGAACGATATTTGCCGACCTGATTATTGTTTGGTTAGAGCGATGCTTGTACAGCGGTTAGCTCTACCATGTTAATATGTTTTGTATCATTTGCTTCAGTTGAAAACAGGCTTTTAGCTGGCTGGATCACTTTCATTTTACGTAGTTATAACTGATCTATAAAGTTACTTAGATAATTCGTCCTGTATCCCTTAAAGAATGTTTTGCGTTCAGTAAAATCTGTCAAAAAATACAACGTATAATTTCACATAATCATTAACAACCCACGCCTTGATCCGGTTTCAACGTGAGGATAACACTAGCCTAAAAAGAACCAAGGAGGAGGTAAATATTTCCTAACTTACTTACACAACCAGGTATTCTTTAGTAACTTAATACGGTGGGTGGAAGGTACTGTAACTCAATAACTCTCAAAGGAAACAATAAGGAATGGCTATCGCTTTTAGTGTTATGCTATAATGAACCAAAATAAACGTTTGTTAGACATCCTGACGTCAACAGTGTTGACGCATTGTTACCACGGATCAATAAGCAGGTACTTGTTCTTCGAGGAATTGGCTGGATGTTTATTGAAATGGAGCGAATGTGAATTGTTGTTTTAGGTTTTATTTGTTTCTCTTTTGGCGTTTCTAAATACACATGTTGTAAAAGCTGTCTGCCTAAACATATGCAGCACTTATATGTTATCATTTCGTAAATTTTTGTCGACATCACTTCTTGTTAATTCACATGTAAACGCCTATCTTTTCAATTTTATCATTGTTTGTAGCTGAAAAATAATTCGAATAAACGCTCTATATGAATTTGTGTACAGTTTTACATTGATTAATATCAAAACGATAAGGTTTAGTTTAGATTAACTCGTAATAATGAGATTCTATTTCTTATAAATTTAACAAGTTCTCCATGACAATGGAGTTTAGAAACTAATGTTACCGCAGATAAAATAATGAACAACCCCCCATAGTGCAGAAAATAGAAGGTAGTTTCATAAATTACAGTAGTGTAAAGTGGTGTATTTCGTTTTTGTTCTCAAATGTTGATACATTATGTTATATCCTGCGGAAGGACACAATTCTTATTGTACGTAATTTATTGATGCAATATGTACCTATCTGGACTGGATAACAGTAACTGTAATGTAATACGAGATACAATCGCGGTGTCACGTTGTTCGCAGTGAGTCACGTGAACAGCGCTTAAACAAAACTGCTCATAATGCACTCAAATGTCATGAGTATGAGCAATAAATCAACCAGTGTCAGTTTTCGTTTAGTGTAACTACGTTTCCAGACACGTTTTACCATCGTTTCACATACAAGTGTTATGTTGTCGGGCTAAATGCCAAAACGACTATTGCCAGACAGCTTTGAAATGTTTTCAATCTAAATCTTTGTCAACGAAAATCAGAAAAGCATTATATTAATAGTTCAATAAAGCTGATGTTAAGCCGTGTCATTGACACGTTGTCTTGAATACTTACACACCTCTTATGTTCAGTTTATGATAGGAATAACGGTTTCACAGCTTAAACTCAGTCAATAAACTCTTTAGTTCAAATTATAATATCGTTAGAATATTCTTATACATAATTATAATCAGGAATTTTGCGTGCTTATAAAATGCATATTAAAATTAATGATAATAAAGTTTTTTACCACTGAATATCAACGTTATTCAAAAGTAACTACTTGTAGGTAGGAACTTAAGAAATTTTCCATAAATTATTTATAAACTGTGTGCTGTAAAATTTCTTAGAATGCAAAAATTAGCTTATATCTACATATTTATGGCGACTGCAAAGTACAGTAATCTTGACTGTTTTATTTTAAAATATTTGCGGAGAGAATAAATCAAAACTAATGTATGTGAACCGGGCAGTCTACGACTCTGAATAACACGTTATTCAGTTAAATAATTAATTATATAATTAGGAAGCAGCATAGCTACAGGGTGCAGTAGGACAGCCAGACCCACACAGTCTTGACATGGAGGAGGATGATATCCGCACTGTTGGCCTCACTACAGGGGATGCTGAAGAGAATGTGAATCGGTGGAAGAAGAGTACAATAGAGGATTCCGAAGTATCCCTGCATTTCCGACGAAGACGTCATTTCTGAGCTCAAGGTGACTTTCAAGCTGCAATGCTTTATTCCTCAGTACGCTGTGTGTGCCATAATCTATACCGTATGCCATGCCACGTCTGTCATCTTCCACTCTAAGCCATTTCTTTTTAAGTCTACTCTTGACAAGACTGTTATCAAACTAATCTAATCAAATATGTAGGTAATTGCGAATCTACCTACATCGATTCCTATTTCCTACAAAATCCATACATTACCATCAAGTGTAACTGTATACAGTGGCACCCATAAGGTTGAGAAAGATAATCTCTCCAATCATAGAAATATCTTACACAATAACTATTACAATAACTCGTTTTACTCAGACTGGTCCTCTTAAGCTACCCTACCAGATAGGATTCCGGTATAACCCGTTCTAAGTTTTTTACCACCGGACATTGGCCATCTCCTTTTAAAGACGTGCCTTTATACATGCATAACACGTACTATAAGCATTACACGTTATTCCTGGTCGTATTTCAAGTAGTTTCCTTTAATTATTACTTTGTCTTTAGTACATGGATAATGTCATTTTTAGGATTAATTCTGTTTGCCTTTTCCCACACTGCCTAATGGCATTCAAGAAACTAGACGTCGTCGACGTCGGTCCAAGGAAAACTAGACGTGACACTAAGGACACTTTTCTGTACCAAATAACACAGAACATAATTGAATTTGTTTAAAAACAAACTGGACAAATTCATGCAAAACAACAAGACGAAAAGGAACTGATATACGTCAGCGGGATACAGGCTCTATCAGTTCTATAACTGCTTGCCTGAATTATGCATATAGTAATAGTAATTCTTCTGTACCTAAATGTGTTATGTAACTCCTCCTGAATGGTCCTCCTTTATCTATTTGAGAGGGATCCTGACTGGTTTGAAAATAAGCACAAGGGAACCCGGTAGATGGCCTCGATGTCGGATTTCAGGGTTAATACACGACAATGTCTGCCGAACCCGCTATTTGTAATAATAGTAAGTAGATAATACAGTTTGTAGATATACTGATAGTGTTCGTTGGCGACGTGTTTTTAGAAACGCACGCTATCTCTAAGTGCCTCTGATAATATAAATCCTCATTATTAAATTTATCATTGGAAACGTAGTGTTATCTTGCTTTGAATAAACTGTTGTACGATTATGAATTGGGTCACGACACGTAGTTTATTTTCATTACGCTTTTATCTGAGTATGTATCGTTCTTGTTTCTTAAGTAAATGTCTAATTTTATTGATACGTACCTACTTACAAAACATCAAGGACTTTGTTAATGGCAACAAATAGCAAACTGCTATCTAAATGTCTGTTCCATTTTTCAAAGAAATTAAATAAACATTTTGCAAGCGAAAATTCTTTGTGTTTTAAGAAATAAATAAAGAAAATGTTTCAAGGAAAGCTACGAAATAAATTTGGAATTTCATTCACAGCTCACTCCGCGTTGGAAATTTAGACAACGACGTATACTTGATTAATCGTCTTAACTAACCAACTTCTTCACTGTTCACTTTCGTGACTAACTTTTGAAATGGTTTAAAATTGTAAATGTAGTCAGTTATTTCACACTTTTATATCTGTGAAATTAAAACGCTCTACAATTGACTGTAGATGACTAGGTTTTAAAAAGTTAATATCTTTATGAATAGTCATGTGCGCTCATAGACCAATTCTAGTGCTTCCAAAGAGCTTCATTTCAATAGTTATTCACTTATTTCTAACGTGAGGAAAATTCGTGACTCCTACCGACTAAAAACCACACGTATCCTGCCTGACAGCCTACGGTTGGGAGCCCCGGGTAAGCCCTCGGAAGGATACCCCAGGACAATATTTATTCACTAAACACAAACACCGTAGAACTATAATGTGTATAACGTTATCTGATAATAAGTAGGCAATATGCACATACAGCAAAATGGACATCTTGGATCACGTTTCGATCTTGGTCAAGGCGAGGCTGACGACCGTGGCGGCACGCCAAACGTGTCCACCGTAATGGATGCCATTTATCATGTTCTCTTTTTTATGAAATCAATTGCCTGAGACCGACATTTATAACTGCTGACACTTGCTCAAGTAATCTTCAATGAACATAATTTGTAAATGTTGCAAAAACTAGTTATTTGTGTGTACATTGTATAGTATCTAAATGTAACAGAGAGGTAAAGATCAAAAGAGCGAGATCTTGAGCTTTCAATTATCAATATATCGATATTTTTATGATAGAAAACTAACAACACATATCGCAAAATTCATTGTTCGCGATTTTAAGTAGATATTAATTGAAATGCCTCTCAATCCTTCATTTGCCTTCTAAATCAAAACGTCACCAGTTTATTGAATAAGCAAATTAATGCAGTATCGCTATCGTGAATGGATTGGCACCGCTCCAGAGAGACAGTACGTAAACTTGCCATCTCAAGGGCATTTGTGTTTACTGGTCACGATAATTTTGCAGATCAAATAAACTGAGTTTACTTTAGGAATGGCATAAAAGCAGTCGTGGAAAGAGTTTCTATACATAACCGTCAGCCTGCAAAATTTATTATGAAAATTTTCTTTAGTATTTATATATTTTCCAGTATAATATCTTCATGTGAATCGCTTGAATATAGTTCTGTTATCGTAAATAAGTAATGCTATATTTTACGCTTATCTTTGTCCAAACAAGTAACATTGTTTACCCTTCATTGATAACAAGTCTGTAGTGTAACTAGCAAGTGTAGGTATATCAATATTTATTATGATTGATGTTTATTGTAGTTACTGTGTTTACAATAAGAAGTTCTGTTTTTAAATTAGGTCGATAACGATTGCCGTATTTAAATCGTCCATGATATTGTAAGTTTATTAATAATTTGGTAATCATTAGTAGAACTGAGGAGTAAGAACAATACCTCTTTATGAGTGATAAACTTGATCAGCCTCAATTCTGTCTGGCAATGTACGGGTATGGGTTGACTTCGGAGCACGTGCTTTGGTTTCCTGTTGCTTGTTTCGTGCTTTTGTTTGAAGCTCTTAATTCATCTGTTATTAGGTGTCTTGGCAAAGCCTTTGAGATAAAGAATCTGCCAAGGTACTTGTAAGCAATTCAAGAAGGGGTTCCACTTTCCACTATTATGACCTTCATATTCACTATAGTGTTTGAAATGAAAAATGTATATTGGCACAGTTTTTCGAACAGCAATATTGCACCAAAATAAAAGCTCGTGGTATTTTCAATTTTATGTACCGTCATACATTTATTTATAGCGAGTACATGAACTCTATGGTTGTAAATAGCTATCTGAAGTGGAATTGGAAATGAGCCAACGTCGATGTTCAAGTAATCGTATACCAAGTGCTCGTATCAACTAAATGTTGATTGATGATTTCCCTTCTCTATAAACGACCGAATCGACCTTTGATGGAGCAGTTAACTTGAATATAAATGGAGAATCATTTTCCCGCTATCGAGAACCTTAAGCCTTTTTACCTAGTGCGAATGCTTGAGGTAAATAAAAGTCTATATTTATCACAAATAGGAGAGAAAAACCTGTATCATATCATTTTTTCACTCAGACCTCAAATGTCGTGATATTTTTGTCCGTGGCAATTTTAAAGAACTACTTTCGGTAGATCTATTTTAAAGAATATTTGAATTAATTAATCTGTTTAAGTGATTTACGCAATAACGAAATGTCAATGAAACCGTAGAATGGTAATATTACAAAGAACGTCGCCCGACGGCCCGATACCACAATTTCAAATACAAAAAGTAGAAAGAACAGAATCACTACTCTACGATTTGCACGAAGAATAACCATTTAGTAAGAGAAATTTAAATTCAGCATAATTCGCCAGAGACTTTGGAAACGAAACTTTCAAGTGAAGTAAATAAATAAAGGTTGATAGTGTTTTTGTTAAAATTATTTTTAAACGAGATCAGTTTCCACAATTCTGTAGTGTTAGCAATAAACTCTCATGAGAAATCTCAAATTACCGTAGAATTACACAGCAGTTCTTATAAGTTTACAAACATGAACTGGATTTCGGTTGAACCAATTAAAGTTCGATCGTATAAAACATGTTGAACTACCCGTCGTCCCTCGGCACGCTTTTAATGAGTTTTGAGTTTAATTTACAGTTATTGTTTTACCCTAGTGGATTTCGGGTTCGTAACTACCGTCGAATACCAAATAGGGTACGTGTAGAAAGTTTAATGGTCAGTGTAATATCAGGCTAGCTTTAATAATAGTTATCCCAGTTTATGTTTTTTATCTTCGTTTCTATTCTTGTTATGCTTATTAGTATTGCCAGTTTTATCAGTATTATCTTTACTATTAAAAACACGAAATAGCACGTGATAAAGCCTTTGTTTATCGTGTCTGGTTTTTATATTATACCTACATACGTATTATCTCATATTATTCTTAACCTCAAAACATGTTATCAAAAGTATTTACTTTCTTCTAGTAATGCGCAGAAAAGCATTCATTGGAGATATCACTACTGCTTATTTACATAATATAACTTTACAATCTTTATTTTTTCTTGTGCCACTTATTCATCCCAACGATCTTCATAAATCAGTCGATTAGCTACATATATGGCATTTATCCATCCAGCTTAAGTTGATGCAAGATTTCGTGATTTTTAGCGTCAAATTTTATACACATATGGAGTGCCCAAGGTCATCATCACATCATGGTATGGGTGTTAAGAGAATATCAAAGGCAATATATTTTTATGAGTCAAAATTTAATGATATTGTGAAACAGTCGTAACATTATAGCTGAGCGTGATGTCATCTATTAGCAATTACAATATTTCATTGTTTTGGACTTTTCGTTATGTTGTGATAATTCGAACACGTCTGATTGTACGCCGTTCGATAACAGATTTTTATCTGCTTTTAATTGCAAAATTGCAGATAACATAGCAGTGTTATTTATCGATAATAAAGATAACATATATACAATGTCTGCATTTACTTTTACGTGCTTATTTACTTTTATATTGCATTTGATAAAATTTTAGTTCACGGCAAACTAGTTAGAAAAGAATTCTTTTATTTTCGACTATAATAATTATAATGGACAGTTTTAAGAGATTTCCATCTACGGCTTCATAATATTATTCCTCATCATAGGCAATGAAAGGACCGTAGGCCGGCTTTCTTAGTGTTCTGCAAAGGATTACTGTCTTAAGCATCTTACATCACGATCAGTTCTATATAATGAGTGACTATAATTATGTAAGAATATCTTGCTTGAACAATTTTCATTGCTATGTTATTATGAGTCAAATCTTTCAAATGACGTTTAGTTAATTAGGCATACGCTTTAGGAGCAGGCTGTCGTCAAGGATCACCTCGATGTTAATTACGTACTTATTATTGTTTGGATACTGATAGTAGTAATATACGACATAAATAGAAATAGAGGGAAAATGCTAAAGCAGTTGTCATTTCTCACTTTTTATTGATGTCATAGGTGTTACAAAACCCTTTTTGCAGCTCCAACTTATGCACATGAGACTACTGATCCATCTGAATTTTCAAAATAGGTGTGAGGTCAGAAACCGTTATTTAGAATAATAATTCAGAACGGCATTCAGACTATGTCGTGCCCTGCAGAAAACTGATAAGTTTGTTGAAGACAATAGTTGTTTCAATGTCATCGACTCTCAGTTATTACGAGTACTCGTATTCTCCATCATTAAATACACAGACACAAAGAACTAGTCTGTTATGTCTGCGATTAAAAAAACACGTTTGTTTTCAAGTTTGAACCTTTACTAAACACAATCTATCACAAGCAATCGTAAGGTCAGTAATAATAATAAAGTCGGAAGTTATCAAATCCGTAGCAACTCAATTAAACATTAAACTAACTAAAGTCAATGTGAAGTTTATTCACTAACTTATTCATCAAGTCGTAAATTCGAAGGTCCACTTATTTTATTATACTTGTTGTAACTTTGGGTTTATTTCGTTTATCAGCTACATTGTGTAAATTCTTTTATCTTGTTTGATTAAGTAGCTACGTAAGTATTTTTTCCAACGGTAGGTATCTTATGAGTGTTGTTATCGAGTTCATTTTATCTTGTCTACTACCAGCTATAAGTAAAACAAAGAATAATAAATATTCCAAGTAAAGCTAATAATAGTTTCTTTTAAAGTAGATTTTGCAACTGTTTCAAAGTTTGTACCAAGTCGTATTAAAGTTAAACATTATAAGGTTTTAACATTTCACAAACTTCTCAGAGTTGCCGAGACTTGCACGTTATGAAACTTTTCTATTACACTTTGTAAAATGTTGTTTTCAGATTATTGCGAATGAAAGTTATTTTCGGTCACTTGGCCAATCAAACAATTTTTCCTGATTATGTACAAGCTTGTAGAGTGCCTGCTAACCATTACAGTTTCGAAACAGTGGATCCAGGCAGAACAAGTTGGAAGTTTACCAACTTTGTAAACTTCTTCAAACTCCTCTTTGTTGGCGGTGTTTCCAAAGAAATCGTATATTTGTGATTTATTTATTTTTATTAATTACAAAATTTATTACAAAATCTTAAATCCCAATTACAAAATCTTTTCTGGAGCAGGATGAGAGCGATGCCTATAAGGTGCACGCGATGAACCTAGAGATGCAGAATGAATGGCTTACTCTGGGCGAATTTTGTATTCCCATGGCCTTGCAGTGGCGTACCTTATTGTACGACTGGTCGCCGGCTTTGCTTAAGTTCTACCTGAACGCGTTTCAATTGACCCTCTCCGACCCAAGTAATCTGGTCAGGTGGGGGAAAGCCACAGATAAAACATGTAATGCATGTGGAGAAGCGATTGGAACTGCTAGGCACCTTCTGGTAGGTTGTAGGACGTTACTAGACCGGGGTCATTACTCACGCCGACACGATAGGGTATTGGAAATCATACGTGAGGCTGTCAGTTTGGCGGTAGCGAGAGCGAAAAAGGGATTAACCACAAACAAAAGAAATGACATTGCGTTTGTAAAGGAAGGCTGTTCAAAGGAAGTACCTCAAAAGCCATACTCAATTTTGATGGCTGCCGCCGATTGGACTATACTCTCAGACACGTATGAAAAACACTACAAAATCCCGGAGGATGTATGTGCCTCGTCGTCCAGACCCGACATATTCCTGTTTTCGAGGATACACAGGCGTGCGGTGCTCGTGGAGCTGACGGTGCCGTGGGAGACCAACATACCGAGGGACCACGCCATGAAGACAAATAAATACTTTGACTTGACCAATGAGTTAACCAAAAATGGCTTTGTGGTTAAACTCTATGCCGTAGAAGTAGGAGCAAGGGAAATTCCAGCTAAATCCCTGTATAATTTATTTAAGGACCTTGGATTGCCAAGAGCTTCAGTAAGCTCTTTACTAAAACAAGTATCCAAAGCGGCATTGATAGGATCTTACCAAATCTGGTTGGGCAGGGGGGGGGGGAACATTGTTGACGGTGGAAGGTGATCGTTTATGCGCATAGTAAGGTGGCCACCCTAAACCTACTCGAATGGGTCGCAAGTCCCAGACGCCGTCGGGGTGTTCCCCCCTGTGCCACGCTATGGACCCGGCGCCCGCACGGAGAATCCATGGAATGCTAAGAATACGGTCTCCTCTGTAAGTTCTTCATTTGGATTCAGCTATTAAACATTTGTCAATTGGATTTTTTAATACCTATCGCAATGGCTGCGAAAGAAAATAGTTAATTTCCTTGTATAGAATCCTCAATTAAGATTGTATTATGAGTTTCCATTTTACGAGTCTTAATAATAAAGTCACCTTGGCTGTGAAGTGTTTATTATTTTTTTAAATAAAAACATCATTATGATGACAATTACAACTATTGTCTTTCTCAAAATTCCAGTTCTCAACAACGTTTAATTAAATTCTGATGAATTCAGTTAATCCGCTGATGAATCAAATTTTTATCCTAGTCCCAAGTGTCAAACAAAGTTAGAACCTTTAAAAGATTCTAAAATAATCGGATAGAATCTGTGGGTGGTGGAACTTTGACAATTTTACCCCCTGCAGCGAGTTTGAACCGGTTCAACGGGCTGAGTGTGGGCGGGCCAATGGAGAGGGAGACCTCCCTTCTCTTTGGTGTTCGTGAATACCGCTTAAAGTTCTCGACGTAATTGCTGTCTGGCTGCGAATAAACTTTGTATTACATTACCCGAGTTAATTTATAGTGTCTTCTTATGCATTGCTTAAAGTTAGTTTTGTTTTCCAAACGGGCCAAGTTATTCTAACTAGGAAAGTTTTCCTAAAAGTAGCCACTGTAGGTTTAATATACATCTTTCAATGTGAGCATGTCTTCGCATTGTTGTACCTTATAGTTTCTCAGACAAAGAGTTTATTTTTCTCTTCCATTCATTCATATTAGTTGACAAAGTTTCACGAGGTTAAGATGTACTTACTTTATTCTTGTAATGATATTTTATGTCGCCTTTAAGTCGCACCCAGACTAGGAAATGACACTAACGGTGTTTTATGGATATTGTACGGTTTTACGTCGTACTTGGTCTCGGCATTATGATTAATGACTAAACTGTCACGTTGTGAAGCTTTACCAAATCTCTCACAATAAAGTTTATCGGTCTCTTGATTATATTCTCGAACGAGTGTGAGTATAGTTTCTTTTTAGACTTGTTTACATGAAAAAGTATTTTATGAAATTGATGTTTTCAAACTTAATGTTGAAGAATTAATATAATTTTAATATCAAGTTAATAAATGAGTTAAAGGACTTGTTATTTTAAAACGTATTTGTCAAAACAGGACAATCTTGAAAGGCGGCCAATTATTTCTCGTTTGCACACAGACGTCGAAAGTTCACAACTGTGTTGCTGTACTAATTGACTATGAACTTTCCTATTAAGAGGTTAAGTGGGCTATAGTTTATTGAAAGCTACAGCAGACACAACAATATAGAACATTATACATGAGTGATCATCTACGCAATAACCTACAACGGGAAGTTCGTTCGGTCGTATAATGTAGTACATATATATTTAGTAGAAGCGATCGTCTGTGTAATTAATCAACCGGTTGCATATTGTAGGCCAATAAATTTGATGAGAAGCGAGCGAAGGTTATCTGCTTTATTACTATGCCCGTTTGTGCGAGTGCACATTCCATGACGAGCGAAATCCATTTATTATTAGAGCCGTATGATAACGATAAACCAACGAGGTCAGACGAGAGCGCGCAAAAAATAGAAACGCTGTTTTACTGCGCGTGACTAAAGGCTCGATGCAGGCAAGATGGCGTGCTCACCCGTCTCCTTCTAACGGTTAGCATCATCTAACTCTGTCCTCTTCTATAAGATTTTGTTGCCGTTAATTTTTTGTCGCTTTTTTGGTCATTGAATTTCACGAATTACGTGATAGTGGCAATTTAGATAGCTTGGTGTTATTGGGCGTTAGTGGGTTTTGAAGATACTTTATCTTTTGGGGTTATATAATGATAACTCATGACTTTTGCTATTTCCAAACCCATTATACTTGAATTCACCGGTTGTTGACAAGCATTTGTATTTTAATTTATTATAAGCAACTTCTGTCTCGATATTCCTTGTATTGATAGCTTTGTGTTTGGTATTCTTAGTGAAAAAAACATGAGACCTATAAATAATTATGTCAACCTGGAATGTGAATATGACTGCGTTGCTAGATGCCTACATCATGTCTAGTCTCTCTTCATCATTGCTAGTCGGTTGAAGTTTATTATTCTGAAATAACGAGCTTTAATAACATTACTATTATAGCCATAGCTATTGTAAATCAATAAAAATCCAGTAAATAATTGGATGTTAAATTTCTACCTACTTATTTTATATCCGTTATTACTTAAGTATAATTGGATGATAGCAGGTAAAGAAGATAATAGTGAGATGTAAAAAACGTTGCTGTAGTCGAGCTGGCAACGTCGCGTAGAGGTAATGATAACATATACATACATACACATAACAAACAAAACAAATCTACAACGATGAGTCACGAATAGCGTGATGGGTCGGTTGGTGAGGAAACGTTTGTCACGAAAAACATTAAATGACTGTATTAACTATGACATACTGTTTGTTGTATCATATTATGTGTGTCCTAATATAGTTGCCAAGTCGTATTTTACTTGGACTACTTGCTCTAAATGCCATAATGTAATACACTTACATAGTTCTATCATATCCTTTGTAACCGTTTTGGCTTTTTCGTAATCATGTAAGTACTTAGCATGTATTATTTATTAGACATCTCTCAACTGAGGAGAATTAAATGAAATATTATTTCCTCGATTTCACTGAACTATTTGAAATAGGTAGATACCTAACTTCTTTATTGCTTTATGCTGAAGTGGCTTTAAGAAATTACAGCTTATCAGTAAGCGCTATAAAAATTTATAACTATCAATTAGAACTGTACAGCGATTGTTTATCAACTTTATATTCCTCGTAGATTTCTTACCGGTGACTCAGTACCGTAATATGAACCCTGTTCATTCACCTCCTCAGCTTTATTACGTTTTTGAATATCAGTGTAATGTAAGTTTTGTGGGAAACATAAAGGATGTTCTATATCAAGCGTTTCAGTAGCACAAGTAATTCTAAAACTATTATGAAGGTCAGACTGCTTTATTCTACGTTGCTTTGTTCGGAGAATTTCATTTACGTGGCTGTTCAAACAGATTTACGTAGGTACTTCATTAAAACTTTAGGATATACATATACTAAAAATAAATTTGTTGTTTGTTAATATAAATTTTATGAAGATTTAGTTTCAGTCAGTTCTTTTGCTAAAGTCGTTTGGAAATTAGTTAATAAATACACAATCTTAGTTGGCGGAATGTTACACAAATAAAAAAGCACGTGGTGTAGGTACTTGAATTGTTCCGGTCCGTTTAACGTATTGTACGTTGTTGCTAAGCGGACGCGTGTGGACACGTGATTCCGAGCGAACCAAAACCAAGATGGCCGCCGACACCAAAGCAGCCATTCGCTTTCCCACGTCGCGCACCACCACTTCGCATGCTTCAGTCTCGTTTCTTTTCTATTGTATCTGTAGTAGGTTGCAAATCGAATTCGTTATCGCAGTTTTGTGCTAACTCGGTTTGGTAATTGCATATTTATTAAGTCTGTTACCGTTAATATCATTCCTAAGTAAATTATTACATGTTTATTTTGAAGTACCTATGTACACGAGATTATATCGCAAGTAATTTATGAGTTTGTTTCATAAGCACGCATTCTGAGCGCTAACGTACTCGTGGCAAGTAAGGTTGAGCCATTAGCTCACATGTGTGAACAACGTAACCATGAGCATTAACAGATGTGTTGTACAGAATGACTGAACGACATGTGTTTTCAACAAATAATTGAGTGACTCATCATTATGGCCTAATAATTGGCACTTGATGAAAGAACACATGTAACTCCAATCTCATCATCCAGATTTGGATAGTCGTTAAACCTCTTACCTATTTTATTTGAAGTGCCATGCCATTTGCATTTTTATTATTCTTGCATTGTTCTCTAAGTCATTAATACGGGGTTCCTCACATTGTTCTCACCTCACACAGCGTGATATCATATTATGTATGTAGGTACCTAACGTTCTCGCAACACGTTTTTAAATTTAATATACTTAGCAATCTTCATAAAAACAAGACAATAGAATAAAAGGACACCGTTTATCTATCAATAGTATTGTAATATTATCTTTTCACTGTAGCGATCTTTGGGGCAGATCTGAGACAATTTTTGTTTGCTTTGGGTATGCCTGTCTGTTCTTTACATGCAGGAACTACTAAATAACTTTTTATAAGTTCTTTTTTTTCGTTCTCTTTGTCTGACACCAAAACTTCTGTATGCTTGATTCTAATTACATTAGGAATAGAACTGAAGATATTATGATGAAAAACGTAGCATCTGTCAACTACGATCCAAATAAGTCAAGGGTTACTTCGATACTACCTGCATATAGGACAATGAAACTTGTAAGACGAGGAAGAGCGCTGCTGCTATTGTATTCAATTGATTTAATAATGTTTTGCAGTTATATACGATCACAACTACAATAGCGTACTCAGGTTTCAAATACATATTTGAGACCAGCTCTATAGGTGAGACACATTTATGATGATAAGGACATGTTATGCTCAATAAAAATTTGCCATGATAGCGATGACGTGGAACATTGTAATAATACGCATCTATGTAAAGTGAGAAGATTCTTTGAATATTTGCCATGGATGGATGTGTGTCACGGCTCAACTACGTGCGTGTATATTGTTCGTGCTGTTCTCATAAATATTCAAGCGGCGCCGGACTGCGATCATAGTTACTCGCCATTGGCCCGCAAAACTTGCTGAATACTAATCGAACGCTTTTGCAATTTGCAAGACCTGCATTGAAATTATATTTGATTTTGGTTTCCTGTGGCATGATTGTGCGATCAGTGACCGAGCAGGAAGCCATCAAATCTATGTGGTCATGTAAGAGCTGTATTAGAATAATTCAAATGAACAATGCCATCAATTGAAACTTTGGATCTATTGTTGATATTATAATAGATTCATGCTCGTAGTTTCTATTATGTACACTTAAATCTTGGTATAGTAGAGCAAAACATGAAAATGGCATGTTTTCATCAGCTTAGATATTTTCAATGAAAAGAGCAGGTTAATTGTGTGCGTTTTGACCTAAATGGTTTCTACAGCAGACATTTTTCACTTGTTGTTTTGGAATATTGCCACACCAATCATTTTATCGACACTTGGTTTACTCTAAGACTAGTTTATGAGCATGATAAGGTTTTGTTCGAACACTTTATCAATTTATTTCCATGTGTAATTTTAGGTGTGTCATTATCTGTGGAGATGGATGACTTACTACCAAAATAAGTATTTTATCGCCAGATACGCTATAGATAATTCATAGATATTAAATGTACATACATTATAGTTGATTTTGTCCTACCTGGCTGACTATGTTAGAAAAAACTCTCAGAGCAATTTATACAGCTAGTTCGTCACATCCTGCTCTTCGTTCTTCGGTACTTTTCTTTAACTAAACAAGCTTCAGACACACATTCAAATCTTATATTGATAATAATAATAATAAGCAGTATGTCCTCAATCGTGCTATTATATTGTACATAGCATAATCGATATGTGGCTAAACGCTGACCTACTTGCTTAAGATAAGCGTTATCAGTTAGTTACGAGTGTGAACTAATACCTACACATTAGTTGTGCAATTTTGTTATCGTCTGTTTATGCCACGATTGATAACATTGTTGATTTTTCAAGTTCATCAATATCCTTTGTTCTTATTCACTGCTTTGTAAACTAAAGTCGTGTTCCGACGTTTGTTTAGCATTCAATACCTTCATTTGTTTGCACAAATCTGACGCACTCTGTCAGCTACCTATATCGTGGAATTGTAATTATTATTATGTAAGTACATTGCTTAGGTTATTCATTATGTTTATACAAACTTGTACACTAGCACCAATTATTTACTTTATTTCTTTTGACTAAATTTAACTAGCTAAGAATTGTATCACTATGTATTTGCATTCTCCATTCCATTGTGAATTTATGTACCTCAGCATATATGACATAACCTAAAAGCAAGCTAGCATAAATATAATTTCTGATAAAATCGTTAAACCGTTCAATGACGTCCTCATTAAGTATGTTATTTAGTAAAACATATAAGTACTTAAGTATCTTTAATTAATTCCAAGTTATTCAGTCGCCGACACAAACTGCCGCGCTTGTTCGGTCAAGGTGACCTTCCTACTCCAGTCACATCGCAACATTCGCAAGTTAACGGCTCCCCTATTCAATGTAAATTCTGCGAGACCTTGTTGACGACTCGTAAGCCCTAAATCCATATATAATTACAACTACTGAGCTCTTGTAAACATGTCTGCCTGCTCTTAGGAATGGTATAAATTGTTAGCACATTCTGAATTTGAAATGCACTAGCTCTTAGTTCTTTTAATAACAAAAGAAAGAGGAACACGTGCTGCGCGCCGTCCGCCATTTTGCAACATAAATAGCAAGATGGCGGCGGCCCGTCGGTTGGCGAAAGTACTCGGTAATTATAAGCGGTACAGCGCGGCAGGCAGGCGAGGATCTATGGTCGGCCGATGCACGCAATGCTTAGCTTGATTTATATTGCTCTCCTGTTTCCATTCGACCGATTGTTCTCAGTTTTATGCGTTCGAGACTCGCGATTCTGGTATTGTTTCCGACGGCCATGGGAACTGAATTCTCGGGGATTTTCAATGACCTTTATTGCATATACAGCTCTTTAATAAAATGAATTTTGTTCGCAGTTCAAGTTCATGACATTTATTTCCAATGAAAATCAGTTTTATTTGAATTGTTAATGCGGTTCGAGTTCAGCTTTACCTTTGAGCTGGCTTTAACTTACACTTAAATGCTGCAGAATATGTAGTTAGTAGATGTTACATAAGTACTTTACAAAGCATTAAAATGTAATTCAGTCACATGACAGTTTCAAAAGCTTTCATGTAACTTTAATATATGGATGACGCAAATAGATAAAATAATTCAGTCAACAACCTGGAAAATAATACTACTTATCTGTCAACTGAATACATTCACGCCACCTTGATCTGTTTCCATTTTATAATCATTCTTTACAGCTATAGGTACGTATTTATTCAACTGCTATCTACGTCGTCTATCAGCATGTACTCTTATTTATACGAGAAAAATTCATGAATACACATTTACATTTACATTTACTGTGTATGAAAGTTTAATGTGAGGATATCACTATGTTTATTCTTACCAGTTGAGCGACTATTTGTGATTTTGACTGTTTACAGCTAAGACAGCCTAAACTAAACTATAGTCTTGAAAATAGTTAATGACGGGAGAGACTCGCCCACAGAAGTAGTTTTTTATCACAATACATTCAAGTCACAGGTTCCCTATAGCCGACAATGAAAGAAGTACACCAGCTCTAACCCTCTAAAAAGTTACAAACTTACAAAAGAAATTAGTGACATTGAAACTAACTTGCAGATTAATAGATATTGGAAGCAGTTGGCCACTACTTGAATTCTGAAACCAGACTAAGACATACAGATAAGTGTAAAATATAATACTCGTTTACTTATATAACGTTTTTACGATATAACCTAGCAACTACTTTAAAATGGTTGCGTTCTGTTAAATATTCATGTTTAGGCTATCTGGTCTACTCCATTTAAATAAATACTTTACATTTACTGCTATCTCAAACGACTACATGTTTACTAGATAACAGCAATTGCGACAGTCAAACGTGCATGAATTTTGTAGTATTTTATCGAAACTCATGGCTAACCAGTACAGATAACATATGAGTACAGATATATAGAAAAACAAATGAGTACAGATAACATAGAATAGAGCTGACTCATAAACTGATTGATCGTTACTTTTACTACTCGACTAATAGACATCACTAGACGTTATAACCAGTGACCTCACTAATAACGTTTTTTTAACGTTTTTTATTCATCAATCTGTGTAACAGTGTCGATGTGTTTTTATTCGATACAAGAGGAAACCATCGATACGCTTCTATCGATTAAACTTTTTATTTAAGGGTAATTTAATGTTTTGCTGTATTTTTAATCGACATTGAATGCGGAGCAATTCCGTGAACGTTTTTGTTAAAATTGGGCAGACATGAATTTTCCAAAGCATCTAATAGCAGATCGAGATAAAAGTTTTGGGATTATTGATGTGTTACCAAGAGTGTGAAGCAAGAAAAATATAGTTTAGTACTAAATATGGCGACAATGCGCAAAAAGTAAAATATCATGAAATACTTTTTCATGATATCTAGTGGTTGCTCCCACTACAGTAATAATTTCATTCCCCGTTCTCCTAATATCTTCACGATTATCATGAGGTATGTATGTATCATACATAGCATACCTAATTACCAATACATTAATTTACAATATCAGAGCCACCTTTCGTTTATCTGCCGGTTTTAAATGTTGCGTGATTGACGGGCACGCACGCAACGTGATCATAATTATTTACAAACATGTTTCCATTCAAGTTAATTGAAAAGGTGATAAGGCGGTGCATTGAACGACACGATTGATAAACACATTCACTAAATTATACTCAAGACTCCTGAACGTAACTCGATCATTTTAACGACTTTTGTTATCTTAATAAATGTCTTGTGTATTTACAATAATAGTTTTTGACGTTTTGCAATTGATAATTGAATCTGAAGTTTCCTTACTGCATAATTCCATAGCCACTAAACGCTATTATATCAGCTGAAATGCCCTCCTTGACAGTGCTGATTATGTCAATAAAAAGTTTTTTTATTAGTTATGCTGGACACTGAAATGAAATGAAAATATCTTTATTCACTTAGGTTACAAAAAGTAAGTAATCTATGAATATCAAAATTTTTGATTATACATTTACTGCCAGATTCGCCAGGTAGGTAGAGCCTGTGAGAAAGACCCTGGCAAGAAAACTCCCGGCCATGGCCCGTTTTTTATCAAAGTCAACATTGAATTCTTACCCTTGTGTAGACTTTGATAGAAAATGGGATGAAAATTTTTATTCTATTAGACCACATGGATTTGTTTATTATAATGAAGCAAAATGGTGCTACATTATAATAACAACCCAACAAATCTGTAAGAGCAATTTACACTCATACGTCTGTCTGACACGTGGGAGAATACTACGCTCTAAATAACATTTTACCACTAATATATCCACACGCTGTTTATTTACGTTGCGTTAGTAAAAGTTTACCTAAACTATTACTTGCTTTTAGTTCCATATTTCTCCAGCGGGTGTCAAGCATTAAGACGCCAAAGCATTGTTTATTACCGTTGGCATATTTTAGCAGACCGACGGAGGATCGCATGCCAACTCGTTCGACCTCATTCCCGAGACTAGTTCTGCGTAAACTCTCATATCGGCTCTATGAAAACATACCTATTTTAAGACTATATAAAGCCGCAGACCGGACCAACAACTATTATTTGTTTGTATTACAGTCGAAACGTGTGCCAAGTGTATGGATGTTTTCAATTTTCAGCATTACTTACAATGATTTGTTGTTATGATGATTTAGATTTATAGCTTTGACGAGAGATGATTCTGGTCAACATTGATTCATTATAGCATTCTTTTCTCTTAACACAGAATATTAGCTTCAAACACGTGCATCGCATTTGGAGTAAATGAAGATCGTTTCTGTTACATATTTTTTGCTGCAGTGAGACTACCTCATTCCCAACTAGGCAGCTATCTATCTCAAACAATTTTAGTCGCATTTACCACCTGCCTTTGCTTTCTAACTTCTTCCTTTGCACTTGCAATGTCTTCATTTTAACCTTTTTTACAATTTTCAATCCCCTTACCCCATTGCTGTTATCAGATACGTCTTTTATTATATTATGTAAGCTCAAAACCATTACCACTTATTTTAGAAGGGACACTGGTTATGCTATTTCTTATATGACAAGTGAATTCATTTGAAACACTGAACGATTCCACGGCTTAAGTGCAGTATATCATATCAAATGTTCCCATAAATTGAGTGAACTCGTCAATCAGGTCTGGCAGGTCTCTACCGAGATCGGTGTGGCGTGGCGACATCCGTTAACTGCACTACCCGATACATAAAACAAGTTCTAACGTCTGGTCTTATCTCAATTAGAAAGTTAAACATCTGACTAGAGTGACGCTTTGATAAACGAGGGTAGTCGTTTCTGCTATTAAAATGATATCAGACAGTCATAATGGGTTTCCTATTGGATAATCGTTTCCTGTTGTAATTTATTATAATTGTTGAATAATTTGAGTACAGTTACTGCTTATTTAGCGTTTATCGACAGACAAGATAATTTATGTGTGAATAATGAAGAATTAAGTTTCTTATTAACGTTATCGTTAGTGAGAAGTCTACTTCTAATAATGAATTCATTCTATAATTTTCAAGTATAGTTTCATCATTTAGCCTGATATGATTGAAATACTTCATATCCTTTTAATACATATAACAACTCATCTTTTATCATCAATAACAATTTATTAACATCAGTTATAAGTCCCCTACGAGCAATTTGATTAGTTTACTCATTTCGTCAGATCAATTTCATTTTAGTGTGAACCCCCAAGGTATATCGGGCAATGAACGCAGTCGAGTCCCCATTTCTCACGTTCAAACGAGTTGCGAAGTTGTCGGTCGACATGCCGATCAAGAAAGGCTCTGGCGCGGTGCCTTAAAGGGAAACTGGTATGTTTTTTGTTCCTCTCAAGTATGCTGGCTGCTATTACCATTAGGCTGTGCGTGCGGCTGAAATGGTGATTAGATTTAGCCTCCAGGCGTGTAGATTCAACTTATTCTTTGGCACAAATTCGTTTTCTTATGAAATACTTACCTACTCATTTTTTATGCAATATGAGTGTTTTACCTATGACGATTTCCAAATAGTTTTGACAGTTTTCAGTATACTAGTTAAATCTACTACTGTAATCGAGTAGTTAGATGAACACACTGTATAACAATAAATCTAATGATGCAGCAAATGAAAAAAACTGTTTAATATCGTAAGTTATATTTATATGGCATATGAGTATATACATATTATACATCTATTAATTCTTGAACTGGTTTACTTAACGATGGACCTAAAGCGAGCACTAATATACTGTTTTTGCTTTTGGAATGAGCACATACAGGTGCTCCCATTACCATACATTCTTTTTGCTTATAATTATGTACAAACACGTTTCACACATTGTATTGATCACGGCTGGTTTTACTAGGCCCAAATGTCAGGTAAGTCCAAGGTAGGCATATTGTACTAAATAGTAATAATGATACATAGCGAATAATATCCTAAATAACCATAAAGATTAATTTACATAGGCTTAAGAATCTCAGTAACCTAATGAGGGTCGACGATTTAACTAACCGTGTTTTAAACAAAGGTTTCATAGTGGAAAAAAAACGTATATCTGTCTAATTACGCCTTGTAGCAGTCAGTAAGTAAGATTGACAGGTGATTTTGCTAAACAACCAAGCTGCTAAGCGAGCATGCCATTAACTGGATAATGTTTTCTATTGCATAACTTGCAAAACAGGTTCCAATAAAATGTCAGACGAGATATACGGCCATATTTACAGCTGTTTCTTCGACACGTCCATTATGGCTGGCGTCTTGCCGGTTTTTTGTATCGGTTACATTGCTTGTACGATCCACTTTCCTTATTTGGTTGTTTACTCCATGAAAGGGAAAATTATGTAAACGTTTCAATTCTATGAGAATATTTACATGTAGGTATCTTTGATATTTAAGAGAACATGATGTTTGAGAAATATGCCTTATTTAGTTGTGACGGTTGGGTGATGCATATTATCTGACTTATGACATGCTCTTAATTAAGAAACAAAAAGCGCGATAGATGGTGTTGTTTTCTCTGGAAATATCGCAATATTGTTGCGTTACCTACCATGTATAATAAAAATCAAAATGACTTTTTCATACCAGTTACTTGACAAAATAAAAATCTACTACACAAAAGAAAGGCTACGTGCCATAATAAACTTTCCTGATCACGAAATGACAGGTAGAAAAGTCTTTTAATAGTACAGAAATATTTTCTCATAAAGGAAATCACAAAGCTATATACGGAGTACAATAAAAAAGAAAAACATATCGCCAATCTATTAACTATCGACCCGCACAGTAATGACATCAGGTTAGTGAACTGGCAGCTGCAAGGCCTCATTGAGGGTAATACGGGCGAACATAAGAGAACCAGCCTTGCCCACCTGCTTAGGCCAGTGAAACCACCGGACCAGCCACTCGACAGATATTGTTAGATATATCATACCCATATTAATTCTACTTTATAGACACATCATACTAGTAAAAAATCTAGAATTCGAATTCGCGCGCTTGATACTTGCAATACCCTTCTTTGGAGGCCTTTCCTCTAACATGTTCCATCTCGTGAATTTCTTGCTCATTCTATTATTTTAGCTCCAATCCAATCTCCAGTTTTACTTTACCTATACAATGGAACATAGTAATAGTATACCTACTTCGTAAATTATGTAGAAAAACCTATTAATTAATACATGTCATGCAATATAATCCACATAGAATAGTTTTTAATAAGATCTCCGATTTTAACTTTCTACTCCTATAGTTTCTATTTTGAAAACGACAGCAAAATATCGAGCAGTTTTTGCACGAATAAGGAACAATCAGAGAAACATAAATATTACACTTTTTTAAATACATACTGTACCCACCCATCCCGTGACAATACCTACCTACATATCACGTACTTCACTAAATATACAACTTAGCAATCTGAGTCATATAATTATTTTCATTCCGCAGAACATTGAATTCTTGATGTTGGGAACTAGGCAGTAAAATAAAATATTAAACGAACAATTACCGCTTTATAACAACTTATTTCTCGTATATCAGTATAAACAATCTGCATATTTATGTGATGTAATATTAAAACACGTTATTTAGAAATATTAATAACATTCACTTCCGTTTCGTTTAATACGTTGCTCGTTAATGTTAATTATAACTGTTTTATGTGTCTGCTCCAAATTGATAACTCGTTATAATCGTAATGGCCACAATTTTAATCTACAAATTAATTCTTCATGTGTTCCATATTTAAATATCAGTATTTCCATAAAATTAATATAATATCATATAATTTGAACAGCATATTTTATAATTCCATAAAAGAAGGTTATTTCGCATACATCTCCACCAAAACGGGTTATCGTAACCGGTCGTTATCTGTTTATTCTTGTCGACGACGTTATAAATAAAATATTCATCGCTTGAATTGACCTTTGAGTCGAAAAAGGTTCCGTTTTGACGGTAATTAAAATTTAGCCTCCACCTTAATCGATGCTGCTTTTTTAATTAATATCAACTTGTGTATGAAAAGTACCTACCTTGTCTGGTTTATAAATACCTAATTCCTAGAAACTTTAATATTCTAGAACGATTATTCATAATGGAATACTAATAAAATTTCTGTATGTTAATTTTATGAATACCTGTGTTCTGAATTTTATTAAAATCTATTAAATGTTTTTCTACTGCTTTTTGGCTTTACGATTTGAACCATGTTTTGAAGCCATATTTCATGTCTAATAACGATCTCTTCTTTGTTTCAGGTTTACCTCCAGAAAGCGATTCCATTGAAATTAACAAGAAAGGTAGGTAACTATTTACATGAATTGTAAACATATTTTTACCATCACTATTCTGTAAACATGTATTCATTTATTCAACAGTTCATATCGATCTCTTTCTTGGCTTCATCTTAATACCAAATCGATATACCACTGTCCTAACAACGACGCAACTGTTTTACTTTTATTATTTAAAGGTGTTTCTAAAGTTGATGACACATCAACCATAGAAATGATATAGTCCTGAAATAACAGACAGAGCAATCGTAGGGAGTATCCATTTCCAGATGACCAAATTATCATTTGTGTATGTGTTTGCTCTCTTTTTCCGGTCATATTTATCAACCTATTTTCATGAATTTGGCTTTATTCTTCATCGATTGTGCAGAGTTGTATATTGTCGAACGGAAAACGATTTTTGTTTGTTTTCTGTACCTAAGGTAATTTATGGACCTATATTCTATACTCGAGTTGAATGCCTTGTGTTAAAATAATAACGAAAAACGTTTCATAAATATTACTTAAAAGTCATTATTGTCATTTAAGTCCAATTTTTCAGAGTTCAAACAAAATTATTTCAATGTAAAAAACTTATATGGTTGAAATAAAACAAGAATCGCGTAATTTCGTAAACCGGTTTATAAATATTTGTTTTCTCTCGGTCTGCCGCCACTTTCGTGACGATCATAAACATGTTTACTTTGAAAAATCGAGATCACCATCCATAATTTCACATTCAAATCTGTATCTTTTGTTTGACCAGCCCTCATCTGCGTATGTATGGGGTAATTATGCTTCACATCAGTGGGTTTTTATAGCCGGAGGTCACTGCGGACGACAAATACATTTGTTATTATGATTTCACAATCTGAATTTCAATTCAGCATCCGAGTAACGGGGTCACATCGTTTTCGATAGATATTTCTACATAATTCTATATTCGTGCGTCCGTTTTGTTTATGGTAAATATATTGCTACTATCTACTTCGTTGTATATATTTTGTACAACGGTACGTAGCTAATGATATGGTATTCGTTTACTATTCAAATCGTGTTCGAATACTGAATCTTCGTCGGTTTGATGTTTTGTTTGTGGACTCGACTCCACAATTGTTTGAAATAGGTTGAAACAACACGTTCTGCTCTCCCTTCGGCAGTTAAAGGTTGCCACACGCGAGGTGCCACCCTCGCTGTTGTAACTTTATTTTCTTTTAGCCACGTTTGTACACCTTTTCTAGCTGAAGTGTAATAAAATAGTTACACACAAAGAGCGAGAAACTACGTTACCACATTTGTTTGTTTTGAATCCAAATCGACATTTAGCGTCAAAACCCACGGCTTTTTTTTCTTAACACATTTTCAGGCTTATTTCATACTGTATACCTGCTTATTATTAGATACTTATAGAAATGTGTCATTTTTCAGCATTAGTATTAAACGCCTACAGAAAGTGTCTATATTTATATCAATGGTATTATTCTGTATCAAATTAGTTGTTCTTGTCTTGGGTAACGATCATAAATTTATTATAAGCGAGAGCTATGTTGGAAATCATAAAATATACATTCAATCTAGTCTATGGAGTCGAGTCGACAGCCGTCGTCATTTATTCCTCGAAATGATACCTATTGCTGCTTTATCGACTTGTGTTATAAATAAAAATAAATGCGGTGCTGAACCGGTAACCGTTCTGTAAGTAGGTATGAGTCATTATGAATATCATATATAAGGGTAATTGAATGACTATCTAGCAAGAATTTATAATAACACCAATAAATTAACCTCGTTTTTCAACCGCTATTTAAATAAATACGTTATTAATATTAATTTTCATGATACGAAAACCTGAGAGCATGATTTTGTATTTTTCAGAGGTAAGTACTTTCTAGTTTATCGTTATATAAATATATGTCTATGTGTAGGTATACGAATTTCGAATTAACACAATTGAGGCACTTGAATTGACAAGTAAAATAAATGATACAACAGTCGCTGTAAAATCACAGCTGCATTCTCAGCCAAAGAATCATATGAAAAAATCCAGGATGCATTTAAGATGAGGGAAAGAAAAGCAGAGACTAATAGGTTAACAATACTTATATAAGTATAGATGGCTATCAATATAACGTGCTTTGTTGAAGTAAATGGAATAAGTGCTCTAAGTGCTCTATTGTTTAACCGTGCGTCGAGTATAAGATTAAAACACATATCGATCTATATTATGTAGAAAGTATTTGTGCTATTGACATTGACAACTACACAATGGATCATAAAATGGAGACTGACAGTTACAAAGAGATTTCGGAGATAATCAACATCACGCGAACAGTTAAGGCAGAAGAGGTCAACCAAACCAGTCGGTCGACTAGTCCGTATACAGTAAACGAACAAGAAAGTCCGTCGGTGAAAGTACACTCAACTCCAATTCAATTGACAGCATTATTAAATGAGTTTCATAATACGAACAACTCGTTAGCGTAACCAAACCGGTTCTAAATGCAGCTTACAAATTCTTTTATTATTATTATTTTATAATGGGTCTGTATAATAATTATAATGGTAATATATGAGATTAGTAAAGCGAACCTGACTTTTTTGTTGAAGTAGGCTGGGACGAGGGTCGCCTATTATGTCATTGAATGGATTTGGGGTTCGCCTTGTGAAATGTTACTGTTATTCTTGGGTTACCTGTTTGACTGATAGAGAGCGCTTTAAATTGGATGGCCTTGAGAGATTTTTTTTTGTGTTGCTTTTTACAATGTTTCGTACTAATTCTTTGTTATTGAAATGAGGCTGCGCTTCAATTTATTAGAAACTTCAGAACTGGGAGGAACATAATGCTTTGTGTTTTATATTTATGACTTAAGATTAAGATTTTGTTTGTAACCTTTTTTGTAGAAACAAAAAGATTTCATTGTGTGATTTGAATTAAATACACTGTCTTTTTGTGCATTTGGGAACTAATAAGCTCGTTAATTTTAATGGCATACTTCCAAACCAAAAACAACATATCCTTAATAGTTCGAAATAAGACTTCAAGATTATCAAAAAGATCTGCAGAGATACAATAGAACTCTTCAAAAATCAACAGCAAAGTACTCTGAGTGTACCTGTATGTACTGCATTCGCTATTCCTTAACATAACGCCTGTACGGTTTCAGAGGGATGACTGATGATTTTGCTACTCATGTCAAATACAACATGCTTCATACGTTTTCGGAAAGTATTCACCTCGGCTTTGTTGGAAAGTAAATTTAATGTATGTAGCTCCGTTCGATTTCGATTTAACTGTTTACAATCAACCCCTCGAGATACGATCGTGGAGATTGCTTTCTTCTCTAGTAATGCGAGCATCACATTTTGGTTTATTGTATGACTTGTGTTAAAAAGACTCTGAGGATATCATGTCCGACTGTACGTATTGTTGACCTTAAAAAACAAACCCGCATAGTTATTACTGTCGCAACTGTTTGCAGTGTCTTTACTATGAACTAGCTTTCGTCGTCAGGTTTGCTTGCTTCCAAAAACCTTTATGATTCAGTTAGCATACTAATTGCTTTTAGTTCATTTTAAATAGACTTCTAGCTGAGCTGCAGATTCCACGCACAGTCGCTAGCCATTGTTTGTTTTGCTTGTAATCTAGGTACCACTTGATGGACTCGGTATCCGCATCGATTCACTGTCACTGTGTGTCACTGAGGACAAACAAACAAATATTTCTTCATAATAAGCATAGATTACGTTACGCATAAGCATACTAATAGAAAACTACGCAACTAGTAAAGATTTTAGGTCATTTACACACTAATAAACATAAATTTTATTCGTGATACATTTCTGCGGTTAATGAGTCAGGCTGTATGTTGGTGCGATGACGTCATTAAAATTAATTTGCCCGCATACAGTGTTTATGCCGTGGCAGGTGAGGGCCGAGTTTCTAGTACATCGGCCTAACCGGTTACGGGTATAACGTGCAATTTGCACGACTTTCTATCGCAGCCTGCCTCGCACAAGGCATGACACATCGAGGCAAAAATCTAATTAAGTTGTTAACGAGTTACATTTGCCAGAATGTTTCTTGACCAGTTTTTGTTTTTTATGCACTTACCCTCATTTCACTAAAATCTGACCAATTATTTGTTAATATCATAAATATCAGGTTAATATCGTTAGTCTACGCTACGATGTTACCATTTCGTTTATTGAACTTTATAATAACGAACACGACTATAAATTGGAAAACTAATATCCTTGTTTTCAGCTTGTGACTCCTTGTTTTATTCTGATGCAGAGCCTTCTTAGAAGACATTTACAGTGTTCGCATAATAAAAACATACAGTGCACACTCAAAAATTGCTATTAAAATCATAATATAGAAAAAGTTAGTGTAAACACCTTTGAGAATGCTATAATAGCGAAACCGGTTAGGTATTATTAAAATTATAATAAAAGTTGTGGAATAGTACAAGTGAGTGAGTTTTCATAATGTATAACAAGTTCCATCAAGTGCCAACAATCAAAAGTATAAAGGATAAAATCATACCATTCCATTGTTTTCGAACGACGATTACGGGAAAGAAAATGAAACTAACACACTTCAAAAGTATTTGTGTGATAACACGTAAAAATAACTTCACCTACCTGCTGATAAGTTATGGCGTCCAGAGATTAGGACTGCAATCATCATTCATCACTGTCCAAGCTAAATATCTTCAGGTAGACTTGGCGCCTCGCTTAAAGAACCCGAAACCCGAATTTGGATTTATAGGCCCGGTGTAAATAATACTGGCAGAAACACTTGGTCGGCTTCGAATTTTGTATTATAAGATCATTGTCTTCAAGAAACGTATTGAGAATCTGACAGAATAATTGATCCAAATTGTCCTGAATTGCCTGAGTATCGCTAAAGATTTGAGTATTTATTTTATTGGTACTCCGAACTTTACATTGTAGGTAGATATAAATAATTAATTTAAACAGCGACTTTGTTTTCCAATAATGTAATTCACTAGTGCGTACATTATGTTGATATTTGAAGTATATTTTACGTGCCCACTACAATAATCATTCATTCATGCATTTAAAAACAGAAACAAATTTGATGTGAGATATGAATGAATAATGAATGATTGTATGATAATATGCCTCGTTGTGAGGCAAATTGAATATTAAACGAGGCACAAGGGGAAAACATCGACGCCGTAGACGTATTCAAACAACGTTTTATTAAACCATCGTTTTCATTATTTCTTGGAAGGTAAGAATAAAATCATTACAACTCAATGTATAAAAGTATTTTTTTCTTCCTACTGTATTAAACTTAATTGGCCTGTACCTACGTGTGTAATAGATATAATCATTACTGCTTTTCAACCCATTTTATTACACAACACGTAACGTACAAACCATTATCTGATATGGTGTTTATAAAAGTAAAGCACTTAAAACACTCTCTCTACAATTAATATTATCAATAAGACATACTTATTCAATTAAAACCTTCAATAAACATCGGCAATTACAACCAATAAATTGCAGTGACCTTTATATCGAAGGCTTGACCAAATTTTCCACTTGCCAATCGTCGGTATGGTCGGTATCGACATTCTCAAGATTTCGACGTAATTGCCCCTTCATGCGGTGCAGCAATGCAGTTATTCAGGGTCGCAGGGAGCCAAGTGTCAGCTTGCGGACACTCACGCCACCTGCACTCAGACCGGTGTAACAAGTTTGCCGTCACCGCCATCGTCTACTATCGTTCGTGTGGTTACGAAACATAATTATATTTATCGCCTCCATGATTTTATTTTACTGCTTGCGTCATTGCGCAATAATTGTTGAAATGGATGCGGTGCCGGCAGTCCGGCACTCCCGCGCGTAATGACACGCTGAGTCGTCTGATCGCAGTTTAATTTAGATTTAATGATCCATATCGTTTTAATATTGTGTCGTGATTTAAGATTAACTTTGTCATAGATTCTAAATTTACATTCAAATTAATGCGTTTCTGATTGAGGTTAATAGGTGTCTTAGCAAACTCCTTACTTTTTGTTGAGAAATAAACACAAACTAAACATACTACGTGCACATGCTTAAAACGATTTGCTTCTTCATACCCTGAATCAAAGATAATTTAATCATATTTCATTAACTTTTTATCTGCAACTTTCTTGTTTTCGTTATTCACACTGAAGTCTAATTAGGTAGTTCTGAAATAAAATCTTGCTTATATTCTTCAATACTTCTGTAGGACTGCAAAAGGACTTTGTTAATTTGTTCAGTACTTCTAGAGTTTACCCGTAACAAAGACTTCAGGGAAAAAATTAATCTACATTTTTCTTTATTCTGAATTCTACTTGGTTTCACCTCCGACAGACACATCAGACAATCAGGTGGTAGTAAAATAGAGCAGTAAAGTAGCATTTACCTGACCCATCGCCATTGTATTATTATATAACATGGTAGGGAATGAATCTTGCACATGATGTTTAAAATCCGTCTACCCAGCAACAATAGGAGATGATTGACGAGTTTTTGGCCTAGTCACAGTCTAGCGATTTTTCAATTCTTTATTCCCTTGGTGACAATAGAGAAAGTAATTTCCGCGAGCACAATTGCTATTTGTATCCGATGTTTTTATAAGCGCCATTTTATAAGCTCTATTTCTTCTGTAATATTTGCCAGCACAGATTAAAGTAATTTATTTATACTTCTAAATGCGGAGGAAGCAATAAAAGTAACCAGTTATATTTTGCATAATTAGGGCTGTAAGAAGTTTTACTTTTGTAACTTTTTATTTTTCAACATCTAAGTATCTAATATTATATTTATAGTTATTATTAACGGACCCAAGACTATTAGTAATAATGACATCAATGTTATCGTAATTTCTTCCGTTTCCTTTGGTAATGACATCATTTAACCTACTAGGCTATACGTCAAAAGTGACATTCAAAGTTTTATTACCTAGCGATAGTGTCGAAAGCTATTCGATTTTAATTAAATTTACTGCAAGAAAATCTCACAGAAATTATGTGCTTTCAACCAAGTAGGAAATTTGGCAAAAATCTATGATAAATTAGGCGATGAGTGGTTCTTATACGACTGGGATATGGAATATTACAACCCTAGTAACGATAAAATCGAATGTAATGTATTTCGAAGTTGGTTGTACTGTGATCGGTCCAGTGCTCGTTACGATCCGTGCGCCAGCCGCCAGCCCCGACTGTAGGCAGCAGCTAGCTACTTTCTCCTAACGGGATCTACTCCACGCCCCTCCCCTCCCCTCCCCGCCCACGTCGCTGCCGGCTGCGCAGACGCTGATTACGATTACGACATTCATTCTGAATTTTATTAACAGTGGAATCACGATCATCATAATATTATAAACAAGTTTTGAAATAACATTTGTGGCAAGTAATAGGTTAAAGGTCTGATAGGTTAAACTACCTGTTAACCTTTATTTTAATGCTATTGTTAATGACTTCTGTGGTTAAATGTTATGTATTTTTCTGGTTAACTTCTTTGCAATTTCTTGTACCGTTGCACAATACATGCATTTATTGGAATTATATATAAGCTTCTTGGTTTATGAACGTTTCTATCGTGTTTTCATTTAGCTAATAACACTGAGTAAGAAATGGTCGATACTGCACCACCGACAACTGTAGTAACTTCATTTAGTTCCCCAAAAAGCAGCTAGTCAATTTATTTGATTTACACAATGTTTGTGTTAAATGTACCTAATTCTTTAAAAAGTGGACGGTGCGTTTTAAAACAAAATTATAATGGATAGAATTCTCAATACTCTCATTACACGACAGTCTACCGAAACGTGTTTGTAACAGGAACAGTCGTGAGTAGACTTTTCATCTCGCTGCAGGGGACTGGAGCCAAAGGCCATGAGTCACGATCTTTGTTCCGCTGACTAACAACAAATACCTGCTGGCATTCAGTTTCATGCCTTTTGAATTGAACGGTTACATTATTCTATTTCTATGTCAAAAGATGATTTTAAGGCCTGCTAATCTACAATGTACGCACGCACGTACATTTTATACATGGATCAAGACTTTTTGTCTATTTGTGGGTAGAAGAAATAGTCAAAATTGTTCAGCTACTTTTGGAAAGTGTTATATATTGTGTATTGGTACAGCATAAACCACAATTCTTAACCGTTGTGACCCCTGGAACCCGTCTCCAAAGAGCTCTATCCAGATTCAATGAAGAATAATTTTGTTGAAAATTTGTCCACCTACAATATCTTCATATAATAGGTACCTACGTTCAATTCATTTTTCTTTCCTCACACTTCTCTGTGCTTTCAGTGTTGCAAAAAGGTCATAAAAACCTTTTACCATGGGATTTATCTTCCATTATTCTAATAATCTAGTTTTAAATTAGCCTATTTCTTCAAGGAAATCTTCAAGTGTTCATTGAAAAAGTCACAGTCTCTGAACACAATAAGTAGTTTCATTTTTTATTGGAATTCTTGCTTTGTTTACCAGAAAAGAATAGTCGATTAATGATTCTCTTGAACGAGTACAAATAAGTAACTATTTTATTCACGTCTATTAGTTTTGTATTAGTGATGTTCCAAATCGCATCTTTATTATCGATGTTGATTTTCAAATCATTGTTCATTCGACTTATACATATTGTGAATCATTTTCAGTATATACTGAGGTGAATAACGCGAATATCCATACTTATAGTGTAGTACATAGTTTCAAGTGGCACTTGACGACTCCTTGCTTTGGTAAGCCTGGCATCGTGCCAATACGTGTCGATCTTCTAAGAAATGCATTCACGCGAGGCGGTCAGCGCCAACTTATTAATTACGCGTGTCAGTTAACATGCATGTATTTATTACATCATCGGCTGAATGTAAAATTATACAAGTCAGTACATTATTTTTTTAAATATTTAAACAACCACAGTTTACATCATAACCTTCGCAATATAAGTAATAAACACTTATGCTTGGAAATTTAATGTGTGCATCAAAAAATACGTTGATGACAGACATTGAATTCTTTTTTTTTAACTTTATACATCCATCTCCTTTCCACTGCAAACTTCATGCTGTAATGTGTTATCTAATACATAATACAATAAAACGTTATTTATGTGTAATAGGCGTGCTATTTTTGTACTATTAAATTTTATTGACATAACTTTTATGGTTACATCTTTTTATTTATCGTCGCCATTCAGGCAATTTATTCTCACCATCCACTCACAGGTATATAATGTTTATTCCAAGGTCTCACCAACTACAGTAAAGATGACGAATATCCGTTGGAGACATAGCTACTTATTGTGAATACATTAGATATTATATTCCACATTACTTTAATTTCTATTGCACGATTATATATAAAACGTAATGTAGCAATTGTATGATCAATAATTTGGATCACCGCGTGCATAATTGTCACGATTATATTGAGTTTCTTTCTAATAAAAAAAGCCATTGTCCGTTTGTAAGCTCGCAAGCACAAAGCGTGAAGTCCATAAAAAAGAGCTGCACAAAAAGGCTTGGCAGTATCGGTGCGGTTGCGCGCACCACTTGCTTTATTCCTCTATGAAACGCACATGTGTGGCAGATGTTTGGGGTTCTTTTTTCAAATGTATTATTATGGATCCTCCGCCCCCGCGCCTTACGTCCCCGCAGGCACCCTCAGCACCCTACGGCGCAGTCACTGACCCCTTTTTGTCGTTGCAGACGGTATTCCATCTGTTTTTGACCTGCTTCTCAGTTATTTCGATATTTCACTTGTTGCTGTGTTTTCGAGTTAAAAATAGAATTTTAAGGCCGTGTCTTAACCGTTTTTGTAGGTGCTCGAAACTAATGTACTTACTTACTTATAACATGATCAAGATCCATAATTTTTTATACTTAGGTACTGCGTGTTTTTGTCTCTGTTTTTTATTATTTCATAATTATTATGTCGTTGTTGTTGTTGCCGTACAACAGAAATAAGTGCTATTAATCCATATACTTCAGCTATAAATAAAACTTCGCGTTGGTCGAACACATGTTACGCCCCGTAGTCCTCGCGGAGGGTTTACCCACTGGAAGTCGACAAGTTCCAAGGTTGTTATTAATTCACAAACAGCTGCTTGATATAATCTATAACATGACTAACTTGTAGAGATTTCATTAAGTGAGAGAACATTAACATAATTAGAAAACGTAAGTAATAACTTTTGAGTAGGTAAAGCTAAAAACTTGATCTTTATATTATTCATGCTAATCTATAATCATTGGCAATAAATAAGATAAAAAAAATCTAACTGCCAAGTTCAATGCTCCAGTAATCGCTTAGCGGAGCAATCAAGAGTCGACTCGATAAACGCAAAATAACCACTGGTTTGAAGCAAAAATGTCGAAATGTTTACGAGATTTGAGATTTTTTGTTTCATTTCTATATTTAGATGCATAATGTGTTAAACTTACTCGAGCGATTTCCAACTTTAGTGTCTGAGAAGTACAATACATTTTAAAAATATTATTGCATGTGGCGGTTACTCTGAATTATAGTGGAGAGCTAAGAGTCGTCGGATCAAATCGAGCGTTCCCCGTGAAACGTGTTTGCCGAAGCTATACATAAACGAACTAGCAAAACTTGTATTGTGGTCTCGGCCTGCTTTTTTTTTGTTCGATGCGAGCATTCTTTTTTTTATTAACTCAATTTCGGCACGTATATATGAATAAACATTGACTTTCGGATCGTTAAAATATGAAGCAGCGAGAACGAATATTTCGACTATGGTGATGTTGTTCTTTGAAAATATTAAAAAAAACGCGCTCTTGCTTGCAAGACTAATCTAATACTAATTAATGAATCCAGTTTCTTTAACACAATACTACGAATCGTTCGAATCCAATGGAATGAAACCACGTCGGATTGTCATTCCGGGAAACTGTTAAGTCAATTTTGATCCGATGACGGGTCTCTTGGCGCAGGTAGAGAAGAATCTACGCTGTTTTTGTCGTTTCATTGCTGAACACGATACTTAATAATTCATTCTTTCTTTATTCCCAGTAACAGATAATTTTTATTTTATTCCTCTCACGAACAAGTGGTGTGCATCTATAAGCCGGAGAGTTTATCGATGTCAGGGCAGGCGTTTCGCTCGATTTCTTCTTCCGCAACAGCGAACCGGACAACCATCGCCACATTTAGCAATTATTTATCCTTGGTTTGACTTTGAAAGGGTTGATAGTGGTTTTGGTCGTGACTAATGTAACTAATTAGCCTGTTCAGCCTCAGGGTGCTGATGACCAAATTTGAAGCCTTAATGGGTGAAAACAGTTCACTAATACAGAAAATCATTTATGATACTAATATTAAATTATCAATGCATCAATTACTTACAAAAGAAAGAACATATATGCGTTAAAACAGGATTTATTGAACGATTGCATGTTTGGTAAATGGCAAAAGATTGTTGCCAATTGAGAAAATAACCAAAAATATATCTGTGCAGATGCCGAGTATGTATAAGCAAAACAAACATGGCAGCCAATCTCCTTTAGCACACTGTTTGCAAATCTCGTGGAATTAAATCGAGTCTGTACTAGTATTTGTAAACAGGCTGGTGAAGCACCGTGAAATGCGTGCGTGGCTCCTAAAATACCTCAAACAGGAATTGAACCCACGCCAACTGGAGTGCGTAGACTGCTCTCGTGTCGCTCGTAAACTTTTCAATATACAACATCTTATTTTAATCTTGATCATCTGTCTTTTATGTTTATATAATTTATGTCTTTCTGTGTATGATCGCTCACAGCTTTATATAACTATTGTGAATATGTACAACTAAATCGAAATTACTGTTTGTCACGTCCAAATACAATCTTTTTTCTGAAGTAGGTAGGTACATGTGAATGTCGCAAGAAGGTCTTTCGGATCAAATTAGGCTATTCCGCCACTGGACGGTAGGTCCCTTCCAAATTTTGCCAGATCAGAGTTTTATTTATGTGATGTACGACACTACGAATATTACATCAAAATGTCAAGGAATACAAGATTACTCGCGAGCTCCGTGGATCTCGATAAACTATTTTCGTACTTCTTCGTAATATTTTGAAAATCAAGCATCTAAGGATACAATAAAAGTCTGCATTCCTCTATTCCAGTACTTAGTTATTTTCTATTGTAATAACAGCAATTGTACGTCAGTAATAAAAACTATGAAAAGGTAAACTCGACGCCATTTGAATTGAGAGTTGGTCACACGGATCGTGTTGAAATTACATCGTCTGTAAACTATTAACCTTGCTTGAATTCCCTGACGACAATCGACAATACTACGATAGATTGCGCAACACTATTTACACAATTTGCTAGTGACATACCTTCTTACACAAACAAGCGCTCTGTAGCAACAGTTCTTTTTTCTTTACTTATCTATATTTCTATACTTATAATATAATATAACATTATGAAGAGGAAAAGTTGGTTTATAGGTAATGAATGCATTCCGGAACTATTCAACCTAATAAATATTTCACTAGGTATTTGATCATCATGCTAGTCTGTATTTGTAGTAGACAATGTATCATCATGTAGAGCAGTAATAATATTACATTTTAAATAATCTAGCACATCACCATCCATAAATTGCAAATTCGGACGTGTATTGGTTTTATGAGTGGTGCGGGGTTAATATGTCACAGGGAAAGCCGTGGAGCATAGCTAGTTCATTAATACAAAGACAGATTATCATCTATCTTTAAAACTATTTTCCGCAATAGTTCGTTGTTAGTTTTTCCACATCTTAAACTTTTTTGTTATTTGAATGAAGATGTTTGTCATTTACAATTATATCCGCTTCGTCACCTTCGAGTACCCTTCAAATTGTTTTAACTTGTTTTAGAATATTAACGTTAAATTCTTTGAATATAATGTTAACCTATGTTGAGGTACGTTGATGTAGAATGGCAAGTGCACTGGTATCCGGGGCCAGCCAACAGCTTGAGGTTCATTTATAGTTTTTAAGCGAAGTCTTAACAAGAAGCTAGAAAATTTCAGCAGCAGGTATTCACAATCTTACCTTCTAATTGCAACACGGTCATTAGGCCGTATAATATGACCTCTGCCCACCCCTTCAGGAGAAAAGGCGTGACTACTATGTTTGTATGTGTACATAATATTTAATGTTAAAATTAACACCCTGTGAAATATGCGGATGAGGCACGCTTGCCACCGCACTTGCTGAGCTATTCATGTTTTATTTGCCTACCGGGTGACCTATATTAATTTCACGCTTATACGATACATTGCAACAGATTTAAACATTAGTCGAGTGCTTAACAGACGTTTGTTGTGTTGTTCCAAACGTCATTTTATGTAGGTCGTGTGTATACACATCGTTCTCACAGTTTACATCTCATTCGATTTACACTGCATTCTCAGTTTCGGCTGCTGTAATCACAAGATCTAATGTCCTATCCTATGCACTTACTTGATGTCATTGTACCACGTAATAGTATAAACTTATATTGCTTTCATCAGTTATTTAACACTTCGCGGCATGTATGTTGCAAGTCTCCGTATTTTCTGCAACTTTATAAACAAAATGGCGAGCGAGTCTAAAATTAATGAAAAGCATTGCTAATGCATTGTTTCTGCGCGGTGTCGTGTAACCGGTTCTCGGTTCGTCACGCGTGTCGGCTTCGAGGAAACCAACAGTAAAGTTGTTTCCATTGGCATTCTTCGCACGCCCGCTATCGCTCGGCACAATGTCAGCCACAACTGACATAACTACAGAAAACGAGCCCCATCTCCATTCTCTATTGTTCTCGCTTCGAACGCCCTAGTCGTTGTTGCCACCGTCGTGAGTGAAAACGGCTAACTAATTGACACCAATGCCGATTACCGAGGCAACCTTAAAACGGTTACTTTCCTTTATTGCTTCATCTATTGAAAACTCGTTTAATATTCATACTGACACGTCTTCAAGGTTTCAAACGGAACGCGTCTGCGCCGGATCAACGCGTATAATTTATTTATTTGTACGACGGATGCGTGCCTATTTACGTCCGAGCAACCCGAAAGAAGGTTATTCGCGTTTACACAACCGATGAATGTATACAAAGAAGAGTTAAATGAACGCTGCGGACATTAATCAACGTTGTCGGTAACCGTAACCGTCTCCGGGGGATTAGCCGGCGAGCTATTCTATTCTTCAGTCGTAATTAATAGCTTTTGGCAAGATAGCGTTGGTGGACTGGCGCAAATCGTATTCGTGACGAGACGTTGCATTTGCGTAATTAGATAATTAAAACACGCGATACAAAAACAATACGGGTCTATAGGAAACATTACATACACGTAACTGTATCTATACTTTGTGATGTGGCATGCACATAATACGCGACCCACGCTCGTGTAAAGCGGGCCAACGGCCTTATGACGAGCTAGGTGTCGAGTCAAGATAGGCGTTGGCAAATGCGCGGAGACGAACGACTGATGCCGACCATCGTCGAAATGTCGACATAACGAGTATGAATAATGGCACGCAGCGTGGGTCGGGAATGGAACAATATTCGACTGAGGTCACAGACAGTCCGTCAATACATGTAATTTCTACACGAAACTAGGCTCGATGGGGGCTCCCGCGTATGGCATGGCATATTATTATATTATAGCTATCGAGTCAAGAACCTCGACATTTAATTAGACATGAGTTATGTACGCCCACGGTTATTAAGGCAATGACTTCTACCTTTTTATTTATTAGCATGCAATTATACACTTTGATGGTGGCATTTCGCCAAATGTCGGAAAGATAATATGTAACGCGTGTTTAAGCAATATGTATAGACTACACAAATTGGAGCAATGATGAGCTGAACCAATATTTTTACAAGAGCTTTCAGTGGCCTATTTACATTTCTTCGTAATATGCGGCTAGTATCAATAGTTCAAAATGGCGTATGTATGCCATGAAACGATACTGGCTAATTTCTTGATTAGGTCAGTAGGTAGGACCCATTTACAGATAGGATGTTCCAGAGGTAGGATATATTTTTTACGATTATAAAGGTTCTAACTTTGAAGTGTTTTGATCACAGAGTACAGAAAAGAACATTGATATTATAAATTGTACATTGCAACTAATTAGGCGTCAAACTGGGAGACCTGGGAGTGCCTGTTAGAGTACTCAATATAGAGATAGTTTGATAAATAACTCGCAAAATAAGGAACAAGGAACTTGAAACTTATTTCATAATAATGTAACATAATATTGTCGAGTATAGAGGGTGGGGTCTGTCTTCTTCATGCCTTCGAGTTTTCAAACTCATCAAGAAACGTTATGTATGAGGTATTATGACGCACCCGATCCTATGTGCAGTCAAACTTTTCCAACGAGTATAGAAGATTATTACTTCGTTTCATACATAATTATGCACATCTTTGTATCGCATTTTGATGAACAGTTAAGGAAGTTAAAGGAAATTCTATTAGCGGTTGAAATACTTGCCAACAGGAATACTCTGCTAACTTTTTAACTACCGCGTTCCTTACCATACAATTAGATATTATTTTAGCGTAAGACTACGGTCGGTGGAATTTGGCCTTTTACTTACCATTCGTAAAGTCACTGGTGAACATTATACAACTAAAGTAAATGTCAATTAGATTCGAAAACTTTGTTCACTGAGCCTAAATACTACTCGACCAAGCGAAGTTGACGACCCACATGTGCCGAAAATTCTCTATATTCTATCGGTTTTTGTTTTGACCTGAACTAAATTTTATTTACGAAAACGGATACATGAGCTCGGTTTGCATCCTTGCGGACCGTACTAAGTCTATTCTGGTACCTGAGGTAGAGTGCAGGCGAGTTAGAACCATTCCACGCGTTGGTCAAAAACGCTTGCTCGAGTAGTATCGAGTAGCTCACATTATCCCACAGTATCTTCGAATCACATTATGAAATCTATCGAATCTTGCATGAACCTTCCGCGTCTCAACTGTCCCAACGGCATTGTTCAATGTTTGTCTGAAGTATTAAGACTGGCTGTCAATAAAGGGGCTGGTCCGACAAAAGTAATATAAACGACGGACATATTAATAAAGACTGTGTTAATCCCCGTATTAGTTTTATCTTGGTTTCTGTATATCAGACATCCTACTGTTGATTCTTTTTTTTGGTGTTGCCAAATTTAAACGGCAAAGCCATTACTATTTACCTTAAAAGAACAAACAACCTTGTATTGAATTTATTACAATGACAGAGAATTCCAAAGTCCATCTTACTATAGATCGGTGTGACCAGAATTTAAAAGAACATTTTATGGTACTTTGCAAGGTTATTTGTTTTGTTTGACAATCGACTGCTTTTTATATGATTGAGAGAAGCTAGATGTACCAACCTACATTATTTTCTATAATACTTTACTAATAGTTGATTTTGATAAACTTGTTAGATCTTTCAGGTGTTCAAGACAGTTATTTTTAATGTAAAATCCTGAAATTTCTGAGCGAATGCAAAACAAAAAGAAAGTCCGAGAAGTTACGTAGAGGGTATATTATATTTCAGTAGTTTTAACGCTTATACTCTTAAAGAAATTGCTTACAATAAAACTCAAGCTAAGAGCGGACGCAATCTCTGTCATACTAAAAAAAAATCTAAATGACATTGAAAATCGTATCGAAGTTCGTTCCGTGGCTTAAAAATAATAAGCATAGAAACAAATAGGCAAGTTCATAACTTTTGTCGTGTATAAAACACGTTTTTAAATAACGAGGGTAGGTAGGTATTACGAAATGGAATGATAGTATTTAATCGAGCTATTATGATGGTTTTTATTAGGTAGTTCTATTATATTATCGTCGTTTTTATTCAGTTCATTCGGTGAATATTAATTTGCCTCAGTGACTTTCAATACAAATGACATTAAAATTTTAATATTAGCGGTTATTTCTCAAGACCTCGCTCGCTTCACCTCGATTTCTTTTCCTGTTATTCGGTTGTCCACTTAATTTGCATGTTTAAGCGAAAATAACAACAAAACCGGTTTATCAAAATGTCGGTTTTCCTGCCGTTGATATTGTTATTGATTCATTAAATTTAATAACATACATGTATAAATAAAACCGGTTATTTTATGCTTATCTGGGAATAATAAATTGTTTATATTCTTAATTGTATATGTAACTGAGTTGCGTAGATTTTATATATAGCAGAAATCTTCTATACATGATATCGTTTCATCTTGCTATATCTTGAAAACTTGAAATGTTCGCTTTTGGTTGTTGAATATTTCTTATATTTCTAACGCCGCCGGGTCATGACGCTCTATGTCTTTCTAGTGGTACTTTATATAAAGGAGAATGCACAGCTTTGCAAGAAGCAACAACCTGTATAAAAAGTGTCTCTGTTTGGACGAATATGCCCTTGTGTCAGAGGAGCATTTCTCTTAACGGCTATTTCTATAATTAATTAAATCAAGATAGAGAATGATAGCCAACCACGTAACGTTTTAACCGTCAGTGTACCAACTGGCGCAGATACCGGTTCGGTTTGTTAAATTTCCATATTTGACCCCCTAAATGACAGGTAGCGGTCGGCGAGAGCTGGAAGGGGTCCCAGGGATTTCAATTTTTGCCCGGTGCCATGACCACATACAACCATTCATGAACAAAAGAAAGGATGCAAAATGTGCTCATACATTATGCAAGTGTTTTAACAGGGTATTCTGAATATTAAAATAATAAGCATGAATATTATTACGGAACAGAATATTATAAAGTAGTACTGAATTTAATTACGAAGAGCATTACAATGCTATCGGTTGTTCTACTTCGTCAGAACACATAATTTGTACACTCGTTTATAATGTAACTCGTAAAACCTCGTATTTTGTGTGTATGGAAATATTATACGTTACAAAACGTACATTATATTGTGTTGAGATAAAACAGAGGATAAAGGTGATTGATTATGAAACCAGTGATATGACGACAGCCTTCAATATTATGTCGAACGTTCACGTTTAAAATGATTTATCTAGAAATTGAACGTGTTTGATAGATACTAGGAAAGTTAGCAAGAAGGCTAGTGCTTTAAAATTAAAATTATACCGATAATACACGTTATGAAAGTGAATTTAAAGATAGTACTTTTTTCTTGGAACTAGATGCGGAAGGCGCAAGACAGTGTGTTGTAGCATAAATTGGAAGACACCTACCTACTTTCAGGAGTGGACTGTCAAAGGCTGATTTGATTAATATCTTCTGGCATACACGGCGGAAATATCTGCGAACCTGGCTTCCCCTCGCGCTTCCCCGCACCTGACCCCGTTTTCGCCTATTTAGTGTAACCCGCACGCGATCGAATGGTATGGTATTTGACAAGATTCCGCACATTCTCGTTGCGCGCGGATTATGCCGTACAGTTTACATGACGTTATATGCCAGGTTTGCAGATATTTTGGCCGTGTGGTACCTATGTACACGTAGAGTAAAAATAAAATAATGTAAGCCCAATGATTGTACGAAAAGGTAGATATCGCAATAGCTTGCAGAAACCATAGATTCAGAATTTTTCGCTACTCATACTGTTATCGTCAAATGACTCCTCTCTGTATTTAATTATGCAAAGCGCAGAGATACAGAAAGTGATACATTTAGTGAAATCAACACTAGACGATATGATACCTTGAACTCGTTGTTTGATTTTTTAAAAACAGTTATTGAAATTCAAATATGCTGTCATGACTATTTATAGTATAATTGACATGATATGACTATAACACACATAATTTTCATTACATTTAAATAATTTATTAAAATATATTTACCTTGTCTAAGGAAGGAAAATAATTTATTTACATTACAAGAATTTGCAATTTATACTTCGCTGGACTAATGTATATTTTATCCTTATTAGTATGTATTGTGTGAATGCGTGTGCATTAATTTAAATTAATATCAATTGCGTAATAGGTTTTTGTAATTGCATTAATTGTTTACGTAATTGCTCGAATACCTGGTGTACCTGTCTATAGTTATATTGTTCAATTGTGATCGTGTACAAAAAATGTAATAAAAGAAATCCCGGAAGATAAAAAATAATGAAGAGTTTTTATTTCCACAGTTTTATATTTTTAAGTTTCATTCATTTTTTTGTCGTTGGTTTTGGCCTAGATAGACAAATAAACGTATTTTTCTCTCACGATAAAATTGGCAACCAGCACCTAGCTACTATTTAGTGCCAGTATAAAAAAAATACGACGCAAGTTATTTATAAATATATCACGCTTTACGCTTATTTCAGCGTAAACGGAAATCATAAATTAACAATAGATGTTACATAAGCGGTTCAAGCGTACGTAAAAGTGTAACGAATCAATTGTTTACATGTCGGTAAGGTATGTACTAAATACATAAGCATGTGTGTACTTATTATGTGCATGTTATTGGTTGGCAATAGACAATCGATTTAATACAAAGCAAATGCTACGAGGTCGCACCAAGAACTGCAAATTATTTTAGCGCTCACCGAATACGATAGTGTTAAATAAAATATTAAAAACAATCTGCTTTCGTTTCCAAGTCTTATCTATTTTATTGACCATTTTAATATCCTGTTAGTATTATCATTCCATTAGTTTCCTTCACTTAGCCCGATCAACAACATTTCATGTTGCAGTAGCTATTCGGAATTGTAATATTTAGTATAACTAGGGGTTTATATACAACTGATGCAGTAATATAACAAATAATATTTGTATACACCACAGTGGGGATTCACACAATTTTATCTTTACTAGCTGATTAATGTCGGTTATATAACAGAGACATTATTGGCACACTATCGTATCTATTATTCGTATTGAACTTCTAACACCTGTCGATTTGCATTGCATCAAGGCTGATTACTTAATAAACCTTCACTTCACCGATATAAAGTTGTATTAGCATTTTTATATTGTAGGTCCCCATCAGTGTTCTGAGTTTGTTGAAAATATAAGGTGAACGTGTGGAGTACATACTTGGATAATGTCTTACAACGGTTTCTTATATTGTTTACCTTCGTAGATTTAAAACAAACAACGATAAAATAGCTGCACATATAGATAAAGTTATAACTGCAAACAAAACTGTGTCTATTTAGGCGAGCACACGTAACAAGGCTTAAGAAAGTTTCTCTCTAAACGGTGTCGTGCAGATTATTTATATGGAGGTCGAGAAAGTAAAGACCGAACCGACTACTGAATATCAAACCGTATGGATTGTCGCAGCAGTTGCGCAACAAATTGTCTACGGGTGATTATGGAGAGCGGATGTCACGCGTCACGAACCTGCATTTAAAAAAAATGTACTGTCGAACTTAGTCTATGGTGTTTGCTGTTCGTATTATTGATTGATAAAATAAAGGAAGTAAACTATTAAACTAAAACATTTATTTTATTACTGAGAATCCAGTTAAGCAGGCATTGCGTTAGTTTAGTACACAATCCTTGGAATTTTCAGAGGCGTTTGATTCATAGTGTATCAATGAATCGTACACAAACCGCAAACAATAAATAATCGGAACGTGAAAATGAAACTATCACGTTCGTAATTGGCTACTGTAGTGCAAAAGGAATGCTATTATACCACCTCAACTCACGTCACTTATCGCAGCACGGCTGGCCTACATAAAACGTGTCGATTTTGGACCTGATAAAGTTGGCCTTGTCGTTTTAACCGTAGTGGCATTTAAATTGCATAAAATGAATTTATACCATACAATTTATTCAATGCAACCGGTTCTCGCGGAGGTAATTTAATTCTGTATTCGATTATGTTGCCGTCATTAGCAGAGAATGAGTCATTGTTTGCTGGGTAGCATGTGTTTTCATAATGTCTGTCGTTAGGGTATCAAGTATGTTCACGGGCTTCTATTTCACGCACTCAGCCAACATTACTATTGTATCATGTTTATTGGGAAAAATAATTTATGCACTTCTAATAGGCATTGAATGGCTATTGTATTACTTCAGTAGGCAGTAGAGTTTATAAGAATTGAAGTCTATGATGTGGGTTGACTTGTTTAAGTGAAATAGATGTCCAATAATTATGTAGGTCACCGTGACTTGGTAATGGAATGTCTCAATGCGATGTTGACGTGGAAATGCGAGTGCAATTTGGTTGTTTGTGCGAATTGGCATATTTTTTACTCGGATGAATATCTGTTCTTTGTTTTGTTATCGGGTTTAGGTTGGTATCCGTATTTCTTTATCATTATTGTGGTTCGTTCGTACCTACTCTTAAGACTAGAATACGCATTAATATAGGTACTTACTGTTGTGTTTATTGCAAATTACAATAGTTTCCTTCCAAACTGTTTAGGTCGCAAAATGCGAAGCGTATTGAATAACTTGTATTTCAAAATTTGATATTTCACAATTAATACAAATAATATGCAAAAATCGCTGGTATTTGCTAATCGTTCGCTAAATGTTACACTTACAATTTTGTTATAACCCAGTTAACTCATGAAAGTAACGAATAAAAAAATAGAGAAAAGAGCCATTACCAAACAAATACCTTAACTTATATGAAGAATAAATTCTAGTTCACCCTCCAAAATGTCTGTTTCATGTCTTACGTCAATGTTTGTAGATGAATAACGGGAGGGTGAGGATTGAGGTTCGTTGAGAGTCTTTGTGTTCCCCTTGAGCGCTTCAGGCGACTCACAGGAGAAGGGTTGACGTGGTTTTCTATTCCATACCATATTTTGGACAATAAATTTGTGTCCCGTCGCAATTAATTCTATTTTAGTAGGAATTTGATTCTTGACAGACTCATCAAGCTTTGTTGTTATTTTTTTTGTTTAAGCAGAATAAACGATGAGTAAGACGATACAGGTCATGTCAACGATATTTTATTTGTAATGGCTTTGCGAAACTGTAAAAATATTTTGTGTCAAAGTTATTAGTACTTACGTCGGATTATTTTCAAGATTTGTTATTGTAACTGTCAGTAAAATTACAAAGGCCTTGAGATCGTATTTTTACGTATTAGGAAAGGTGTAATAAAGTTCTTATAGGTACATTATTCTCGCACTTAAATTCAATAAAGTATGAGTAATACAAGTAGGTATGCTTATCAGTTTAAAATTGCTTGTACTCAAATAGTAAATTTTGCTATTGAACCATAAATTTCATTATTTGCAGTAATACTCCAGCATTCGTTTCTTATCAGGCACTATGGGCTTGTTTACTTGCCCAAGAGTAAAAAAAAAATCGCGAATTCCTTTGTGATTTCGGACAAAAGAAAAAGTTTGCTTGTGAGTAGATGAATGAGATCAGCTGCTCGAGGGTTCGGTGTGGGAATAAGTAAGAAGGGCTGTTTTGTGAAAAAGTAATGAGCCTCGTTGCTAAGCAACCGACACCGGATGCCCACTCACCGTTATTTTAGGGGCAACTTCACTGGACAGATTATACAACGCGGTCTTAAATTTGTTGAATCATCTGTTTCGAATTGCTCTGGTTTTTGTGATAACTTTTTTAATGTATAGAGGTCTTGGGCATTGTACAAAAAGCTTAGATTTTTTTATTATTTTGAATGGCAGGGTAGTGACTTAGTATCGCTATTAGTTTTTTTTATCAAGATATAACATAAAATGGTCCGTTTGATTTTTTAATTCAGTTTATTGTAGAGATAAATCAGCTATGTGTTCAGTAATAATAATAGTCCAAACCTTAAAGTTCAGTAGTCAAATGAATTAATTCGGCTACTAAACTTTAAGGTTGGTAATATTAATATTACCAACTTTTACGCATTACTTTATTCACACGTTTTAAGCAATGTGTGTCCCGGAGCTAGGTACCTAATACCTTACCTACCATAGACTTTTGATAGGTTAAAACTAAATTGTTTATACATAGTCGATACCTACTTGTTTTGATCAAATGTAAGTTGATTGAACTACACAAAAAAAATGGTAGTGTGTTGTGAAATATCTCAAAGTGTGCGTTACGTATGTGTGTGAAATTTCACAGATGCCTAAGCAAATCTCCAAGTAATCTTGACGCTTATTCATACTTAGATATCGAAAGGAATTTTTTGTTGTTATCGAATAAATATATCAAAAAAACTTACTTAATTAAATTTTATACTTAGGTAATTTACGAACAAGGCTTTCCATTTATCTTCAATCTAATCTATACAGATCCTGTACTTTATATTAAATCTAATCTATTTATATACTAAAGTAATAATCTAAAACCGTTTTCTTTTCAAACAACAACAGTAATTAAATTTGTTCTAATTGATTGCGAACAGTTATCAGTGTGCTCACTAAAATGTCTATCAAGAGATAGAAATTCTGGCAACTCGTTTTATCAATACACGAACATAAGTCGATAAGTGAATAATTATTGATAACAGAAATTCTATTATTATTACATACCAATACGAAGAAATTAATGTGTAACCTTGGTATATACTAACTCTGTTTACGTTATTACTATTTTACACGTTAACAGTCCAGTGAGTCCAGTTTATAGTACTAACCAAGCTGAGTATTCAACCAGCAATAAAAGGAAAAAAAACTATTCCTTTGTTCACGAACACCGCATTTTTTAAATGAAATATGTACCTTTTAATTTTTTTTAGACTTAACTGGCACAAACCTGCGACCCACCGCCACCGGTCTGCTATTTCAGTTGTGTTAGATAGAACAGAATCTAAATCAAATATCAATATAAAGTTGACTCGTCGGCTAAGGAACAATTTGACATTCTTTCGTAGCTACGGTTACGACAAAATTGAAATAGCGTACTTAGTCCCCTGATCGATAGCCGTGACTTTAGCCTATGTACTTACGCAGCCAGAGGCCCGACCGACCCTTCAAAAAAATTCTCTTTGTTAGCAGCAATGTTGTCAAAAATGTCTACTCAATCAATATAATTTATTATAGCAATGTTATTTATGGATAACGGAGCTTGCCAACGAAAAAAATATATTTTTAAAACACTCATCGATTGAGCAAACTCGTCTTCTCCTAACGAAATCTAGAAGTGGTCTTGTTATTCTTTCAAGTTATTTATTCTAAAAATTCAGCAGCAATAAGTCTTTTATCACATAAATTCAAGAATAACTAATGAAACTTTCGACCCGAGATTTATTTAGATTCATGGCCGACAACGTAAACAAACTACGAGTGTTGTGTGGGTGAAACACCCCCACCCTTTCTCCCTAGCCTCCCCTCCAATGCTGCGCCTCAATTGTGACATTTTCCTCTTCTCACCCCTCACAGTTCAATAATCTTTCAATGACACAAAATTCGAAACTCAAACACCTTCCATTTTAAAACGATTTGATTATTTTTTTGTTACAATTATGATTCTATATTTTATTTGATTTTACTTTGATCAAAATTTAATTAAACAACGATTTTTGTGCGAGTTAACCTAATTTGTGACCCTCGTTCTTGCGTCTTCTGTTTTTTTAAGACGAATTTACATTTAGAAATATAACTAGACCAAAATGTTGTAATCTCTTACTATGCGGAATGCGTACTACAGAATATCCTTATTATTCTTATTACTACACTAATTCTATTCTAGGTATTTAAGCGCAATAATTGTGGCTCGTTAGTGTAATATCTGCCTTTTTTGTATACTACAGTATAAATTTTATATAAATTAAATTTATATTTAAAGTAATAAATTATTATACATAATAATTTATTACTTTAAATATAAATTTATAAGATTACCTAACCATTGTACTTGGCAAACAGATTTAAATTTGGTTTGCAAAATAATTTTGCGTTGTTTTGCGTAACACAAATTCGTTACACCAGAATAATAACATAAGCAAATTTAAAACATAAATATAATCCTGCATACCTACGTAATTGTTGTAACTAATGGTTCCTTATCTAATTGACTTTAATCATGTAACACTTAGATTGTGAAATCATGAAATACAAACACCTATTCTGTAGGTTATTTCCATATAATGTGTGACGTCTTCTATCTACGTGATAGGTATTATTATTTCATAACAAAATGTTTAAAATCGTTTGTATGCCAAACATGTAGAATAAGCAATTAAAGTAACAAAGTTGAAATTTTGCAAAACAATATTTTTATAATTAATTCTCCAAAGTTTTAATTACGTTTGTGTTAGTTTTTATTCGTGAAGTAGTTAAAATTATAATAAATTTTGAATGTTTAAGATTCTCACAAAAAATAGTTTATAATAAAGCGGATTGAAAGTAACGTACGCTACATTTTATTATTTATAACACATTCACTATATTTTCCTCGCATTTTAATTTAACACAATTTTAAAGATCAGACGATAATTAAAAGACGTAGGTAGTTGCTAATAATCCCGTTAATTTTTCCAGGTAAGGTAAATGTGTTAGGAGTGTTTTCACATTAGTAGTGACCTTCTACTATACTGCCAATTAAGAAAAATCCTTCTAAGTCTTAGATTCTAAGACTTAGAAGGAAATTACATATAACATTACGATAATTTGCTGTCCATCGATAATGTCATCGTTAAAACTGTCGATAATAATGCCATGAATGTAATACGGAAGGCACAGGACTGCGTGCTATGACGTTATTGGGATGATAAAGGATAACTGCCACTGCTGGGAATCCTGGAACATCTTTCCGAAGACTTACCTGAGGCTCCCGGTAGGCAGTAGAAGGGCCCGGGTGGTTTTAGTCGCCAATGAGTCCGGTATATCATCTATGAGGGATTTCCACACTTGAAAATAAAATGAATGCCAATTCAGTTATGTAGTTCGATACAAAACGCTACAACGTAGTGGAATTAAATATACTTACACAAACAATTACATATTAATTAATCTTACTCTAATTCTACTTAGTCGCGTTTCACAACACTGACTTTAATTTAAAACTATTCCGAAATAGCATACATTTGATTTACTTTATATTGACATATTACATAATTTAGACATTCCGGTTTTGTTAGTCATTTAAATGTATAATTTATTTATATAACCGTATTTAATTATGTATTTATTGTGAGTGCTATATAAATCATTTATTTTTAAATACCAAAGTGATATTTGATATGTAAATTTCTGTTTGATATTTGAGTTTCTTTTTGATTCTTTAATTTTGTTTCCTGTGTAGACGGTTAGAGCAGTTTCGCTTTAATTCTTGCCTTCTATCTCCCTCTCCCTTTCTCTCTGTCTGTCTCTACTCTATTTATCTTTGTCTAGTCATTCAAGAGGGAACCAAGAGGCCCAATTTCTCTAGCTTTTCAGACCTGTGTTTCTGCCAAGGTCTCGTAAGTAGGTCAGCACTAACTAGCATGTCAATGCTTATTAACCTCGAGTTAATGTTTCACATAGTTGTTGATGTGCAGACCACTGTTCCTTACTTGTTTGGTAACTATCACAATGAGTTGGCAGAATTCCAACTTACCAAATTAGTGCCGCTTCGTGAGATCTTTGCATCTTTGGTAAAAGTAAAAATGTTTCAAACATACGTAGACTTGGTGCAGTCCTATTATACTATTGCTATTCAACTTTGTAACGCTTACTAAGCTCTTTTTATGGGCTTGGCTGGGCTTGCCTAAAAGTTGATGGCCGTTTTCTTTTAAATAGTTGTAGTAGACTGCATTCGTTAGCAAGGTCACGCTACACCTGCCGACTGCCCTCTACGCCTCGAATGCACTTTGAAAAGACTATACTCATACAGCACAATAGAAAAGTTAACATCGTCTACGCACGCGAAATAGAATAATATTATTGCCTTGATTCCTTTAATTCTTTTTTAATAAGACATTTATCAAATGAACAACGAAAAATCCAGCAAATACTCGGCAACACATGCTGACACGTATACCTAATGGTAAACACCATATTCCTCAAATTCTTCATTGAAATGATTACTGGTAAAGGTCATTGTGTGATTCTACAATCACTTCGCACATATATGCTCGTATATTTGAGCAGTGTTTGTGGAATCACACTCTATCATTTTGTTGTAGGTAAGTATTTGCTCATTTGTTACCTACCTGCTATCATAGCACTTGCTGAGGCCATACACTTTAAATATTGGCTTTTCAAATTATACGTTTAAACTAACAAGGTGCTAACGATGTGCGTCTTCAATGTAATTTTCCACGTATCTATCAAATAATAACGATACGTGAAAATATATGAAGGAACGCGTTGACAGCTGTCACTCGTTGACAGTATTTCAAATTTCAGATGTCAAAAGAGGTCATAAACGTGTTTTGGTTCGTGTTTCCAGAGTTTTACTTTTCTTTGTCACAATCTCGTCTGTTATCTATCAGCAATAAGTTCTTTTATACTGTGAGAATACGCTAAAATTAGTATAAATGCTGTGTCTCTCAGTTTAGCAACAGACACAAAACAACCATTCTGCTGTATACTCTTTACTTCACCGGGACCAGTCTGCAGTCTTCATAACGTACACAGTCCTTCAATGTCAAGTCGAGGCTTAGTGCGAAGTCACGGTAACAATAATTATGTCGAATACAAGGAACAGGTTTTATGTGTCGTTAAAAGAGTACAAGGAATGTCGTTAACAATGGAGATGCGAGATTGTAGTGTTTGATTAGTGAATTGAGGCGAACAGGGGCGTCGTGCGGGCGATCACGACTTTCTGATCTCACGCCAGCCGAGGTTCCCAGCGCTTCACTACAAATTGTTTGGACATCTATACTATGTGCAAAAAGAAACAATGCAATGCACCCTATTACTGCGTTGCACGATACACGCATGCAGCCTGGTACCTTCAATCTTTCTGATTCATACGTGCTGTACGGTAAAGAAATTGAAATCGCACTTTGAAATTGCAGAGTACTCTGTCTAATATAATCTTCAGGTAAATCGATGTTACTTTTTAATATCGTTTAGTATTTTATGAGGGTCGACGGTAATCTGCACAGTTTTTATACTGCCTTGCAACATTGCTTGCAGTAATCGTAACTCGTCAGCTATTAAACCTTGAAATGGCGGCCTTCTTCAGCCACTTCCTTAATAAAAAGAATGTCAATGAATATTAATTAATATTTTTAATCGTCTGAGAAACATTTCTTACACTCCGCTAGAAAAAGAATATCGCTTCAGATGTAGGTTTTCTGAGACATAAAACCTTTTTCGACAATGATGCGGAAGTTGAAAACATAGTAGAGATTTATGTTTGATGACCAAAACCTAGTACATTTCTAACATGATCACGAACTTTATGTAGGCACATAATATAGCATTGCTCTAAAACCACGTTGCATCAAAAAGTAAAGAAATGAAGAAAAGATAGATGGTATAACACAGTCATGCGTACACGTTTTCTTATCTTTATGCATGTGTGCAAAAAAAAATTCCAATGTCAAATGATCAGAAACTGTGAAGTGTTAACGCTCGCACCACCTATTGTAAGATAATGCGTCATAAAAAGTATGCAATGTGCTGGTAACAATGGGTCGTTGGGCTTACAGGAAGTATGGCTACGACTGAGCACAGTCGGCCCGCAGCTGTTTGTACCGTCGGCGTCGTCGTCTCACCTTCGTTTGAATTATGAAACACGACATCGTTTATAAATAGACTACTATGTTTACATACCAAGACCTGACCTGACGACAGACTATAACTATAAACTAAAGGTAGTTTTTGCTTCGTATGCATTGTAGGGGTGTACAGATGTAAACATCAGGTTAGGTTTTAATAATAAGAAGCTAAGCTGAAGAGTATATTGAAAGATAAGATACGGAGAGACAGGCCAAAGAAATTCCGAGGTTAATTGGTATCAGGAGATAAAAAGTTTTGGAATAGTTCAAGAGAGAGAGAGGGATAGAGAATTATAGCACGATTATGTCATACAAGTCCAGCCAATACAAGCTTGTGCTTAGAGCTCTAGCTAGACAACATAATATCTAAAATACATAGAAAACATTCAAACTTCGAAACAACTTTTTTTAGTGGTTTATACAATACACACACCTCCTCAAATGATCTCCAAAAGTAAGTGACATACTTATGTATGAAATAAAAAGTTAGAACTAGAGAAGTTCTCGTACCGTAAATCTAAATTAATAGTACAATAGTACAACTGCCTGGTTAGTGGTTAATCAAATATGGTACACCTCACTTTTCCTTATTTACGTGTTGTAATTATGTATTGGCTGTTTATCGGTGTCTATTTAAATAATTATTGAAGCATATTTGACGTTAGTGCTCCGTATAATATTTGCTCTATAAAGTATATAGTCTATGATCACTTACTATAATGTAATGTATTGATATTGTCGTCGTCTACGTATCGGTTTTTATTCTGTTCTATCGATAAACTAGATTTGTCTGTAGCCTTTGTTACATGTTCAAGCAAGGATGTAATAATTCGTAGTTCACGGTTACGTATTCTCATGCACGTTAGCGTGTGTTAGCCCGCACTTGCGGTTGCCGTGTAGACAGATGGGTGCGGTATTTCATTTCGCGTTATTACGAGTCGCTCGGCGGTACACTTTCATCAGTAATGAGTACTCTGCCGTAGGGTACGCCTCCACCGCAAACGTTTTCAACGTAAATTCAATCCCGGTGAAAGGAAGTGTATACTTAGGTAATAATCTTCCAACAAGAAGATTCTAATGTTATTGTTGTAATGCTTTGACTAATATAATATTCATAATCTCATCGTCTATCGATTGCGTAAATGCAAGTCATGCCAACACACTCACATTCAAGAAGGTAGCAATCAGAGAGACAGTGTACTCCTATTCTTCACAGTTCCACAATTTCGTAGTTAATTGTTGTGAAACGTCTCTATTAATGATGAGTGCTTCGTTGCCAGAGAAAATACTTTTGATTACGATTACACGGTACAATGGCCGTGCGTGAGAGTTAGACGAGTTCTATTGTGCCATTAACATTATGTATTACACTGGCGCATGCTCTATTTAGCCAGCCGGTAACAATAGAAACCAATAACGATCATTCTGTATTAATTGTACGTTGCATGCCAAAGCGAAGACTATTTGCAATAGTTATCGTGTCATGATCGTTATGTTTGATCGATCGAGCGCAGCGGAAGTTAAACAGACTAGAAAAAATGAATTCCTTTTAAATTGGGGGTTATTATCTCAATGCGATGCAGTGTTCATCATAAGGTCGTATTAATATTCACGATGCGGCGCACCCGGGCGGGCAGGCTTCACAAAATGGCTGCCTGAGGCGCTCGGCTCGACCGAGTCGTGACCGCCAGGAATCCACGCGTTCGTTCCAATCCCTCATCAATTATGCATGAATGCGGCCGAACGCCAGTGTTTACTCTCCATGAGACAACAATTTATTGCGTCGTGCGGTTTTTGACATCCGATCGGCGACCGGTCCAGCGATCTCGGTAACGATGACGAAACACTTACAAGTCAAAACTGTATGTACATAAGCAAGCATAAGTAACACGCGAATAAATTATACCTACCTACATTCTCATTCGTTTTTTGGCACGACTGTTAGCTACAACTGTTTTTGTAACTTATATGACATGGTGCAAATCTGTAAGCAGTTTGTATCACTTGCTGAAAAACATGTTTTGTCTATTGGACAATATAGATTTCTAAATACTAATTGTCTAGATCAATTTCAATCCAGTCAGATGTCATGTTATACGATAAGTTGTTATAAAGTTGGCTGTGAGTGTGACATCGTGCATTGATATCGTGGCTTGTTGATAAAGTACTGTAACTCACAATTGAGTATTGCATCAGAAACGTCGAATGGAATGGCTCTAATTAATTCAGTCGTAATAACCGATCGTCTAATTATCGATTCGCAGCTGAATGACCTATTTATAGAGGCTAAATAAGGCACTGTTAAAGTCACATTTCTTTTAGATGATTTTCAAACTCTATTTCTCTCTAGAAACGGACTGAACACTACTATACATGTTCCATTATGTACTATTGACCATGTAACAGATGAAACCTAGGAATGACGCTATATTTAAATAGGTTCCGTCATTCCATTATTCCAATGGTGATTGTCTGACACAGTTACTCTAATGTTGACACTATCCCATATGGTATCTGTATAGATAACATGTGTATCCATGATGATGTTGCCTTCAAAAGCGATATCTAATTTCAAATGTTATTTATAGGATAAAACTCCACTCAAGTTAAAAATCGGACGAGACCTTCATCACCTAGGTATTCTCGTTGTAGGAAAAGCCCTCATTTCTCCGTCCACTCCATAAGATCCAGCATCCCTTGTAAAAGGTTGATCGCACATTGTCTCTGCCTTTCCTGCTGCAACCTCGCAGACATTACATAAGTCTAACGAGATGTACCTTTACATTCCACGGCTCTATTATATTCCTACGTTTGTTTTCAGTAGAATTCCTAGCTCAGTTCATCATCTACATGAGAATAATATTAGCATAACTAACCAAGCTTGGTGAATGATGTGTCGGAAACTCGGAACTAATGTCAGCGAATATAAACAAAGCTTGCTAGAAAACGTTTTTATAACTCGTTTGAGGTTCTCAGGCACAAAATGGGAATCAACGAAGCGTAGCCTTATTGAATTTCTGAGAAGTTCACAAACATTCTTACGAGTTATTTGTACAGGTCTTTGTATAAACATCGGGAATGTAACGGGCCTGTTATCAGCGCCTGCAACCAGGTTATCGACTGCCGTGTTTGATCGTCTTATCTATGAATTCCACACCTCTCTCCGTGTTAGTTATCTTAACTAGCTTTAGTGTGTATGCCAACTATTGTGATATGATGATAAAGCACCTATTTTTAGAGGTATATCAAAGCCGAGATGTTGTACTCTTCAGACATTATCTAGAACGTGATTGTGTTCTTATACATATGTATATACATACTTACAGTTATCTCAATGAATGTTGCACACTTATCATTGTTATTTAGAACATGAGACGCTAAACTCATTATAAGTAGGTGGATACGAGTCACTTAGCGTGAATGCGCGATACACAATATCGCCATTTTTATCGCGTTATACGAATAAATTACAGAACATTTAGTTTGTTATTCGCTCATAACCGCTAACGCGATTAGCACAAGGCCAGAAAAAGGTATGTGACCTCTTTGCTTGTTTGTAAAAAATATTTGCATACAGGTATTGCTGGCCGGTTGTATATGTGTGTATCCGCTTGCTCATGGCAAAGTCTATAAACGTGTCTAATAATAATAGCACTGTAATAGGAATTGTAAATGTAGAATTTACGTAACAAGACAAAAACAAGTATTGTTCAAGTCTTTACATACATTTTGTCGTGTAGAAAAAATACTAAACACTTCTGCCATGCTATGAATAGAAAAGAGTCGTCATATAATGATTATAAGGCGTTTTGAGCATCAAAGCCATCCCAGGTACTAATTCGTGTGCCATGGTTAGATTTTTTTTCAACTCTGCATCCCTCGAAAACATATCCCTGGAACACTGTCCAGGCTCGGTCGCTGGGTAACCCCTAATTGTTATGTCGAGTTTGATTCCCCCTTTTTCTAAAGACAGGAAGTCTGGTCTGGAGAACATACACGTCGCGGCTCTATCTTCAACCTGTCTCTACTAGAATGACTGCAAGCCTGCCCAAGATTTATCCGTGTGCCTAAATAAATATTAGGCTCAGCTCCTAGGATGGCAAAAGGATACCTAGGACTCCTGGCGGCCGTAGGCAGATAGAAGAGCATCGTAGCATTTTTGGGTATTTCACCATATTTGAAAAAACTCACCATAAAAACTAGTTTTGAGAAACGTTCTGTAAAACGGTCCTAGTGTCTCATACATTAATCATCTATGACGTATATTATATTGCTGATCCCTTAGACAGAATTGGTATTATCTTGTTTGATATCTTAAGTAAAATAGAGCACGTAATACAGATTCTTCAAATATATCAATGTAAATTCCCGAGTGTAAACATTAATTTTATTTACGATGACCTACGGGCTGAACTCTTTGTGTTATTTATAAAACGTAGAACGGATAGCTTGTCACGGAATAGTTGGGAGCGTGCCAAATCGTTAACGCTTTGTAAAATGTTAAATGTTTTCGGTATGTTGGTCAACGATCGCTATTTGTTAATTATATATTTACTTTATAAAAATATACACTGATATAATGTATTTATACGGTGGTCTTTGGCGACCACACTTAACCTTACTTGGCAGGTGCACTGTAGACCAACGGTAGAGGCTCTGGCACAGTACCTAAAGTCGATTTTTTAATTAGACGAAGTAAAGTGACAGCCACTAATGTCACTTCTTCGTACAATGTTGAATAATTTCTATGAAGAAGTGACATTAGTTGCTGTCACTCTACTTCGTCTAATTAAAAATTCGACTTTAATTGCACAGGGTCTAATAAAAAGTCAAATTATAGGTGCTCTTAGCAATCTCTCGGCCTAAATCAAAGCGGCGGCCCCTGGACTCGAACTCAAGGTTGGGTTAAGACTTTTATTAGAGGGAATTGGGTAGACAATGAGATAAAGAATGATAATATTCCGAACTATCTACCTCTCCATAATTTACCTGGGACTTACAAAGGTCCCCCTGAAATAATAGACACGTAAACGAATTTGAGGACAAAACATTTCTCACGTTATTATTTTCCAATAGAACAGGTCTAAAATACAAGTACGATACAATACGGGGCGTAGAACTAAAAAGATATAGTATACGGAGCCAACAGCATGTACGAGGCAGCATTTGCTCCAGATCGGTTGATCACAATAATCCCTACTTCCCTACTTCATAAATACGAAAATAACTTTTTCTGTATGAGCCACTGAACTAATTCTGTCTAAATTTGGTACAGAAAGCGACTAGAGCTTAGGAAATGATATTATGCTATCTTTTATAGCAGAAAAAGCTTGAAAACGGGGATGAAATGAAAGTTTATACTGGGAAAACGTCGCTACGATGCAATGGACAAAATCGCGAGCAATAGCTAGTAATAGATATTTTCTATGTGAATTGCTCTCTGTGACTGTGCTACTTGCATACCGTTTGAAATATTTTTTAGTATTGAAATATATTCTTGCATAATTTTATCGCGGAAAAAGCTTAAAAACAGGGATGAAAATTAAAAGTTTATACTGGAAAAACGTCGCTACGATGGGCAAAATCGCGAGCAATAGCAATAGATATTTTCTGTGTGAATTGCTCTCTGTGACTGTGCTACTTGCATACCGGTTTGAAATCTTTTTTAGTATTCAAATATATTCTTGCATAACTGGTTATTTTAATATCTAACTAGGTATTAGTGTTATTCTAATTATAAAAGTAATTCTCTCTTCCAAATTGGTTAAAAGTATCTTTTTTCTGAATAAAAAGAGCCATTTTAGCGCATTTACATTTTATATTTAAATTAATTTAAATTGTGAAGCTATTGAACAATCGCTCGTTTACTTGCAAATTAGAATTATTTGCCTTATTTGCATACTTACCTAACGTGTGTACGCTATTATTTTAGCTACTATCAATATTACTTACCTAACTATTTTATGTACTTACCCGTACTTAAATACTTAGGTACCTATCACCCATAGCTAAATACCAAGTGTACCTACCTACCTACATAGAGGAACAAGTCTCAGTAATTAGGGGTTCCATTTTTATTTACCCTTCGGGTACGGAACTCCAAAAATTATAAGTTGTGGTTAGTGGTTACTAAGTCGTTTATAAAACAAAAAACTATTTTTGCGTTGAAAGAATGTTATCGTCAAAAGCTGTTTGATTATGTAAACCGAGGGTCGTGATTAGTGACATCTGCCCTTCCTGTCTGTGTATTCTATGGACATGGACAATGTTAGTGGATATAGTCAGGCAGGCAGGACGGGTGCCTGGCTGCTTGCTGCATATCACCGTCAGGTGCGCTCTTTGTACGCGAAGGGGGCACCTCCCGCCCTTCTCATCTCCCCCAACTCCGACCTCACACCCGCGCGCCGTTCACTTGTTGCTACGTAATCGCCGCGAGACTGCCGCCGCGGCACTCCTCCCCTCGTCCCCCCTCTGAACACCACTTCCCTTCCCCGCATTTCAGTTCTTTGTGCGCCACTGAGGCTTTCGTACGTCTGTGCTGCTGTGTCCGTTCACAACGAATCATTTGATTGTCGTGAATTGTACCTACACAATTTATTACATAGCCCACTGGATTTGTGACAGTGAAGTGATCCATTGTTTGAATTATCACTCATATAATATCAAGGCGTCAAAGGAAGAATTTAAATTTACAAATTTAATAATCTGCAAGGATATTTTAGTGAAAATTATTGCTGTGATAGTGACTTGTCATTGTGCTAAAACGGCATTGAAGATTTTAGTGCTGCACTTCACACATTGTGATTTTATAAATTACTGAAGCTGTTCGTGAATTTTATTCTTACACATTCATCTGAAACAGTAAGTAAATCCTATGTTACCATCGACCATTTGAGATATAGGTACTTAGTTAAAATAGGTACACATTCTTGAACAATTCAAGTGAGCATTATCGAAGTTTAGACACAGAGTTTATAAAATTTGACCGTTATTTTAAAAATCTTTTTTTTTCTATCTTGCACATAGGTAATATTGTGATTGATGTAGAGTTACCTAATGATATTAACACGAAGTTCGTTGATTACGAAACGTGTTTTTAGTAACTGCGACATTCCTATGCGATGCTAGCTAACTTAAGTAGCTATTACATCGCATCTACCATCTACGTTACCTACATCCTTTCAGATTTGGATTAAATATAGGTATAAATATGGGTATATTGGTATAAATATAGGTTGATGGAAGATAAAAAATCCTCAGCGGATGCCAAATAATTTACCAAGAGGTTTAGCAAATTAAAATCAAACCTGTTAGAATTTTATGAACTGTTTTATTTCCTTCTAAACTAGGTAGGTACATACATAATTACAGTTACGCCTTTATCCTTGAAGGTGTAGGCAGAGGTATAGTGTACGCCCGCATTACAAGTTATAGTTTTTATTGCCGTGTGGAAATGGACCATATGGCCTTCGCTTAGCGAAATTCATGTTACCGGGTCCAACGGCACAGAAACGCTTGCTTTTAAATGTCACAAAGTGGTCTCCCATCGGAGGAGCGACCGTAGCGATAGTTGCTTACCGCAGTGATCGTTTACAGAACACTCGAGGCCGCGTGGCCACAAGGAATACCTACCAAGACAAGCACCTCGGATGCGAACTTCTATGCCACGTTGCGGGAGTTGCTGCCGAGGGCCCTCTGTGATTGGTTTTGTTTATAGATTTTGTCATAAAACTTAAACAGAAATGTACTAACAAAAGATTAGGTTATATACCTACTTGTTTATTTGTTAGTCACGAGATAACTCAGATAAAGATTTACGTAGGTATGCCGATAAATAACTATTTGTTTGTCAGATAACAGAATACTTCGTGAAACTTATTATGTACTTGTTGTGCACAAAAGTGAACTTTGTACGTTGTACAATAAATAACTGTAGACAGTTTATTTTATTTATTACGTTACAGACGCGACTCGTGGACTCGACGACCTTTCATGACTTCAGATACTTACCTAAAGAGAATTAGGGTTGCCAAAAGCACTCGGATCTCATGATTACGTCGAATGGTAAGACGGTATGTCGGGGCATAAACACGATTCAGTATACAGAATTCATCAGATACTAATTAGGTAGGTACTTATTAAAAGATCATCTCTTATATGACTCAATCTTCATATTGATGATATGAGTCTTTGTCCAAAAAACTCATGAAAAAATCATTGTCAGACTACTTAGTTACCCATTAGCTAGCTCGTTAGTTGATAAAGGCAATAAAGAAGGAGATTATTTTGTCTGTCGTCTCGCATAGGAAGTTAAATACATCCTCACTTAAATATGTAGGTACAATAAGTCCTCGTCGACAATGCTCGAGTGCTATCCCAGTGACCATTGTTACTGTAAATAGCGATGCAATTAGTTATCAAATAGCATGTTTTATCGTTCTATTGTTTATTGTCGACTGACCTGCTCTGTTTGATAGTGGCAATCAGTTAGGTATGTGGTATATCTTTTCCGTGTTACATTTTACTATGAGTATCATAATGTCTTTTTGATTTGATTGCCCTGAACCCTAAATAAGATAGGAGTTTCTCACTATTATTACGTCCATCAGTGACACAATTTCAGTTATCTTACTAAAATTCACTCTCACAAATAACAAAATAATTATCAAATTATTACACATCGAGGGATAGCGCCAAGGAATGATTTTTTTTAAATTACACGCATACAAAACTATGTTATAGCCATTTTCTAGTTTCATTCATATTAAATTCGAGGATAGGTATATCCATACTTTTTCTTTCGATCCGCGGGCAGGAAATATTTACCTATTTCGCAAATTATACACATAACAAACAAGGCTAACAAGTGCGTATCCTACTTAAAGTACATTAACACCTTTAAGCAAAATCAATTTACAACTTATAATAATGATCACGGCCACCAGTTTATTAATAGGTACCTAACTTATTATAGAGTGACAGCCCTGGCAAGTAATACGGTTCCAAAGCGTTACGTTTAAAAAATCGTGTAATTTATTGTCTATGCTGGAAATCAAGAATTCCGGTCACGAATAACCGGGACACATTCGTGAGATACGAGGGAGAATGCAGTGTGTTCGCCTCGTGTGCGCATTCAATGGCACATTGCGCAATTTACTGCACGAGCTACGTGAGTCGTGATATCACTCCATATCATTAAGCATATCGTCGTTGTCAAACTAATTTCTGCTATGTGCAAAAATATGAATTTGAGATATTGCAAAAAAAAGTTGTCCTGTAAAATTTTATATGAAAGGAAATTTTTAAAACTATTTAGGTTTCAGGGCACCAATGATACCCTTCATGTCATAAGATTATACGATTATAAATTGTAACAACTTATTTTATATTTTTATTTTTAAGTATTTTATGCACATAGCAGATTTTAAATTGTCAATTAACATTCGCATAACAGGTTTTAAATAAGTTTATATGTATTTATATTTATTTAATATTTTTACTATTGATAAACAAAAAGAACAAGTTTTAATCATACTCTCAGGGGCTCTTCTTGATATACTCATTCTTTAAGAAGGAGCCCCATAGAAAGTGGATTTGGCGAAGCCTCGAAAACGTCACAAGGAACGAGATGGACTTCATCATGACGGAAAGGAAGTCTACATTTAAAGATGTCTCTGTGATCACAGGTTTAATATTGGCAGTGATCACCGACTTGTCCGAGCATCTTTAAATTTAGACATCCGCGCCGAAAGGACCCGGATGATGAAGCCTACTCTCCGACCTACCATGGCCCAAAATAGACTCAGGTGCTGATAGGTTCCAATTAGAACTTCAAAACCGTTTTGATCTGCTGGAATCTACTGGTAACGGTCATGATTAAGCCGAAAACATAGTCAGGACGCTGCAGCAAGTGTCCCAATTTATCTCTGACCGGAAAAAGCAATAACAGGTACTTTAAGCTCCTCCATCAGAACTTATTAGGATAAGACGGGAAATGCCATCTTCGCACATGTTTTCGTCAGACAAGAGAGATTTGAACCACAAGAAAAGAATCCACAAGCTGATATGAAGTGACCTCAGACGACACAACACCGGCGTCGTCGAGGCTACGATTGAGAAGAACAGGAGTGCCAAAGTCTTTGTACAACAGCTTGGAAGACCCCGTCTGGCGAAATTAAAGACAGCGGGTGGCAATACCGTGACACTTGATGTCACGGTATTCACGGTTCGGAGAAAATTGAGAGCTTTTACAAAGATCTGTATGCATCACGGACAAAAAGACCGACAGGTCGTACTGTTTGTGACCACTGAGCCCCACTAATGCGCTACTATACCGAGGACATTCCGGACATCGACCAGAACAAGATCGAGGCGGTTCTTGGGCAACTAAAGAACAACAGGTCCCCTGGGGAGAACGGAATTACGACTGAACTCCTAAGCAGGGGGGACTCTGGTCCTAAAAGAGCTAACGAGTATCTTTAATTCTGTCCTCCAACAGGGACAAACACCTAAAGCATAAAGCGAGAGTGCGGTGGCTCTGTTTTTCAAGAAAGGTGACAAGACCTTACTGAAGAACTACAGACCCATCTCACTCCTGAGCCATGTTTACAAGTTGTTCTCAATAGTAGTCACAAACCGCCTCGCCAGAAAGCTCGACGAGTTTCAGCCAAAGGAGCAAGCCGTGTTTCGAAAAGGCTTCAGTACCGTTGACCACATCCATACTGTTCCGCAGACTGTACAGAAGACCAATGAATAAAATTAGCCGCTGTGGATTACGAGATGGGTTTTGTGGATTACGTGAAGGCCTTCGACTTTGTCGAAACCAGGGTAGTCCTGGACGCTCTGCAGCGATGTCGTGTCGACGGCGATATATCGAGGTGTTGAGATGTTTGTATGACATCGCTACCATGACCATCCAGCTAGAAAACTATGAAACCAACTCCATTGAATTGCGTAGAGGTGTGAGACATGAACAGGAGAAAGAAATTAGTCAGTTTCGTTTTAAGTGTGATCGATGATAAACTTTTCCTCATAAACTTTAAACATCTCCCAAAGAATCTGTGTCTCGAAATACAAATCCGCTGAATTCAATGGATCTCAATCAGCCCTCTACTACATCTTCTTGAGAGCTGCTTGGCATATTCCTGGTCACTCTCAATTCCTGTACAGGGATTTCATTAGTTGCTCTGTCATCATTACCAATGCTGTAAATAACGTAACACCTCCGCTTGGTCGTTGAAGGAAACGGTGAGCTATTGCTTCTTTCAGAGGATGAATTTATGGATTCTTTGTTTGCCTATATGGTAGAAGATGTAGAGGGCTGATTGAGATCAATTGAATTCAACGGATCTAGATTTAGTGACACTGATTCTTTGGGAGATGTTTGAAGTTTATGAAGAAACATTTATCATCGATCGCTCTTAAAACTAAACTGACTAATTTATATTCTCTGTTTATTTTGGAAATACACATAACCACAGTACTTAAGCACTTGATTAATCACACCTTACACAGTTTATGAACTGAGTGCTCATGATTAACTAAAAGTTTATTTCCAAAGGAGTCACATTAAATTATAATAACGTATCAAGATATCTAATGAAATTTGAGGGTTAACATAAATAAATAGCAAAATATAACTATATATATCTTTATGGTTTATTTACCTTTACCCTCTACCTTACAATGTAAGATTGGCGGTGTGTTTAGAATAAAATGATGCTATGTGCATACGATTTACTAGTTTGTCAATTGCCCGCGGTCAAAAAAAAGTGCTATGTGCAATCGGGTCACTTAGCAGATTTTATTTGACAATATTCTAGCTGGCTCCACATAGCATATTTTATTAAATTGTCATAGTGCGTCGTATAGTACTTATAAGCACATAGCAGTTCTTTCATACGATAGATTGGTTCATTTACCAGTCGTTATTGTCAAAATGTTAAAATCATAAAAAATGCACATAGCAGATTTTGGTTTGACAACGACGATATCTTGAAGGTGGTATCCTAGTATTATAATTTACGAACCTGAGTTTATTTCCTATAGAAAAAATGTAAAACGTCCTTAGCTAAAGATTCAAGGCGTAGTCTGTCTGCGGAGAAATTGCATGGCCTAACCATGAGACATCATTTCTAGTAGCCATGAAGGCTAGTCCCGGGACATCCTTCCGAGGGCTTACCTCGGGCTCCCAACCACAGGCTGTTGGGCGTTGCGTGAGGTTTTTTAGTCGGTAAGAGTCCGGCATAACATCCTCTGAGGATTTTCCCTCACGTAAAAAAAAAAGCCATGAAGGCTATTTAAAAGAGCTCAAACGTTGGGAAGTGAAGAGACTTTGTAGATACTATTTGTATATTTGTAGTACCTAAGCTAAATTAGTTGTAAGCATTTTGATAAAAGTTAACGGCTGAAAACACACGAAAGAAAATTCGGCCAGGAGCAGACCAACAGTACTTTGCTAATGTAATTGAAGTAATTTCATTACTATTAATAGTATTGTGTTGGAATTGAAGTAATGACGCAAAATTTCATTTCTTCATTAGCAACAATATTACCTATCCAATTGCAATGTCATTACAACTGATAGTGTCCGCGTCGCTTATAAGTGCAAATCAAAGTTCCATAAATGTGTTTATCTTGAATCTTGAGTGCTTTTAGAAACACATTCTCTTGACTTACGATAAAACTACGACCAGAGTAATCGTCAATTTCCTATGTGGATTCTAGTTTCCGTATTTGTCGACCACTCTACTCAAAGACACTAGGTCGATATTTCAAAAGCGAATGTTATAGCTAATCCAACAAATTTGCGAGACTTATTAAGAGTGAGAATCGATAGCAGCCTGCGGTTGGCTTGCTCTAATTCTGTACTACCTACCTTATTAATACTATGCTTTATGTAAGTTACTGTAAATTGTTTAATTGCTTTATTACGGAGAAAGCTTTGTCACTGTTAACGGTTAATACTCTCTGAGTGGAAGTGTTTCATTACACGGTCGGTGAGTCGATACGCTCCAGCGAGTTTAACGAGATGGCTTTGTGTTGCCGCACACGAGCCACTCGCGACAGCCACAAACGCCGCCACGAGAAGCTAGAAGCGACTACAGATGTAGCTGAAGCGCGCGACGGCCATTTGTGGCCAGTGGTCGACACTTGCGGTCGGTGGTTGCTACTTTTTTTAACCCAGGCATGCAGTATCATAATGGACTCGGACGAAGAAGGTTTAATTGCGCTACTTTTGATAAAAAGACGTCGTCGTAGAAGACGAAACCGTAGTTATTGGATACATCCAATTTTAACGAATGTACACAAATGCAACGAACATTTCGATAATCTTCTAAACCATCCAAAAAAGTTTTTCAAACATTTTCGTTTAAGTATAGGTACGTTTTGGGAACTACATGCTCTATTATATGCTGGATTAAAGCACCACGACACCAACATGCGGAAAAGCATCGCACCTGCGGAAAGACTAGCTATCACATTAAGGTAAGTGGAAATAATCACTAGCATAAAACGTCACAGAACACTATAATAAAATAATCTATACTTTATTTATAATCACTACTTATAATTATTATAACTGCGTATTACAATCTAGGCCTGTTTGTCTGTCTGTCTGTTACGCTTACACGCCTAGACCGACTTTGGGGACTTGGACCTGGTGACTTGGACCTGGGGACTTGGACCTGGGGACTTGGACATGGACTTGGACTTGGACTTGGGGACTTGGGAGGGACTTGGGGGCTTGGGGACTTGGGAGGGACTTGGGAGGGACTTGGGACTTGGGTACTTGGGGACTTGGGGACTTGGGGATTTGGGGACTTGGGGACTTGGGGACTTGGGGACTTGGGGACTTTGTATCAGTATAAAGTGTGCGAAGTATGATTCAAATTAATTTAATGATAAGGTAATGAACAAGTTTCACTTCTTACGTGTGTACACTTGTACACGCACACATTTTTTTGCAATTTGTGTCGATTCTACATTAGCCGAAGGAACTTCGTTCCTACCTGGTGTCCCACGACACCATATTTATTCTACTAGAGAATAGTTAGTTAACAAATAAAACACGCAGGTATTTGTATTTATTTATTGTGTGTTTATTATAATTTGGTATCACTCGTCATCATCAGGGAACATGTCTTCGATAACAGAACTGTTGTCCATAGACTGGTCAGAATAATATGAATGAGTTGGAGAAGGCTGAATTATAGGTGAAGACGGGATAGATGTAGAAGCGTTTTGTGTAGAGTATGATATGTCAAGCATAGACTTGTCGGAATAATGTGAATGAAGTGGAGAAGGCTGGGCAGATGTAGAAGCTTTTTGTGTAGAGTGTATGTTGGCATTTCCTGAAGAATAACCATAATATTGTGCCGAAAAGGTTTCATAATTTTGATTATGCGTGTACTTTCTAATTAACTGTAATATTTCTGATTGAAAATCAAGTTTACAATTTTCGTCAATTTTTTTTACATGTGGAAGCAGCGACATCAGAAATTGCTTATCGGGGTCATTTTGGTCGCTTATTTGATCATGTTTTCGTTTTAAATTTTCCGAAAGTGTTCTGAGAATTTCATTTTCTGATTTTTCGGCCCTTTTTATAATAATGTTTCTGTTTATTTTCGGGCGAGGTGTTTCCGCATCATTAGTTGCACATTCGGAAATAACATCGGTAGGCGGTCTCACTTCTTTTAAGGAATTCAAGAAAGATAGATGATTGAAAAAAATGTACTGTTTACTGCTTGTTGCTGCCGAACCACTCGCAACGTTCTTGTTTTTTGCATTTTCTCTATTAAAACTGTCACGAAGACTCTTCCACTTCCTCTGTAATTTAGTTACTGTAACAATAAAAAAATATAATATACTTCATTGTTGCAGGTATCTAGGAACTGGATGCTCGTTTGAGGATTTTGAACTCTCTTACCACCGTGGGGCCTCTACAGCAAGGAAAATAGTACAAGAAACATGTCAACTAATTTGGAACTATTTAAAAGCCGTTTGTATTCCAGAACCGACCCAAGACATGTGGAATGAAATCGCCAGCGGATTTCTTCAAAATACTAATTTTCCTAATTGTTTAGGCGCCATAGATGGGAAACATATAAGAATTATTCATCCATTCGATACCGGCTCCTTGTACTTTAATTATAAAAAATTTTTTTCAATAGTACTTCTAGCAACTTGCGACTCGAATTTACTTTTTACGTTCGTGGATGTTGGGGCATACGGTAAAGCATCCGATTCTACAATATTTAGAGAAAGTGAACTGTGTAATAAAATACACAGAAAGACATTAAATATCCCCTCACCACGACAGGTCGGTAATCGACAACCATTGAACTATACATTTGTTGGTGATGAAGCATTTGGCCTCAGTGAAAATATGATGAGGCCATATGCTGGAAAATATTTGGGCTTAGACAAAAAAGTTTTCAATTATAGGTTAAGCCGTGCCAGACGTTGTATTGAGTGTACCTTCGGCGTACTAGCAAACAAATGGAGAATATTACATCGCCCATTAAACACTTCTGTTCATTTCTCAGAAGACATTGTGAAAGCTTGTTGCATTTTGCACAACTTTATTCGCAAAAGGGATGGTTTCAATTTTCGTCACACTTTGAAAATAGTGGGATTCGAAAATATACAAAATACAGGCTGGCCAGTAACACGAGCGTCTACTGCAAGAGATACGTTAAAAGATTATTTTATGAATGAAGGAGCAATACCGTGGCAAGAAAATAGAATATAAATATAATGGTTTTATATTATTTTATTAAACTTACCTTCAATGTTCTTTTCTTTGGCAGTTTTATTCGAAAAATTTTCTACAAACAATTCGCAGATTTCTTCCCAGGCCTTCACTTTTTCTCCTCTATTACTATAACTATCACTTTTTGAATCCCAAATCGCAGGACGGGATTGTATCTGTGATATAAATAATTCTATATCCATATTTATCTACCTATATGAACCACAGACTACGCGCGTGCGTCACCGTCGACTCTAACAGGTTTACTGAGGTAAGGGAGAGAGGGGCGCGGAATCGCGCGAGTGGCGTGTGGCGGCTTTTTGTGTCGGCGTTTAGTGGCCGGTGCGGGCCACAAGAAGCAAGCTGCGACGATTTGTAGCGTGTGGCCGCCACCGGCGCCAACCGTGTGCGGCGAGTCCATATAAAATGTATGAAAATTACAGGAAAAATGCCAGTGGCGGCGTTTTGTGGTTGTGGCCGGTGGCCCGTGTGCGGGAGCCCGAGTCGACAAACACACACAGATAACATAGAAACAGGTTATTTGAGATTATTGACGTGCAACCGCTTTATCTGTGGCATGCACGAACATGGCGTCTAATTTGCACATGCTCGTATCGAACTGGTTTTTATAAATTGTTTAAGTATGTACTTTTTTAAAACTTTATTTAGGTAATTTTGTGCCATAACTGCAACGCACAACAGGTTGAAATTATTTTGTATGTATGATACGAAATTATGAAACTATGATTGATCGTTGCCCGTCAGGCCGTCATGCGCTCTGCGTTTGTTAGTTATAAATCGCCTACATGGAATGAACGAAATGGTCTGATCATTTCGACCTTTTAACCTCATCAACTCGGTCATAATATAATGTTGGTGCTCAATTGACGCGTTCTCATTCGAGTAGGCATTTATCACATTGACGTAGTGTTTTGCGGTTTACTATTCTGGGAAAACCAGTAGTAGTGGTGAGCTAATAAAAATTATGTTGATTGGTAATGCACTTAAGTGAATAATTCATAACCCCGTTAATACCTTATTTGCTTCCTTGAATGAATAACATTTTACCAATGAAATACCAGGGTGCAATATCTCTCTGCTTGAAACTAACCTACTGTCTACATTTTTCTGAACGAAGTAGGTAGATAGGTAAAAAGGTTCTGTGCATGTATAAAACTGATCTACATGTAGGTAAATAGCTTGCAGCGGTTTTAACTAAAGCATAGTCTGAGTTACGACTACGCGTCCGCCCTTCATGAATAATTCAGGTTGTCAGGTCAGGATTTACTGCCGTGCAGCGTCGAGCATCGATTGCGCTTCCGAGCCTTGTGAGCTTGTCAACTTTTTGCCGTATGTTCCCCATTTCCATCTAACGAAAGGCTCTCTCACCGGTTCCGTTTCAGCATTTGTGTTGTCAATCAGCCGTTGTCTCGCTACGAGTACAACGTTTCCTTGCCGCGCTACCCCATCGAGTTATTTGTTACCCTATTGTCCCCTCCCGCTGATCACTGTCGCATTGTTCCACCACTTTTGTTTATAGTCGCTCAATGGTCGTTTGTTTGTAAAGCGGCAGGTTTGTTTTCTCCGCCTCGTGTATTCTTTTAACATTGTAAACAGCTGGAGCTTGTTGAATTTCTTGTTATCGAATATTGTTGACTAAAACATCTTTCGTTTCATTAGCAATAAGTAACACTATCGTAGCCATTGTTGTTTTGCAATTCTTATTGTCTGCACGCACGTTTATGTCTCACTCATCGTTGCGTCAACCTTTGTTCCTTGTGATTAAAATACCTACTTTTACTTGAGTTCAATTTCTCAGGACATTGTGGATTTTGTTTTTAAAGAGAGTGCACATTCATACTGTATTTCTTTAATGTTTAGTGCATATTATGACGAAAAATTATTTGTTTGTTCGATAAATAGCTCTTGGCCTTAAAGGAGGTACGTAATTAACACTTATCCTAAATTGTTGAAAGGTTACAGTGAACAGTTCGCCAGCATTTTTGATAAAGCCCTGTCGATATATAATCTTCGGGTGCATAAGATGGCGGCTCGAGTGCTCAACCGCAACCATATCGTGATACATTATCATATCATTATGCGCAGGCAGAGATGAGATCTCCCGCCTCACGCAACCGGTGAATATGAATAATGACCGCAGGCACTCCGCGCCGTCGCGTCGCACGGTTTCTTTGCTGTTTATGTTTGTTATGAATAATTATTTTATGCGATTATGTAGATGTGGATCCTCGTTAACGGCTCTCTCATTAAAATTCCATTGTTGTTCCGTCGACACCGACACGCAAGCTCGCTCTTTTGTGTGGGTGTCATGCTCATGTCCAATTCTACATTTAAACGTAGGTATCTAATAAAAACTTTATTAAACCGTTCGAAAAGCAGTGGAGTTTGATTATTTTTTTTTATATTCGTATGATACAATATGATGGCGTGTCTAATAGCTTTATTTTTATCGCACTTTTTTAAGCCACCTAGATATTTATGTTAATGAATTTACAATAGTATTCAGTACTTAATATTTCAAAGCAAAAAAGAATGATTGGCACGCTTGCAAAATCACTCTAGTATAATTAACGTTTTTCTTGGCAGTTCAGCTATTTAACTGTATTGGTGTTATCAAAACAGTCGATCAACACGTTCATGATTTGATATGCAAAATCATTCAATATGGGAATAATTTAAAGAATTCTTTTGTAATGAGGAAGCGTCTCCTGTCCTGTATTATGTTATCTTAGAAACATCGGATATGATATCGTCGCATCGTAGTCGCAAATTTTATTTTGGTGGTTCGCCAAATGCCTGGTGTGTCAACCGATGTTACCCAGAGCGCAATGGCGCTCAGTCAGAGTTGGCCCTACTCCAGGTGTTCGTCGCCACGTGAAACTCCCTAGCCAACATCTTCCTTCCACGCTCGACATATCTTCTTACCACATCTTCCTCTTCCGGTACTAATAGTAGATTATCATAACACTCGTATTTAGTTATGACATCTATGGCATATGATATGTCTATGTAATATAACACAATAAAAAAAGTACATAATAATGAAGCTAGTTACGCAATTGTAAATTGATTAGTCACCGACAATATGTTTTACGACGTAGAGTTTTATACAATACGATATGGTACCTATTCGAGTAAAATGTTTTCACAACATTGGCTAGCATTGCTCTGTTATTGTTGAAAGATAATGGAAATATAATCGTTCACGTACTTACATTATTATTTTTATGCATTGAAGCGTGGGTTTCGTGTGAATGGGCTTATTTTGGCGTTGACCCAAACGTGCCGACACGACGCCCGTTCAGAGATGACGTCAGCCGTTTGAAAATATGCAGCTGGCAGCTCGTTGATAACACATTATTAATTCTCTGTGACTTTGATACATTTTGTTTAATTTAGACGCCATTACTGACGTGACCATTTACTATTATGTTCCTTTGATGTTTCTAACGTGCTGTTATCAATTGTTTCAGGTGCTCCAGAAAGTGTGAGTGCAAGTGATGTTGCGGATGTCAATGAGGAAAACGACAAGTGCGTGAAACCAGAGGAAGTGAGCAAGCCGGAGGAGTGCACGAACAGTGAGTGTGAAGTGAAGAGTGAAGTTAGTGGTGGTGCGGTCGCGGATGGTGTTGCCAGCGCCGTGGCCTCCGAGGAGGACGACTGTGTGATAGTGTGCGCGCGAGATGCGGACGATAGGTCCGACTCGGGAGTGAGCGGCGTTCGTTCGGGCGGCTCGGCCAGCTCGGTAGAGGAGTGGCGCGGCATGGCGCACGGCTACGGCGGAGGTCCTCCCCCGCCCCTACTGCACCTGCCTCCGCCACCGCCTCCGACGCTCTACAACAGCGAGCTGCTGTGGAAGCAGCGGTACCAAACCCCCATTCACCCGCCGCTGCATCATGACATCGCCGCGGACTACCTGGCCGCGGCCACCTACGATAGAGAGAGACATGAAAGACTGTTACGGTGAGTTTACTACTATTCTGAACTAGAAACAATATAGGCAGGTACCTCCTTTCCCCAAAATAGTAAACAGACGATAGTCAAGCCAGAGCAGGACAGTGGTTTGCGATAACAGGACATTTAATCGATAACGTGTACGATGCGATGGACAATGTCGACTTCGGACAAAGCGGAGCAGTTGTAGAAAACTATGAACGTAACTGTTTTTGACGAAAATAATGGCAATACGTCAAGACGTTGACGGATTAATTTAAGGACGTCCATTGTTCTTAATTACCATGTCTCGGCTTTGGAGGGTCAATTAGGTACGTAACTTCTCAAATTTTATTACATCTGTCATGTCTACATTGCCGGATAGCGGGGCCAGGCTTATTTCACGACATATCACAAAGATTTTTTATTTAACTTTGTCAAAGTGAAGGCTTGTCCTTACAAAGTAATAGGCATAATCAATTCAAATTAAATTTGCATTGGCATATAGGTAATCTGTAATCTATTATAGAGATATTGTTCCAACAGGTGTATCCTTACTTGAAATTTATGACAATAAAGAACAAAAAATGACAGTAAAATACTTAACGTCCCGTTAGGGCTTTAAACAATGGAAGAAATAAAAGCATAACTCGCCACCCTTGGAGAATAAAATGATAACTGCAAAAAGACGATTTATCAGTAAAAGCCATCTTTAAAATTGGTAGCAATAATAACGCTAATTGCAATTTCTTTCTTCCGCGATAGCAATCTTCTTAAGCTATGATACTTTTTTTTATAACTATTAAAACAATAAAGAATTTAAATAAAATACAGTACTTACATATAAAGTATGCGTTTAAATTTAATGTAATACTGCTGTACTGACTGTATTTATATGACAGAGTATAAAAATACAGTAGGTACACCAGTATTACATTAAATTTGAACCGTAGTAATAAATTATTTTCTTACGTGTTTGGCCTCCAGAATTCGTGTTGTGAATACTTCTAAAATCACTACAGACAGAGAACCATTCTATTTCTGATAACACAATCAAAAATCTAGGTATGAAGATAAACTAAAATAAACAACGAAGGCCTTGTTACACGTCCGTGCTCTATAATTCTAGTTCTCTAGGTCGCTCTGTGTAAATTACGACGAATAATATTTAGGTACTTACCTAACATGTTTCAAATTTTTTTATTTAAAATTCGGAATTAGAGTTCCTATAAAGTCATCTGTTTTCTAAGAAGTCGTTGTGCTTTTAGGATTGTTTTCAAACTCGCTATGGCTTCCAACCGTAAGCTGTTAGGTCAGATACGTGTGGATTTTAGTCGGTAGGAGTCCGGCATAGCATCCCTGTAGGATTTTCCTTACGTTAAAAAAAATGGTATATTTTCCACAAAAGGCATAAATGACAATTATACATTAACATAAAGTCAATTATTTGTCATTTATGCAAATTAATACAACATGGCGTCGAAGCAATTATAGGGTATCTGCCTATCTGCTTACACGCATTTAAAAGTGATTACTACTGAAGAATTTAAAATCGATTGATAAAAAACATGTAATAAATGCTCATACAAAAGGCACAAACATAAAACACAAAAGAAAAGGTCATACCTACATAAAAACAAAAGCCTGCGACATAATTTTCTAGGTGAAATGCCGAAATTTACGACATTGCTAAAGAATTTTATGGAAATTCCTTTGGATAGCAAAAACAAGTTAATAGTTTTCAAAAGATAAACAGCATAGAATAAAGTCTTTGTCAGTAATAACGGGAATCCCTGTAAATACGAATTGACAAAACAAATAAGACAAGTGACGTAATAAGTCCACAGTGTAAGAATACTTGAGCTCAGTATTCAGAAATTCCGATCTGTCAGACGTCAGTCACTCAATGCTCGTTCAATATTCAGACGCACCTCAGTTTGTTTGGTTGTCATGGTGAGGTGTTCAGCAAAAATTGTGAATTCAATGTCGGGGTTTTAACTTGTGCTGGTTTTACCGTTTACTAGTGTTGTTAGTGCTAGTGCTATGTACACTTCAGTGAGTCAAATGTGGTTATATTATTGTGTCGGGTACGTAGTAAAGAGATTTATTTTTTTAAATTTTACCTGTCATTTTATAAGCTGACATCTTGACAAAGACGCGTCACGCCAATGTTTGTGAGACACATTGTCAAATACTATAGTACCTAATTCATTAAAAATAGCTGGATTTCGTTATTATGAACTCCTAACTCCTTACGCAGTGCACTTCAAAAACTAGTTCCCAAGTTTAGGAAACTGAGATTCGTACCTTTATATGTGTGCCAAGGACTAGTTTTTGAAATACATGTTAAGAGTTTTGTCAAAATTAAATCCCATGCACACAGACATGTCACAGAATTTATGACAGTATTTAGTCACGTGAAGGATAATTCTTGAATTTTAAATTAGAGTGAAGCGTAGATACACGTAAATGAAGTTATGAAAATGAAATGAATAAATGAAGTAAAAAAGTTAAACACGTGATTTTTTTGTGTTTTAAAGTTCAAACCCCATAGATTACTTCAAAACCTTAAAAAAATTAAACCGGGTGTAAATTATACACGTGTTTCAGTAAGTTCAAAAATTCATCACCATCGACTAGAACTCTTTTAATTAAGTACCTTATCAAGTGTTTAGCGCTAAAATTCAAGCTATAAAAGAGCAAAACAAAGGGGCTCAAATTTGTATGTTTAACCAAAATATCGTCAAAACAGAAACATCGGCATTGCCTTCATGTAACAGAAATACTTTGTGAAAAAAATCTAAACACGTGTTTGCTGTCATTCAAATTCTTAGTTTCAAGGAACAATGCTTGCTCACTTTTCGAAGTAACCTCAGTTGGTCCGGTTGTCCCAGTGACGTGAATAGTAAATTGTGGAATAAATATCTGTCTTAATAGTAATTTGTGCTGGTTTTACCTCTGAGTTGTGTATTGTACAGTATTATTTCCACCTTAGTGACTCAAATGTGGTTACACTATAATAGTATGAGCTGTGTCAGGTATGTCGTAGTAAAGAAATTCTGTTAAAACTTGCTTGTCATTTTAAAAGCTGACGTGTTGACAGGGAAACACAACGCCTAATGCCAACATAATTAATTTAAATGTCAGTAAAGTCAGTAGTTTCTTAGAATCTGTACTATCTTCAGCAAGTGTTAATGTTTTGAAAAGAAATGTGTTTAGCGATTTATAAAACCACGTATTTGATCCTATTTAATACTTATGGCATGGAGTTTACAACGCCCAATAAGGTGAAGAAACTGTTTGATTAACTATTTTAAAACGTGTTCGGTACCTTTGTCTAGAACCGTTGATAATACAATAATTTACTAAGCTTCGATTAGATTCAAAGAACACATTAAACTAGGTACATTCTTTAATTTAAACATAATATTGATTCTTCATGTTAGAACCCGTGTAACTTTTCACCGTTATACTGTTATTAGTTATTCTGTGGTTAAAGTTATGCCGTAATACTATTCGCTTTTTCGAATTTTTCTCCTGTTGTGATTGTTTTTATTCCACTGGATACGGAGAGACAAGTATAAAGATATTTCCTCCCACATTTGTGCACTCTGTGTTTAGCACAATGGACCGCTTTCCTTGGAAGGACTAATGTAATAGAGCTAATAAATAAAGAGGCCGAGAAAGGAGAATATGTATTTAACTAGATAGAGCAAAGCATTAATCAAAGATCAACTGTGATATGATAATATATGTATAGAATATTCCCTAATATTAAATTGATATGTAAGTAAAGTGAAATATTTGTACCTAGGTACCCACCATGTAATTTGTTTAAGAAAATAATTGCGAAGACTGGACATTGCTTTTATGAAGAAGTGCAAAATGATATTTTTAATTAAATAAGGCATTCTTAGTCTTAAACTACCTATGAAGTATGCACAGTTTTAGAATAAAAGCTTTCGTAAGTTCTGAATTACTGAACTAAAACAGTAACACTCGCGTGTTTATTTCGGCGTGGTCCGACTATTCCCGACCTAACGGATGTCCTTTTTCAAGGGTCAGACGGCACGCTACGTCGGACATGCAATGAGGCGGCATCTCTCCGTAAAAGTATCTACGTCATCCTTAAAAAGACCTCGTTTGGGTCCAAATCCGAAATTAGTCGGGCTGCCCTAAAATAGACATTTGAGTTTGAGCATTGCGCACTTTGATTTAAGCTGTGTTCACAGTGAATTCTTTATTGAATAAGTGCATTATTTTCATTATGCTTATCTTTATCATTATTCCAACAGTGCATTTTCTGTCATAGATGAGGCAGTTGTAGTTATACAAGAAACCCTGTTTTTATATTTACACGAATTCAAAGTAGAGTATTTTTCGTGTATCAATATTATTTTGTACCTTTGCTCGACTCCCTCTAGGGCCTAGAGTCTAGTCTAGACTCTGGGCTATTGCAAATATAGCCAAAATAACGAGAGATGAGCCAAGTTACAAAATATGTTAAAACGCGAAAAAGACCAAAATACCGTAACCGAACTCTATCAGATTGACACAATTAGCTTACATTGGGATCAGATGACTCTGTGAAAAATGTCCACGAATATTGCTATTGTAATAAAAAAAATTATTAACGTGACATTGATGACATTAATAAATATACTAAATACGCGACAATGTCATCAGCTATCTGTCTATAATGTCAACAACGACCAAATGATCCATGACATCATACATATTTGGCCAGTCTTTACAGAAAAAAAAGTGGCCATGCTGCCTAGTGACTCAATATAATTTATTAATGTTGATGTATTCCTTTGTTTCGATATCATTATAATACTTCAAGGTGCTTTTTTAACACTTGAAGTTTATCAGTTATAAATAATATGCTTACTATGACTTATGAATAATTCAAAAATAAAATTAATACTTACTAGTAAGTATATTATTAATTATGAATATATTATGCCTTCGTCTGTTTAACCTCTAACCACGTCTAAACCACGATAACGATGTTCAGCATATTCAAAATATTTGTATGCATGTATTTTTAGTAAATTTGTAGGTTTTTATATACAATAATATACTTTTACCTTTAGTTTGCCGTATGCCATTACTTCCCAGAATAAGATCCTTAATAGCAACACTATCGTATGGTGTAATAATATAGGGTGTGTTTTTTTTCAATAATCAATGGGTTCGATTCCCAGCTAGGATTGTTGGTTTTTCAAAAATATAATGATGAGGTTTTAAGTTTCATCAAAATCGGGCTCGTAACTCCTTTGAGCATTTTTAGCTATTCCTTATAGTTTCGGATTTGGCCATCCAAGCCCTTTTCAAAAATTCATCCTGTATATGCTTGTATTTAAAAAAAACTGCAATTTACGATTATGTGTACTATTATATCTACGGAATCATATTTTTCCTTTTTATAACAATGCTAAGAATTAAATTTTAATCGAGTTAATAAATATTAATTGGAATTAAAACAAACTGACTTCGTAATTTTATTGTAATGTCCATAAAACTGTTTTATTGACCTTGGCTTTGTAATAATATGTATATTCATTACCTGTGTGGCCTTGTGTTTATCCGGAAATATATTATTTAAAAATATGCTCGAAATCTCCAAGGTAAGGCTGACTTTAAAATTTAACATTACCTAATTGTTAATAATTCAACAAACCAGGTACAATTTTTTTTTTATTTATTTATTTACAAGGAAAATACAACCTTGAGGCAGTTTCGTTCGGTGAAGCTAGATTCGAAATGCCTATTTAGACCATGTAGTGCTAAAATAACAATTAATAAATCTGTGACCTTGAACGTTTCCGGAAGGGTTACGAGTAGGGAATGCAATCCCGCAACATAATTGTAATCCCGGTATTTGCGAGACTGAGAGATCTGTCCCGCGGGATCCCGGTATTTGCGGGATTCCGCATATTTCTGAAAGTCATTGACAAAAGAATAGAATTCTGTATCATACATGCATCTAGAACTGAAAAATAGTCACTCTTTAATCCCCGAAGGGGTAGGCAGAGGCATATTATATGCCCACATTTCACCTTTCAAGATTTCGTGCCACGTAATATGTGGTGAGCCGTATTGCCGTCTTGAAATGAACAGGTGCAGGTTGCGACTGCTTGCTGTTGAAATTTTTCAAGCCGAGCCTTCAACCTATTTTACCGGCAAACGGGACCAACGGCTTAACGTGCATTCTGAAGCACGGCAACGCTCAAATAAATGTCACAAAGTGGTCACCCATCTAAGGACCGGCCATAGTAAATGTAACTTACTGCAGTGATCTTTTACAGAACACTGAGTACGCGGGGCCACAAGGAAAAATAAATTATTGAATATATTATTACTTATGTATTGAGATTATTAAACGGATATACATATAAGTAATAAAATACCTACTGCAAATTATTAGAAGCAGATAAAATGGGTAGTTTTGGCATTACTCTAAAACTGCGCAAAAACATAGCATGTCAAAATTCTTGTATGCCAAACGACTCCTAACTTTACATGTCCGATGGCCAGCAAGCAATGAACGAAATAATTTAATACTTTTCTAACTGTTTATAGTACAAGAAAAGTCAAATCTCCCTGATTAAATCACTAAAAACAAATAAGTACGTTATTAAGTTATAAAATACGTCACAATTACAAAAAAAATATTCAAACCGAATCAGTTTGCGCGCTTCCGCTTACAGAACAACACATGGCGCTTACCTTTGCACAGTCCCGCTAAACCCGCGGCATCCCGCACGATTTACGTGCGGGACTGGTCCCGCAAAAATACTGAGGGATCCCGGTATTGCATTCCCTAGTTACGAGTAGACGTAGACTTTACATATTTGGCAATCCGTTGGTGGTATTAAAAATGTTTTTAAATTGAAGTTGTTCATAATAAAGGTCTTAATTGGAATAGACTCGTGCGTCTATCAGTTCATATCAAGGACAACTGTTCAAACAAATATGACCCCTATCATTTTCACCCTCTCTTTTGTGTTTAAGAATGTATAAAGTATAAACCTGTGTGTCTGACGTCATTATAACTTGCAACCCCTATTTCCACCCTTTTTAAAGTGTCAAGAAGCTTTTTGTAATCCACACGTTTTTGTGTTTGACCCCTACTACATTGTATAATATGCTACAAAGTTTCGTTCAAATTAAAAAGAATCGCTGTGGCTTTTTAACGGCCCTCATATTTGTCATGTTCATGAACGTAGTAGGTTCCATCAATTGGATCGATTACGGTAGGTGGATTCATTAAAGGAATAAAGCCTTAATAATGTATTAATAAACATAAAGGAGCACCCTCACCGGGTGCATTCGCGTGTAATGTAACGTTACAGAGTCGAGCATTACAGCAGTAAGGGAGGAGAACTGAGCATTACAATGCGCACCTTGAAATGATACAAGACGAGGTTACATCAGTGAAGGAGGAGAACCGAGCATTACAATGCGCACCTTGTACACTGTGTTGTACACTGTGTAATGTTTTGATACAACTTGTAACATCAATGCGCTGACATTACGAAAAATCTATACTAAATGTTACATTACACGCGAATGCTCGTCGGTCAGGGAGGTAGGTTGTAACTGTAACGTAATGCTGAAAGTCGAATCTAATACTGTTCGTTCGCTTTACCTTTGCCGCTCGGCTCCATACTAAAGTGGAATTTTTAATTAGACGAAGTAAATTGACAGCAACTAATGTCACTTCTTCATACAATGTTGCTTATTTTCTATGACGAAGTGACATTAGCTACTGTCAATTAACTTCGTCTAATTAACGATTCGGGTATACGCCTCTACGCCAGCGGCAAAGTTAGAGCGAACGGGTTGTATGTTACATTACACGCGAATGCTCCCGGTGAGGGAGGGCCTTTATAAAAAGGTAGCGAAGGAATCCATAAAGTAACTAGTACTTACTATATGAACAAATGGTAGGTAAATTAAAATTCTCTTGCGGTTTCACACTAGGTAAGGCACTCGATTAGAAAAAGAGGCTAACCCCCTAACATAACCTTCTCAAAAGAGGGCATTGAATACACACAGGACAAGGAAGATTTAAGAACATGTCCAATGAAATTATATGAAAAGTTTATCCGCTATAAAGTATTTAATGTATAGCGTGGCATAATTGGTAGCGTGCCAAGTTTTGTGTGTGGTATTTCTGTGCAATGTTTAGGAAATGGTCACTGCATTATTTATAAGTAGGTACACAACGGCCAGACGCGCGCCAATTTATTTAAATCTGATGATGATGTGACTGTTGGCGTGTTTGCCAATAATGAAAGTGGAACATTTAAAAGTAATAGCTAAATGTCTCCCGATTTTAAATACGGAACGGAAGCCATTAGAAATAACTTTGTAATTAGCATACCGGTATGATTTTCATCTTACCATCTGTAGTTGGTACAAGGGCTTTAAGAAACGGCTCTGTATTCAACATAATTATACTTACCCAATTATAATTATGTAAGAGACAGAGTAACCTAAATATAACACGATGTGTCTTTAGCTATTCTTTTCAAAATCTATGTTAACATTGATGTACTAGTTTCACCAAAACATTTTGTGTATTTATTTTAAACTAGGTATTTCTGGTTTGTCCCAATTTATTAGACTATCCGTTTTGCATGACAGCTTCTCAATTTTAAACGAGAGGCAGGTAATTTTGTATTTACCTAGGCTATTACCAACATACTATCCCGATATTAATGTTTTCATGATTAATACCCGTAGCGTTCACAGACCATCCGAGAAGCGTGAATGTATTTGCCGTAGCCCAGTTTTCGCGATCGCCTTTGCTCAAATCGGTGTCGTTTTTTTTGCCGGTTTGTCGGGTGAGAAGAAAGATTAAGGTTAGGTATCATATCCTGGTTCTGTCTCGTCTCTGCTAATTTATTAACTATTTAGCATTGTAATATAAATTCTACTCTGTATTAATTTAGTCTGTCCAATTTATTGGTTGGGTTATTACGTTTCCTCCACTTTTGCTTAGTTGAAAGTTTGGTACTTCCCTATGTACAGCAAGATATTGCACTGTTGTGTTGTCCACGCCCATTATATTTAATGATGAGAACATTATGAAAAGGACCATCTTATGATCTGTTGCCCATAGTACGGTTCAGTTGTCCGATCAACCGGACTATGGAAAATGTTATTTTTCTATAGTTATATGATTACGTTACACTTTGTATATTGTATGTCTTTGATAAAGTAAGTAAACTCTTTAAATGACTTTATAGATATAATCAAATATATTAGTTTTTCTTCTCTAGTACGTAATTGTTTTCCGAGAGCTCTTCTCCAAATCTAATACAATGAAAGGGTTCTCCAATAATGTAAGCATTGTTGTGCTGACGTCACTTTCCTTTTCACCCCAACCCGAAATAGACAATTCGAAGGACACGGCGAACAAAAGATTTTTGTGCCTTCTCGACTATATTGTTTGTTTTTGCTTGGTAATGTTACAGATTCAATGAAAAAGGCCCCATTTTCTTTTGTATTTCCATTTATGACGTCATGTCGTTTATATAAGGAATCTTATTGTATTTTGTTTACCACAAAGATAATGCGAAAGAAATCTCTTACCTGACCCAAATCAAATTCCTTTCGAATATTATTATTTAGTTTAGACCCTGTCACATGTAATACACATTTTGTGTTTTTTGCTGAGTATCATTGCTAAATTCAAAGGAATGCCTATTTTGGACAAAACTGTGCATTAGTGAAGTTTAAAAGCATGGGGTTTCTCTCTCGAAAACCATAAATTTTACAGTAAACAAAGGCAATTTTATTTTTTGGTAAGTTACTGTTTTCTGAACTATTAGATTGAACGTTTGGGTGTAGTGGGGCCCTACCAACACCTTCGGGCCCAAGTCAACCTCACGTGCAAGCTCGTGCACCTGCTGAACAACGGACGAGGCTCTGACGGCGGCGGTCCATTTCAACACGGCGATGGGCTCACCACCTGTTACGTGGGACCGAATTGTACACGGTGAAAGGTGGGCCGGTATAGGCCTCTGCCTACCCCTTCGGGGATAAAGGCGTGAGTATGTGTGTGTTAAAAGAAATGTAATGTTGGGAGTCCTGGGGTATCCTGCCGATGGCTTACCCGGGGCTCCCAACCGTATGCTGTTAGGCGGTATACGTGAGGTTTTTTGGTCGGTAGTCCGGCTCTATATAAAAGACTCAATAGAATTTTCCCTCACGTTAAAAAAAAACTGTATGTAAAGAATTACTGTATTTGGTAACTAATAACGAGATGAATTCATAAGTCATTTAACAAAAACTTGTATTTCTGTGTCACGTTTCTAAATTTTGTGCTGATCGCAAGCTATCCATTCGAGGTTGCTGCAATATTCGTATCCCAACCTACGTATCGTTTTCTTTTGTAGAACATCTGATTCAAATCTTCTGTTATCGTTATCTTGTTAGCATGTTGTATGTGTCTGTTTATACTCTAAAGTTAAATGTCTATTTAAATGTATTGCAAAGCTGTTTTTTGTTATGTTATGTTGCTCAATATAGTATATTAGTGTTATAATATACTTAATAAGCTTATTGAAATAACACTGTTATCTCTCATTGACGTAAAGTTTACTTATTCTTGGTTTGAACACGGCTTCGGCTTGTGTTGTTGGGGGTTAAATGAACTGAGTAACATGAGCTGTGGATAAAGAAGGTGTCTGCTATTTTTTATCCACTTACTATTTGATGCTCTCTAGAGTCTCTAGTCTCTAAAATATGTAGTCTCTATTGTCATTAGAAAGAGATGTATGAGGTATTGTCAGAAAATATGTCAGAATATGTATTGTTGATCGAAGGTGTGAGGTGAGAGAGGACAACACTTTTATGACCTAGGAGTGTTAGAGTGATGTGGCACCGGTTACACCGTCACGGGTCAGACCCGGAGCGGATTGCCATAGTAATATAACATGACCTTGAAAATGAACTTCTACAGTTAGCTCTAGCTTTTTACTTCTAACTGGCCAAATAAGGCAAGCCAAAGTTGATATTCTTTACACTGTAACAATAACATAAATAGCTCTTTAAAGAAAATAAAGACTCGTCACAAAGATAAAAAATGGTAAACAGTACAAAGTACGATTTTAGAGGCTTGGTGATGTTATTCTTGGAGCTATGTATATAAATATAATGGACATTGTTGCCATTTGAAGTGTCGGAACGTGTAGATTAAAAAAAAAAACTTTGGACTCACGTGGAACGTTAATGTTAAACATATTTGTGCAAATAGTGTGGTTCTATGACTATTTATGTACTTTTGCTAAAACCTTGCAGATTAACTTGCAGCTCCATTAGCTGTAAATTTGCACAAAAATTTAGTTCACGAAGCTCAGTGACGTCATTCGTATTCGTAACTCAAAATGCCTGTCTCGCAAATACAGCGTACCAGCCAATGATAACACTACTAATCGCTTTTAAAAATGAACATTACTACTTGTACCAAGTTTCGCTTGATTTCATCAGTTTTATAGCTCCACCTTCATATTAGCTTGCCTTTGTACTGTAAGTTTGTTATCAGTAGGGTGTGTCGGAATTTTGTTATTGTTTTTTGGCCTTGAACGATGACCTTGAAACTCTCTGGGCAACGTCAAGTTGCTTGTGTGGTTCCCTTGGCGTATTCCTACGCGTGAAAAGACTCAAAAGCTCCTCTCCTGATCATTCCTTCCTCACGTCTTACTGAATGAACCCTCGATAAGTTACAATGCGGCTTGCTTGCATTTATGACTTGCTGCCATTGCTACTTACACACGAAGTAAAGTATCTTATATTATACATACATTCGATATTTTGACGACCAGTACTGACCTATAGATACACTGAGCCTTGCGACAATCTGACGAAGCAGGTTTTGCTCTTAACCTTAAACTTTTTTTCCATCCTCCAGTCAAGGCAAGTATAATCGCGTCAGTAGTGTGAAGAATACCAGCAAGTTATTCTTGTACTACACTGATGACAGATAGAGGTCTTCCTCAGCCCCGTTCCTCTGAAACTGAGTCAACCTGCTTATTAAAAGTACACTTCTTTTCGGAATATGTTTTGCACCTGACCTCCCTGTTAACGCAGAAGGAATTGTCAAGGTTAAGGCGATTCTATATTTGAACCTCAGCATGAATCTACTACTCGTAATTATGAAGATAAGATAAGATAGAAAGAATTACCTATTATATTATAATCAATGTCCGGCAATAATCAAGATAGGTTTTGTACCTATGCGGATATACAGTAATAAGTTGATATATGACTAGGTACTAGGTAGTGGGTACCTAATTGACAAACTATGGAAAGAAACACACCACTTGACCTAAGTACTTCTTATCAGTTTCCGTTAAATTGGTCGTTCGTTAGGTACGAAGGTGCTTTTATCACTTTTGGAAATTCCGACGGATGTACATAGTTAATGCCGGAAACACTAAAAATACACGTTTTTCCTTCCCGTCTACCGCCGGGCGCCCAGTGTATCTCCTCGGAATTTTTTTTTTGCGGATTCTAGGAGGTAGAGAAATATCGTGCGTATTCGCAATACACACTCTTGAAATATCACACGGAATCTGTAATTTTCCTCCGCATAATCACATCCGCGATGCACAGTCCATAAACACACAGCTCAGTCCGCGATGATTTCATTAATTTCATTTTACGTTGCTAATTGGACATGTATTATGTGGTTTTAGTGTTAAAGAAAAATACGTACAATGTAAATGGTAATTAATAAACTTTGAAATAAATAAAAATAGTCTATGAATATGTAGAAGCGAAATCTCTTCAGATGTACGTTAAAATGACCTTGGTTCAACACTTCTTGCCTGTTAATGATGTTAATAACGTGATGTTATCAACGTGTTGAATGAATAACGACTTTAAATAAAACTTTATTAGATGTGTTCACCTTGACTCGTCGCGTTTAAAATTCGAATAATTTCGTCTTCGTGCATTGGTCCGATTATCGAGGTTCGTTGGTATTTCGATAATAACATGCCGGGTGTAGATTGTTCGTGTTCCGTATTAATATACTCGTTATTTATTATTTTATAAATAGAATTGGAACGAACATAACATTTTATTATTTCCTCGTGTACTACTTACGTAATTTATTTGTTGAACATTCTTGGAATTGTGGAACAGCTTTGTTTGAATTTATTATACTTACCTATTACGAGATGGACATTGTTTATTTAATATGTAAATAAATAGGTACCTATTTTAAAGTTGTTATAATCGTTAATTAACGAATACATATTTCCGTCAAGTAATAAATTAATAATTAATAAGGAAGAGTGAAATAAATTAAGAAGCGATGTATGTTTTTAAAGGAAATCTTCACAAGGAGTAAACCTTGTTACATGCATAGTTACAAGCATTAACTGAAAACTGTGATTCCTATAGTATAGAAATAAATCAAGATATATACTTCTACAACATCAATTACCATGAAAATTCAAAAAATTGATCAAAAAGATAAATTAGCAGGAATAAAAAAGATAGTGATCAGGACTGGTCTAGTCACATAGAGCCGTAAGGGTTCTCTTTTAACGTGTTGAAATCCTCATGGGTACTATGACGGACACCTACCACACGATGACCTTCCATCTGCCTACGCCCGCGCGACACAGGTACGCCTCTCAGGGCGCCGTGAGGGCTTTATTTGGTTTTACCATTTCGCTTTTTGTGTAAAGCTTGTTAGGATTTCAAAAAGATTTTAAAAGGTTTTAAGAAAGATAAACAGCAAATTGCCTTTTAGAGTAAGTACCGTTGAAGGCGATTTTACAATATCTATACTAATATTATAAAGAGGAAAGATTTGTTTTTGTTTTTTTGTTTGTTTGTAACGAATAGGCTCCGGAACTACTGAACCGATTTGAAAAATTCATTAACTGTTGGGAAGCTATACTCCTTGCGGTGACATAGGCTATATTTTATTCCCGTATTCCCACGGGAACGGGAACTACGCGGGTGAAACCGCGTGACGTCCGCTAGTGATTTAATATTGCCGTTTAAGGCCATGTTATCACTTGCGGTTTGTTCATTAGAATAGGTATTTTCACAAAGTAAATTAACAAGTTTTCATAAACAGGAATTCGCTATTTTTATGACTCACGACTTATCAAATTATGTACGTTGCGTAGGTAGGTACTTAATAATAGCGGATAACGTACACACACAATGTTATCAATGGTTTTTCCATTTAGGTACCATAATCGTGTTATCCGTTTAGTTTAGAATGTTCATTGAATAATAACTGTTACAATTTGCTTTGATAGGTATTTGTACTACAAACAATATGGTTACTATAAATGTAGGTGTTTTAACTGCGCGACTTGTTATTATACTTACCCAGTTTTTTTATGTATTTGGAGGCATTTATCGTGAAGAAAGAACCTCAACATTTTAAAAATAAAAAAGGGTATACATAAGATCCGTAAAACATAATCAAAATGAAAATAAAAATACAGTAGAAATAGGTAATACGCTGGTATAAATATAAATTTATGTACTAACGTAATTAATTATCTGTAATTTAATATAGGCAATGTATATGCCTATTTAAATTGAATTTTTACCTTCTATTTAATCTTCCGTGTTTTAACCTAGGTATTTAGAAACGGAATAACTATTTATTAAAAGTTCTAAGTACCAAATACGATACTGTTTAGCGCCCGTAGATTGTAGGAGCATAGCGAGTATCTTTTTTTTTTTTTGGAGATTGCCCTGAAGGTTTACAAACAATTAAGTATGTACACCTACCTGTTCTTTTTTTATTTTCTAAAACAGCATAATATTTTTAAAGCCCAACAATACTTACAGTGAGAAAAAAATATCAATATAATTTGTATAGTATACATCTTTAACACATTTTCCAACTTTTATAATACCTTGACTTGGATTGAATCACTTTCCTAAAATTAGATAAAGAAGTTATTTTATTTCTTGCCTACAAAAGATTTACAAGAAATTTAAGGAGTTAGGCTGTCAACAACCCCATCAAATACCATACATTTAAAATATATGCTCGTTTGCGGGAATACAAAATGTTTAAATGTTCTACGACTTAGTCTATCTAGCACCAATCAGCATGTGGATAGGGCCAGGTCACCATTACATCCATACCAGCCACTCCACTGGTGTAGAAAGCGGTAACCGTGGTATGTAATTTACTATGGTATTTGACCTGTGAGGTTGTGACATTCTCCTTTTAGGAATGATAGATTAAAGTATCCTCTAGAAACATTCAAATCAACTGGAACGGAGAGACTTGGTAGCAAATACCTTAAAGATGTCAAAATTGAAGATGAAAGTAAATGTAAGCTTCATTTATCAACAATAACCTTAGAATGTATTGTGAAGTAGGTACACATCAAGGTTATCGATGTCACGGCAAAAGTCGTTGTCTCAAGATCAACGAACGGTAATGTCTGATAGCTGATGATATAAGACCATATAAGACTGTAATCGATGCTTAAACGACTGTCGTATGATTGATTGATTGACATCTTCATGATAACATTCCATTCCAACATTCTATTATCTTATGATTAGATAATGGAAGGCGACTAGAAGAAACATTCATAATAATTTTATATATAGACATGACTTGTTTATCTAGATTACAAGGTTGAGTTTGTTTCTATGCAAGTCTGAACCAGATAAACTAAAAAAGTAGAACTTATATAAAAAAAATGAATCCAGGCTTTTAAACAAGCATGGTACCACCTATATCCTCGGTTCCGAACCTGGGGGTAATTACCCCCGCGGGGGTAAAACAGCTATTGTATGGGGGTAACAGAGGTGATGCCCAAAATAGATGAGTAAAAATATGATTGTAAGTATAAAACAAATACCTAGGTAGGTACGCGGCATCGCGATCTCTAGTGTTCGTAAAATCTCAGTGAAGTGTGGAGCGAGAAGGTGTACATTTTGGCAAAAAACAGCTTCAGAATACCCCATCATTGCTAACAGAACTCTGAACATGTTGGTACCGTTTGCTACCACTTTAAGATGCGAGAGAGGCTTCTCAACTCTGGTAACATTGAAAACAAATCCAGAAACCATCTGAGAGATCGCAAATTCAAAATCCCGCAGGATTAGAAATATCAATCCTGCGAGATCCCGGAACTTTCGGGATCTCATCTAGTTTAAAAAAATTCCGATGACTGAAAACGATGAAAACTGCTTGTTCGTAATAGTCACAGCGCTGCACAGCCCCTCGTCGGGCACTTCACACGCTTGGGGCTAGATCTGGCGGATAACCAGTTTGGTTTCCGTCATGGGTGCTTCGTCGTGGACGCGATCATACGCATTCGAGACCAGACGGAGGAAGCAATATCGCAGAGCGAGGTGGTGATGCCGGTGTCTCTTGACATCGACTTCAACACTTTGGCCTGGAGCTGCGTTAGGGAGGTCCTTACTTATCACGGAGTGCCTCCCTACCTCCGTCGATTGTCGGGGCTTATCTTTCCAAGAGGGCCATAACGTACGAGCTGGCTGGGATCGATTCGGCGAGATTCAGCGGTGTTTCGCAGGGATCGGTCCTAGGACCGCTTCTGTGGACATAGGGTACGATTGGGCGCAGCGCGGTCCGTTGCTTAGAGACAGACACACAGTTATTAAAACTTATAACACCCCTCGTTTTTCGTCGGGGTTTAAAAATAATAGAAGTGTTAATTTTGAAATTATAAAGCCCCCACCATCCTTAGCCCCCGATCATGGAGGCCGGTAGTCTTGGGCGAAGAAAAGTCTGCAGCGTCCTGTCCAAAAACTCGGGTGGTAGAGTTCTCTCCCGCAGAAAGACGCAGCGGTGTCCCACTTACTCCCACTGGAGATCATGGGACCATGGTCTCTACAGGAGATGGTCTCCAGCGAGAGAATGTCCAAGTCCAGACCTGTTACGAGGACCTGGAGCTGTTGCGCCCATGCTGTGCACTACACCAATGTGTGGAGCGCTGTGTCCTCGCTGCGTTCCTCGCAGTGCTGGCACTCAGCCGTGGTTTCCCTGTGTCCCCCTGAGATCGTGCGATATCCTTATCACCTTGACGGCCATAGCCTTCTGTAGGCTAAGTAGGCTAGTACAGCCGCATTGCGGGCCGTCAAGGTCTCCACTCATACGGGGCCCCATATAGCGATAAAAGTAAAGCACTCCGCATTATCCCAAGGCAGTCTCCTGCAGGGAGTGTTGGGTCCTCTTATGTTGGGCAACAACCGCGAGAGTGCGGCTGTTGCCCCTCAGTTTTGGGACCAAACTTCGGAAGTGGTGTTTAAAGTCTCATCGGCCATCGAGTACGAACCCCAGATACTTCATCGAGGGCTCAGTACCGATGCTGACGCTCCCTACCTTTATGCTGGATCCCGCAAGTGGCCTCTTGCAAGGTCCGTGAAAGCACAGAGCTTCGGATTGGTAAAAGGCGACCTCAAGACCCAGCGGCCGTATTTGACCCACAACTTGAGCAACGCCTTCCGTGGCCTTTAGGGCTGCGTCTCGGTGCGTTGCTCCTCGCGCCGTAACGAGGGTGTCATCGGCGTAACACGTTTTGTCGACACTTCTAAGCAACGTGCCGCGCAGCACACAATCGTACCCGATGTTCCACAGAACCGGTCCTAGAACCGATCCCTGCGGAACACCGCTGAATCTCGCCGAATCGACCCTAGCCAGCTCAGGTAAGTTATGGCCCTCTCGGAAAGATAAGCCTCGACAATTCGACGGAGGTAGGGAGGCACGCCTTGATAAATGAGGTCTTCCCTAACGCAGCTCTAGGCCAAAGTGTTGAAGGCGATGGCGATGTCAAGAGACACCGGCATCACCACCTCGCTCTGCGATATTGCTTCCTCCGTCAGATCTCGAATGCGTATGATCGTGTCCACGACGAAGCACCCCAGACGGAAACCAAACGGAAATTAAGATATTTTTCATTGCCTGAATTGCTTTCTTGATTTTTTTTAACTGGGGGTAAAATCTGTTTCTCTAACATGCCATAGGGGTAACAGCTCTGAAAAGGTTAGGAACCAATGACCTATATGGTATGAGTTAATGTATTTATGACTATAAAAAGCAATATTTGGTTCTTACAATGAATGTGTTTTGTTTGTTAATTGTTGACGCGGTGGAATACATTTGAGCACGTAACCGTCCGCTGTCGCGAGGACGGTGGATGGGTTGTGTGATATTCCCTGCGCTGGGAATGGAGTTGACTGGTCACTAAACCACTGCGGTGCTCTGCCTGGCCTGTACCGAGTATCAGAATAGGCTACTAGTAGAAGTCATTGCTAAGAACTTAGCAGAATAAGCCAGCTTGTTTAGTTCCACTGGTATTGAGCGTAGCATAAAAATTAGTTTTTCTTTTGGTGTGAGTTTGCCCTGTACCCGAATTCTATTGAGCTATGAGATAGTTCTGTAAAGAGGTTATTTTTAGGTACCACCACATCGAATGGGTTATCGAGTTCAAATGAGTCTTTCAAGTTATTTGTAGAGAAAAATGGAAATCCTATGCAGTATAGGACTAAAGAATAACTGTAAAACGTGTCATAGGAAGTATAGCAACGTAAACGCACTACAGAAATAATTAACTGTATAGAATTATAACGCATGTTATAACGGTGTTATAAGTCTATGATTAACTGTTGAATCATTCTTCCATTAGCATAATAATTGTAATAATACATTAGAGTAGGTAGTTAACCTTATAAAATACTTTTTAAATTAATAAGTTACGGATAAGACCCCGGCTGGCTGATTTCTTTTTCACTAGCAGTAAAGTGTCAAAAAAGTTTTTATGTATCATAGAGGAAAATTATAGATAAATAGAGTTGCGATTTGTGGATCTTTTATGTCAGTTGTTGGCCAATTGAATAAATTGAAATAATCATAACCTTACAGCAGTAATTGCTTGCCGTATTGAATCAGAATTGAATTTACAACGTAAATTAAATGGAACTGAATTATTTTTGTTGCGCTGAAATTTATCACAAAATGTCAAGTTTTAGGTAAGATATGTTTTAATAACTTTCAGTCATATGGCTGCCGTGATCAATCACAGATATTTGTAGATTACATGTACAAAAATTGCAGTAACGGGGTAGAGATAAAAAGGCACAGTTTATAGTGAGAATACCATTTTGTTTTCACGTAGTCTTCAGTGTGGTTCATTATTTATAAGATTGAGATGACCTTGACCCACTTTAATATCATTCCAATCACTTAGGTTGCCTGTGAGTTTTAAACACTGCCACATTGGTATTGGAATTGATTACTAGGTATATTGCCGCAAACTAATCAGTAAAAATTATAAGCTATACGCTTAAATAGGTAATGAAATAAGTACCTACTTACCTGTTTGGGCTCTGCAGAAATCGTTAGAATATTGAAAACGATAACTAGAAAATGTTTATAATTTCAATTTATTTGGTTACAGAGATCGAAGAGATCATGAGATGCTGGAGAAGCAGCAAAAAGAAAGAAAGGAGAGAGAACGGATAGAACAAGAGCGGGAACGAGAACGGGAACGTGAACGAGAGCGAGAGAAACAGGAGAGAGAAGAGAAGGAGAGGAGAGAACAAGAGAATGCGGCCTCCAAACTTGTCTCTAGGCACTTCGAGGAATCTCTCAGACTAGCCAACCAAAAGGTGATTTTATTATTACAATTATAAACGTAATGAACGCCATAATTATATTTTTTGAACTATAAGTACTTATATTCAAATAAGAGAGATTTAAATTAATTCTAATAAATGTTTCATTATTTATAGCGGAGCGCAGAACGCATGACGTGGTCACTACTACCTACGCTGGGCCCCAACCGAGGGGCTCCGGCGCCCGAGCACGAGCGTCTCCGCGCGCCGCCCCCGGACGGACGATACTACTCCCCGCCCGGACACCCCCCCACGCACCCCTCGCACCCCGCGCACCCGTCGCACTCCTCGCCTCGGCCGCCGGCAGGCTCTCCGGCCGACTATTGCTCCCCTCTAGCGAGGATATCTATACCCTCCAAACCCGATAAACCTACCCTTCATCCCTCCCTTCCCAAAAGTGAACCTAACTTTTCACCCTACAACTATCCGCCCTACCGGGCCTACGAGAAAATGAAAGATCAGCACTTACCGGCTCCACCTCCGCTGGTCAACGAGAAAAGCTCTGTGATAGTAAAACACGATGCCAAGCAGATTCACCTCGAGCAGAAGCATCCGTACCCGAGTAAACCGCGCAGCGAACCCTCACCGCACTACCTCCCGTCGCGACCGTACCGGACCGGACCGTCGCCGCACGCGCCGCCGCACCCGCACCCCACGCTGCAGACGTCGTCGCCACACGCCGCGCTGCCCGCGCAGGACAAGAACGCGCGGCGCCTCTACCAGCCGCCGCCGCCGCGCTCGCCCGCCTACTACCAGAGCGCGCCGCCGCCCGGCAAGCCCAAGGTGTCCAGCCCGGCGCCGCCGCACATCTACGGCAAGCCGAGCAACTCGCCCAGCCCGGCGCACTACGCGGTCGCCGTGGAGCCGCCGCCGATGCCGATGGCCAAGGTGGAACCCCCCAAGGTGCCCTACCCTCCCCCCTACGCGACGAATCAGTGCGCGCGGCCCCCTCCCCCGGCGCACTCAAGAACGCCGGAGCCGCGCCCCTCACCGCGGCCCATGGTGGACGCCAACAGCAGCTCGCCGTGCCAGCTGCAGCCTCTCGACCTCGGAGTGGCGCGGGACGACCCGGACAGGCTCTCGCCGAGAAGACGCGGGGCCACCGAGTCTCCCGAAACGGACGCGAAGCGGCGGAGACTCGACGAGAGCTCCGCGCCCGAACCCCTCATAGCCGCCGCCGCCGGCGCCGGGCGGACACCGCACGGGTCGGAGCCCGCGCCGCAGGCCCCGGGCCCGCCCTGCGACGTGCGCGTGCCGTCGGCGGACGGCAGCGTGGCGACGCCGGAGCGGGCCGCCGGCGCCTCGCCCGCGCCGCACCCCACGCCGGCGGCGAGTCCCGCACCCGCCACTCCCGTACCGCCCGTGGCCGCCTCGCCGCCCGCCGCGCCCACGCCGCCTGCGCCGCCCGTCACACCGCCCGCCGCGCCGCCGAACGACGCCGACACGCCCGTCAAGGCGGCCACGTCGCCGCGCGACTCCGGGGGCGCGCCCGTGCGACATCTCGGCAAGAAGGCCTGGCTGCAGCGGCACGAGACCGCTCCCATCGGCGAGGGAGACTGCTCCGGCGGAGGCGGCACGTGCATCACGCTTCCGATGACGATCACGCGGGTGTCGGAGCCGGACGACTCGAGCTCGAACATCGTCGTGCCGGTCGCCGCCAAGTCCATCCAGCGCGGGACGCGCAAGACCTCGAAGCCCCGGAAACCCAAGGAGGTGAACGGCCGAGTCGAGGACGCCGAGGAGGACAGCTCGAGCTCGGACAGGGAGTCGGCCGCGCCGCAGAAGCGCAAACCGCCGAAGGCGAAACGGAAAAAGGGTACCGTCGCCCGAAAGGCCGGCGAGGAACCGAAACGGAAGAAGGCCTCTGAGAGCGGAAGCGAGAGCGACAAGGAGAGCGACGACAAGGACTCTGACTCGGGCGCGAGCGGCAGCGGGAGCGGCAGCAACTCGAGCAGACGCGGCGGCGCGGGGCGAGCCCGCGGCAGGCGCACGCGCGGCGGCGGGCGCGGCGGGCGGCGGCGCGACGAGCCCCCGCGCCGCTCCCTCCAGCCCGCACCCGCAGCGCGCGCGCCCGCAGACTCGTTCCTGCAGAACGGGCCGTGCTTCGAGGTGGCGCCGCGCCTCGCCAAGTGCCGTGAGTGCCGCTGGTCGCCCGCGCAGCGCGACAAGGACATGCCCAACATATTCTGCCGTTTTTACGCCTTCCGAAGACTGAAGTATGCCAAAAACAGGCAGCTGGCCATCGCCGGCTTCTCGGACCCCTACAAGGATGCCGAGGAGGTGTGTATATTGATATTGCGCTTGCGGTAACTTTTATTGTGCCGGTCGGGTGCCGTAGAATGAGATTGTAACGAGGATGTATGTTCTCTTTCCAGGACGATAAGAAACTATGGCTGTCGTCCTCCGCGGGAGCGGCCGAATTAGATATCGAGATGAGTTGCTTCCTCTTGAGGGAGATTGGAGACCAGTTCTGTGAACTGTTACAACAGGAGAAGGAAGCTGAAACACATCATTTGAATGATGGTAAGAAATTTCTCCTTTTACTATTTATGGCCCTTTTGCACTCCCCACGAAATTTACTCCGCCACATCTAACGATAGGAGGGGTATGTGAAGCTCGCAACTGACTCAAAATAAACGAAATCGAGGGAATACCACGCACTCTCGCTGCAGACCTTGGTCTGCACCATGGGAGTTTCCACTCCTATGCCCACGATAAAACCTCGTTACTGCTACATCCACGATGAGCAGTATGCTATCAAATGGAGCATCTTGTGCTGTTGTGTATTTTGGCTTGGTTAATCCGAGGCAGCCATTTCACATGAGTGCCTGTATCTCTCGTCGTCTCACCATCTTGCTTGTTGTGTGCTTTGCACTTGTATACAGCCTTGCTAGTTAATGATGATATTCATTAGATTTTTTTTATTTTTCAGATAAAACGATAGCTTGGAAAAGAGTAGTGCAAGGCGTGAGAGAAATGTGTGATGTGTGTGAGACTACGTTGTTTAACTTCCATTGGACGTGTGGGAAATGTGGCTTCGTCGTATGTTTAGATTGTTATAAGGTAATTATTGCATTTCAATATTTATTTTACACATTCATGACTTTATTATTTGAAAAAAATTGTCTGTCTACTTCCTAAATAAATAATCCAAATAACTGGAATTTTCTGTAGGTAATCATTTAACTGTAAAATATTTGTCAGTATAATGTTCCTATAAGCATTTTGTCTTCTATATTGTTATGCATGCCTAAAGGATAAACTCGTTCAACTTTGCATATTAAGACATTGCCCTACAATAAATCTTTGCAAAATAAAGTGACTTATCTTGACCATTACTTATGATGTGCTTGTTTATTTGTTTACAGTCAAGGACATCTGGTGAAACTGGTCAGGCTACACCAGAAACCAACAATTCGTCCAACTCTAGTTCTGCCAATGGCGAAAGGGATTCCTTTGGGTGAGTTTACTAAATATTTTAACATTCTGTAAGGTCTCAAATGTTTCCTATTTATAATATTAAACCTTTTACAGTGTAGTGTAGCTTCCCAACAGTAAATTCCTTTTTGAAATGGGTTCAGGAAAACCACAAACGCTCAATCAAATCATTCCTCTTCAAATATTAGTCAGAAAATTAATTAGCAACTAGGTGTCGAGACTGCCTTGTAGTTATTTTACGATGAAGCCAAAAGCGTCGAATCACTATTAGTATTTATTACATGTATGCTAATGTGGTATCTTATCATTGTATTGTGAAATACAATATGTCTAGAATATTATGTGGCTGTCGCTTATCGACGTAATCATAAGACAATAGGTCATTGCCTTTGAAACAGTATACAATAGGATACTGTTCAAACTGGGGTACCTACTGACATTTTTGTAAAATTTGGCTATACAAAAAATATATGCAAACAAGATAATCCCCCGGCGTTTTAACGTCCCACGGGAACGTTTTCCAGGGGATAAAAAGTAGCGAATGTTATTCTAGACTACATAATCTAATCTGTACACACTTTCAACCAGATCCGATCAGCCGTTAAAGCGTGAAAGAGTACCAAAATCTCTCACACAAGCTTATAATATTAGTAAGGATTTGTTGCAAATACATATCCGCGTTTGAGATATGTATTTTCTCTTTCAAATCCTAAGCGAATATTACGTTACTTTGGTATAATTAAATACCTAGATGACACTTTTTTTACGTGTGGAAATCTTTCATAGATGCTATGCCGGTCTCTTACCGACTAAAACCACACTTCCCTAACACTGCTTACGACCGAGAGCACCGGGATGTAAGGATGCCCCAGGATTCTTTTGTAACTTATCCCACAGTGCTAACATCCTCTTTTCTTCTCCAGCTGGCTAACATGTACGCTAGGCGGCGCTCACCCGGCGCGGCGTCTGCTACTCACGCAGATAGCGGCGGGAGGAGCTCTCACGCACGCGGCTACCAGAGCGCACGAGTTGCGTTCGGCTTTCTCGCTACCTCCCTGTGCGTGTGGGGCCTCGCCAGTCCCGTCTACGCATAGGAAAGCTACCGCGAGGAGATTGCTTCATCGGGCACTTGCTAAGGTACCTATTGCACTCTTTTTTCTTGATTGTTGGGTTCATGGTCCAAGAAATTTGGGGTTTAGTTTTTGGTAATGGCGTGATCGTGTGAGGTGAAAAATGCCTGTGAAATCGAGAGAACAGGTTCATAATGATCGTTGTTAATGTAACACATAGATGAAGTTGCCGCAACGGTTACACATACATATTATTGTAAAATCTGACCGTGACTGCCTACTTAGATATGATCAGAGGTTTAGACACAAGAGCTAACCTGTGCCATAAAGTATCAAGACACTGTCTTAGACACTGGCTAGGATCTTACCAAATAACTTAGTTTTTTATCACTAGTATTTGACTTTATTCCTTATTAATATTATATTGTTTCTTCTCTTTTCAGAATATCAAAAAAGAGGAAGTCAAAGAAGAGGGCGCCGCCGCCAACGGCACGTCACCCGTCAAGTCTGAGAACGGCAAGACGAGTAACCCCGTCGTCAGCTGGCTCTCGGACCTGCCTCTGAAGACTGAAGCGGAGGACGACAAATCTGATTCGAGTTCCTCCGATTCCGAGGAAGGCGGCAACTTCTCCACACTCCGGGAGTTGCTGATTCGTCCCGCGCCCGAGGGCGGTGAGACGGTGCCGAAGAAGAAGCAGAAGAAGAGTAGAGGGGATATTTTGGACGATGTGATATCGAGCGTGGTGGAGGAGAAGAAGGACTCTGACGGCGAGGGCGCGCCGTTCGCGCTGTCGAGCGTGGTGAAGCGCTACGAGCGCAGCGGGCGCAGCGAGCAGGCCGTGCGCATGATGACGCTCACGGAGAGCAAGCTGCTGTACCCCGACGCGCCGCACGCCTGGCTGTGCGACGGCAAGCTGCTGCACCTCACCGACGCCGCGCACCCCGCCAACTACAAGCCCTTCCAGGTAACCTATACTCATACACAAACTTGTTATTTACGCTCGCTATAACTACATCTCTTACCATCAATTTCTCATACTTTTTCTATGGAACCGGGATCTAGTGTACAAAGTTAGATGGGACAACTAATGAATGATGTAAATAAAATCTAACTTCAATGGCAAGAATTAACAAATATTTTCTTCTCTTTGCAGGACCAGTGGAAACTGGGCCAACCTGTTCTAGTCTCTGACTTGTCGACCATACTCGACAAAAATTTGTGGAGTCCCGAGAGTTTTTCGCGAGACTTCGGCGAGACGCGAGTGGACCTCGTGAACTGCGCGTCCGGGCTCGTGGTGCCGTGCCAGCCCGGCAAGAAGTTCTGGGACGGGTTCGAGCTGGCCGCCAAGCGCCTGCGCGACGAGCGCGGGGCGCCCATGGTGCTCAAGCTGAAGGACTGGCCGCCCGGCGAGGACTTCGCCGAGCTGCTGCCCGCGCGCTTCGACGACCTCATGCGCGCGCTGCCGCTGAGCGAGTACACGTCGCGCAACGGCAAGCTCAACCTGGCGGCGCGCCTGCCCGAGTGCTTCGTGCGGCCCGACCTGGGGCCCAAGATGTACACGGCGTACGGCGGCGCGGGCGGCACCACCAACCTGCACCTGGACGTGAGCGACGCCGTCAACGTCATGGTGCACGCCAGCGCGCCGCAGGACGCGCCGGAGCGCGCGCGCGAGGCCGCCCGCGCCGCCGAGGAGGCGGGCGTGGACGTGCTGTCGCGCCGCCGCGCGCGCCTCAAGCCGCCCGCCGCGCTGTGGCACATCTACGCCGCCAAGGACGCCGACAAGATCCGCGACTTCCTCGTGCGCGCGGAGCTGGAGAGGGGCGCGCGGCCCCGCCCGCAGCACGACCCCGTGCACGACCAGACGTGGTACCTGGACGCGGCGCTGCGCGAGCGCCTGTACCGCGAGTACGGCGTGGAGGGCTACGCCATCCTGCAGTGCCCGGGCGACGCCGTGTTCGTGCCGGCCGGCGCGCCGCACCAGGTGCGCAACCTGCTCGACTGCATCAAGGTGGCGGAGGACTTCGTGTCGCCCGAGAACGTGTCGCGCTGCTTCGAGCTGGCGCAGCAGTTCCGCCGCCTGTCGCGTCAGCACTCCAACAAGGAGGACAAGCTGCAGATAAAGAACATCGTGTACCACGCGGTGAAGGACTCGCTGTGCTGCCTCGAGGAGGCGCTCGCCGCGGCCGAGTGACCGCCCGCGCCCGCGCCGCCCCCGCACATTTGATCTCAACCTCGAACGTAACTGTAATTGCTAAGTTCCGCATTTAACCGTAAGATTGGAGCGAGTGTGAGGCGCGTCGTCGTGTGCGTCCGCGTCCCGCGTACCGGTGAGCGTCTGTGTCGGTCGCGGCCGCTGTGTGTGTGAGTGTACCTCAAATGTGATTTAGTCCGACGGTCGCGATCGGAGTATGTGCAATGTAATTAGTCTGAATATGGTGATATCGTTGAGGTGTGGATATGTTTTATGTTCCTTAATTGAAATACAAATAGAACACTCCTGGTAATTTACAGCTTAATTGTAGCTATAGTGATATGTATGTATTGTGTAAATTTTAATTCGAATTCCATCGAGTACATATTAAGAATTGTATACTTTTAAGTTATTGTATTGAAGTAAAACGTATTCGCTCGAAGCATTGTACATTACGACACGGCATGTAGATAAGTTTATCCTATTACTAGATTTCTCAATTTGGTTACTTTACAAATGATAGTTAAAGTATGTGACAATTTCTTTTTGTCCGTATCGCTGTATTAGGATGTTTTTTTGTACTGTGTATATTATGTATGGTTATAAGTTGGAATAAAAAAGATGTTTATATGATAAAGGTGGTTTCATTTATTTACCAATTTGCTTAAACATACTCCAAAGCCGATGGACTGACAATCTGAAAAAGGTCGCAGGGAGTGACTGGATGCGGAAAGCGCAGCACCGTGTATTGTGGCGTAATTTGAGAGAGGCCTACGTCCAGCAGTGGATGCCATAGGCTGATTGGATACTCCAAAGGACAACTACGGGAATAATGTCATCAACCCAGAAACTTACAACACGTTACTAACGAATAACCACTCTAAATACGTTCAAAACGGAGCTACAGCTGCAAAACTCTTAATATTCGCACAGATTGGTAAACTTGACTTGAAATCTATCCTGGCGGGATCGCCATATAATGTGGTGTTTGATTTGATTATAGTCTCGTTCCCTATACCTACTTATTAATTTTTTTCATTGATTACTGTCCAATAAATGTCATTAGCACGAGTTTGATGGGCTCTCACACACTGCAAGGATAAAGACTTCAAATCAAAGTCTGCTGACTGATTAGGCGTCTGCGTCAAGCAAATTTGCCAATGATTTTCTTGAAGAGAACGTTCACCAAATTTGCTTCGATGCAACAGCAGCACATAGCATAGGCTCACCATGTCACAAAGGGTTATGTCACAGTATAAAGAGTACCATTGAATTCGATTCAAAATAATAATATCACCGTTAGGACGCCTTGGACAGAATGGCACTGAATTTTTAATTCGACTATTATTTTGGTTCAAATAATTTTTACAATTTGCAGTTCTGTCCTAGCGAGCCGCAGGCGAGACATCTCGCTTGCATAATTATTCAACAGTAGCACAGATCAATTATTTATTATTCCGGAAACAGAAAACACTAGTTTTTTTTTTTGTAGAAAATTGATTTAACTGTAAGTAAGCTAGCGCCATCTATTGGTCTGCATCTAACTAGAAACATTTCTCAAGCTACAAAATTAGTTTGGCTTCTCACTCCTAGATGTCATAACTTGAACAAATAGCTACTCGCTACTAGATGGCAGGGCATGTATGTTTTGTAACATTCGTTGTTTTTGGCGTAAAGAATTTTGGACGTAAATATCCTGGTATAGAAATATTTGGGTAAGGTAAACTACTGAACTTAGAGGTAGTTTTTCTAGGGAGGTAATATGCAAAGTGAGCAGTCCATCGGGTACAATACCTTTAACGTATGTCCTCCCGATAAAAACTTTTATTTACACCCAGACCACAGATTAAATGATAGTTACAACGTAACCCAGACTAACGAGGTCCGCACGGTGTGGTCTCCATTTGTGTCGAAGGAATAAAGAATTGTTCGTATTATAATCTCACCCCGTTGCTCTGTATGTTCCTCTTGTGCCTACCTCGAAAGGTACAAACCAATTTGCTTGCTAACAAGACCATTGCGATAGGCAAATTTGCCAATTATTAAAAAAAAGACCAACGTTTATTAAATTTGTTTTGATGCAACAGTAGCAAAGGATCACCACCAAAGCCGCCACCGCCAAAGTGGGCGTGTAATACATCTGCGCGTACTTTCGGAGACAAAAGGCCGAACTATAATTGACGACGGTAAAACCAGATTGCTCTAAGTGTCATTTTTGCCAGTATTGGGGTGGTATGGATCACAGTGAAATAATGGTTTAATGGGTAGGACGGGGCGGGCAGAACCCCCTATCTTGAAAATCTGAGAGTCCCACTCTCTAGCCCAGCGGGATTATCAACAAAAGATAGCTCTGCTCTGCCAGAAACCACACATGATCATGATTTAGGTTTATTGCATCCACCGTTCTTCTTCACCATCCTCATCAGTGTGCCAGTCCAAATTCAACTTGGCCGTTTTTTACAGTTCCGTATCCAAAGGATAAAATGAGACGAGGTGAGAGTAACTTGATGACATGAAGTTAGTTTTGCCTTTTGAAAATGCGAAGAGGCGAAAGCGGTCAGGTGTAGAGTAAATAAATGCTGTGGAGTCTCTTTTTTACTATAACATCATTGTGTGGAACAGTACAAGTGGTGGGTATTCAATATGCGCTGCAGGTTCCACCAAGTGCCATCAACCAACATACAAGTGGTGGTTATTCAATATGCGCTGCAGGTTCACATTCACAGTATAAATAATCTGTAATAACGCGACCCTATTACTGAGACTTTGCCGTCCGTCTATCTGTCATCTCATGCACCACTGCAATCGCTAGGCATTTGAAATTTACGAATACTAAAAACAGAAAAAAAATTAAGGAGGGCTCCCATACAGGTATATTTTTCAGTCTTTTTTGTACAGTACCTTACCATTACACAGTACAGTAAACAGTACAGTAAAGTACCAAAAAATAAAAACTATGAAGGAGAGGGTCAGCAGATTCTTACTTTTTCATTCAACCTGGCAAAAATCGTCACAGGTAAAAAAATAAATTGAAGTACTTCTCAAATATATTATGTTCTATTCTTATACTTTTGACATATCATTTGTAATGACGTATTCAAGGCCTGCACAAAAAACCAGCTTGTTGGGAATTATGCAAACTGGAATGTCTATTTTGACTGGACTATTATTATGAAAATGAATTTCATTACATGTTAGTGATAAAAACTGCATCAAAATCAATTACGTAGTTGCTTACGAGTAGAAAATCTAAGAGGTTTATCTAAACAGGGCGAAAAAAATAGTTATGTAAACTTGTACTTCTGTCAATGATTTCAATTGCGTAGTGAACGGGCTAACGCGCGAAAACGTTTCCGACGCACGGAGCGTCCCGAACATCTTGCGTCTGCTTCACCCCCTCCGAATCGCTGGAGACACAATTGCACTTCGCCTTAGCACGAAAAACCTAGTCTATAAATACGAAATCCTTTAGAAATACACAAAGTATGTGAATTAAGTTCTATATCATCAACCCACCTACAAACAATGGTTATTATTGTCTCCACAAACACCCAACTCACAGCTAAAAGGTTCAAAGCAACTCTCTTCATACAGATAGTCAGATAGTCATGATAACTTTGTAACACGCATTGTACGGTATCTACTACTGCTTTTACGTCGAACGATACTACAAAAAACGATGTAAACAGGCAATGTACTTGAAAGTCAATTGTATTACAATCATTGTTATTCACCTGAGCTCCCCACTTAGTGTTTATAAGTGAATTCGTCCGCCATTGCTGTTGCCAGTTCACATTGAGAGTTCGCAGCGCGCAGATTTGTGACACAGATAAAATGAAGGCTGCTACTTTTTTCGTTTTAGGTAAGTTTTTTTCTAATTGATTTCAGTTCCCTTTTGAAGTTTACTATGACGCCTATGCAAATCCTTTAATCTAAAATCTACATGCCAACTTATATAGATATACTTTAAATGAATAAGTACGTTTATCTTATTATAATAAAGAATCTTTTCCTGCTTAGATATTTTAAACGTATAGTTAGTTTCCTGCTTGTATAGGTATACCGGCTTTCCTTGTATTTTTACACGCATAGGCATAAGGCAGACATTACTTATGCAAAAGTATTAGGTGCAGCTACCTCTTATCAATTTTATTTGTTCTATAAAGTCCTATCATCCAATTATTTATCTCCAGCTTTGACCGGTGCCATTGCGCAGATAATATGAATGATCAATTACTTAGATACCTACTTATAGTGCGTCACAAAAACAGTGCTTAAATAATTTTGTAAATAATATTTTATGTCGGCAGTTGTAATGCAAATGTTATTGGTAACCCGGTGGGGTGAAGGTTTTGTACCTTCCGTATATCTTAATCATAATGTGTGCCTTAGCCCCGGTTATTTCCGAAGCCCTCGCCTCGTACAATATCTTTTATGTAGGGGTAATAGGCTGGCCCTCTATTACGTGAGGCCAAGAATACAGCTTTATACGAAAAAGAGGAAGACTGTGCACTTTTTTTTCATAATTTTGCGTTCGTTTTGTTTGCACGTTTATTCGATGTGGGGCCATGCATCGATATGTAGACGTTTTATTTCTAATATTTTCGTCCTTTCTAGAAGTAAACCCATTCATCAAGACGCATGTTATCCTTCACCACACAACCCACTTCTTATGTTTCTACAGCATTTAAAGTAGTTTATTACCCCACAACAAGTTCAGAATATATTACTTTAACCAAAATGCCGGGCATCCAAAGTCATCGAACTTTTTAATACCTCTCCCATACATAATCTAGTCTAATTATAGGTGCTGCGAACATTAAAAATCTAGTTTCGATAACCTGTATCTATGTACCAAGCTTTTCGGTAAAAGCCACCGTCATCTTCGCAAATATCGAGAATCCTTTCATCCTTGCCGATTTCTTTGGTACCTAATTCTGCTTCTCCTTGTGCACCGCTTGACTAACAGACGAGTTTACGGTGAAAATAAGGAAAATTAGAATTAAAACCCTGGACCAACCTGTCTGACCATCGCGGTACAGCAGGCACAGTAAGACCATCGCCCTCCCAAAACGATTGGTGTAGTTCAAACTGGCTATTTCTTCCTTCTATTTCCTAAATGACTATTTTATGAAGCGCTCGTGGCCCCGCGGACTCAGTGTTCTGTTAACGATCACTGCAGTAAGCAACTTTCACTATGGCCGGTCCATGGATGGGTGACCATCCATGTGATCACTTTGTGACATTTATTTGAGCGTTTCCGTGCTTCGGAAGCACGTTAAGCTGTTGGTCCCGGTTGCCAGTAAAATGGCAGTCGTTAAGCCATGTTGAAGGCTTTATTTCAACAGCAGGCAGTCACAACCTGCGCCTGTCCATTTAAGCACGGCAATACGGCTCACAACGTATTACGTGGGACAAATTATAAAAAGGTGAAATGTGGGTATATAATATGCCTCTGTCTACCCCTTCGGGGATAAAAGGCGTGATGATGAACTATTTTATGACCTTTTATAACTCGATTGGTTAAGGTCAGAGGAAGCGCCCATGTGCGTAGGAGATCTACGTTGATTACATGATGAGTTCTTAACAGTTTCCGTTGGCCAAGTCATGTTTGAGTTCATTTTTGTACGCGCAAATTCAAGATTCTACAAAGCATCTGTGACTTGTATGACCTCAGTGTCTATACCTACATATGACCATATATTGCGATAAAAACGTGTTAATAAAAGCGCTCAAGGCGAGGAAAGTTCCACTCGGCGCGTTGTTTATCAACTGAGATTCTGAGTAATACCTATAAAAGTCAGGTTTTAAGCTACCTAGCTACCTAAAAACCATCCAAGGTTAATTTACTATGATGTACTAAAACATAAATTATTATCCTCTTGGTTTATGACTTTTTACCCGACTGCCAAGAAATTTATATTGAACTTTAGGGGAATTGTCAGCCAGTATCGATGAGTGACTATAAAAATTTGTATTACATAGTTTAGCCGACTTTACCAAATCGTTTATTGTTTTATTTTACGAATGAAAATAAAAATCTACATGCATGTTTCATGACAGCACTAATACAAACTGTGGCCTCAATTAGCCATTTTGACTCCAAATCGATCGTCGTAGTTGTTTTGACTACAGTCTTAGAGGATCATCGTAGCCCTTGGACTCCAGTTTTAGTAGAACGTCGTAGATCTTTCACTCCAGTCGTAGAAGGTCGTGTACCCCTTTCGACTCTTGTCGCAGAAGACCGTCGTAGTCCATTTGACTGGAGTCAAATGGAGTTGTAGACGATTCTCGTAGCCCTTCTGACTCCAGTTGTAGAAGATTGCCGCAGCCCTTTCGACTTCAGTCGTAGGTCTTCGTAGCCTGTATGACTCCAGTACATAGAGCCCTTTTGTTTCCAGCCGTAGAAGGTCGTTGTAGCCCGCTTGACTCCAGTCGTACCAGATCGTCGTAGCCATTTCGACTCCAGTCGTAGAAGGTCTTCGTATCACTTTTGACTCCAGTCAAAGCAGATCTTGGTAGCTCTTTGGACTCCAGTCTTAGAAGATCGTCGTAGCCCTTTCGACTCCAGTCGTAGAAGATCGGCGTAGTTCATTTGATTGCAGTCGCAGACGATCGTGGAACCCCTTTTGACTCCAGTCGTAGAAGATCGACGTAGCCCTTTCTAATCCAGTCATAGGTCTTCGTAGCCCGTATGAGTCCAGTCGTAGAAGGACGTAGCAGCCTTTTGACTCCAGACGTAGAAGGTCTTCGTAGAACTTTTGACTCCAGTCAAAGTAGATCTTGGTAGCCACGTTGTCTACGGACGTAGTTGATCTTCTTGCCCCTTTTGACACCAGTCGTAACCCTATTGATTTCAGTCGTAGAATATCGTCGTAGCCATTTTGACTCCAGTAGTAGTAGACCATCGATCGCAGCCATTATGACTCCAGCCGTAGTAAGCAGTCGTAGCCCGTTTGACTCCAATTGTAAAAGATCGTCGTAGCCTTTTTGAATCCAGCCGTATTAGATCGTCGCAGACCTTTTGACTTCAAGCGTGGCATGTAATTCAAGGTAACTTTAACTCTTTTAACCTCACTTGTGAAAGCTAGCCGTAACCTGTTGTGGAACGGTTATTCTAGTCGTAGTAGCAGTACCTCTTTTGATTTTAGGCGAAGTAGCTGACCTGAGTTATTTTAACGCCAGTCGTTATAGATCGTTCTATACCTTACTCAAGTCCTAGTAGCCTCTTTTAACTAAAGACGTTGTGGCTCTAATATATTTGTACCTACCTACTTATAATGATCATTGAAACTCAGAGCCGAAATGTACGACATGCTTTTAATTTTAGTTGTAATTTAACGCTTCGCAAGCATAACGAGTAAACATTATACGGATACGCATATTTAATAGAGCGTTTTATTACAACATAATTATACTCATCTCATATCATCTTGGCGCTAATTTTCTGTTTTTCAGTGTCCCAAGGTCTTTAAATGTTTTGATTTGATTTCGTTTGAAGTGACTGCCGTCTGATTTCTCAGCTTGTTTTTCGGTCAGCACTAGGGAATGCAATCCCGCAACAAGATTGTAATCCCGGTATTTGCGGGACTGAGAGATCTCAGTCCCGCGGGATCCTGGTATTTGCGGGATCCCGCATATTTCTGAAAGTCATTGAGAAAAGAATAGAATTCTGTATCATACATGCATCTAGAACTGAAAAATAGTCACGCCTTAATCCCCGAAGGGGTAGGCAGAGGCAAATTATTCGCGGACATTTCAACTTTTAAGATTTCATGCCACGTAATATGTGGTGAGCCGTATTGCCCTCTTGAAATGAACAGGTGCAGGCTCCGACTGCTTGCTGTTGAAGTTTTTCAAGCCGGGCCTTCAACCCACTTTTCCGGCAAAGGGGACCAACGGCTTAGCGTGCCTTCCGAAGCACGGCAACGCCTAAATAAATGTCACAAAGTGATCACCCATCTAAGGATCGGCCATAGTAAATGTAACTTACTGCAGTTATCTTTTACAAAACACTGAGTACCTACGCGGGGTCACAGGGAAAAATAAATTATTCTATTATATAACTTATGTATTGAGATTATTAAACGGATATACATATAAGTAATAAAATACCTACTGCAAATTATTAGAAGCAGATAAAATGGGTGATTTTGGCATTACTTTAAAAATGCGCAAAAAACTGCATGTCAAAATTCTTGTCTGCCAAACGACTCCTAACTTTACATGTCAGATAGCTAGCAAGCAATGTACCTACGTGTGATAATTGAATACTTTTCTAACTGTTAGTACAAGAAAAGTCAAATCTCCCTGTATAAATCACTAAAAACGAATAAGTACATTATTAGGCTATATATTACGTCACAATTACAAAAATCTTACTCAAACCGAATCAGTTTGCGCGCTTCTGCTTACAGAACAACACATGGCGTTTACCTTTGCACAGTCCCGCTAATCCCGCGGGATCCCGCACGATTTACGTGCGGGACTGGTCCCGCAAAAATACTGCGGGATCCCGGTATTTCGGGATCCCGGTATCCCGGTATTGCATTCCCTAGTCAGCACATGCTTTAGCTTGTAAATAAGGTTGACCGAGTCACCGGAGGGTTATATATTTTCTGAAAACGTATAAAAAGAAATACGTTTCGCAATTCTGTACTTAAACCTTTCTTTGCTTTGCAACAGGCTTTCCAGCTGAGACAAAATACAAATCAATACATATAATAAAATCGTAACAGGTCGCTGTCTGTACATGGAAAATAAATAAGAAAAAATATTATAGGGGGGGCTTTATGAACGCAATAGAACCCAAAACAATGATTTTTAGAATTTTTGTCTGTTTGTCTGTATGTCTGTATGCCTGTATATCTGTTTGTCTGTACGGTTGTGCACGCTAATCTCAGTAACCGCTCAACCGATTGCAAAGCGGTTTTTTTTATTGTGTTGAGGTTTGCTCCAGTTAACATTTAACGTTTGTTTTATGTAAATCGGTTTAGAAATAAAAGAGTTATAACACTTTTAAGAATCAGATATTTTGAAAATTTTAATTGTAGGGATTTCTTTGAATGTACGTGAACCTAAACTGGCGTGTTGGCTTAATCATAAGAGAGCTTAATGATTAAGACTATTTTTAAACAATTCAGTCTGGACTGAATTGTTTTAAAATAGACTTAATCATTAAGCTCTTTTATGATTAAGCAAACAGGGCAGTTTCAGACGCTGCTTGATGACTCTGATGAAGAAATACCTTTCCTTTCATACACCTTATGTGACGTAAACGAAGTTGCGGGCTCAGCTAGTCGTGAATATATCACGTACTTGTATAAATATCATTGATTATCCCTTGGGAGAAAAAAGGATAATTGTATATATGTATGTATTCATTAGCATAAAAATACCGTAACTCACAATCCGTTCAGTTTTGAGTTCTCGCATTCAACAATAACAACCAAACACTTCGAAGAAAAGAAAGTATCTGAACATGGCGCATGAGGTTGCTGATTTGTGGCTTCCAGTATCTCCGAATAGTTCGACACCAAGGAACCTCTTAATATAAATTGGCTGACTCATGCTAACCTCGACGAGGCTTTATATGTCGTTTCTCATTAATTCAGAAGGATACGTGAGAATATCTTTTTTTGCATTGTTGCTGCGGTGCTACCGCCCCGGTGGTATAAAAAATAATATATCTTAAGACTGAGTAGGTACATCATGTTCTGTCTAATCTTGATTTTGTGATGCAAGTAGCATCAACCTGCGTTACTCTTTTTATACTTGTCTATATCTATACTATCTATACTAATACTATAAAGAGGAAAGATTTGTTTTTTTTGTTTGTTTGTTTGTAACGAATAGGCTCCTGAACTTCTGGACCGATTTGGAAAATCTTTCACTGTCAGAAAGCGGCTCTTTGCGGTGAACATAAACTATATTTTATTCCCGTATTCCCACGGGAACGGGAACTACGCGGGTGAAACCGCGTGACGTCCGCTAATCTTTTAATACAAAAACCCGAACGAAATGACAAAAAATCTCCAAAAAGCCCTAGATTTATGAACACCTCGGATTATTTTCCAGCACTAGTAATAGTGGCAGTGTCCTGCCGTCCTGAAAAGCAAGATCTAAAGCAGATCAAGGCAGAACAGGCTCGCAAGAAGGCCTGCATGCGGGACTGCTCCTCCGTACCAATAGACGCCGTGTGCGCCGGCAAAAAGGGCGAGAAACCCAAGTCTTTTGGCAGCGAGTGTGTCATGAACAATTACAATTGCGAGCATAAGGATAGTAAGTATTTTAAACTAAAATAATATTTGGGATAATAGAAGTTATTTCCCAATAACGCAATTTAAAGTTATTACGCCTTGAAAAACTTCCACAACCTGCTGCAGCGCGTATGTACCGTCTCCGGTGTTGCAAAAGTTCATAGGATATGGTAGTTTGCTACTTTAGTAGTATAAAAAAATAATTTAGACAAAACCAACTGCGAATGTTTTGCTATTCAAGGCTACCACAAAAAACGGAATTAGGAACAGCCCAAATTACTCATCCTATTGTTTTCCTTATGTAGTAAGATGCTATAATATGTTATAACTACGATAATCAACATTTTAGTTGAGTCAACTCACAAGTCACAATACGATAATGAATGCTAAAAGACTATGACTTCAACCATCGCAAGAAACTATAATTATTAGAATACACCTACGAGTACACTATGCTGCATTGTGATCATTTTAAGGAATTCGATTTCTTCCTGTAACCGACTAATTTAGGGCTTCTGAGTTCTATAATTTTTTTATTACGTGTCTTTTTATTTGTTTGTTCGGGGTTGGAACAAAATTCAGTAACTTGTTACTAGATCATACTTGGCTATTTCTACTCGTTGCTTAAATTTGATGGTCACACGCTTATATTTTCTAAACCGTATGAGTTAGAAAGAAATGTTTTGAAATGGTGGATAAAACAGCTATTAAGCTATAAAATACATAAAATTTGTTGCAATAGAAGTAAATATTCATACCAAAAATCATCACGAAAGGTCAAAATCGGGGTCATTTTTTGCATTCTCCTCGTGTCACACTTCCCGATTCAGTTAAACATTAGGTTACTGCTTCACCAAATTTCCATAGATTTTGAAGTTACATGCACTAAATTCACCGTAATAACATACACTACACACACAGTATTTCAAAAAAAAACTTCTAACTATTATTTAGAAGTTAAAACACAATATACGTCGGTCACACGAATGTAGGTACTTTAGATTTGCGTAGTAAACGGTTGACTGTTGATCAAAACGACTGCCCCACTAACGAAACTCAACTTAACTGAACGTTATTGGTAGACCGGCATCGCAGGAAAGCAACGTACTTCTTCTGGCTCCATGAGAAAAAAAAATATCGGTAAGTTTCTACATTTGACACTTAATTCGAGTACTTTTCGTGGGTGACTTTTTGTACATTGTATAATAGCTATTAAAGTCAGAGTCAATACATCGAAACCGCAAATAAATTGAGATATTTATGTAGTATTTGATTTACACCGTAACGGCTAAACTTTGTCGGAATTTGAAAAAAAGATATATTTTCGTTACCTTCGTGTCACATCCTTCGTGGCGTTTTACCCACGAAGGTGAGTTTATGCCACGAAAGTGATCTTTGACTAGTTTCAGTAAGAGTGATACTCGTTTAGATTCGTATTGTAGTATGTAGCGGAATGATAGCAGAACAAATGACTAGGTTTCTACAATCATGGCAAATGACAGAGCAATACCTATAACATTCCATGTCCAACAACAATCCCACCGGACGTTATGCCAGATCCAAACCACCACAGTCCATACCGTCTAAAACTCACACCGTACCTACTTACCCGTCTAGTGCTAGGCGCCGCCCCGGGTAACTCCTTAGAAAGATGTATCAGGGTACCTGACAGGCTTAGGCTATCACCGTGGCCTCCCCTACGGGTTTGGGTGTTATCTTGCGTCTTTTGGGTTAGTTCAGGTGCAATTCCGCTTTTTGAGGCGTGCAGCATGCTAAGAACTTTCACGTCATGCCAATGTTTTGGCTCTCGAGGCGTAGACCTGTGACCCTTCGAGCACCTTTGTGCGCTATTTAAAAGAAGACACAACGGCCTTCGCATCCAAGTCTCAAGGACAGATCCCGGTAAAGAGTCATGCCACTTAAAGCTTAATTAAGGCACTTAATACCTTATACTTTTATCAACTTATATACATTTAGGTAGTACTCGTCGAGTTTTCCGGCGAAGCGGTTTGTGACTACTCTCGAGAACAACTTGTAAACATGGCTAAAGAGTGAGATGGGTCTGTAATTCTTCAGCAAGGTCTTGTCACCTTTTTGAAAAACAGAGCCACCGCACTTCGCTTTGCGCTTTAGGAGTTTGTACCTGCTGGAGGACGGAATTAAAGAGACTCGTCAGCTCTTTCAGAACTGGAGTGCCGCCAGCTTTAAGAAGCACAGTCGTAATTTCGTCCTCTCCAGGGAATTTATTGGGTTTTAGTTGTTCGCGAGCCGCCCTGACCTCGCCCTGGTCAATATTCGGAATGTCTTCCTCTTCGGTATAGTGGCGCGTTAGTGGGGCTCTGTGGTCACAGTCGCTAGGTCCCGTCGGTTTTTTTTCCGCGAAGCATATAGGTCTCTATAGAAGCTCTTAACTTCTTCAAGAATCTCGAACCTCGAGGTCACGGTGTTGCGGCACCCGCTGTTTTCAATTTTGTAAGACGGGGTCTTCCGAGCTGTTGCGCAAAGACTTTAGTACCTACCCCGATTTTGTTCGATCGCTGCCTCGACGATGTTGGTGTTATAACGTCTGAGGTAGCATCGTATCAGCTTTCGGATTTTGATGTTTGAATCTTTCTGGTCTGACGAAGACGTATGCATAGATGGCGTTTGCCCTCTGATTCTCATGAGCTCGACAGTCTCGGGCGAAAGCTTGGAACACCTATTTTTGCTTTTTCCAGACAGAAACCTTCGGGAGACTTGTTGTAGCGTCCTGACTACAGTGTCGGCCTTATCGTGATCGTTGCCAGTGGTTTCCAGCAGATCGAAACCATTTTGAAACTCCAATTGAAACTTCTCGGCATACAAAGTTTTTGGAGCGCAGTAGGTCGGAGAGTAGGCTTCATTATCCAGGCCCTTTCGGCGCGGAAGTCTAAATTCAGAGATGCTCGGACGAGTTGGTGATCACTTCCGGTGTTCAACCGGTTGATCACTGAGACATCTTCAAATATACACCTCTTGTTCGACATGATGAAGTCTATCTCGTTGCTTGTGACCTTGTCGGGGCTTCGCCAAGTCCACCTTCTATGGGGCTTCTTCTTAAAGAATGAGTTCATCAAGAAGAGCCCCTGAGCCTCAAGAAAGTTGATTAGCATACGCCCCCTGTCATTTCTACGCCCCATACCAAAGGGTCCAATTTACGTTTCACGGCGTTCTTGTACTCCCACTTTGGCATTGAAGTCCCCCATCACAACATTGTAGTGAGTCTTGGCAGTACACTGTAATGCCTTCACCACGTCCTCGTACACGGTCTCAACTGCCTCGTCAGTGCTTCTCGAAGTCGGGGCATAGGTACACCTGAATCACCTTCAGGGAATGCCTGTTGATGAGTCTCAGTATTACGTATGCTACCCGAGACGAAACACTGCTGATCTCCACAATGCTGCTAACGAGGTCCTTTTTCACGATAAAGCCGACACCGCCCTCGGAATAATGTCTTCCATCACCTTCCCGAAAGTAGAGTAGGTCGCCCAACGCAACGGTTAGCGTGTCCTCCCCCTTTCTTCGGACTCCGCACAACCCCAGTATGTGCTAGTTTATGCGACCCAGTTCTACCTCGAGTTAGGTGAGCCGATCGTCCAGCCGCAGAGTGCTTCCATTAAAAGCAGCCAGGTACGGACAATCTCACACAATATCATCTAGCTAGCCTAAATTAAGATAATATAAGCTTATGCTATGGGATCTAGATAACTGATAATTTGCTACTTTGTGCCAAAGAGATGTACTGTGTTATATGGTTCCAGAATGACTTTTACGTCAAAAGCATGTGTATAGAACCTGGTAAATGTTTTTAGTTAACTAGTTGTTACCATATAACTGCCGAAAGAACATATTAACTTATAATTAGTATTTTAATAATGATTAATAATGTCTGTAAAGCTACTGCGTCACCTTCGTGGATCGTCGCGTCACCTACGTGGGATCTAATAATTCAAAACGTTATTCTTCCAAATCTGACTCACAATTTAACTTGTTGACCTATATATGTTACTTATCTTACCGAACGCTTTGTGTTTGTTTACAAAAATAGTTGAAGTAATCAGTATTTAAAATTTACCATGAAGGTGACGATGAGAATCGTAAAAAGTAGAAATAGCCACTTGTACTATTAGGATTTTGTGGGTATATTCCAACTTCCATACTGCCGTAAGGTTTATCAATATCCGTTCCGCTGCAGCTTGACCTGTTTTACTAGAAGCATTGGTAAGGTCAAAGTCGATTGTTTATTAACTACCTTCCTCGCGAACGTCAAACTGTACGTCAAAGTCTCCTCCTCACTCCTCACTCCTTTTAAATTAGTTCTTCCACGCACGGTTAGGTTGTGGAATGATCTCCCTGCCTCCGTTTCGTTACAGGATATCTTGAAATCGAGGACATCTGTGCAAGTTGGTTAGATAGGTACATATCTCTTCAGTACCTAATCAGAAAAGACCTGGCGTTTTAAGTACATAACTGTTACCTAAGTTACCTACACGAAAGAACAATCTTCACTCCTAGAAATTGACCTCTTTCGTCTTTTTTTGTCTTTAGTCACCTTTCAATTTAAAATAAAACATCTTCCTATAACTGCACGTTTCGTCTAGAGATGTTTCTAGATCTCGGAATCAAAGAGGTGTGCAAATTTGAACTATCATTTGCTTTTAATATCCAATGGCGAGCAAAATACCACTATTTTAAAATGCAGTATCAAAATTGCGAAAGCTGGGTGTTTTTCCTTGTCTAAGATGGCATTGGACTAAACTTTCTGAATTTTCATTGAAATATTTTAAAATCTTGTTCGTTACATTTTGGCAAGCAAATTCGCAAGTTCTTTTTGAGACGTGAGTATTATTTGACAGCGTTGAGCGCAAGGGTACACTTTTGTTTTATTTGACGTGATAATGTCTTAAAAATCGATGAACTCCTGCTACACTCAGGAAAGTGACACTTTCTTGTCAATTTTGGAATCAGAACACGTGTTGACTGCAGAACAAGCTATCGAAGCTCGGTCTAAGCGTTCTCCTTGCGACGACGCCTCTATCTCTCTTCCACTCCATCGGACGATTGTGCCTTCTTGTGATGTTATCACGTCAGATGGACCACGGGTAAAAAAAAAATCCCGTGGTTCACCTGGGTGAACTACGAGGTGGACCACGGGAAATAAAGGGTAAAATTATCATCCTTAAACCTAAAGACTTAACAGACAATATCTTTTTAGGGTTCGGAACCCAAAGGGAAGAAAACGGAACCGTCGTGAGACTTCCTTTGCCGTCTGTCTGTCTGTCTGTCCGTCTCTCTGTCCTCACGAATACAAATACAAATACAAATTCTTTATTGCATAAATGGAGTACATTGAGCGATATTTTATACTATGGTAGGTATTCTCACAATAAGAACTGGTCCATTTAGCCATTTAAAATAGCATGCAATGTAATTGTTACGATACAAGGAATGTCATACAATAAAACTAAAACACAACAAGAACACACAAAATATGTCACAAAATTATTCATTGTTTCTACAGGTCATAAATTCATTCACTGAATAGAATGAATTCTGAGACAGCCAGCAACTTAGGGTGCTCACAAACCTTTTATATGTTAGTTTTTTCATGCAGTTTGGTATTTTATTATATTTTTTAATACACATTATATAGGAATTCTTTTGTATCCTTCTACTTCTTGGAACCATATTTAGGACTAACCTATTTGGATTTCTGATAGTTCTCCTGCATGACTGCTCTCTAGCGGTCTTGAACAGATTTGGATGCTGTTTTACAAATTTGCCCACCTCTAATATATATAGACATGGCAAAGTCAATATTTTAAGTGATTTAAAGTAAGGACGGCAAGACACATCCGGCGCAATATTACATATCGATCTAATACATCTCTTTTGGGATATGAATACCTTGTCAATGTTAGTTCCATTACCCCAGAGGAGCAACCTATACCGTATCACAGACTCAACATAGGAAAAATAAGCAATAATCGCGGTGTGTCTGCTTGCAACACTTGCACGAGGATGTATCTCATGAACGGTGATAGCTAGAGAGCTGTATGTAAACGTGATTTTTTGTCGTTCTCTCAAACTTGGCTGGTTTTTTTGTAAAATCTAGTTATTTTATAAAATTTCCCGCAGTTCCGACTAGTGATGTTGTCACTGTGTCAACAATAAATTAGCTAAATCTGTTACATGAGTCACGGCACGAACAACTTGTATTGCAATTCATCACAATGGGCTCCAACGTTATCGCTTACATCAGTCGACACACCCTGTTGCACACGCACACTGGTTCTATAGACCAATTCGCTGCGCAAGTGGGATGTCAACTATACAATTTAGTTTTTAACTTCAATTATGTTCACGGGATTTCCATACAGTTTGAATGGCTATATTTTTTGACAGTTTTGTGTGGAAATGAGGTGTTGTCGAGTCATTTTTGAAAGTCATCCGTGTTGGACGTTTCATTATATAACGTGAACTTTTGCATAGCGCAAAGCTCAGACACCTCAACAAGAGTTTCGCTTCAAAATACAGTATAAAAAAATGAAATGCAACGTTGAAACCGGGTCCATTGGATATTATCCAATGGACCCAGCTTCAACGTTACTGATTCTGAGCAAAGTACTTTCAAGTTTGCACTATACAAAAAGTCACGTTGTATAAGTACGAATGTGCTTAATAATAATAACGTTATCTTTTCCGTTTATCTTCGAAAACATTTTTGTGAAGAAAAATTAAGTCTTTTGGTGCTTTGGCGCCTTTTACATTCCAAGGAAGGACAACATAAATAGGTCATCGCATAGGTAGCCTTAACATGTAAATACATGTTAAGCACATTTTACATAAGCAAATGCTTTATGTAAAAGATTTTCTTGAACCTAGAAACACAATAGAATTAAAAAGTTCTCTAGTATTTTTTGAACCAATTTACATACATCGTTGACGGATTTTTAGGTATTTTATCATTTAGAAGTCTATGATTTGCTTGAAATCTTTGAACTATGTCAAGCAAGTCAAATCTTAATCTTCCTAAACCAAGGCATTGTTATTACCTTTTTGGAGAAAATTAATATCTCACATCACATCTGTGTGAGAATTATTGCCTTTCAAAATACATGACAGCATTTTATGGTCTGAGGGCAACAACTGGACCTATTGCAATTCAAGCACTAATATTAGCTTTTTTTGTAGCTGTTAGTATTCCAATTGTTGCGTGACAGGTTCTTGGACTTGCTCAGCTGGTTATATTACAAGGAACCCTCAATGAAGTAATGGATGATGTAGCTCGATTATCCTTTATTACAATGAATTTAAATTCTGAGGGCGTGGAATTTCGTTCCCGTTTCTGCATCCCGTGGGAACTTATTCCGGAGATAAAATAGAAGCTATGTCTTCTTCCAGATTATATTCTATCTCTGTATCAAATTTCAGCCAGATCCGTTCAGCCGTTAGAGGGTGAAAGAGTAACAAACATCCACACCCACAAATTTCGCACTTGTCGTACCTACCTAAATCGTATATTAACAAGTTTTATGAAATTATCAATTCGTGTCTCACAATTAAATACCTACTTAATTCTTTTTTTTTCAGCTCTCTCTAAGATCAGCAAAGGCGAATGTCCCGGATCAGATGGCATCCGTCTGTCTTAAGTCAAAGAAAATACCACAAGTTAATTAATCAAGAAATTCTTGTTCGGTCGTCATATTTTAATGTACTCGTAATATAATTTAGTATACTGCTTATGCACTAACATCAAAGAAGCTGTGATTATAATAATACCTTACCTATAGCATAACGGTTACGTAAAAAATATCTATGTTTTGATATTAAGTATAATTATGCTGTTCAGTGAATTTATATAAATATTTAACTAAAATTAATGAGATTTTTTTTATTGCTTATATCCTGTTCAAGTTGATAACGAAGCAGTTTGGGAAATATAAAAAAAATAATTTTCAATGTATATTATTTCATTTTAATAAAATACTTCATTGTAAACCGAGAAAACATAATATCAGAGTGAGAAATATTTTGATTTGACATACTTTTACATAATATAAAGTGTGTTACAAATTAATTTGTGAAAATTTTAGTTATTTAGCTATCATGGTTCCTGAGATAGGTACAGCGTGATAACCGACAGACAGGCAACGTTGGATCAAAATAGATCCAGGCTTACTTACCTCATTGCATTAAACTTCACATATTAAGAGCAAATAAAACAAGCTAAGAAATATTTTCAAACAAACATCCCTAAACAGCACATATTTTTGAAATTAAGATAGCATAAAATACAATTGTTGTTTTATTGTATGTTATCTTAATCTCAAAATCGCAATTTTTGCCTTTTACTTCTTTAATTTCAATTAGGTCTATTTGTCTTACTCATTAAACCTAATTGTGCTTGGAATTATATTCCTCAATTCCCACATACCATGGGAACGTAGGTATTTCAGAGATAAAAAGGAGCGTAAGTATATGTTATTTTTTTTTACGGCGATACGATATTCCGCTAAAGACAGCGTATTATGTTATTCCAGACAAACATCGATTCGTTTGTCAAATTTCAGTCGGATCCGTTGATTGAATAACAAACATAAAATTTCTCAGTAAAGTTTGACCAAAATTAAATAAAACAAAAATTAAAAAGCCCATCTGACCAAATAGGTAGGTATCCCGCAAAACTAAAGTTAGACTGCCCGTGATTCCCCCAACAAGTCCCAAAGAAAAATTGCCATACATAAATAATTATTTCCGGGCCAGATGGTTTATTTTAATAAAAATGAATTTATTAAAGTATATATAGTAAACTTAGGCCACACCGAAGCTCTTTTATGATTAAGCAAATAGGGCAGTTTCACACGCTGCTTGATGAGTTTGATGAAGAAATACCTTTCCTTTACACACCTGTGACGTAAACGAAGTTGCGAGGGTCAGCTAAAGTCGAATTTTTAATTAGAAGAAGTAAAGTGACAGCAACTAATGTCACTTCTTCATACAATGTTGCTTAATTTCTATGACGAAGTGACATTAGTTGCTGTCAATTTTCTTCGTCTAATTAAAATTTCGACTTCAGTAACAAATATTTGTTGACATTCTCACATATCATCATCTAGCCCAAATTAAGCTAATTTAAGCTTGTGCTACGGGATCTAATATTAGTAGCAAATTATAGTAGGATAAGATACCTATACTGTGAAGAGCAGTCAACTGGCGAATCTCAGCTCTACTAACCGTTACCAATATTTTAAGCGTAGCTTGAATTTGAACTCCCGATTATTTTCTACGCCAGAAAAAAATATCGCGACCAGTTCAAAGGAACGCTTTGCTACACTCTCGTTTCCTTGTGTTGGTAATGTAAAAGCTCGTCTTTGTAGAATAGAACGTGACTACTGTGTCATATTCTTGCATTAAAAACTTTCCTCCGTTTAAGCGGAAATGCACCAGGGAGACTTTTTAACCAACTTCAAAAAAGGAGGAGGTTCTCAATTCGTACACTGTTTTTTTTTGTATGTATGTTACGCGATAGCGGCGCCAACTAAGGATGGATTTTGAATTTTTTTTTGTTTGAAAGACGTTACTTCTGAGGTGGTCCCATATCCAGGGTATCAGGATCTGATGCTGGGACACTAGTACGTTTGTTAACTTTTTGATTAAGTGCTTTAATGTACTACAATTTAATGAAGGTCTGGAGTCAATCTGATGGTGGAACCGAAAGAAAGTCGAGGGAATTCCTTAACGATTTACAGCAGTTACCTTGTGTTTCGGCTTGATTGATTTGTGTTGATGAGAACTTTACACCTAGGTAGATATACTTTTCGGTCCACACGTCACTTAAAATAATAAAAAAAAAATTATTAAAAATTAGAACCGACTTCATACAAATACCTACTTAAAATAAAATTTACTTAGCACATAGTAATTATATTTTGATTTATTAGATTTTATTTAATATATTATAGAAGTTGGTGCCATTAATAATACCTTCCTTAACCTATGGGTTTATTTGGCGCCGACTTCAATATGATATTGAATAAAATCTGGTAAATCAAAATTACATATAACTTTGTGCTAAGTAAATTTTATTTTTAAGGATTTTTATGAAGTTGGTTCTATTTTTTATTTAATTTTTTTGAAAATCCTATTGAATTACTTGCTCTGGGAGCGCTCGGCATTAATTTTGGTCGATTAAGACATTTCGGAACCGAGAGAGTAGCGAAATTAAAAAGTTGTAATTCTAAGTTCGGTTTTTGCCTATTTTCTTCTTCGATGTTGGGCCATTTTAAAAGATAATAAAAAAAGAGACATGTTGACATAGTCACGACTTTAGCCCCAAAGGGTTAAGCAGAGACATATTGTACGCCCACATTTCACTGTATAGTTTTTTGTTCAACTTAATAGGCGGAGAGATTATTGCCGTGTCGAAATCGCCAGGCGCAGGTTAAGACAAGCCTTCAACTGACTTTTTCACTAAAGCTTCCATTTGTAACGTATTTCGTTTGAAGTGTGAATTTATATCAAGTGGTCTCCTTAATGTCTTCTAGCCGGGACCTCTCCATAGGACCTGGAAGCGAGAGCCCTTGCGTCACTGTTTACATGGCGCAAGGAGGGGCTGGAGCGGGGCCAAAGCCGTGAGTCTCGGGAAATCGAGGCCCAGCGGTCCCTACTCCACCAGGAAACCGTGGAGACATGGAGGGTGCGACTTGAGCAAAGGGGGATTTGCCACAATCGCGGCCGTCAGACCGGTCATGGACGAGTGGCTGGAGAGGAGACACGGTGCTCTCTCCTACCGGTTGTAGCAGATACTTACCGGGCACGGTAGCTTCGGTAGGTATCTGTGGCGCAGACGCCGGGAAACCGTGCCGGTGCGAGCCATGATCTCTTTCTGCGAGCAGGTCATGCTCGTGAAATAGGCGGCGGGGCGGGAACGGGAGAGAACTCTCCCTCCCGAGTTCCGCAGTCGGCGGCTTGGGCGCCGCCGACTTGTCTTCGCCGAAGACTATCGGCCTCCATGACCGAGGGCCTGAGGATGTTGAGATGGTCGCTCACCGTCCTTACAGAAGCAGGCCCATGACGGCAGCGTGATGTAAGGGATTTACGCACCCCCCCCCCCCCCCCCCTTAGAAGCGGGATCGCACCCCAAACCCGTCAAAGACGCGGGATAGCACCCGAACCACCCCCTGGGCGAGGCAGCAGTGGCGGCCGTGGGTCTGTTGGAAGTCCTGGGTCATCCTTCCAAGGACTTACCTGGGGCTCCCAACCATAGGCTGTTGGGCGTAACGTGAGGTTTTTTTAGTCGGTAGGAGTCCGGCATTGCATCCATGAGGATTTTCCCTCACGTTAAAAAAAAGAGGAAAAAAAAGTGGTCTTCTTAACTTGGTAGCCGTATTTTAATCCTATGCTTAATTCCTTCCTGAATACAGAAACCGATATAGATTGATATTTTCAGAGCTTTTCCGATTCATAGCCAGATGCCACATTTTTTCTGTCGCTTTTTTATCAGTAAAGATAGGTACCAGTTTGTAAATTAATTTGTGTAGGGCCCTTGGAATTATGGTAGCGCTTCTTTATTCCGGTACCTATTTAAGTGGGTACAGGTAAAAGAAACGAATTCCATCTCCGTTGCAGGAATTTAAAATTGACACTATGCTGATGTGGTATAACTAAATGGATTGGATATGTCCATTCTAATGGCCATATTCAAAACACAGAAAGTGAGTTATATGTAGGAAATAATATATGTTCCAGTGAACTATGGTCCAAGTGTACGCGCCCTGCTCTTAGATGCTCCTAGGCTAGGCAACTTACTTTTGTTTTTCTACTATAGATCAACAACATTCAACAAACGGAGAAGAAGTTTCGAGCAAAATCTAGATATTCCACAACTGCAAAACGTGACATTTTATATAAACAACGCTTTATCTGGGGTTGTACTTCGTACTCGCCCTGGTTTATCACTTAGAAACTGGATTATCGGTGTTTACTTTACACATGACATTGCCTAGATCGGATGTCAGGTCACCTACCGCGACCTACTTGTGTGTCATAGACAGCTTGACGCCTGTAATAAAGTAATTATGATTTGTTTATGCTGGGTATCTAGGACCTAGTTAACAACTTACTAAGATACCTAACTCTCAGACGGCTGAAGACCACGGGCTTTTGACGGGGGTATTCCTGGCCCTTCTAATACTACGCTAGCCAGATGGATCGGTATAAGGGATTTTTTCGAGCTTTCCTTCAGGACACAGTACTTTTACGGAACCCACAGGGTGAATTCTTATTGGTCTAGATAACCGTCACAGGGGTCTATCTACAAGAGGAAGTTCATAACCATTCAGTAACTAGAACCAAAATTCCAACAGTTCAGGTTGAAACTAGTGTCCGACCGAAATAGGTTTTTCAGCCGAAACCGAAACCGAACTTTCGGCCCAGGGTCATTTTCAAAAAAAAAACGCCCAAGTGCGAGTCGGATTCGTGCACGGGAAGGGTTCCGTTACAAACAGCCAAAAATGAAGTATCTACTTCTTGTGTGGGGGACATTTTTTTCGATTTTTGTAGGTTTTGCTTTAGCCGATATTTTTTTTGCAATGTTTTTATGCAAGCTCCATCAAACGGTATCTTCTCAAGTGTTCATTTTAGAAATTTCTACACCTAAAGATGGGTTTGTTTCTTTTATGTGTGGAATTATTCATGGATGCTATTGCAAACTCCTACTGACTAAAACCGCACGGTGCCCTGCTATGTCCCAGATAAGTTCTTAGAAGGATATATCAGGATTCTCGGCAGACTTTGGCTGCAACTGCCATCTCGCATAGGGGCTCTATCCCGCGTCTTTGGGGTCGTTCTAGCGTTATCCCGCTACTTTTGGCGTGAGGCGTGCATGAAATTCTTACGTCATGCCCCCGTCTTGGGCATGCTTCTGGCCCCGGTCATGGGAATTGGACGAAGACCATCCTGCAGCGCCCTCGCCCTAGACTGTGGAACTGGGGAGTTTTCTCAACGAGCGTGACCTGCTCAAGAAATAGGCAGCGTCCCATTTATTGCTACTGGAGATCATGGTTCACTTCACAGTTTGATCTTCAGCGAGAGAATGTTTGCCTCTAGACTTGCCATGAGGATCTGGCGCTGCTGCCCCCACGCTGAACACGCTACCAATGAGTTGAGCCTTGTGTCCTAGCTGCGTTCTTCGCCGTGCTGGCACTCAGGTGTGGTCTTCCGGGTTATCGCCACAGATATTTACCAAACACCCGTGCCTGATATTATCTTTGACAACCGGTGTGAGATTGTATGCTACCCAGATTGCAGCGTTTCCCCACTTTGGTTGCTGAAATCGCACTTTCCAAGTATCCATGACTTCCTGGCAAAGCGGGGACCGGTAAGTCTCGATATCTCGGGGCACCGACCAATGGCCTCGCTCCAGCGAGACAAAGGCTCTCGCTTCCATTTTTTAAGGTACATTTTTTAAGGCTCTGAATTTCCCTTTGAGTGGCCCCTACAATGAGATATACCGCCCTAGCGGAGAGAATGTGAAAATTTTATCTATCTATCACGGTGCATGGCTGTATCTACAGCCTGCTGACAGACAGACAGACGGCCAACGATGTCTTAGTAAAGGGTTCCCGTTTTTATCCTTTTTGTACGGAACCGACTACACAGTTTCATGTAATGTCTTGTATCACCTTTTTAGGATTCCGTAACAAAAAAGTGAAAACGGGACGGGAGAGTACTAGGATATATAGACTAGGAACAGTCAGTATTTTTAGTTCTTTGAAATATTCCCTGCAGGATACTTGTTGCTTAATGCGTATGATTGTGCGAATTGCTAGTTTTTGCGAAATGAAAGCCTTTTGAACATTGTAGTCATAGCTACCTCCCCAGAACAGGATGCTGTACCGAAGTCTCGATTCTACTAGTGCATAATACGTCATCATTAATTGTTCTACCCCAACCTCATTTCGCAAACTTCTAAGCACGTAGCAAGCTGAACTGACCGAATTTTCTAATGCTACGAGTTCCTGCTTCCAGTTAAGGTCCCTATCCACGTAAACTCCTAAGAACTTCACTGTCTCAACCGTGACAATTCGAGTGCCGTTAAGGCTGCAATTAAGTTGGTCACTACTGTTTGCGGAAAATCTAAAGAGCATGACATTGCTTTTTCCAGAATTAACTAGCAGCCCATTGATTGTAAACCAATTTTTTAATACACTTAGTACCCTGTTCACCTTATCATTGAGAGATTCCATGTCTTTAGCTGATACTATAGCGTTTGTGTCATCTGCGAACAGTACTAGCTGTGCTTCGTCTAAAAAAATATTCTCAATATGATAAATGAGGTCATTCACAAACAAAACAAAGAATATTGGGCCTAATATTGATCCCTGAGGAACCCCCTTTGAGCTTTGAACTACTTTTGATTTAAAAACTTGCTCATAATGTTTTTTAACATTTTTGTTACAACTAGCTTGGGTTTCGGTGACCGTGCCAGCAATCTCCACAAAAAAATTCTATTTTTTAAGTATGAGCTAAGAAGTTGAGTGGCTTGACCGCGTATGCCATAGTGCTCAAGCTTGGCTAAAAGTAAATCGTGGTTAACGGTATCAAACGCAGAACTCAGGTCTAGAAATAGACCCGCGACCTTGTGTTTCATATACAAACTCCAAACACGTTAACGACAAGCTAAGCGAAGCACTCAGAATTTACGAACACGTGAGTTTCGGCCCGGCCGAAACCGAAACTGCGGCTGAAACTGATTTTTTGGCCGAGACCGAAACTGAAACTTCGGTCGGTCACTAGTTGAAACACATTCACATTTATAATCTTTGCAGCACGAGCATAAAAGTTCCAGGGTTAGATCGGAAGGACTAGATTGTAAAAGTCCATGTAAGCTAATGTCCGCGTCAATTTTGCAGAACGTCTTGATTGAAAATGATGGTAGTCACAAAAATAAAACGTAAGTAAGTCAAATCACAATTGCTCAGAGATTACAAATTTCAACGCAGCAACTTCTTGACTTTACATGATTGTAAGTGTGCTCTGCAGATCCAGTATGACTATCATGGAATAGTTGTATCCCAATTGTTGTGAGATTGCTTTAGAATTTGCAGTCTTGTCTTAGAACTCTGTGGGCTGTGGGTGAGCCTATAACAGGATAACCAGGTGACCATACTTGCCTCTTCGTTTCAGGAGCTGAAGAATGCTCTTAGCTATTCAGCTACAACATAATGCTGTTCTTTATCTTTAGAGCTCAACTTGTATTGACATTACTTGTGTTAGACAAATAGATATCAGTTAGTCGATTTCCAAGAGAGAACCTTAGTTTTGGTCTAAGAGATTCAGGTGTTTGAAGTTTCTGCAGCAGAAAAACTGGTACCTTTCTACATCATTTACCTATGGTTTTAGTTATGGTGTATGTTGTTTTGTCTATAGTCCAAAAAAAAGTATCGTATAAAAATTTTAACCGTCAGTTAGACTACTCGACGCTAGATGTCGTCAGTGGTGACGAACAAATAATATTTTAACCGGCCTTAGGGTTCCGTAGCCAAATGGCATAAACGGAACCCTTATAGATTCTTCATGTCTGTCTGTCTATCCGTCCGTATGTCACAACCACTTTTCTCTGAAACTATAAGGCCTATGCTAGTGAAACTTGGTAAGTAGATGTATTCTGTGAACTGCATTAAGATTTTCATATAAAACTTGAAGAAAAGCAGTAATTTTGGGGGACTCCATACTCAGAACTGAAAGTCAAAAACTTTTTGCCCATCAAACCCATATCTGTGGGGTATCTATAGATAGGTCTTCAAAAATGCTATTGAGGTTTCGTGTAGAGGGTCACAGATTAGTTACTAGAGGGTCGAGAATTTGTACATGGATCGATTATCCTTTAAATTTTAATTGTAGGGCGTTCTATAATTGATACTGAAGTTGATAATGTAATTTAATTATTTTTGAAGTGAAACTTCTTTATCGGCGTTGGAAAAAAATTTGCGTCACGTCACGCCACGTCACGATTTTTGGTTACGCGCCATCTTTGTTCTGTTCCCCACCACGGTGGATTCGAATTAAGAGTACTTTATCCAGCGATAGCATGTCATTTAAGGGTTTTTGGACTTTTGGACTGTTGGACTTTTGGGCTTTTGGACTTTTGGATGGGACATTGGTACTTTCGGTCTTTGGGACTTTGGAACTTTGAGACTTTGGGACTTTTGAACTTTTGAACTTTTGGACTTTTGGATGGGACCTTGGTACTTTGGGTCTTTGGGACTTTGGGACTTTTGGACTTTTGGACTTTTGGACTTTTGGACTTTTGGACTTTTGGACTTTTGGACTTTTGTACTTTTGGACTTTTGGACTTTTGGACTTTTGGACTTTTGGACTTTTGGACTTTTGGACTTTTGGACTTTTGGACTTTTGGACTTTTGGACTTTTGGACTTTTGGACTTTTGGACTTTTGGACTTTTGGACTTTTGGACTTTTGGACTTTTTGGACTTTTAGACTTTTAGACTTTGAGACTTTGGGACTTTGGGATTTTGGGACTTTGGGACTTTGGGACTTTGGGACTTTGGGACTTTGGGACTTTGGGACTTTGGGACTTTTGGACTTTTGGACTTTTGGACTTTTGGACTTTGGGACTTTGGGACTTTTGGCCTTTGGGACTTTGGGACTTTTGGACTTTTGGACTTTTGTACTTTTGTACTTTTTGACTTAATTTAAGGTGAGGTGAAAATTAAGTTTATGAAGAAGTTTCACTTCTTACGTGTATACACTAAGTACACGCAATTTTTTTTGGTCTGTCTGTCTGTCTGTATCCCGCCGAAACTACTGAATCAATTTGAATAATATGTACTTGGCACAATCTGAGCAGTGAGCATATGATGCGAGAAAGGTTCTAGTATACTTTTGATACCGATATTTTGCGCGGTTCCTTGAGTAGAGGGTATGAAAGATAAAATGGTTTTTCACCTGTAATTTCTCACCGCGTGGTTCGATTTCAATTTAATTTGTGTCAGAAAGGGAGTGCTTTAAATATTGTCTTACATAAGTTTTAATATTGAGGGGTTTGTAGTTCAGAAATTAGAGTCATCTCAATTTAGCTTAACTTAAAATTCAAGGGTTCCTTTGAATGTGAGGGTACCTAAATCTAAACTGGCGGCGTGTTGGTTTAATGAACCGAAGGCATGGGCTGAAAACTTTTATAATAGACTTAATCTTAAAGCTCTTTTATGATTAAGCAAACAGGGCAGTTTTACTCGCTCCTATGAGTATATATGAAGAAATACCTCTCCTTTCATACACCTTAGGTGACGTAAACGAAGTTGCGAGGGTCATCTAATAAATATAATAAAACTGTAGAGGGTCGAATATCTGTACCTGAAATATATTTTAATTGTAGGGCATTCTATAATCGATACTGAAGCCGAAAAACAGAATGAAATTGCATCTTTTTATGTCCGTCTGTCTTTCTGTCTGTCCGTCGGTATCCAGAATAATTTGAGCTTATGATCCGAGACAGGATCTAGGATGCTTTTGATCCTGATATTTCGCGCGGTTCCTTTGGGAGATGGGATGAATGATATAATGATTTTTCAGTTGTAATTTCTCAACGCGTGTTCTGATTTCAAATATTTGTTTTAGTGTTAGAAAGGCAGTACTTCAAAGATTGTTTCACACAAGTTTTAATACTGAGGGTTTTGTAGTTCAGAAATTAGAGACATCTCAAGCTCTACGTTCAAGGGTTTCTCTGGATGTAAGTAAGGATAAATGTAGGGATTGCTTAATCATATAAGAGCTTAATGATTTAGGCTTTTGTAAAAGAATTCGCTATCGTGGACTTTTTATAGAACTTTTTAAGTTTCGCGTTGGGCGTGGGGAGCTGGGCGTGGGGCGTTGGGTGACGGGCGTTGGGCGTGGTGCATGGGTAGTTGGGCGTTGGGCGGGATGCGTGGAGCGTTGCATGTTGGGCGTTGTTCTTGATACTTTGAGTGGTGGGACGTGGAGTGTTGGGCGTTGGGCGTAGGTGATGAGCAATTTAGAGTTAGGCGTGAGGTGTGGGGCGTGCCTAGTAGAGCGTAGGGCGTAGCGATAGGCGTGGGGCGTGGTGCACGGGTAGTTGGGCGTTGGGCGGGATGCGTGGAGCGTTGCGTGTTGGACGTTGTTCTTGACACTTTGAGTGGAGGGACGTGGAGTGTTGGGCGCGGATGATAGGCAATTGAGGGTTGGACGTGAGGCGAGGGGCGTGCCTGGTAGGGCGTAGGACGTGGCGATGGGCATGAGATGTGGGGCATGGGACATGCCGGGTAGTGCGCAGGACGTGACGATCGGCTTGCTTTCTTTTTCTCTCTCTCCCTCCCTCTCTCTCTCTATCTCACTCTCCCTCTCTCTCTCTCTCTCTCTCTGAAATAAATCAATGTTAAACAAAATAATAACAAATTTATATCTTTGAAATTTTATTGAGTCTAAAATGTTACATGACATCAATATGACTTGGTGTAAAGAGTACTAATCGCACATGCATAGGTACATAGGGCATCAAAATAATTTGTACTTTGTACAATAAATAAAAATACCAACTTATTTATTAACCTTAAATCTAGTAACTATAGGTATTATTAATTTCTTTAAGGGTATACTGAGTATACGTACTTTAAAAGTATACTGAGGGGGTTATTGGCTCTAGTAAATGAATACAATGCGCAATGCAGTGAATACGAATGCCTTTCGTAAAAAGTCTATAAATTTTTATATTATATTATGTTTTTATTCTGTAGGCAGTAATGTTTTAATTTAAAAGCCATGTTTAACTATCATTCTGACACAAAACGTAGGTAAATTCTCTATTTGATCAATTTTGAAAGATTCGTGACACTCTCGCGTTAGCATTAAAATTTAGATGCAACAACGCCTTTCTTTT